>JAUIMM010000155.1:24907500-25635000 GCA_031769625.1 Taudactylus pleione
TGTTTTTATGTCCAAAAGGTTGCACCGAGGTAGATGGATGACTATGCTAAGCGACACGAGTGGGTGGCACAAACACGTGGCCCATCTAGGAGTGACACTGCAGTGACAGACAAGATGGCAGTTTGAAAAACTAGGCCGCAAACAGTACATAATGCAAAGAAAAAAAAAGAGGTGCAAGATGGAATTGTCCTTGGGCCCTCCCACCCACCCTTATGTTGTATAATCAGGACATGCACACTTTTAACAAACCAATCATTTCAGTGCCAGGATCTGCCACACGACTGTGGCTGAAATGATTGGTTCATTTGGGCCCCCACAAAACAAGCTGGCAATTAATTTGTCCCTGCACAATGGCTCTACGGAGGCAAGATGTCGTCCTCATTCTCCTCATTCACCGATTCCTCACCCTCTTCAGTATTGTGTACATCCTCATCCTCACAGAGTATTAATTCGTCCCCGCTGGAATCCACCACCACAGGTCCCTCTGTACGTTCTGGAGGCTGGTCTCCCTGGAAGAGTTGATAATTCATTTTTATGAACATCATCTTCTCCACATTTTGTGGAAGCAACCTCCTATGCCTTTCGCTGACAAGGTTCCTGGCTGCACTAAACACTCTTTCGGAGTACACACTGGATGGGGGGGCAACTCAGGTAAAATAGAGCCAGTTTGTACAGGCGCCTCCAAATTAGGGGTGTGCACCGGCCACTTTTCGTGTTTTGTGTTTTGGTTTTGGATCTGGATCTTTCTTCGTGTTTTGGATCTGGATTGGTTTTGCCAAAACCACCCTTCCGTGTTTTGGGTTCTGGGTTTTGTGTTTTGGATCTGGATTTTTTCTTAAAAAATAAAAAAAAACGCTAAAATCACATAAAATGGGCCTTTTTTTGTTCCTACGCTATTAATAACCCCAATAACATTAATTTCCACTCATTTCCACTCTATTCTGAACACCTCACACCTCACAATATTGTTTTTAGGCCAAAAGGTTGCACCGAGGTAGCTGGATGACTATGCTAAGCGACACAAGTGGGCGGCACAAACATGTGGCCCATCTAGGAGTGGCACTACAGTGGCAGACAGGAAGCCAATCAGCGTTATGGTGCCCATTTGCATGTAGCACGAACCCGGGAGATCCGTGCTACATACATCTGTGTCATTGACACAGAGCACTGACGGGTCCGTGATACCCGTCTGTGCTGCTGTGGTAAAAAAAAAAAAAAAACCTGTGTAAAAAAAGAAAAAAATGGCATGCACCCCCCCAAAAAAGAGCAACCAGCCCCGGGCATTAGTAACCCAGTGCTTGGTGTGCTTAAATACAGGGGACAAACGACGTAGGGGTCCCCTGTACTTAAGCACAACCAACACCGGGCTAGTCAGAACCAGCGCTGGTTGCCAAAATATGGGGGACAAACGACGTAGGGGTCCCCCATATTCTGCGCAACCAGCTCTGGGCTCTGATCCGGTCCTGGTTCTGGAAATACAGGGGAAAAAAATTAGTAGGGTTCCCCTGTATGTTCCAGAACCAGCACTGGACTTTTTCTAGCGGGGGGCTGATGCCACAGCCAGGGGAGCCCTTTCACTGGGCCCCCCAGCCGCAGCATCAGCCCTGACCGCTAGTCAGCCCAGGCCGGGGATCCCTGGAGAGCTGGGGACCCCCCCAATAAAGGGGTCACCCTCTCCAGGGCACCACAGGCCCAGGCTGATAGCCCGGGGCTATCCCCGCCACCCCTGGTGGTGGTGGGTGGAGGGTTGATTGTGTGGTGTGGTGTAAATAAAGAATATCAAACATTGTCTTTACAAGTAGAACTGCAAGTTCCAGCTAGCCTGCCCCGCATGCTGGTACTTGGAGAACCACAAGTACCAGCATGCAGGGCATTAAGGGCCCACTAGTACCTGTAGTTCACCTGTAAAAAAAATGTTTAAAAAAACACAGGACACACACACCGTGACAGTATAAGTTTATTAAACATACACACACACACACACACATGTACACATACTCACCTATGTAACCTGTAGCATCGGTCCACTTGTCCGGTAAAGTATCCATAGGGGACCTGTGAAAAAAAACATACTCACCATCTCCTATGCGAGGTTCTGTCCTCTTCGTTCCAAAGTAGGCATCCCCGGACTTGGCAAAAAAAAAAAAAACGAAAACGCGATCCACGAACTTAATGCCCGTTCTATAGAACGGTACTTCCCGAATGAATGAGAGCTTAGCGGCGGGGTATCACCATGGAAACCCCACTGCTAAGCGTTCATTGGCTGAGAGAGGCCATCTCCCGTATCTCAGCCAATGAACGGCTCCCTCCATTGTAGTCAATGGTGGGAACCGCAGGGTAAACTTTAATAACATACATGTGTGTGTGTGTGTGTGTATGTATGTTTAATAAACTTATACTGTCACGGTGTGTGTGTCCTGTGTTTTTTTAAAACATTTTTTTACAGGTGAACTACAGGTACTAGTGGGCCCTTAATGCCCTGCATGCTGGTACTTGTGGTTCTCCAAGTACCAGCATGCGGGGCAGGCTTGCTGGGACTTGCAGTTCTACTTGTAAAGACAATGGCCCTCATTCAGAGCCGTTTGCTATTTGCGTTCGTTCGTTCAAAAACAAGGGGCGGCTATGCAAATGATCCGTTCGCACATTGCAGTCTGTTCACACCTCTAAGTCTGAACGAGCGAGCAAAACATACGCTCGTTTATTTGATAAAAACGCCCCCTGGCCGCTCGCACCATACATCATGTCCGCTATTTATTAGATTAATCGAGTACATCGAACAGGATATGAACTGCTCGCTATTCTTGTGGTTGGTTTTTTCAACCGCTATTTTGCGAGCAGTTCTGAGTTTAAAAAAACCAAGTGACGTGGTCATTGACGCTGCTGTATTAATTATGCACACCCATAAAACGCCCGTTTTGACCTTTAAGCACGCCTGCGATCGGATCTCCACTCCCCGTTTTCAAGCACCTTCCCCTGTTACCACCCACATACGCCTCATTCTGTCACTCAAAATAGCAGGCACTGGCTATATTGCATACAAATGATATTCGACCGCACTGACTGGTTCACGCATGCGTACTAAAAACCGTACGCATGCGCAGATGTGCGAACATCGCTCGGAACGAGCGTACTGCCGCTAGCGAGTGGCTCTGAATGAGGGCCAATGTTTGATATTCTTTATTTACACCACACCACACAATCAACCCACCACCCAGGGCTATCAGCCTGGGCCTGGGGTGCCCTGGAGAGGGTGACCCCTTTATTGGGGGGGTCCCCAGCTCTCCAGGGATCCCCGGCCTGGGCTGACTAGCGGTCAGGGGGCCTGGTGAAAGGGCTCCCCTGGCGGTGGCATCAGCCCCCCACTAGAAAAAGTCCAGTGCTGGTTCTGGAACATACAGGGGAACCCTACTAATTTTTCTCCCCTGTATTTCCAGGACCAGGACCGGATCAGAGCCCAGAGCTGGTTGCGCAGAATACGGGGGACCCCTACGTCGTTTGTCCCCCGTATTTTGGCAACCAGAGCTGGTTCTGACTAGCCCGGTGCTGGTTGTGCTTAAGTACAGGGGACCCCTACGTCGTTTGTCCCCTGTATTTAAGCACACCCAGCACTGGGTCACTAATGCTCTTTTTCGGGGGGGGGCACGCCATTTTTTTCTTTTTTTACACAGGTTTTTTTTTTATTTTACCACAGCAGCACAGACGGGTCTCACGGACCCGTCAGTGCTCTGTGTCAATGACACAGATGCAAGTAGCACGGATCTCCTGGTCCGTGCGTGCATCTATGTCATTGAAATACACAGCAGCACAGACGGGTCTCACTGACCCATCTGTGCTCTGTGTCACTGTCAATCACACAGATGCATGTAGCACAGATCTCACGAGTCCGTGCTACATGCAAATGAGCACCATAATGCTGATTGGCTGAGAGCCGTGACAGACGGCTCTGTCAGCCAATCAGCACTTTGCCCATTAAAGGCAAAGGCATTTTTTTTTAAATGGCCGCTCGAGGCAAAACCTCGAGATCCGACAGCAGATCTCGAGGTTTTGCCTCGGGAGAGGGATCTGGGGCTGACAGGGATATCCGAGCTTGGGCTCGGATCGCCCCGGATCCCCGAAGTTCGGGTGGGTTCGGTTCTCAGGGAACCGAACCCGCTCATCCCTACTCCAAATTGCCTCTTTTTCCTGCCAGTACATGTACGGACTGTCTGACATGCCTACTTGGATGCTGTCACCGATGTAATCCTTTAACAGACAGATGCACGCTTGTCGCTGCTGCTTTGAGGATGCAGGTGCGGCTACTGCGCATACATTTCACACACAAACACGCAAACACAGAAAAAAAGAAGATTGTTTTATTTTGGTAGGAGAGCACTTTGGGGGTTACACCAGACAGACGCACGCTTGTCGCTGCTGGTTTGAGGATGCAGGTGCGGCTACAGCCCACACAATTCACAAAGACAGAAAAGAAAAGAAGAATTTTTTTAATTGTTTGTGGAGCGCACTTTGAGGGTTACACCACCCTTTAACAGACAGATGCACACTTGTCGCTGCTGCTTTGAGGATGCAGGTACAACTACAGCCCACACAATTCACAAAGACAGAAAAGAAAAGAATAATTTTTTTATTGTTTATGGAGCGCACTTTGAGGGTTACACCACCCTTTAGCAGACAGACGCACGCTTGTTCTGCTGCTTTGAGGATGCAGGTGCGGCTACAGCCCACACAATTCACAAAGACAGAAAAAAGAAGAAGAATTTTTTTATTGTTTGTGGAGCGCACTTTGAGGGTTACACCACCCTTTAACAGACAGACACACGCTTGTCGCTGCTGCTTTGAGGATGCAGGTGGAATCTAGATGGGATTTGGAACCGGGGACACACTACCTCCATCAATTGTCTAAATCCCACTGCACTAATGGCGGATACCGGACGCACGTCTAACACCAACATAGCAGTCAAGGCCTCAGTTATACGTTTTGCTTCAGGATGACTGCTGTCGTACTTCATCCTCCTCGCTAAGGACTGTTGGAGGGTCAATTGTTTAGTAAAAGTAGTGGTGTTCCTACTTCCTCTCTGGGATGATGAACAACTCCCAGCAGCAGCAACAGCACTAGGAGGAAGTGGTTCTTGATCTTTCCCTATTTTATTTTTATCGGAGAAAGTTTGGTCCTCCATTTATGTTATATTGATATATACGTGCGGCTAAGGCGCACACAAACACAGAAAATATATATTTTTTTGTTGGAGTGCCCTTTGGGGGTTACAGCACCCTTTAACGGACAAGCCAGCCGGCCCTTTACTAATGGGACACAGGCGCACGCTTGGGGGATAAGTGCTGTTTTATTTAGTGATTGATTGATTTATTCATTTGTTTTAACTAAACAAAAGTGACTGAATGAATAGATTTTGGAAACACAAGTACCTGCCTCTGTTTTATGTTGGTAAGACACACACTCTATCAGAGTAGATCTACCTGTACGAGTAGATGTATGATCTACCTTTAATGGAGAGGGAGAGCATATACAGTGCACTGCAGGCATCCAACCTCCGCCAATGTCAGCAACTTGAAATCTCAAGTACAAAAGGCTTGTTGCACTAGCAACTTAAATAATCCATTGACTTCAAAATTTACAAGGTTTGATTAAATCTATTAGTCATTTATTAATTGATTATAAATAAATTATCATAAACATCATGCTGAATTTTTTTTTTAAATATTAAACATATCCTGGTACTCCAAAAACAAACCTATTTTGTTTCATAAACAGCTCTCTTGCTTCAAAAAGTTGGAATTTTGGCAAACACTACAAGTGTTTACAAAAGCTGTGCAGTTGCCAAGTGACAAAGCAAAGAAATCATATTTGCTTAACTACAAGTTTGTACATATTGTCTCGTTCAAAGGTTTCCGGGGCAGGTCGGACGAACATATGAATGCATTAATTCCAAAGGAATTTCTATCAGGGACAAATATTTGCTCCCAAAATAACATTTCAGTGACCACTCTACAAAAATATTTTGCTATTATTAATGTCCTATTAAATCATGTAATTTTTTAAACTAATGAAAAAATGACTCATAAACAAATGCTAATATATATATATATATATATATATATATAGTACAGTATATATATATATATATATATATATACTGTGGGTTGCTGCCTGTGTTTTTGGTTGTACAGCAGTACGTTTGTGTTCTGCATTGCATGTATCTTTAGTTACATTTTTAAATCAGTCTTTATTCAGGGATATATTTATACATACAATATGCTGTTAGCTATGTTCATTTTCTAAACCAAACCAAACCAAAGCAAAAAAAAACTAAAATCTACAGTACCTTTTTACAGTGTACCAGTTTTCAATTATGTCTCCTAGTAAACACAACAAAGTATATATATAGAAAGTTTAAATGAATTGCTATCAGGCACATCAGACATTGCATGGGACATCGAAAACCTCTCTGGTACTTTGAATGAAGTTTTTAATGTACGGTAGAGTCAGTGCACTTTTATGTTTTCAATCCTTATATTATCCATGTATTACAGTTTTGAAGAGAGCTAGGCTAGTGTAAACTTTAATCAATGAGAACTAGAGATGTGTGATTCGGTTCTCCAGAAATCCGAATCCACACGAATTTCGGGAATCTGGGTAAATCCGAGTCGTGGTTCTAATCTCTTGAGGAGATCCGGATAAATCCGGGTCGCAGTTCTGATCTTTTTGTGGTTCGGAATTCGGATATTAAATCTGAATTCCAGGTTTTGGATTGCATAAATTACATGATTTTAGCTGTTTTTAAAACTTTGTATCTATTTTTTATTTAAAAAATCCAGATCCAAAACCAAAACACTTTAGGGTGGTTTGCAAAACCAAATTCAGGTCCAAAACCTTGAATGACATACAGATCCAAAACCAAAACACGGGGGTCGGCGCACAACCCTAATGAAAACATGCTCTACGGATATTCACAGCAGCAGTAAATATTTTGGTGCTGATCTCTTGGAAAGCAGTTAGTTACCTATAACATAATAGGAATGGTCTTAAAGTGCCCACACACATAGCGATCTGAACACGATCCCACGATGTGTGCGATTTCCCCTAAACCCTCCCCCGGCAGTTCCCCGGCAGTCCTACACATGATTTTGAGAAAAAAATGTCCAATCTGACTTAAGATCTGTCGTGCATCCAGTGCATTGTGTCCCATATTGGCAAATCTGCCCTACAGCACGGCAGATCTGAAGATGCGATGTATGACGAGCGGGGACGTGCATTGGCATCGTGATCGTGAGTGGACACTCACGAGTTGGGCATATTTTACACGATTTCTCGTCACGATTCGTCGAATTAGGCCAAATCGGATAAAATATGTGTGTGGGCAGCTTTAGGCCTGATGGTTTGTGTCTGTTAAAATCAGTTAAATCTGTTAATATCCATCATTATCAATATTAGAAAGAGCCAGGGATGGATGCAGGGGGTAGGCGATCATAGCTGAGCAGCAGCAGTCTCTGCTCTCTCCATGACAGATGTGCCGCTGCGCTGTTATACAGCGGCCAGGGGTAGGGGACAGGAGAGAAGTGCCTCGATGGCCCCCCCACCCTTGGATCATGCCACAAGGAGCTGCCATGCAAGGTGTAGAAGTCATACGTCTATGTATGGGTAACAGGTAGAAACTAGGGATGTGCAGGCTCGAATTAGTTCGTATTTGCACGTCGGGTTCGGATTTTTCCCTCAAAAAATCGGGTCTCAGAAAGAGGCAAAATGTCATCTTTCATGGACAAACATCATAATTCGCTGCTCTGTAGCTTAGTTTAGCCAGCCAGCCTCCGGCCTATATTGGTGAACAATATTGTGAGCTGTGAGCTTTTCAAGATTGAATGGAAATGACTCGAAATTAATGTTATTGAGATTAATAATACTCTAGGGGGAAAAAAAGGCCCCAATTATCTGATTTTAGCTTTTTTTACCAAATTTTGGAAAAAATGTAAACCAAAACCAGTCATGGCGTTTTGGCAAAACTAAAACCGGACGACAAATTAGAACCAAAACAATAACCAGCCAAAATGGTCCGGTGCACATCCGTAGTTTTAGGAATACTAATAAACCGCACAACAACAGCACTCAATGCCTGTCAGATGATGCAAGGGTGTTGGCAGTGCAGATGTGCCGGTAGTGTTCTCGGCACGGGGGTGCCAGCAGAGTTGGCAGTGCAGGAGTGTCGGCAGTGTCCTCAGTGTGGCATTGCCGGTGGTGTCAGCACTGTGGGGGTGCAGGTGGTGTCAGCACTGCGGGTGGCTGTGTTTCCTCAGTGCAGTGGGGGCTGCCTTCTTACGTCCGTCTGCCCCGGTAAAGTCTATGGGGAAGCGCTGATTGGCTGAGAGCCATGACAGACAGCTCTCTCAGCCAATCAGTGGTCAGCCCATTGATTTCAATGGCACTTTTGAAATAGGCGCTCGAGCCAAAACCACGAGATCCAACAATGGGTACTCAAGGTTATGGCTTGGCTAGGGATCTGAGGCAGATTGGGAGATCCGAGCTGCGGCTCTGATCGCCTCAGATCCCAGAAGTTCAGGTGTGTTCAGATTCCAAGTAATCCGAACTGCTCATCTCTGCCTAAAACCTTTTCCATCTCAGGTTTTCCCAGGTTTATTTCATGTTTTGAGGGCACGGTGGTTAGTCATTGCATTATCTATGGTGATTGCTGTTGATAATGTGAACTGGTGGCTTTTATAATCTCTAACAGGGTTTTTCAAGTTAATATAATTGCAGACTAATTATGGTCTGAATGGCAGAAGCATCCTTAGAATACAATTTTAAGACTTTTATAAGTGACCGATTTAAGCAACAAAGACTGAATCATCCTCTTAAGGGATACTACATTTTAGAATATATTGTTCACTTGTTCACTTTTTTTCTTCATTCATATACAGTAGAAACTTTCAATGTGACCATTATACTGGTCTTTCACTTAGCATTAGTACACACGCAACTGTCTTACTCCCACTTATGGCTACCAACAAGAAACTCCAGCCCCGCTGTGAATGTTTCTCCCCCTACCTCTCCTAGATTTGCATTACATTGGCAAAAGTTGGTGCCACATAAGCAGTCTAGGGAGCTGTAACCATGCGGATCACTTATACATTGATGCATGCACAGTCATTTCCCAGCATATAATCTACAGTACATTAGAAGGGAACTTTGTAAATGCCCGCTCTATGCACCTCAGTCATTGTAGTCAGTTCACAGGGGAGTATTAAGAGAGGAGGGGGCCCGTGTTCATTCCCTGTCTGGGGCCCCCTCCTCTCTCCCCGGTGGCCGGCAGCAGACTGTCACATCTGACTGCCGACTGCAGCATCAGTAGACTCTGGACACTAGAGAGTGCTCAGAGTCTACTGCACAAGCACATTTTCTCACTGTGCATGCGCAAAACACTGGATAAATGGCAGCAGCAGCCATTTTCCAGCACTTTGTGCAGGGCTGAGACACCCGACGTGGAAACTCAGAGTGGTAAGTATTAGATAACATGGGTGCAGAGTGTGCGGAGCGGGCCTGTGTGCCCCGTACACCCTGCACCCATTATAGATACGCCCGTCAGTTCATCAACAAATATTTCAACATATTTTTCAATGTCTATAATGTCAATAAATGTTTGTAATAAATGTTGCTGATATAAGTCAATTAGTTAATTCTTGTAAAGTACCAAACAAAAAAACTAGATACATTGAATATAACTTTATAGATATTTTAAAAAAGAAATGTAATATAGTTAAAAGCAATATCAATCAATGGTTTTTCTGCCACCAGCCATTCATTGATTTTTATATGAGTTTGAACTTTGCTAAATATCATTGTTAATCATTAACTTCAGGAAATATGTCATTTGGTCTATTATACAGAGTTTACTTGTAAATTGTTCATCAATCTCATTTGTATAAAAACCTTTCTGCTTTCTGACATTATTCCTGTGCCTGGAATATAAGTACGTTCTGTCCACATGCAGTAAATACATTGCCTTGTCTGGCTCTTTCCATTATGCTTCATTAACATGCTAGCACTTGACTTTGACATAAATATTACCAACAAAACAATATTTGCAAATAACAGTTTATGGTAAAAAGTCAGTTAAGGTGAAACATTGACACAATAAAGGCGCATTTCTATATTGTTTAGAAACTTCAAATGACATTTAAGTGCAGACAGCCCATGTAATTTGACATACACATGTCAGCATTACAGAGTTTGAAATCATATGGAACATTTTTTGTATTTAAAATAAGCCAAGGCCACTGACATTTCACCTCTCATTTTTTTCTTTTGTTTATGTCTCAAAATTATTATTTTGATTTTAATACATTTCCATAATTACAGATGCATTATATATTCTTTATTTTTTTTTAATTTTTTTTTTTATATGCACTACATGGCATTTCATGGCAACACACAACTTGATAAATTAAAGTTTCGCGCTGAAGATCTCTAAACATCTAACCATTTTGTGATTATTTCAAAGAACAATCAATTTTAGCATATAAATTCATTGAGAGTCGTGGCACATTTTATAATTCCTGTAAAAGAGTTTCAAATAAATAGTTTTAAATGAACTGGGCACATGGAGAGGGGGATTAAGTATAAAAACTTCTAGAGAGGACAGGTGGCTTCTTGCTATAAGGTTATAGAATTTATTTGAAAAATAATAGCGAGAGCCTGATTGGCTGATATTAGCAACTTCACTACTTATCCTCTTTAGAATGTTTGATACATGTTTCCCTCAGTGTCTTTTTTTAAGATTTTAAATGTTCAATGTTGGAAAATATGGATCAATCAGTTAAACTAGGTGAATGACCGGTTGTTGCCAACCAACGTGTGTCGCCAAAATGAACACTGATCCTAGTACTTGGTACAAAAATGGAATGGGGTTGTATGGGGCCATCTTAAGTAAAAAGACTTAATAATTATGAATGTTTTGCTCCTCTGAATCTAATGGACTAAGAATTTATCCTAAGGCTGGCCTGGGTCATAAAAGGATTCTCCAGAGTGCTTCAAGTCTAAGCAGGTCCCTATAATATATTTAACATGCACAACATGGTAAAAACAACCAGGGGCACAGAGAGGGAGGAGATTGGTTACTGATTACCTGGGCTTGTTGGAGGAGCTGGCCCTCCTTCTGATGGGGGACAAATATTCCTTTTTGCAGCACACAATGCTGTGCACATAGTATTTTTCTGGTTTTCAAGGGGGCGTTGTCATGTCTCTTGGATTTGGCCATGCCCCCCAGTACCCAGGTCCCGTTGATCTCTTGACCTCTCTGAAACCAACCTGACCTCTGCTATGATAAAGAAATTGTCAATTATAAATTCCGCTGTAATTAAAGGTAAAATACTAAATCTAAGCATGGAGTAGCTCAGCTCACATGACATGTTAGAAATCATAGATTTAATTTAATTTCTTTATTTTCCTTTGCTTCCCAGGAGATTTGATGGGTTTGAATACCTACTTTTCCATAAACATTTTCTACCTGCCTGATATAATGTAATCTATATTTCAACAATTTCAACAATTTTGAGATCTTAACTGTCAACATTGTGGTGTTGACACTGTAATTGTCGACATAATGACTGCATCCTATATGATATAGATAGAAAGATAGATAGATATGAGAGATAATTAGATATACATATATATAAAGCTATAGGATAGATAGATAGATAGATAGATAGATAGATAGATAGATAGATAGATAGATAGATAGATAGATAGATATAACAAAGGGCCATTTAGAAATGTTTAAAGCACCTACTTGACGCAAACTTGACAGCGCTCACAATTTGGCTTTTCATTTGGCTTTGAGTTTACTCTCTCCCCAGCAGGCTTGTCTGATGTTAATGGACTCACAGCAGTTCATCCCACATCAGTGATTCCAGGTCTAATTCAGTCATTAACATTTCATTAATGGACTGGCCTCCTAGCTGCCTGCACGGCTGTGAGGATATTGATGAGGCCCCTTAGCACAATAAGTTGAACCTGCTTTTTAAAGAAGACTTTTTAAACAATTGTTCTATGAAGTAATGACATATGGAAGGATATATTATGCACTTAAATGAAAATGATCTTGATCTTTTATAGAAATTGCCTTTCTTAAGGACATGTACCTCAGTAATTCCCTAGATCATTGTAGGAAGTAATTCTGTATATATTTATATATCATATAATGCAACAGCATTTGTTTCATGTTAGAAATACCACATAAATAATGTTAACAGCAAGAGCTTGCTTGGGTAAAAAGAAAGGATGATGATAATAATAATAATAATAATAATAATAATAATAATAATAATAATAATAATAATTATTATTATTATTATTATTATTATTATTATTATTATTATTATTATTATTATTATTATTATCAGTAACACTCAAGTACAGTATAATTTATATAGTTCTGAACAAGGCAAAAGTTGGCCCCAGATAAATCTATCTTGCTTGGTCATATTACAGGATTATCATTTCATTTGGTGACATACCCTGGAAGGCCAAACAGACAGGTATGATTCCATTGTATTGTGCTAGTGAAGATGAATACACGCAAGTCAACAGTGGTCATCTTAGAACCACAATTTCTGCACAATAGTAATACCTTTGATCTTTTATTATTTTTAATTATAAATTACTGATATTTTTGTTTACTAATTCTAAAGTGCCATTATGGTATTATGGTAATTTTCATCCAACATATGTTATGATATTGGTCTAATTGCTAATATTGGCGGTGATGTGTGTTTTTGAAACTTGTTTGCAGTGGTTTAGTTAGTCATAGCTACACCTATGTAGTTAGCTTTTAGGTTGCAGTGATCTAAGGTTATGGTTTCCAAAAATGGACCATTGATGTTTGTGTGGGTGGGTGGGTATGGACAGAAAGTAGCCAATCTCTCTTTCCCAGCAATAAACCCCACTGAGCAGCTATTGTAGGTGATCTTGGTCAGTACTTGTATACATTTGCCTAGGATAAGCTGTGTCCTTAGGTAAGGCATTCAATTGATGCCACCCCCATTTAGTCATAGCTGACTGCTGATGGAGCATACAATCACAGTACCTATTCTGTAGGATCAAAAAAAAGTACCCTTTAAAATATACTGTGGATTTTCAATAAAAATGCATTTTTAAAAAAATATCTATTGCTACAATTAGCAAACTAAAAAAGTATATTGAAAGTAAAACTTTTTTTTTTCTAATAAAGTGAATTGCAAGAAACAATTATGTTAAATTTGACATGGTATAAAAATGTGTCCTGATTATCTTCCTTTAAAGTTTATCTGGAGAAAGTCACGGATGCAATTATATGAAATTACAATATATGAAAAGTGATATTGTTTGATAATTTAGTTATTTGCAACCATTTCCTTCACATTTCCATAACTGATATACAGTAACTGAAACATGACATTTTAAATAACTGGTCAGAAGGTTTTCTTTGTAATTTAAATAATTTGTATACCACTGTGTCTGGAAAATTCTGTTAGTTAACATTGGACAAAACCTTGAAATTACTATAAAAAATGATGCCTGTCAAACTGAGGGAATTATAACTTAAGCCGCATATTCACTAGACAATATAATGAACAATTCAACAATAACGATATCATTATCGTTCACTCATTCATTATATTGTCCAGTGGATATGCCGTCAATGACCAGCAATGCACAATCTCGCTTGTTGTTGACAACGGCACTCATCGCCCGAACCTGCTGTCCAACCTGATGATTTTGTCAGGTTGTGCAGGTTCGTGGATGAGGGAGGGTGCCGGCACTGATATCGTTTAGTGTGTGTGCTCAATATCGTTAAGGACATTGAGCATACCACTGCCGGGGACACACTACACGATATCGCTCATGGAGTGATATAGTGTAGTGGATATGCGGCATTAGGCACTTGCGCTATATTTGCGCTATACCTAATTTTTTTGTTTGTTTAAAGTAAATATTGACATTTCACATAAAATCACATTAGTCTTTTTAAGCTGTAAAAAATCTTTTTCCTTGGTGCTTGTATGAGATTAAAACAGTTATAATTACACTTCTCAACAGCATTTTGCGTATTTGCATCTGACATGATATATATCAAATTCCATGTAATTTTGAGCGTAGAATCCAAATATACCTTCAGAAAATTGATATTGAGATATTTAGAAAAATGTAAATGATAAAATTAGAGTATTTAATTAGAGGAAGTACTCAGCAAGACTCCCTGCTTTCTGCACTATGGGGTACGCCACTTTTTTTTAAAAGAAAAATTTTACGGTGTGTGTACTGATGTTAATGGTTTAATGATTGAGTTTGGTGTTCAGCACAATACTAGTGAGTGGTGACTGTTTATTGATTCCTTGTAGAGTAGTCTGAAAGCAGTGTTACTCCATAATGGGAACAAACTCCCTTCAGTGCCTGTGGGCTATGCAGAGGACATGAAAGAAAATTATGAAAGTATGGCTGTGTCATTGGAGGGAATCAAGTATAAGGATCATGGATGGTATCTTTGTCATGTCTTAAAGGTAGTTGTACTGCTGTTAGGTTTGCAAGGTGAATTCACAAATCACTTCTGTTTTCTGTGTTTATGGGACAGCAGAAACACTAAAAATCAGTATATCAAAAAGAAGTGTCCAGAAATGCTGTAAGTTGCACTTGCAGGCCCCAACGCATGTCTCCTATACATTGCGAGATCCCACAGACAAAATTGAGTGCAACTCTGAATCAGACCCAATGTTAGTAAATAAGCCGAAAATATATTCATGCAGCAGCTGGATAGAAGCCTCACAAATACTCTTTGTTTGGACATCACTGGGTCTATATGGGCACCCAGCACACTTGCAAACTTCAAGTGTTTTTGTGGAGTAAAAATGTCGGTGTTAAACAAGTGATGCACCCATAAATACACCCTCTCCACCCCTTTTTTCATTACAATAATCTTCTTGTAAAAATAATGAAATCTTATTTTTGGCTGGCTCCACAAAACTAGCTGCACTGGGAGCCTACTCTGTACTTAGCAAGGAATGCTCTTGTTCCACCCAAGTCCATCCATCAGGTACTGAAGACTTCTGTTCCTCCTCAGGAGACAGCTTGCTGCACACACTAATGCACTTTGATGGAAATCTAGTCACACCAGCACAAATTATGACTCGTCAGCCATAGGACTCTATGCAGTGATAACACAGCACGTTTCCCCCAGGGCAGCTGTGGACATTCCAACCTATTTAGTCAATTGTACACAGCCATCTGACAAGCCTGTGTTTCTGACATCCAGTTACATTGTCGGCAGTTACCATATCAACATTCATAATATCGACACCACAGGGTCCACAATAGAATGTGGGCATGGTTCAACATGTAGACAGACGCCATGTAGACATCCTTAAAAATGTTGAAATGTTCACAGTGTTGACATCAGAAATGTCACCATGTGAAATTTTGACATTATCAGACAATTAGGGATTGGCGCCGACAGGAGGGTTAGGTTTAGGATGTGGGGGGAAGTTAGGGTTAGGCTACAGGGGAAGGGGAGGTTAGGCACTAAGGGAGTTGGGGGAGGGACTAGCTGGAGAATACTCACCCAAACCACCACTCTGTCAGATGTCTGCACCGGAAGTGACGGTCACATGACTGCCGGGACCCAGGAACTTTGCTAGAGTCAATGCAGTCATCGGGAACAGGTAAGTGACCACTAAGCCCCCAGGGACGTTAGGTCAACATTCTATCATGTTGACATGTCATCCATGTAGACATGAAGAATGTCAACATGGTCACTGTCAACATACTAACATGCCGACATTTCTACCATGTTGACATTCTCATGTCAACATGACAACTGTTGACCTAACATACCACACCCTGTATTTCTTTGTGGTAACTATGTTACCTAAGCTGTACTTCACACTGAAGCCCAGCAACACATGGGCAGAGAAAGAAACATCTATTTTGTGTCTCCATACACTAGTAATGAATTAGAAATTCATATATAGTGGATGATGATAATTTGCCGATAAAAGGGTCCATAATTTAAGTAGCCTATGGAATCGGTATGACATGTTGCCGGACCTTATGCTGGCCACAGACATAGCAATCTGCACACGATGAGCCGATGTGTATGATTTCCCTTGAAACTCTCCCTGGCAGCTCTGCACACGATCTCCACATGATCTGCACACGATCTCCACATGATCTGCACACGATTTGGTGTCCAATCTTCAAACGATCTCTACTGCATCCAGACTTTCACAGTGCATTGTCTCCTAGATTGTCAGATCTGCCCTACTGCACGGCAGATCTGATGATGCGATGTGCGACCAGCGGGGACGCGCATCGCATTGTGATCGTGAGTGGGGACTCACGATTTACTCTAAATTTAGCCATATTTTACACGATCTATCGTTCCAATGTGTTGGAATCGGCCAGATCGGGTAAAATATCGCTATGTGTGTGGCCAGCATGAGCCCGGCGAATGTAATACCGACACCAGAAGACAGAAGAGTGAAGATCCCGACAGGGTGAGTATTTTAACTACTCCTAACCCTTTCCCCCTCCTAACCCTCCTTTAGAGGTGCCTAACCCTAACCTCCTCCCCCATTGTTCCTAACCTCCCACCAGGGGTGCCTAAACCTGACCCCCCCTTCCCGCACCCTAAACCTGACCATCCCAGGGGGGAGCCTAAACCTAACCTCTTCCCCTAGTGCCTAACCCTAACCCCCGTTTCCCTAGCCTAACTCCAACCTTCCCCAGGGGGGTGCCTAACCCTAAGTCCCCCCGGGGGTCCCTAATCCTGACCCCCCCATCCCCTGGCTAAGTGTTCTACTTACCCGTCATGTACGTTCGGGATGGCAATGGTCGGTGTTCCGGCGTCGGGATTAACATAGGCGTCAGTATATTGACGCTTATGTGAAATCCCTTACCGGGATTACGCTGTCGGGAAGCCGGCGGTCGTCATTTCGACTGCTGGCTTCCTGACTGCATACCATAGCCTATGTGCCAGGTTTGCATCAGGGCATAAATACGCTCAAATGCACGTTGGCATGCACAGTAGAAAACTGAGGATATTACACTAACAATACTCAGCATATAGCCTTTAAATCCTCTAAATCCTAAAGTGGTTCCCAAATTGTTAGCCGCAGCAACCTGGGGTGCCTCGGGACACTTGCAGGGGTGCCTCAGGTTGGTGGTCCAGCATCAAATCAAATTTTTTATGGTCAATGTAATGTAAATATGTGCACAAACAGAAGCACAAACCTGTCCACCACTATATAACCAAAGCTAAGGAAGACAGGTAAGCACAATTTATATCACTGTACTAATTCACTACATTTGTTTCTGATTAACAAACTTTTGGCTTAGGGGTGCCGTAGGATCAATGCTGATGCACTAGGGCGCTGTGATTCAAAAAGGTTTGGGAACCACTGTCCTAAAGTGTTATGAGTTACTTTGAATACTGTATATCTCCTGCAAAAGAAGACAAAATATGTATTATTTATTTTATTTCTTAGACATGATTTCTTAACCATTATGTGCATGTACGAGCATGTTATATAAATGTCCTCCAGGTTGTTTATAGCAATTACAGAGCTTGTTATATTGATTTAAATATTGTGCCTGAAATAAAAATACACAGTGACAAGATGTATGTCATATACCATCCCAGTGTCATGGCCTTACCACTTGTATACTGAACATGGTTCCTGTTTAAGATAGGATTATCACAACAATTTAGTTGAAGGTGCTTTTATATGTCAAAGACAGCGAATGAAGAGCACAATGCTGCGTAAATGACATGGAAGTCATGATTCACTGTTCAACAGAAATCAACTTTAATGTGCAGAAACAGCAAATTATTTTTATCAGGAAAAATGTTTACCAAATATAGCAAAGAGAATTTGATTTTAGGGATCAAGTTGACGGGGTGACCATGCAATCCTCCAGGCTGGTGAGATTTTACTGATTCAGTCTGCTATGAGAAGTCATTTTACAGTGCAATATGAAAATATTTAACTGTCTTAAGATAAAGATTGAGATATGATAGATAGATAGATAGATAGATAGATAGATAGATAGATAGATAGATAAACAACATCTTTTGCCTTTGTAAAGCCTTACAATATCTCAAATTGGGAGAGAGATCCCTCTTCGAAAGATCCCTCTCCAATAGTAGCCACCAGCACATGTGCAGTCCAATGGCTTAGATCAGCCGAGTCAGAAAACCACTACATTGCTGCGACATGTGGATATCAGGGAGCTGACCCAGCAAGAATTATATGCAGCATGCCGGTGGACTTTAAAGCCAGACAGTCCTTGATACATTAATGATCTCTTATTAATGCGATCATTAATACATCTCACTAAGACTGATAAATGTTAGATATATAAATATTACAGACAGGGGCGCCTTAAGAGAGGAGGGGGCCTGTGTACACACCCCTTGGGGGGCCCCCTCCTCTCTCCCCGGTGGCCGACAACCGACTGGAGCAATAGTAGACTCCGGGCACTAGAGTGTGCCCGGAGTCTACTGCGCATGCGCAGAACACCGGAAAAATGGCCGCGGTGGCCATTTTCCAGTGTTCTGAGCATTGCTGACACCCGCCGCGGGACCATGGACAGGTAAGATTAAAATAATATGGGTGAAGGGTGTGCGGTGCGGTGCTCCCCATGACCAGGGGGCCCGTGTGTCACGCACACACTGCACCCATTATAGATACGCCACTGATTACAGATAGATAGATAGATAGATAGATAGATAGATAGATAGATAATCATTATACATTGTCCATTTGGGTTTTTATGTCCCAGTTAGATAAATGTTTATGTTTATATAATCTGCAATGTTTAGACATGCCTTCCTTTGTAGACTATAAGTCATGTCACTAATGAAACAGGGTTCAGGACTGATCCCAGAGGACCTTCACTGGTCACCTGCCATGTAACTAAGCTTACTATTATGCACAAATAGAATTGTCATTTTGGCAGACTTATCTTTTAGTTATATTAATTTATTATTAGTTTAGTTATATTCATTTATTAGTGAAATCCTTAAAATACAGCCTTTTGGGGATGCTGGTAAACATGGGTACAAAACATTAATAAAGAAGAGCAATACCGGTGTTTTAATTAGAAAAAGGAATTTCAGAAAGATTATCGGTGTTCTCTGTATAACAGCATAAGCTGTTTATCACAGTAGAACGAAAATGTAATGTTTGGAATACAGAGTAATAATCTTGTAGTGGTCTCTTGCGAACTTATTTTAAAAGCAGATAAAATCCATTTTTAGTATCTTCTGTGTTTTACAAACTGTCAGTTTTCATTTTGATGACTAATTGCTGTTTATTTTGAAAGTCTCAAATGGCTTCTTAGCATCCATCCAGTATACACAAGAAACAAACATTCTATTAAACAATTGTCTATTTACACTTAACTGATTAAATGATGAGATAAATCTGAGTGCATTTCTGCTGTTGACATATTTTTGTTCAAAAGTTTAACTTGCTAAATTAAAAAAACAAAACAAACCCCACAATACACTAAAACATAGATTTGTAACCTAAAGATCCTATAGTACAAATAACTTGGTGCATACTGTAATTAAGAAAAGGTTATGGTTCAATAATGTCTAAAAATGTTTGGTAATCACTTTTTGATGACTGTTGTAATCTTCATTTAATCTTCCACTAGAGTAAACTCCAGAACTCCCAGCCAACAAGCAATGAGTGGAAATTGTGCAAATCTTTAAAAATCATTTAAGACTCCAAATTTCTGAGGCCAGAATAAATCAATGTGAACTAGTATAGGCCACCGATATGTATTGATTCAACCTCTTTTCCTTCCATTTCTTACAGTAAACTGTAATGGTGGACTGCCTCACTAAAACTGTACTGTATTTAAGGGGTGGCTCAATTTTGGACTTTATTTCTCAATGTAGCATGCCCCGGGCTCACCCCATTATTTTAGTATAGAAGAGTACACCCTCCTGTTTCCTGAAACTGAGAATCAATTAGCCCTGGATGACTCAATGAGGCCTTAATTATTCATTATAACATTTCATCAGAGACCTAGGCAAAGCTGCAATTGGTGCAGGGGGTGCGGCTGCTACAGTGCCCAGTCTGCCTCCAGGGTCCGGTCCTCCCCCTGCACCTAGTTACGCTGCCAGCCATGCGCTCACCCCTGATTCCTATGGCCGACTTCTTTGGTGTGAGCAGTGGGCTGCTGCAGCAGGGACATCTGCTCTCCCGGCCGGCTCCGTCTTTCCTCCCTAATGCTGGGAGGATGGGCGGAAGTGCCTCCTCCCAACATTAGTCAGTGAGGAGAGATGAACCTACCCGGAGAGCAGATGTGCCTGCAGAAGTCCACTGCTAAAGGAGAAGCCGCCCATGGGGAACAGGACAATTTTGCTATAGACTCGTCCTAGGTCTAGTTACGACCCTGAGTAGAGCCTTATTAAAAACTATGGACAGCTTGTAGTAATTGTATTTGCCCTGCTATGAAGACATGGTATATTGGAGAGGGGCTTCTGAAACATGACAACTTGATTAAGTTGCCCATACATGGACAACTTTGACTCTACAGCTGGACTGGTGAATTTGAATAATTGCCACATATTGGCAAATTGTTCCAAAGTTTTCTCAGCTATATGGAAAGGATTGGTACATGTCTTACCAGCATGCAAGAAGCACCATTATGGTGTCTGGCCAGCTGGGTATGCTTATTTAAAACCCCACCAACTTTGGTTGCATAACTCATTTTGAAAGTGTTAAATGTAGTGATCTAGCTACACATCCCTGTGCCTTAGTGCAAGCACTGAGCCATGGCTCCTCATTCCTGCACCATCCTCTGCCTTAATAATATTATTTAATAAAACTCCAATGATTAGAAAATCGTAATTCTGATAACTCCAATTAGAGACCTAATAAAATAGCCATGCACACTTAACAATCCCACAATCACTTGTACTAGAATATATCCAGTGTGTATCTGATTGATAGGGATACATACTGTACGTTATGTTGAAGGCTATAATGTAGACAAACAGTATGTTGACAACATAATGTCAATGTACTGTATTTCGGCCTAGTACACGTCAACATTTTCATAATGTCAACTTGTAACATGCTGACATATCCATGATGTCGACATGTTCACAATGTCGATATCTAACCCTAACCCCATCTCCTAACCCTAATATTGAAGTTTTTTATTGTCAAAATGTCATATGTTGACAATATGTCCGTGTCAACATTATCCAGATATTGACATGTTAAATGTCAACGGTTTAACCATGTTGACATCATAACAATCAATATTCTGCTATCAACATTATGAATGTTGACTTTGAATGCATACTGATGGATAGAGATAACCCTTCTTTGGAATTCCTGACTGTATCTGTCTTATACATTCAGACTCTACAAACTGGATATCACTCTGTGTATTGAGACCCTAGACTATATTTCTCTGTAGCTACTAGCTAGTATGTACATCTGATGCTTACTTACAGCCCCTGTTACTTCATCAGTCCCTAAAGCTCATTAGCCTGTAGGAAGCCCAGTTGTACCTACTGTATCTCCCACCATAGAACAGACTCATTTGCAAACTAAGAAATTCATGATTATAATTGTTTTCATAATTCATATTTAGACATAATTACACAGAAATGTATCAGTATATTACAGTAAATTCTAAGTTGCCTTACTTATGGGATATGGCACTTCCCACTGTTAAATATAAGTTTAATGTTTCATTTGGCATTTGTACATTTTTGTGTACTGTATATATTACCAATATACTCCACAGCACTTTACAATTGAGAACAAATATAGTAATAAAGCTAGGGTTTGGTGTTGTTTTGCAGAATACTACCCATGTAAATGTTGTGCTTGTCCCTGTTATAGTTTCAATGTAATAAGCAGCTATTCTACTACATATTGTACAGTTGTAATCCCAGTCTGAAATACTGCACCTGCCCTTCCCTACAGCAAGATCACACAGGAGACTAAGGACGAGAAGCAGGAAGGTGAGAAATGCGGTCAAACCCCAGAAATGCAGGTCTGACCACATTTTTCATATGCACCAAGCCTATGGGCTTCTCTCGGCAGAATGCTGATAGAGGGATCCAGTTGGATTCCTCCCAGCACACCCCGCAGGGCGTGCACCCTTCATAAGTGTTCTGTGCAGCATATGTACAGAATAATAGAAGTAATGATTGCAGCAAATGACTATGGACCTTGGTTTGCATACATCTTTGATGTACCTGGGTCTGCGCAGGTGCAGGATCTGTTCTTCACATGCACAGAACAGGCCCTGCATGCTTGCTCACAGACCCCCCTTAGTCACAGCATGATTAACATGCTGCAGAGCTTGGGGGGTGGAGCTGGGGACAGCAACCGGAACCGTTCTCCAAAATGGCGGCAATTGGGGCTAACTTAATGTTGGATACATGTGCGCTCTGAATGTATGAAGGAAAAGGCCCATGTCCAAGCTAAAAATCATGTTATATATATAATCCAAAAAAGAAGATAGGCACTCAAGGCACATAATAAATGCAAAAAGAAAAGTGTATTGAAACAACGGTTCGGGGCACCAGCCCCTTCGTCAGGACACACTGTAAAGACAATAAACAAACAGTGTACACTTACCCACATAAATACCCACCGGCACTCAGGTCAGCCATCCAACACCACGCACCGCCTGCAGCCCACGCCGATCACAGACACTTCCGGGTTCCGCCTACCATTGTCGCCTGGCAACCGCTCAGCTTGCGGCTCAAGCACACATCCGGCTTGCGGTCCAACAAGAAGTGACGTGTCTGTCATGAGGAGCAATCAGCAGCGACGGTCAGCAGCACAGCTGACAGGTGCCTGCAAACATACACAATAATATAAACATCAAAATATTTAAACATGAAAAAGTTATATTAAACAAAAAAAAAAAATTATTAAACAAGAAAAAATTAGACAAGAAAAAATTATGTTAGAACAAAAAGGATTACATTAGGCTGTTCCAGTTAATTTTTTCATTTAAACCTCTAGGCACCACACAATCCAGCCTAAAGATCCAGCGAGCCTCCAATACCAGGAGTGCCTTGAACCGGTCACCTCCACGCAAAGACTCAGGAATATGATCAATCAACATGTATTTAAGAGTGGACAAAGAATGTCCACTATTCTTGAAATGTTTAGCCACCGGCTGCTCAATATCACGGCCTGTAATGGCCAACTTGATGGCAGATCTATGTAGGGCCATCCACTCATGAAATTTGCATGAGGTCTGGCCACATAGTACATGCCACAAGGACACCATAACAAATACACCACAAATGAAGAGGTACAAGTTAACACATGACGAATATTAAATATTTTGTCTGAATGAGGGTGTTTAAAGGAATTTGCTGGTACCAAAAATTTACAGGTGGTATAACTAAAACAGCTATAACACCCTGGAGGTTTAGTAAATACATTAGGAACTCCAGGAATGCCTCTACCAGTAATGTCTGTGATCATGAGCCTGTCTCTGAGGTTACGTCCCCTGCGGAAAGCTGCCACAGGGCGCATCTTCTTAAAAACAGGTAGTTCAGGATCTGATGACACAATCGGCCATAAGGCTTTAGTGGCATGCCTAATCACAGGACTTGCCACAGTAAAATTACTAGACCATGGGATGATCTTCTCATGATCTTTAGCCCGAGGTTCTAAAAGCTCTATTCTAGGAATGGCCAACACCTTATTTTTTTGCTCCTGCAGAACTTTATAATCTTATCCTCTAGCGAGAAATTTGCATATCAACTGATCTAAATGTTCACAAATCTTAGACCTATCACTGGTAATCCTCGCAATTCTCATCATTTGTGACAATGGTAACCCATTTTTAAGGGCTGGAGTATGGTGACTATTGTGCATTAAAAAGGTTTTCCTGTCAACATCCTTAAAATGCACATTAGTCACAATAAGGTTATTGACCACTCGAACCTGAACATCAAGAAAAGATATAGATTCACTACTACATACATAGGTAAATTTTATGGTCGAATCATAATCATTAACCTCTTTCATCAGAGACTCAAAACTTTGGAGACCGCCTGTCCACAAGAGGAACACGTCATCAATATACCTAGTATAGGCATAAATATGGCGTTTGACCTCAGGCCTGCTCAGAAACATCTTATACTCTTGCTGAAACATAAAAACATTCGCGTAAAACGGTGCCACCGCTGACCCCATAGCGCAGCCACGTAGCTGCAAATAATAGTGGCCGTCAAACAGAAAATAATTTCTAGATAAAGTCAATTCAATTAGAGTCATAAGCATGTTAATGTCAAAAATCGATGGATCCAAATATTGACTCAAGAAAGACTTCATAGCATCCAAACCCTCTTTATGGGGTATAGAGGTATAAAGACTACAGACGTCCATACAGCAGAGTAGTGTTCCAGAAGGTACCTCATTCAGATCCAATAATAATTTCAGAAAACTAGTGGTGTCCTTTAAAAAAGAAGGCTGTAACAAAAGCAGTGGTTGTAACAAACAATCCAAAAGTTGGGCGACAGATTGATACAGTAAGTCACGTGCCGATATAATCAGTCTTCCCGGTGGATTCACATTATCTTTGTGCAATTTAGGAAGCGTATACAAAATAGGCACTTTAGGAGATTCATTAAACAGTCTTTTGACCAACTGTTGTGAAATTTTCTTTTCATCCAATGCTTTATCGAGGATGCTCTTCAATTCCTGTTGACACTGTTTCGTTGGATCAGCACGAACTGATTTATACACATTGTTATCACCCAATTGCCTTTCAATTTCAGCACGATACTTTTTAATATCTTGAATAACAATTGCACCGCCTTTATCGGCAGGCCTAATGATGATGTCCTGATAAGTACCTAATTGCTGTAGTGCTGTGGCCTCCATCCTGGTTAAATTCTTGTGAACTCTACCAGGTGCTGCAGCAAATCGAGTAACTGCATCGTCAAGTAATCGATTAAAAGTTCTGAGTGATGAATTGTTAGACACAGGGTCAAGCTTAGATGAAGAACTTTTCCTCAAAAATTGATCCACCACAGATGTACAAACAGGTACAGGTTGATGTTGAAAATGTTCTTTCAACCGCAGATTACAAGAGAATCTATGTTGATCACGTTTCCAAGTAAACTTATCATGTAAATTAGTTGGCACACACGAAAGTCCCTTACTTAGGACATCTGTCTCTGCCTGGCTCAAAGTACGATAAGACAGGTTAAAGATTAACATCTCCTCGAGGGGCCTGATGGTTTTTTGCCCCCTCTGGTTTTGTCTGCCCCTGCGGGTGGCAGATCTACTGGGCCACTGCTTGTGCTTGGCAGAGTTTGGCCTAAATGGACACTAAAAGGAGCAGAAGATTCATCAGATTCAGTCATTAGGAATTCACTGTCGCTGTTACTGGTAACTGTCTGATCACGACCAAGACCCTGTCGGGGTCTTGACTGCCAAGGTCTCCGTTTACATATGGGGGCCTGGCCACGTTCACTGGTGTTCCCCCCTGAGAGCCATCGATAGACACGATTTTCCTCATAGTCCAAATTCACAGTATATTTCTTATTTTTCTTGAACCGAATAAGATCATTCCTATACTTGTCACATTGAAGCTGTAACTTAGTAATCATGTGAGAATTCACTGCATCATCAAGCACTTTTTTATGATCATTTTCAAAAGCTGCTATCTTTAATCGAGTAGTCTGCAACTCATGATTGTATTGATCAACCACCAGAACCATCAGGTCCAAAGCACATTTATTTAAAATTCCTACACATTTCCTCACGAAATCTGGGTTATGACACCCAATCGTAGGGACATTTCTCACTCTAAAACCTCTCTGTATTTTCCTTTCACGTACATAATCAGATAGAGAAATCCCATGGAGGAGGTAGTCAGTTTCTCTATGCTTTAATTTAAATAATTGATGATATAAATCCTCCAAATCTAGATCAGGGTCAGAAGATGTTACAGTTTCTTTTCAAAGTATTCCTTCAACCTCTGTCGCAGAATAGCTGAAAGTTTCACAAGCAGGCACATTAAAGTTTCTACAGCCTGCCACATCCTGCAAATCGGGTGTACCTCTGGGCACATCCATATTAAAAGAAGCTCCACAGGCTCACAGCACTGATGAAATCCACAAATACACAGTGGGTCAAAATGTGTAGAAATGACACAATAATTTTCACACCAAATTAATTGTATTGGTGCCTTGCAACTGGCACTGTAATCAGCGTAACCACTGCCCAGCGCAGCAATAAAGTCCCAAAATCTGCCGGCTCTCAAAATATAAAATCACAACTGGCCTTGGTGTCCATATCAAATGGTGGCGTACATATAATCAAAAAAAGAAGATAGGCACTCAAGGCACATAATAAATGCAAAAAGAAAAGTGTATTGAAACAACGTTTCGGGGCACCAGCCCCTTCGTCAGAACACACTGTAAAGACAATAATCAAACAGTGTAAACTTACCCACATAAATACCCACCGGCACTCACAAGTTCACAAGAATTTAACCAGGATCTCCTAAAGTGCCTATTTTGCATACACTTCCTAAATTGCACAAAGATAATGTGAATCCACCGGGAAGACCGATTATATCGGCACGTGACTCACTGTATCAATCTGTCGCCCAACTTTTGGATTGTTTGTTACAACCACTGCTTTTGTTACAGCCTTCTTTTTAAAGGACACCACTAGTTTTCTGAAATTATTATTGGATCTGAATGAGGTACCTTCTGGAACACTACTCTGCTGTATGGACGTTTGTAGTCTTTATACCTCTATACCCCATAAAGAGGGTTTGGATGATATGAAGTCTTTCTTGAGTCAATATTTGGATCCATCGATTTTTGACATTAACCTGTTTATGACTCTAATTGAATTGACTTTATCTAGAAATTATTTTCTGTTTGACGGCCACTATTATTTGCAGCTATGTGGCTGCGCTATGGGGTTAGCGGTGGCACCGTCTTACGCGAATGTTTTTATGTTTCAGCAAGAGGATAAGATGTTTCTGAGCAGGCCTGAGGTCAAATGCCACATTTATGCCTATACTAGGTATATTGATGACGTGTTCCTCTTATGGACAGGCGGTCTCCAAAGTTTTGAGTCTCTGATGAAAGAGGTTAATGATTATGATTCGACCATAAGATTTACCTATGTATGTAGTAGTGAATCTATATCTTTTCTTGATGTTCAGGTTCGAGTGGTCTATAACCTTATTGTGACTGATGTACATTTTAAGGATGTTGACAGGAACACCTTTTTAATGCACAATAGTCACCATCCTCCAGCCCTTAAAAATGGGTTACCATTGTCACAAATGATGAGAATTGTGAGGATTACCAGTGATAGGTCTAAGATTTGTGAACATTTAGATCAGTTGATATGCAAATTTCTCGCTAGAGGATATGATTATAAAGTTCTGCAGGAGCAAAAAAATAAGGTGTTGGCCATTCCTAGAATAGAGCTTTTAGAACCTCAGGCTAAAGATCATGAGAAGATCATCCCATGGTCTAGTAATTTTACTGTGGCAAGTCCTGTGATTAGGCATGCCACTAAAGCCTTATGGCCGATTGTGTCATCAGATCCTGAACTACCTGTTTTTAAGAAGATGCGCCCTGTGGCAGCTTTCCGCAGGGGACGTAACCTCAGAGACAGGCTCATGATCACAGACATTACTGGTAGAGGCATTCCTAGAGTTCCTAATGTATTTACTAAACCTCCAGGGTGTTATAGCTGTTTTAGTTGTACCACCTGTAAATTTTTGGTACCAGCAAATTCCTTTAAACACCCTCATTCAGACAAAATATTTAATATTCATCATGTGTTAACTTGTACCTCTTCATTTGTGGTGTATTTGTTATGGTGTCCTTGTGGCATGTACTATGTGGGCCAGACCTCACGCAAATTTCGTGAGTGGATGGCCCTACATAGATCTGCCATCAAGTTGGCCATTACAGGCCGTGATATTGAGCAGCCGGTGGCTAAACATTTCAAGAATAGTGGACATTCTTTGTCCACTCTTAAATACATGTTGATTGATCATATTCCTGAATCTTTGCGTGGAGGTGACCGGTTCAAGGCACTCCTGGTATTGGAGGCTCGCTGGATTTTAGGCTGGATTGTGTGGTGCCTAGAGGTTTAAATGAAAAAATTAACTGGAACAGCCTAATGTAATCCTTTTTGTTCTAACATAATTTTTTCTTGTCTAATTTTTTCTTGTTTAATAAATTTTTTTTTTTTGTTTAATATAACTTTTTCATGTTTAAATATTTTGATGTTTATATTATTGTGTATGTTTGCAGGCACCTGTCAGCTGTGCTGCTGCTCGTTGCTGCTGATTTCTCCTCATGACGGACGCGTCACTTCTTGTTGTACCGCAAGCCAGATGTGTGCTTGAGCCGCAAGCTGAGCGGTTGCCAGGTGACAATGGTAGGCGGAACCCGGAAGTGTCTGTGATCGGCGTGGGCTGCAGCCGGTGCATCGTGTTGGATGGCTGACCTGAGTGCCGGTGGGTATTTATGTGGGTAAGTGTACACTGTTTGTTTATTGTCTTTACAGTGTGTCCTGACGAAGGGGCTGGTGCCCCGAAACGTTGTTTCAATACACTTTTCTTTTTGCATTTATTATGTGCCTTGAGTACCTATCTTCTTTTTTGGATTATATGTACACCACCATTTGATATGGACACCAAGGCCAGTTGTGATTTTATATTTTGAGTGCCGGCAGATTTTGGGACTATATATATATATATATATATATATATATATATATATATATATATAATGAATGCGCTAATGTATAATAATACAAACTTAGTAAATTCACATACAAAATCTTTTGTGTGATGGTTCAGATGATTTAATTAGAAGACTTATTCAGTCCATAACTCCAGTTTCACTTGAAAATCTCAGAATGAGTGGTCCTGAAAATACACCCGCTCACCAGAATGCACCCATGTTGTAATTGTAAGGCACTGACAGTGCTGTTATTCCATAGTGTTTGGTATTAGTATAATACCTTTAAAAAAGAAGAAGAATCTGTTTTACCATTTTTGTTTACCACTTTAATGGCTGCAGAACAGAAGTGTAAATGGAAAGACAAATAAAAAATATAAATCTTTGTGGTGATGGCAGTGGCATCACTAAGAGGGTGCGGATGGTGTGGACTGCACCAGGTGACACTAAAATGGCAGAGTTGCTCTGCTATTTTAGTGCAACTCTCTCAGATGGTGTCACTGAGCAGTGGTGATGGATGACGTATGAATGCTCGCATCATCCACACTGTGCCGGGAGCTGGAAGAGGTTGGGGGCTACCTAGCAGCTCCTAGAGTGTTGGCCAAGTCCCCAGCATGGCAAGAACAGGGGCATGAAATGTGGCCATGCCCCCAAAACATCATACACCCAGGAGTGCAGCATCGCAAACACGAGGCCATGCCCCATTTGCATGAGCAAGCGAGGGGTCCACAGTAGCGCACTGGGTGACACCAACCCAAGTGCTTTCACTGGATGGTGGCTTCTCAGTGGTCCAAGCCCACACCTCACCGCCAGTTTTTGGTGTTGTGAGATTAACTATGAGGCCATGAAAAAATGGCTGCACAGAATAACCCCAGGCTCTAGGAAGGGTGAACCTATAATTTTTGGTAATACAACTTAAGATTTACCTACTTTGCCGTTTGGCTGTTAGTTATTTTATAGTAAAAATAGTAAATAAATACCAGTGTAGAAATGTGAGTTTCTCAGTGCTGACTGATCCAGAGCAAACTCAAGAGAGATTTGCTTTCTTCAGCATTTATTGATATTAATTGCTGTATCAGAATGTGCAGTGGGAATAGATATTTCCCCGTGCAGACATACAGGATCATTATTTATAAGCTAAATGATCCCACAAATTCTGCCCTTAACATTTCCACTGGAAATATTAAAATATTTGATGCTGAACTTAAGCTTTAAGTTGCTCCACTTGTACTGTGTGATTAACAGCTACATATTTATTACAATTCCTCAGGTTTGAATTAATATTAAATGACACAATGAATGTCTAGCAGGTGCCAGGTAACCAGAGCACACACATATAGGATTGGAAAAGCAAACAATATGATTGTTTGAAGGCATAATGGGTCTCATTCAGACCCGGTCACAAGCGCTGAGCGCTCGCAACCGGGTTGATGTTAAGGCCCTGCGCACGTGCAGCGGCTGCACTGCACGTGCGCAGGCCCCGGAGCGAGAGAGAAATTATCTCGCTCCAGAGCTCACTACAAAATGGGCGGCTGTCGATGGCGATTGACAGCTTTCCCCATTTTGTAGGCGGGGAAGGGGGGTGGCTACACAAAGGGCGGTGGCCGCACTGACATCAGCAGTGATGTCAGTGGGGAGCTTCCTGCTCGATCAGAGCAAGAAGGTCCCTGGGGCTTGCGGCTGCCGAGACCCAACCTTAGGGTCTCGTCGCAAGCCCCGATGGTCGCGATGGTCTTGACCATCGCGATCATCAACCTGGTCGGTCGCTAAAGCTGTGGGTGGTAACCCACATCTTAGCTAGCGACCAGGAGGCCGCACTTAAAAAATCAAGCTGCCGCCCTCATTCAGAGAGAGCGATCGCTTCTTGCGACCACCTCTGAATGAGTGCCAATGTTTAAAAAAAAATAAAAAAATTGCTTGGTTATTATAACAGCTCTTAAACAGTTACCTTCCACTGCTGTCTTCTTTACTTCCCCTTAGTCAGTCTGTTGTTGGTGTGACTCTGGTCCCTTATCTCCTCACTGTGATAGTTCTTTCCCTCCTGTGCCCTTCTCCCAACTTTTCTGTCCAGTCCCGATTATAGTCTACTGTTGGCTCTCCTGTCTCTTTGCTTTACCTGTCCAAGTAAAACTAACAGTGCTCCAAAGAGTTGGGTTACTGGGGAAAAGTTAAGATTTGGCTAACCAGAAGAAGCTATTGGCAGGAGGTTAAGATTAGGATAAAGGTGGGAGGTTAATTAAAGTCTACTGGGGGAGGTTAGGATACAAGGAGGAGTTTAGGTTTTGGCTACTGGAAGAAAGTTATGGATAGGCTAATGTAGGGCAGTTAGGGTTATGTTTCTAGGGAAGAGTTTGTGGATATGCTACTAGTTTAGGGGTATGGGGGAAGTTAGGGTTAGGATGTTGGCATTGCTTAGAGTTAGGATACTGGTAGGAGTTTATGGTTAGGGTAAAAGATGTGAAGGTTTAGGATAGAGCATGAGGGAAGATATTAAGATTAAGCTTGAGGTTATAGGTTAGGAATCAGTTAAATATAACATTAGATATAACGGAAGGAGGTTATGGCTAAGCTCACATTTTTTAAAAACTGTACTGTATGGATGCAAAGCAGTCTATATACTAAAATAAAAGAAATCATCAGACAAATGAACTATTTCAAACATTGGTAGAGAATAGAGATACAGTCAATGATAATCTAAATGTAGTTATCGAATCTGAGACATTTTACCTGAATGTACAAATGGTGTGAGAGAACACCCCATTCATGAAAGCTTGAAGAGAGATAAAATTGTGAGAGATAAAGTACCTAACTATCATTTTTCACTGTTGACTATGTACTAAAGTCTGGTACACACTATGCGATCCATTGAACAATCTATAGATAGATCGTGCGGGTCACATAGTATGTATGGACTATCTGCACGCTCCCACGGGTGCACACGATATATGGTCTGGGCAGCCATGCTGCACGGCCAACCGGACGTTATCACATGTGGTGCCGTTGCAGGTAATGAAGAACGGAACAAGGGTTCGTTCCGTTCTTCATTACATTGCTCAATGTGTACCCGTGGTACGATATGTCGGTACATCAAGCCGACAAATCATCGGGGTACATATCAGCAAATGTGTACTCACCATTAGTCTTGGAGAGAGATATAGTGGACAGAGATAAATTACCAATCAGCTTCTAACTGTCATCTTTCAAACACATCCTGTAAAGTGAAAGTTAGGAGCTGATTGGTACTTTATTTCCCTCCACTTTATCTCACTCAAAGGTTTAGGGCCTGATTCAAAGATGGTAGGAATTGCAGAGCCGCACACAAGTGGCTGAATTGCTAATGCAGAAGGAGGTGTATGTAGGTAACAGACTCCTCCTTGCTGTATCTGCGATCCCTGAGCTGTGACCAAGGTCGCAGCCCGGGATCACCATCGCAACCATTGCAGGTTGCTCCTTTAAGTTTCAGCTACTGCAGCCTGACCAGGTCCTGGCAGATGCGAGGCCAGGATATCTGCATCCACTGACTCAGACTCTGGCCTCGTCCCTTCAGACATGCCCCAGTTTCCGGGAAAGTTGACCAGCCATGGCCCCCACACGCCGCAGCATGTCAATCATGCTGCGACTTTGGAGGGGTCTGGGGGTGAGATCACAGGACCCATTCTCCACATATGCATAATGGGTCTTGTGCATGCGCAGACCACTCACCATCAGAGATGTACGCTAACCATTGGGTTAACGTGCATCTCTGAATCAGGCAATTAGTACATAGACCCCACAGTCTGTACAATGACAGTTAGGTGCAGACAGGTTGGTACTTTATCTCTCACAATTTTATCTCTCTCCATGCTTTCGTGAATACCCACACCTGTGAGATAGTATGTACTATGGGATAACACTGGCTACATGCAGTGTTTACCAGGATAACTGGAACAACCAAAAAAAATCATCTTATTTATATATTGAAGTATGTAGCTTTATTAAAAATAGTTTCAGAGATAACTTATCTGTAATAGTCTTATATACTACTTTGTGATGACTAATGCTACATTAGTATGACTATATTTGGCCAGGGATGACCAATTTCTGATAGTCAAGCAGTTTTCAAACATCGACTATATTATGGTGAAGAGGAAGCTCCCAAGAAGGGAATGCACCTATAAGCAGCACTGAACATTTAATACTATGGGGTCAATCCTATTAGTTGCGAAGTGTGCGATGTGCCATTGCAACTGGATTCAAACGCCGGCAACAGCACTGCTACTCGCACCCTTCTCTACCCGACCTGAGCCATGCTAGGTGCAAGAGTAGTATTGGCACTCGCACCAGCCCCATGCTAAGTGTAAGAAATTTGTTATCATTAGTAGCGGCACTCGCACCAGCGCCATGCTAGGCCCAAGAGATATGTCAACATTAGTATTGACACTTACACCAGCCCCATGCTAGGTGTAAGAGATCTGTCATCATTAGTATCAGTACTCGCTCCAGCCCCATGCTAGGTGCAAGAAATTCATCATCGTTAGTATCGGCACTCTCACAAATTGCCATGCTTGGTGCAAGAGATCCGTCATCATTAGTATCGGCACCCCCACCAGCCCCATGCTATGTGCAAGATATCCGTCATCATTAGTATCGGCACTCACACCAGCCCCATGCTAGGTGCAAGAGATCTGTCATCATTAGTATTGGCACTAGCACCAGCCCCATGCTAGGTGCAAGAGATCTGTCATCATTAGTATTGGCACTAGCACCAGCCCCATGCTAGGTGCAAGAGATCAGTCAGAAACAGGCTTCCCTCCAACAAGTTATTTCAATCAATTTGATTCATGTATAGATTTACAAAAGATCAATTGCAAATTATCCCTTAAAAGATTTTTTGCTAACAGAGATACTGTTGATGACCCTGAAACTAGTATGTTCAAGAGAATATCCACATATAGTATACATTTCCCATCTATAGGGATGCTTTGTCAACTCTTTTTACAGGAGTACATTAGAGGAGTGGTTCCCAAACGCAGTCCTCAAGGCTCCCCAACAGTTCAGGTTTTAGAGATATCCATGGTTGAGCACAGGTGGTTAAATCAAATTGACAAAGGTACTAATTAAGTCACCTGTGCTCAACCAAGGATATCTCTAAAACCTGAACTGTTGGGGAGCCTTGTGGACTGCGTTTGGGGACCTCTGCAATAGAGGGGTTCGAAAAACTTAAAAAAGCCCACCCTAATCACAAGAATTATTTCATGAAAAAAGAACAGGAGGTACTCAAACAACTACATGATATTATCATAAAACCTTCTGATAAGGGGGGAAGTGTCATGATTCTTGACAAAGAGGATTTTATTTAAGAGGGTCTCAGACAAGTGGGAGCTGGCAATACATACAAGACACTTAAATCTGACCCATAACATGATATTCTCAAATTTCTTACTAATCTGATTGGGCACCATTTAGATCTGGATGTTTAGAATAAAGAAACATCTGAATTTCTTGTTAATGAGCAATACTAAGTTCCGGAATTGTATTTCTAACCTAAGGTTCATAAAAGCATCATACTGTACATCTGTCACAAAGCAGTGATGACCAGGTCTCCCCAGCTGCGCTCTGTCTCACCTGACCTGCAAGTTAAGGATATCCAGATTTGCCAGAGACATCTGTCCAGCATACAAGCTGCAGCATGTGTCTGTGTTGCTGGATTCCCTTCCAGGCTGGTTATGCACCTGCGAGTCTCTGTCTGTGAGGTCTGCAGATTCTTGATTACAGAGAATCTGCAGACCTCACAGACAGAGACTCGCAGGTAGCATTGAACCTGAACTGCAAAGTTCATCTGGAAGTATTGTTTTCAGTCCTTAGTGCTTGCCATTCTCTCTGCATATCCACATAGTACTCTATGCCAGAGTTCCCTCCAGAATAAGAGATGGGCGCAGCCATGACAGTGATCATCAGATGATTAGCCAAACGCCTGTCGAAGCCGGATGATTGGCTGAGACCAGATCTCAAGTTAATATCGGATGACGCCATCTTATGTTGCCCCTGACGACGCCATCTTGCGTCGTCAGCATGAAACCATTGTGTGCGATGCTAATATGCTATTATTAGCATCGTGCGACTGCATTGCTACTGCATATTGTTAAAAAGTCCTAACATACCCCATACGCACTTTCAATCATATGTGGAAGGCTGTGCTGGGATCACGTGTTTGATCCCAGCATCAGCCGAGGTGCAGGGGCAGGCAGAAGGGATGTGTCCTCTGCGGGACACATCCGTTGCCGGCGCTGGGACAGTAATGTCCCTAGCATCGGTGCAGATACCGCGGGCACCTGGTGAAGGGACCGCCTGGTCCCTTTCACCAGTGCCGGCGGTACTGTGGCGCCGGCAGAAGCTTGGCTCCGGGCGCAGGCTCAGCGGAGCTTGGCGCCCGGCAGCCAAGAAGCGGCGGGTAGCTGGCGCTGGGAGAGAGTAACTGCTCCCAGCGCCGGTCAGGCGTTGGGCGCGGCGGGCGTTTGGCTCTGGTCGCGAGCCAAACCTGGCTCGCTGGCCAGCAGCCAATCAGAGGCGGACGCGATGAGCCAATCGCGGCTCGCCACGTCATAGCCCCGCCCACTCGCGCCGTCTTGTATTAGACAGCGCCGAGCGGGAGAGTTCAGTTCGGCGGCGGAGAGGGAGGAGAGAAGACCTCCCGAAGAGCGGAAGATCGGCGCAGCAACAGGGGCGGCGGCCGCGGAAGAGGCCAGGAGACGCCGCTGTCCAGAAAGAAGACAGGCAGCGCCGGCTGGAAGAAAGGAAGAAGAGGCGGCGCCGCTGGCCAGGACGGGCCGGCGGCCGAAGAATGCGGCTGAGGACCGGAGAGGACTGCGGGGGAGGAAAGTAAAAGAGCGTCACGAAGTTCCCCCCCGCAGCCTCTTCCAACGTAGCAGGTAGGCCCTCCGTGAGGCCCACCATATACCCCCCTCCCTAGACCACCAGGATTGTCGGGCGCTAGGCCCGTGGAGCATTGTCGGGCACTAGGCCCGTGGGCAATTAGTCGGGCACAAGGCCCGGGGCACAGTAGCGGGCATTAGGCCCCATAAAAGGATCCCCCCCTTAATCAGGTATAAGTGGCCTGGGTACTAGGCCCAGGTTACTACTCAATAAAGTAGGCGGGCATCAGGCCCGTGGCCAGAAACCAGGCATAGGCCTGTACCGATACAGGAGGGCACTAGGCCCTATATGAGCCCCACAGACAGGCAGGCAAATAGGCCTGAGCCCCATAAAACATGGTCTGGGCATTAGGCCCAGACCACTACCAGAGCCCACCGTTTGACAGGCACCTAGGCCTGAGCCGCAGGTAAGACCCTGGGCATTAGGCCCAGGGCCCTGAGCCCATGTGCTAACAGAGAGGCGGATGATTAGAGGTGTGAGCAGTGGTGGAGAGCTGTACGGCTTCCACCCATGAGGTAGTGGTTTCCCCAGTCACCGAGAAGAGGAGCTGGCCAGCTCTAGGTAGGTAGCAGACATTTAAAGAGACAGTATCGTGTTTTGCTCTTGTATATTTGGTCTGTGATTGGTGTTCCGTGCAGTGCAAAAGTTTAGTTGTTGTTATATTCTGTCGCACTACACACACCGTAGGTTGAGGGTGATGCCGTTTAGTATGTGTAGTTGCTTGACATAGGTTTAGGCCCTGCACGGCTGTGTTGTGTATCTCCTTACAGGGACCTGTAGGCGAGTGAGCGGACGAAGAGCAAGAGTGGACACGGTGAGGAATATCTGTGTGTACTGTCTCTCCCTGTTTGTCACTATCTATCTCCTTCCTTCTGGGCGGACGGTGAACCTTGCAACCCGGTGCAAGGACGGATCTTCACCTGGTGCGTGAGTACCGATAGGTGAGAATTCGGGATCTGAGGCCAAAAGAGCCAATGATGATCTTCACTTAAAACCCGAATTTATCCCCCGGTTCGGTAGGGCGCGTCGGTCGACGTGAGGAAGGACGGTACTCACCTCGTCTCCTTCCCCTTAGGTCATCGTGTCCGTGTTCTATTTGGAGGTTCCAGGACCGTCTGCTCAACACACGGCCTGAAGGTGAGAGGGTGCGACGCAAGGTAAGTAACAGACGTACACCTGCACGGCAGCAGGCATTGCACCGCACCCGCCCCTCACACATACATATAATTTACAAGACGCACAGCGCAGAGTTGCGCTGTTTATCAAAGCACTCTACACATAAGCGCACCACGCTTATTAGCGACTATACGCAATATTCTCACACTTACATATACCGAAACTTATAAAAAGGTTCCTCCACATTAAAAGTTTAATATTAGAGGTTATTTATATTGTGAAATGTAATGTATGCGATATTTAAGGTACATAAGCTAGTAAACATATCATGTTTGGTACCATTCTAAAGCACTGTTTGTTTGCTGATTTCGTTTCGACCCACAAGGAAATCGCATCATGCGTTCGCAAGATGTGAACAATATGAAAATAGTGGTTAAAATGTGAAAATGTATGAAGTGTTTTTTTTACAAGTTTAAACCAGTTCTTCGGCGGGAAAACCACACAAAGCAACATCTGAGGAACTGGTACATACCCCTAGTGACGCTATATGAACTGTCCAATGACCTGCATCATACCAGAATGTCCACGAGCAAGATCCAATGGAAACTCGTTAACTAGTTTCTTTGTTCTGGAAGGGTATATAGCTTGCATGCTGGATCTAGTATACAGCCATTCTTTCTTGGATGACCACAGGCTTCTGGACTGATGACTGTATGTTGGGACCAGTGCGCACGCGTATGTATTGGGCTGTATCGTATTCTGTATTTCATTGTCTTTGCGCTAATTGTGCTAGATGAAAGCGTGTAACTTTCTTTTATTACAATAAGAACTTTTGTGCGTTGGAAACACAATTATTGTCTGGACAGCGATTATTTCTCTCTAGCAATTTAAGGGGAATCGGTAAGAAATACCGCCGGCCACATGGCCGGTGGTTCGATTCCTGGCAGCGCCTGGCCGACAAAAGCAGAGTTCCTGGCAACGGAAGCCCGACAGCGCTGGAAATCCTGATCGTCGCTAAGGTAGGTATAAACTATCCTAACCCCCTCACCCTAACCCTCCTTAGGGGTGCCTAACCCCAACCTCCCCCCCAAGTGCCTAACCCTAATCCCCCCTCTAAGTGCCTTACCCTAACTGCCCCCTTCCCCGCTGCCTAAACCTAAGTCCCCCGGGGGGTGCTAACCCTAACCCTCCCTCCCCCTAGCCTAACCGTAACCCTCCTGGGGGGGTGCCTAACCCTAAGTCCCCCCCATGTGCCCTAAACCTAACCCCCCCACGGCTGTCCACTTGCTGCGCCTGGCATCCCTTCTATCGGGATGCCGGGCACCGGTCTCCCGGCGTCGGGGAAATGTCAGGCGTCTACATCTAGACGCCCGGCATTTCACCCTCGCCGGGATATTACAGTCGGGAAGCCGGCTGTCTGTATTAAGGCAGCCGGTTTCCCGATTCTATACCATTTAAGGGTATTCATACGCCAACTAGGAGCCAGTCTGAAATCACATAATACTCTCTGCCAATCCCCAAAAATCCACGGATATATTAGAAACTTCCTGGCAGGTTGCTGGTGCCAGTGCTTTGTTGTTATATCCTGCTGCAAGCTGCTAGAATATTATCTTCAGTTCCTCCAGCATTGTGACTTCCAGCGCAATTTCCATTACTAGCGCTCCTGGCTCCAGCTGTTCTGGTTCAATCCAAGTGACCAACATTCTGGTTTAATTCCGGTGACCAGCATTCTGGTTCTATTCCGGATTCCAGCATTCCGGTTCAATTCTGGTGTTCAGCATTCTGGTCAATCCTGGTGTCCAACATTCCCGTTCAATCCAGATGTCCAACATTACCATTCAAACCAGTGTCCAGTATTCCAGTTCAGTCCTGGTGTTCAGCATTGTAGTTCACTTTTGGTGTTCAGTTTTCCCGGTTCAATCCCGGTGTCCAGTACCAGACTTTACCATTCCACTCTGTTCTTCTCGGCTGCATGAGGAAAAGTTATATCAGACCCTCCAGCTTCTGCCCAGACCTCTCTGACTCAATTCCAGCCAGAACCCTAAGTCAGGGTCCACAGCCAAACACATCTGTGACAACAAATACCTGGCTGCCCAATTGGCAGGAACTAATTCCATTACAGCTAAGCGTTCTGCTTTTATTGATTGTCAGTTACAGCCCCCAGTAATTAAGGAAAAATCTTATCTTACAGATACTAAGGACATACATGAATTTTATCGGTTTACAGCTGATTGTTGATGGCATCATTTTCATATTGCAAAATAACTATTTTAATTTTGATGGAGTATTCTACAAACAGGATGGGCAGCAGGTTTGCACCCAGCTATGCCAATCTATTCTATGTATAATATTCCCATTGGAATGGTCATGGCTGGAGTACAAACCTGGTGCAATGGTGGTGTCACATAGATGATGTGCTGTTTGTGTGGAGTGGAGATATAGATGATATGGACCACTTCTGTAAATATCTTAACAACAATCCTCTCAAAATTCATCAAACTTTCTCCATTAGTAACAGGGAGATTAATTTTTTGGACCTGGAAATAGAAATCAGAGAGGTAAATATAAGCCATTAGTAACTATATTAAACCCACCTACTCTAACACTTGTATTGATGTAGAGAGTAACCATTTACCAAGATGGCTCAATAATGTACCCAAAGGACAACTGATGTGGTTATATTAGTCCAATAATTATTCAGACACAGCAATTCATCAGAGACAGGCTAATGAAATTGTTCATAAACTTAAAAAAAAGGTTAGAAACCCAGAGTGTTAAATAAAATTCTTAAAGAAGGCAGAGCAGTTTCAGTGCGGTCTGTGCAGTAGGACCTACTCCACTTTCTCCAGGCTGGCCAAGCACAAACAGCTGCACTGCGATGCCCAGGCCAAGAAGGCGTTCAGCTGCAAGTACTGTGAAAAGGAGAATGTCAGCCTGGGAGCACTGAAGATGCACTTCAGGAAGCACACATTACCCTGTGTCTGCAAGATCTGTGGCAAGGCTTTCTCCAGACCCTGGCTGCTGCAAGGACACATCAGGACCAACACAGGTAGCACATGCTGCAGTGCATTACTATACTCACCTTTTTGCAACTATAGCTATTATATTAATGCATACAGTAATAATATTACGTTAGTTGTTGTACTTGATTATGTTACAGTACTTCGTTTTTATGTCGACTTGTCAGGTTGAACAGAGATCAACAATGTATAAATATATCTGCAACAGCGGATTGTAACCTTGCAAGCAGGACCTTCCTACCTATATATCTGTCTGTTATTACCTATTAATGTCTCCAATTGTAAAGCGCAACAGAATATGTTGTGTTATATAAGAAACTGTTAAGAAATAATAAATTAAAGAAGTCCAAGGTTTAGATCGAGCTACATTACTTATAGACAATAAAATAAAAAAGTCAACTCAAAAAAATACTTTTGTTTTGGCTATTTGTACCAGATTCAATTGTCAAAGATTCAAAGATATAGGAAAATTGAAGACATCTTTAAGAAAAATTGAATATTCCACTACTCTAGTCATTTTAAGTAAAGTATTACCACCCAAACTTAGTTTTATATATATGAAGGCTCCTACGTTAAAAGACAGTTTTGTTTCCGGTGCATTACACATGAACAGTAACAGATTTTTACCTATAAATAAGGGTTTTTACAGGTGTGTTAAATGTAAGATGCGTAAATCCTGCAGTGGGGATAATAGCAGAATATAATAGAATATTAAGGAAAATTGGAGGAACAATGATAGGGATAGTAGATTAGTAAAAACTGAGAGGAGATTCATTTATGATCTAAATACCCTTAAACCAACAGGACTTAACCTTGACTGTGAGGTAAAATGGTTCTTATAGGTCTGTTCATTTATTTATATATTATTTTTTTATGCTCTGATTTTTTTATGTATTTATTCTATATGTGCATGGCATAAGCTGCTCTATATATGTATATACATTATATAGGTCTTAGTATATACAGATATTGCTATTTGTATATGTATGGCAAAAATCGGTATGAATTACCGCTGGACTTGCGTCCGGCGGTTCAAATCCCGACAGTGGCTGGCCGACATGGCTGAAAATCCTGATCATCCCAAGGTAAGTATTAACTAACCTAACCCCCCCTAACCCTAACCCTCCTTAGGGGTGCCTAACCCTAGCCTGCCCCCCCTGTGCCTAACCCTAAGCCCCCCTCTAAGTGCCTAAGTCTAACCCCCCCTTCCCCACTGCCTAACCCTAAGTTCCCCCTTGGGGGTGCCTAACCCTCCCTTCCCCTAGCCTAACCCTAACCTAACCTCCTGGGGGGTTCCTAACCCTGTCCCCCCCGGGAGCCCTAAACCTAACCTCCCCCCCCGCGGCTGTCCGCAGCGGCGCCCAGCATCACTTTGGTCGGGATGCCGGGCGGCGGTCTCCCGGCATCGGTAAAATGACAGGCGTCTAGATTTAGACGCCTGACATTTAACCCTCGCCGGGATAAAGCAGTCGGGAAGCCGGCTGTCGGGCTTATGTCCACCAGCTTCCTGATTGCATACCATATGGCATGTGTTTTTTATGAAACAACTGTTTAAAGGTGGAATTCTGTGATTCATTTTACCTCCAATCCCCTTTTTTATCAGTACCATTTTATTGTTCCATTGATCCCCTTTTTTCCCTATTTTATTTTGCCATATTTGTCCAGACCATGTCTGATACTTGTGTATATGTTGCCTAGACAATGCTTTTGATACAATTTAGAACAACCCTTGTATTCCGCTGGCGAGTGATTTGCATAACCCATAAACATATGTGTTTTACATCTTTCTGTTTTTTAATAACTTTATTGGCTTTTGACAAAGATGATTCAGTAGCACATAAATTAATTATGGGTGTTATGCAATCTGGTCTTTTTAAACAACTTGTCCACTGACAAGATGACGCAGTGGAACTCACGCTGATGAACTGACTAACCGGTGAGCATGTCTGTTTTGTTTTGTCTTTTTATTATGTATTTTTATGGTGATTACTTAATTGTACTTTTCTTTAGTCACTTACCAAAACATGTCGCAGAAAAGACAGGAGTCCTTCTTTCCTACCATATTAGTCAATTTGATGACCAGTACATTAGAATACCCGGGGTCTATCTTTGTCTGGAAATCACATGTGAACTTTTTTTCATCTGGTAGAAACATACTGTATATCCCCTTATATTATATTTGTGTTCATACAATATTTCAGTGGTGTATTCTGTCATCAGTTTTTGGGGGACTACTCAAGAACATCACTGCTTCTATTTTATGGCACTTAAGTTGTTATCTCATTTAGAGACATTTTGATGAAATCTGTTTATGTTATTTTTTATTTTTTACTGGCATCTATGTATTGGAGGAAATACCCACCAGAAGGCCGACCTGAGTAAACAAAGGACTATTACATTTATTTCACTTGTTTACTGCAACAAATCAAAGCTAATGGATGTTCATCCCTGTATATTCGTATTTCCCTTCAATGTACACATGACTTAGACACAGAGCATTAGATACACGCCCACAACAAACTCATGACACGCCCACAAGACAGGGTGGTTCCATGTGCTCACTTTGTCATTGTCCAGTTACCACCCAAAAAAGGAAGTGAACCATGTGACCGATCTAACCTATGGAAGACGGTTTCCCATAGACACATGACCAGGTTCTAAACCCGGAAGTATGCACTTAAGGCAAGAGCTAATGCCTTGCCACTATACGTTGGTGAACAAGCCCTTTTAACAGGCGAAACGCGTGTCCAGCAGCAACATACGGATGTGGTCTGGCTGGTGCACACGCCGACCACTAAGAGGGTAACTGTATCACTCTGCCCGGACTGCTGTGTCTGTTTCTATCTATGCTTGACTGACATCTCCCTTAACTGTAATAAGCAGTCTGATTTGTATATAGGAGGCTACCATATGTATGCAATAACTAATACTGGTATGATATGTGGATGTCTGAATTCTCACTGCGACATCAGCTTTGATACTCTAACCAATAGAATTTTGAGACATCTATGTGAATAGTGTGGTATTTATACATATGGGCTGTGAGTATACATCATTTTAGAGGGTACACTGATACAATATCCTAGTGGTGTCTCTGTAGTCAATTGACACATGATTGTACACCACAACGATACCTCTGAACTAATTTGATATAATATCTCATGTGAATATATGTAACTAGGACAAAATTCTGGAGACCTGACTTCAGTTAGTAGCACTTAAGATCAATAAGGGGTTCAGGCTTTATCACTGTATAACTGTGAGCACACCACATTATAGGTGCATGGTCTTATTATTTTACCTGCATAATGATGTTGTGCCTTATATGACCTATAATTTATACCATCACATACGCCTGAACCTAGTTATCTATTAGCATTACAATTAAGTGTTTTCAGCCCAAAGGTATCTTATTAGTGATCCCTCAATACCAACGTAGATCACATTATATGAACCTACATTTTATATCAATTTATGTACCTAGGTTCAAAAAGAGAGACTTAAAGAGAATAAATACTCTCTAATATACGTATATAAATATTTGCCTCTCAGCTTATTTTTGTGATTACTTTGTATAAATATATCTGAACAAAGCTGCCAATCAGGGATGACGCCTCAAAACTTTGATTATTGGTGATATTGGATGAGACGTACACCTATTTAAAAATCACATTATATACTGGTCTAAAGACTCATATATAAAATATTGTATCCCCCTCTTTTCCCTTTTTCTTTCATATCTTCTAGAGAAAAATATTTTAACAAACTTTAATAAAAGTTATATTTTAATTAAACAATAATACAGATAAGAGTGCCCTAGTAAAAGAGCCTTCTTTTTCTCTTTTTTTGAACATGATCACATTTTGGCTCTAGGGAGCACCACCAACCTTAGTGACATAACCCTGATTGGGTTCATACACACCATATATGTTGGTCAATAATATATGAAAATATTATATTTTATTTCTGTTCGGATTCATTCTTTTTTCTTCACCACCAAAAAAACACCTGATGTCAAGGACAGACAGTTCCGGCCAAGCTCCATCAGACTCAGAAAAGGATGGACAAACAAAAAAATGCATACGTTTGCATCTGCACATGCGCTGTTTTAATTTGCGTCTGTGGACAGAGATCCGTAGTCATCTGTTTGCAATACCCTTTGCTTCTGACAATCTTGCTGCTCTCTTAAAAATGGAAGAGTGTAATGGTAAAAGGCTGATGATCTGAAATTTTAGGATATTTTCTAAGATATTCCCTACCAGCGGTGGCTTCAGAGGTGGGACTGCAGTGCAGTCCAAAATTCAAATAGGGGAGCTACACCAACTGCCACTGAGTCCAAGCCGGTGAGGTTTGGCAGCATTTAGCAGGGAAGTTGCTGTGGCTCCCCTAATTGAAATTTGGACTGCACTGCAGCCCCACCTTTGGAGCCGCCACTGTTCCCTACTATCTTAAAATAAACAGTTTCTCTGCAAAAGCAGTTTCTTCTCGAAATGTAATACGTACACATGAAAGCTTATTGGTCAATACGTCAACCATTGGATATTTAAATATATGGAAAAATGTTGATGGATTACTGTCTATATATTCAGATTAACCATTCTTACAGTGTGGGATAGAGTTTTCTGAAAAGCCTTTGAGTGGGACTGAATCTCAGTCACAAGCAACTGGCATTGTGTGCACGTGTCGCGGACGGCACATGCATCGTTTCGAATATACGCACAATTCTTGTTCGTGCACATCTCAGCAGGGCCGTCTCTTCCATTGGGCTTGTTGGGCAGTTGCCCAAGGGCCCGAAGCTCCAAGGGGCCAAGGCAGCAGGAGAGATCAGGCGGCTGCAGCAGCAGGGCACTCACACAGGCAGGAAGTGTTTTTAGTTTCACTTTCACTTTCTGCCTGTGAGCCTGACACGAGCTACTGCAGAGTGCATGGGAGTTGCCAGACAACACCTGCGGAGCTGCTGACAGACACGGTTCCAGCACACAGGATAAAGGTAAGAGCAGGAGTAGGGGAGGAAGATACATTTGGGGAGTGGGGGCTGGTGGCACTACTATGGGAAGGGCAAACAAATACATGGGGAATAGGGGCTCAGGGAGCTGATGATACTGCTATGGGGAGGGGGAGGCAGATACATAGGGTGAGTTAGGGCTGATGCCACTGATATGGGAGGGTGAGACAAAGACATGAGAAGTAGGGACTCAGGGAGCTGATGATACTGCTATGGGAGGAGGAGGAGGCAGATATATGTGGGGGCTGATGACCTGTTATGGGGGAGGCAGAGACAAGGGTGTGTAGGAGCTCAGGGCTGAGGACACTGCTATTGGGGGGAGGGCAGAAGGCAGAAACACATGGGGAGCAGGGGCTCAGGGTGTTTATGATACTGCTTTTGGGGAAAGGGGGAGAGATATTGGGAGTGGGGCCCAGGGGGATAGGACACTGCTCAGGTAGACTTCATCTTCCACATTGATAATGAGGGACCCAGCGGCGATGGTTTTCCGGCGGTCATTCATACTGATTCCCAATAAGGGCAGCAGACTCTCTTGTGTACTATATGGTATGTGTCATATCATTGTTCTGGGCAGCATATATGACCATTTACATTTACATTTTTTCCAGGGAATGGGTGGGTAGGGGCCCCAGTGCATTGCTTTGCCCAGAGCCCACACTGCTGTTAAGACAACCCTGCATCTCAGTGGTTTCTCAGCTGAATGTAAATGAGCGTTCTGGGTGACAACTGTGCAAACCCATGCAAGAAAACCATTTTGTGGGTGTTACTTACTATTATGAGTCTCGAACATGCATTGTGGACAAATTCAGTTGCATCTCCTGCATCTAGCAAGGGGTAGTGAGTACGGCTGTACCTGTTATCTATCAATAAAACAACACCACTGGTTAAGTAACTGAGCTGTTCATCATTTGAGTTATCAGTTGGTGTGTGCCTATATGACTCTAAAGTATCAACACTTGCACACATATCATTTCCAACACAAGGGGACAACTCACACCCCTCGCAGCTTGATCTCGCCTTGGAATCGCAGATTTTTGTACATGGCTTATAGGATTGACCGCTAAATGTGATCTGTGGATACCTAACTGACATTTGCTGAAATTTTTAATTAAATTTTTTGAGGTGTCATAAATTCAATATAGAGTAACTAAGTAAAGTTTGATCAGTTTAACAAGACATATAATCCTTCCTTTAAGAGCATCATAGCAGTAGAAATGTATTTATTTAGAGTCTGATGCAGTTGCACTCTTCTATTACTTTAGCTCATGTCATCGGTAGATTAGACTTTCATTTTTACATTGGTATGCATGTGGAGTTAAGCCAATCAGTTGAGCATACTGCGTGTCTACAATTTAGCCCAATCACTATCACTTGTGACTTAATATACAGTAGATCCCTGTGGCATAAATGAGAACTGACAATGCAAACACCCAGACAGGAGAAACGCTGCACCTCACCCAACATGGCGCCGGTCTCCGACTCTGCTGCAGAATCCCAGGCTCCTAAAAAATCAGGAGCAGTGGTGAATGGCTTCTTCCCTTCTCAGGTATGCCGCACCCTAGATGCTCCAGCAACTTATCGGGACATTGTGGAAGCCATTAAGACTACAATGGCTCCACTACTTACACAAGTTGTTGCTGACATTACCGCTCAGTTAGGCAGCCTTACTTAGAGAGTTACTGACACAGAGCAACAGTTACGGGCAGCATTACATGAAATATCAGTTAAAACACTCAATGAATGACCTTTACAAAGATAATTACCAACTCTGGAGCAAAGTCAACGATCTGGAGAACAGGTCCCGTAGAAACAATGGCAGATTGTTGGGGCTCCCTGAATCTGTGAAGGGACCTGCACTCACCCACTTTGTCTGCAATACCCTACCTACCATTTTGGGCATAGAAGCAGAGTGTCATGATTTGGTAATAGAGAGGGTCCATAGAATTGGTCCGATTACTACACAGTCAAAACCCTGTTCAGATCCCTCAACTACCTCCATAAAGTCGCATTCAGGTCTGCATCACGCAGGATTAAATCTATCATGTGGGAGGATCATAGGCTGTATATTTTCCAGGACTATTCTTTAGAGCTGACAAGGGCCTGCAAAGCCTTCTCTCAAATCTGTTCAAGTCTAATTTCAGAAGGGCAAAAATGTGGCCTCCTGTATCCAGCCAGACTACGCATATATGATGGCAAATCATTTAAAGATTTTACCACCCTGAAAGATATCTCTCAATATCTCTGAGAACTCTCTCATTCCATCTCAACAGACATAGCTGACCAATCTCCCAATCATGGTTGATTCTTCAGAAGCGGATATTTATATTTAAAGTTCACCATTCACCTTTTATGTAATACTGAATCTGGAAGTACAATGTTCCATGAATATTTATGCATTAATACATTTTTGTATATCTATTTCCTCAGAACATTTTGCAATTTATCTCTCCATGTACTTTGTCTCCCCTTTCCTATCTTTCTTCCCCCTCCTGCTCCTTTTGTCTTTGGCAGGTGCTGGACTTTTCTAACCAAAAGGTTTTTCAACCTCTATTACCCCAAATCAGATGCTTGACATAACTGTAGGTTCCTGGAACGTGGGCAGCTTTAACTCACCGATAAAAAGAAAAAAAATCCTTATATATCTATCCAAACAAAAAAACTCTTCTCCAAGAAACTCACCTCATCCCAGCGGAAGTTGCAAAATTAAACATGCTTGGCTGGTCCGTATTGGCCTTGGCCCATTCCAATTCCAAGGCACGTGGGGTGGCTATTCTGGCTAAGAGACACCTACAGGCACTGGTGTTATCTACCATCCCTGATCCAGAGGGCTGCTTTGTGGTGAGTACCATTAAGGTTCATGGTCATAGGTTTGTTCTTTGCAATGTGTACGCCCCTAACGTCTACTCCAAATCTTTTTTCTAGAAATTACTAACCACATTATCACCTTTCAATAATGATCCCCTCCTGTTGTCTGGGGATTTAAACTTAATTTCCTCAAAATATTTAGAAAGATCAAATCACAATTCCCAAAGTCCTCCTCTCCCCAAACTAGGCATCCCCCTGGTATAAAAAAAACTAAATTTAGTCGATATATGGAGAGCACTCCACCCCACGGATAGAGAATACACCTGTCTCCTGGTCACTAAAGGGACTCTCTCACAAATTGATTTTCTCCTATTCTCACATTCAATTTTTCCAAAAATCTCTCATACCAGTATAGAGACGATTTCCTTATCAGACCATGCTTTAATTACTGCATCTATATACTTTCCTGATGAGCCTGGGTCAATCAGACTTTGGAAATTTCCCACACATCTTGCACAATCTCTAAAATTCCAGAATAGATTTGAGTCTGCATGGTAAGAATATAAAAACAATAATCTTCATCATTTGGAGTCGGGCCCAATCCTTTTCTGGCAAGCAGCCAAAGCTGTTATCCGGGGGAAGTTATATCCTATGTCTCTTCTACCAACAAAAAATACTCCACTCTCTACTTGTCTCTCCAGACCTCCTTATCTGAAGCATTTCAGCAAGATAAAACCTCACCTTCACCCCGCACCAAGCAATTATACACTACTGCTAAGATGCATTTTGAAGAATTAATACAAACCATGGGCAATCGGTATCTTTTCTCAGTTCAATACCATTTTCATAAATTCGGTAATAAAACTGGGCGCCTACTCTCAAATCTAGTTAATGGGACCTGTACTACTATGGTAGTGCACCCTTTTAAAACCCAAACAGGTTCTCTTACCTCATCTAACACTGAAATAACAGAGGTCATGCCTGCCTTTTTCAAAACTCTATATTCACATCCCCCGTAGCCCTTTGATGCCACCTCTGGAACTACTCCCATTAATACATCCTCTACCTCTTCTACATCTTTCTGGGACAACCTACCCTACCCTTTCCTCTAAAATGTCCCAAGCCCTTATGGCCCCAATCAATTTAAATTAAGTTCATAAAGCCATCCAACGCCTGAAACCAGCCAAAGCTCTTGGACCAGATGGTTTCAGTGGAGAGTTCTCTAAAATACTTCTACCCAGGCTGGGTGACACTTTAGTTTCAGTTTTTAACTCTATGCTTTCCACCAAATCGTTACAACCACACTTTAATTCAGCTACATTGAAATTACTCCCTAAACCAGGAAAAGATCTAGAATTACCTGGCTCCTGTCGACCCATATCCCTCCTCAATCTCGATTAAAAACTCCTAGCAAAAATATTAGCTGACCGGCTAAAATTAATTTTACCTCACATCACCACCCCAACCAAACAAGCTTTATCTTAGGCCGACATTCAGTAGTAAATGTGCGGTGCTTCATATGAGCAATATCTGCAATCTCACCTCAGGCAAACTCACTTATTAGTCTAATTTTATCCCTTGATGCTGAGAAAGCCTTCGATCTCATATCTTGGCAACATTTATTTAAGACTTTGACTAGTTATGGTTTTCCAGATTTTTTTTATAGATTCCCTAAAAATGCTGTACTCATCACCTCAGACTCAAGTATCATGTAATGGCTTTCTTTCCCCTCCTTTCACTATTTGTAAAGGAACTCAGCAAGGCTGCCCGCTCTCCCCTCTCCTCTTTGCCATAGGCCTGGAACCTGTGGCCATTGCCCTCTATTCCTATGAAATCATCAGAGGTATTAAGATTGGAAATGTTGATCTGAAATTCGCTCTCTTTGGTACCAAATCTGGAGGTCTTATAGTCCAGGATTTCTCCTCTTACTCACTTTCCACCTTTTTCAGGTATATTGCTGATTGGCATCTCAATAAACAATCCTATACTGAAGTATCATTGGATAAGTCATTATTTGCCCCTTACTTCATTCTAAACCCTCAAGCATCCCTCTCAAGGTGAGAAACCACATAATTTTTAATGACACATATCATTTATTGTTAACGCTTAATACAAAAAAAAAATGTAACAGAAATCCATTAGTGTCACCCTGTGTCCCCCTATGGGGTAACCCCTCTTTTGTCCCCTCACTATCAACACCAATTTCTTACTCTGGAGAGATAAGGGACTAGACTCTGCTTCCAAAGTCTTTGACCCAGGAGGCAACATTTTTCAATTCTCCTCACTCCATGACAAATTCTCTCTCCCACATCATCATCTCTACATGTATCTACGGGCCCACCACTATATCTCCACAATTAAGTCTTCAATTTCTACTTCCACAAAACCTGACCACATTCTATCTGTGTTAAAATTTTGTGATAAATTATCTTACAAAATAAGATTTATCTACTCTGAATTGATGTCAGTTATATCCAAACCTCATTGGGAAAAACTAACTTCTAGTTGGCAACAAGACATACCCAATATAGCTACTTCTGAGGTTTTACTACCCCACTATGACCCAACTATGAAAGCCCTTCACTCGGCACACCTACAAGAGGTTCATGTTCACGAACTGCAAAGGGCATACCTGTTGCCTGCTCAACGCAAACATGTGGTTCCGTCTGAGCTAGGATACTGCCTTAAATGTCACCACTCTCATGCTACATTTTTCCAATGCTTCTGGGACTGTGGTAAGATTAAAAGATTCAGGACTAAGGTTCTTCTTGTCATCAACAATATTTTTTCCCTCACACTTACACCTGACCCTTTGGCTTGCCTCTATGCAAATTTTGTGAAATTAGACTTAGGCCTCCTAAAAAAATCAGTGACACCCATACTTACTGTGTTGGTCACCGTCTCGAAAAAAATAATAATAATACACTGGGTATCTAGTTCATCCCCATCTTTGAATGAACTGAAACAAAAAATGCTTCAATTGTTTTATCTTGACAGATGCACCGCATTGCTTAATATTGAAAAAGGCATTATTGCATTCTATAAGAAATAGGGGCTATATATATCTTGAACTTGCCATCCAGGAGCAAATCTTCAAATTATTTGAAACTACAGAATTGTTTTTACCCCGCAAACTCCTTGCAGAATCCTGAGTCACATATTTGAGTTAACTCCTGATTTTGTTTGAAACCCTGGTTTCTGAAAGGTTACAGTTCCTTGCCAAATTCCCCAACCCTCTCTTACTTATGTTTGTCGTCTTGTACGTCTAATCCTTTGTTCGTCTTAACTCGATATGACTTGTTTATAATTGGTACCTAAGTGCACCTTTGCACAGGTCCTCAATTAATTTCTTGTTCTTCTACAGCGCTCTAGCTCTATAATGGAACCATTTTAATATAAAATACTGTCATCAAGTTAATATGATCGATCAATATACTGTATGTATTCATCATATCAGACCTCTGTATTTTGTTTATATTCTCATTTTATATTGAAAATCTCAATAAAACATTTAAAAAGAAAAAAGTCACTTTAGGTGATCTGAACAGTGGGTCTTCTACAATGTAATATGTATGGTGGTATTGAGCCTGGAAGGCAATCCACTCTTTATATTTCTGAATATTAAGTAATTTGCGTGTCGGAAATTCCAGAGCTTGAATACAAAGCTTATAGAAAGCCCATTCAGCCTACAGCTACTGATTTCCTTGTAAATATACTAAAGGGGTCAGCAACCAGCAGTTCAAGTCCTGACACCTGGCTCTTTTGATCCTATATAATATGATTTGAAAATCTAAATGTTCTTCCTATTTAAAGTAAATGAGGATGATATTTGAAAATTGTCACAAACTGTGACAGTGCTTTAAATAAAAGGTTTAATGTATTTATTATTAATACATAAAATGGACAACTAAAATGTTGCAAATTCCAAAACAGGCAATATAACATTGTTGTATGAAGACATAAAAACAATAGAAAATGCAGCTATGTAATTTCTTATAGTTATCTTATAGCAAGTTTTGAAAAAAGGACGCTTGCCAAGCAAGGACCCTGGTGTGCCAAGAGGGGCTAATTGGCTCTCCTAGAGCACAGGTGTTTAAAGACACATCTGTATATACAGTAAATATCAAAATTATTTCTGGTAGACTATTAGTAGACAACTAATCTATTAATTGTCATTTCTGTAAATGCCCATTTTCATTATACTATGTTATTTGTTATTAGGACAAAACAAAATTACATCAAACGACCTCAAACCCACTTGCTCTGTCACAAAGCACATTAGTGTCTATAGGTTGTAGAATGTCAAAGTTTTCTATAACTGCTATGTAGAAAATATGTCTAATTCTATAATGGAAAAATATTACCGTCACTGGTCTAACTGGCGGAAAATAAACATTGTATAAGAATTCCATAACTCTATTTGGATGTCATTGTCCACCGTGATGGCTATACATTGTACATACATTACCAGGAAGGTTGGAATAGTCTATGTAAGCAAATAGATATTTGATCTTGATATACTGAAAAAGGCATTTATTGTACTACTCGCTATTTTTTAGCTGAAATATTAATATGTTGCATCTTACAGATAGTTATTGGGTCTTTTTTTCAAAGCCTGCTGAGCTCCTGAAAAGAAATGCATGATAAGCAGCTGCCTAGCTGGGCTGCAGTGGGACTAGGCAGACTGCTGCCGCTGTGCAGCAGCAGTCCCTCTTCTCAGCCTGTGTGGGGGTGGGGGTAAGTGATCACACTGATCGCGCCCCTACTGGATTTGTCCCTGGCTGAGGGGCTCACAGCAACCACCCTCCCTCCTCAGCACAACAGCGCCATGACAAATAGTTTTTTTCCTAAGAAGGGTATGGCCACGCCTTCTGTGATTAGGCCATGCCCCCGATAAGTGCTGGTAAAGTACCGTGGCTAATTTAATTCCCCCCTATTGTCTATTATATAAGGGTTTTTCATTTCAAGGGTGGACTAAAGTTATCAATGAACGTTTAATCATCAAAATGTATCATCATTGAGTCAACATAATTTGTAATCGATTTTACCAGTTGAAAACATTTCCATAAATACATTTTCTGCAATAAATAAAGAAAATCTTTGTATTTTTTTACATTTTCATTTTCTATGATCTTGATTGCATATCCATTTCACAATTTCTGTGCTGCTCAAGAACAATTCTGAGAGTTAAGGAACAATTCACTTAGTGGTAACAGCCACAAGGAACTTCATAATTCTGTGGATGAGTGCGAGTGAACTTTACAATCGCTCATTCCAAGCAATTGAATATAGGATATTGACCATGTCAGTTCATCCCCATTACACTATCAAGATCATATTCAGGTGTTTGGGGACAAAACTTTATGTTAGTAGACTTATTCAGGTTGTGTGACACTTTTAAACATTGGTTCCTGCCAAAATATTTCAATCCATTAAAGACCTCACACAACAAATTAGTAGTTTTAGACATAGCTGTCACATTATTGGGTAGGGGTGAGAACTTTTGCTACTGTATCTACCATTGAATTAATGTCAGGATGAGTAGCCACAGAGAACATGCAAGTGGTCTGGCTCTAGTTTGGGATAATAAATGGTGGCTTCTTGCACTTACTGCATTGGTATGGAGGGCATGTTAATTGTGGGAGAGGTGGTGTTTCATAGGAGAAAAAGAACCAGATAAATGTACTGTATTCTGTTATAGCCACAGCCGCGTAACAATTGTTGGAGGGGGAGTGTGAGATCAGATGAGAAAGGGCACAACACAAATTATATTGGAAAATGTACTTAGGTGTGGACAACAGCATTCTACAGCAGTATGAAGTTCTAGATATATGTGGTAATCTTTGCAGAATAATAAATCTAGAAGCAGATCAATGTGCTTCTGTTAGCAGTGGCAGAATGTTATGTTATCTAAACAATTCCAATTGGGTAACTTTTTAAATTAGGGGAGATGTACCAAATCTTCGAAAGAGATAAAATGGAGAAGTTGCACATAACAACCAATCAGATAATCCTGCAGTGCAATACTACTGGTAAGATGAACTTCCTGTGGAGTGTACAGAGCAAGTAACACTTTTAAATTTTGGCCCCCATCCTTGTGTAGTATAACAGAAATCCAGACCTAGCAAATCTTTATAGATGGTTTTTTAGTGTGCTAGTTATTAGTTGCTGAATCTCGCTCCTTGGAAAGTCTCCCTGTGTACTTATTTGTTTTGGTTACTCTTTTTGGCCACTTCCTGTAGTGATTACTTGCATTGTGTAGTAGAACCTTGCAAAGCTCCAGACCACACTTCTGCTTCTTCTGGCTAATTCAGGTGTGGTTTGATAGATACACGGTAACTAGATAGACAATCAATAGATAGACACCAAAAGGTAGAAAGAGAATGGTCGACAGGAACAAAAGTTCGGCATGCAAATGGTCGACACAAAAAAAGTCAATGTGTTTTTTTTTTTAATCCTAACCCTCCCACTAGTGCTTAATCCTAATCTTCCCTCTGGTGACTAGCCCAAATCTTCTCCTTAGTGCCTAACCCTAACCGTTTGCTTCCACAGCCTACCCTTAACCATCTGGCAGGTGCCTAGTCCTAAACCTTACCCTAATCCTAACCCTACAAATCATTAAAAATCATGAAAAACCATGTTGACCTTTTCTGTGTCGACCATTTGCATGTCAACCTTTTAACCCTGTTAAACTATTTATCCTGTTGACCATGTACCTGTTGACCTTTTAACCCTGTTGACCTAAATCCCTGTTGACCTATTCACTGTCTACCTTCTGGTGTCCATGTATTGGCTGTCTATCTAGTTACTGTCTATCTACCATCTGGATACCCGTTAATTTTTACCCACTCAGTGTACCAGACCTCTGCTCAGCTACTGACCATTCTTCTACTTCATCTTTTCCTGTTTGCATGCCCGCACTGTGTATCAGACCTTTATAACTGACCTTACCACACTTTTGGCCTGACACCTGTCTACTGTCAATATTGCCTAAATGTGTACTGAAACGTGGAAGTATTGCGATTATACTTTGCTCCCTTCAATACTGTTACCTTTAATACTAGTACTGTATCTGCCACTGGTTTGTCCAGATGCAAAGTTACTTGCTTTCTCTTGCTTTACTCCCATCTCAGAATCAGCCCCTAAGAGAGGTCCTTCCACACCACTAAATTTCTTATTGCCCTTTTACCTTGTCCTTCTTATCCTTTTATGTGCAGCCATTCCAGAAGCAGCTATATTCCTGCCCTATATTACATTTTAAAATGGTTATTTCCCAGACTCTTTATTCCTCCTGCAACAGTTGGACTGTTTTTTGTGCCATTGCCTTTTACTGAAATGTTAATAAAGTCTAAATAAAAAACCAGTACCCCTTTTTCCCCTAAGGTTGACCTTTGTGGTCTCTTCACTTACAGCTTTGACAGGGCTAGAAAAAGGGATGAATAAAATACATTGTTTAAAAATTCTTTGTGGCCATTTTCAAAACAGTCATGCCTTTTATATCGTGCAGTGCACCTGCTGCATGTCAGCATTTTGTAAAAGATGTATTCAAAGACATCCTTGACTGGTTTGTCATTGCTTATATGAATGATGTCCTAATTTTCCTAAATTAATCAAAGAACATCACTGTCTTATGAATAGTATTGTCACCCTCACAACATATCAACCTTTTATTTTTACCACATATACACCATTAAAAAATACATCAAAAGAAAAAACAAAAGTCTTACATTGAATTGGAAAGTTTGCGGAGAGCTGATGGATGCAGTATTACGCCCTCAACGTGTTTCATCTCTTATGCCCACAAATCTGGCTGGACTTTCTCCTGATGAAGTCCAGCCAGATTTGTGGGCATAAGAGACGAAACGCGTTGAGGGCGTAGTACTGCTACGGCAGCTCTCTGTTTTTCCTTTTGATATATTTTTTAAGGATGTGTGTGTGTTAAAAATAAAATGCCTAAAGGAAGTTGATACCATTGGAAATATTATTTTGTATCCACATATCTGACACACACTGAATGGGCAGAACTGTTATATCAGTGAAAAACACAAGGGTACCATTAGAAGATGTCAGGTACATCCTTGTATTATTGTGGAGTGAGGAACTTAGTGACCAGATAAAGTGATGAGTGCTCCTTTGAATTAATTGCGGTACGCATATTACTTACCATTTATACAAATCCTTCCAATTATTTATTACTCTAGAGAGCGCCTGTTTTCTCATCTTTTCTTAGCAATCTACTACTATTGAGACATCATAACAACTGGTCTCCCTGGAGAATAAAGAGGCTGCCACCTGAAAAACACAGGAAGTGTTTACAAAGGGAACTTTATAATGGACATTATATAGCATTATAACATATATTTAAGGTTGCAGCGCTTAACCAGTACCATTATTTATTTTATTAGTGGTATAACTAGCATAAAGCCGGTACCCCATTAATGAGTTTGCAGAGAGCTGCTGGTTGCAGTACTACGCCCTTAACATGTTTATTTTCTTATGCCCACCAATCTGGCTGGACTTCAGCAGGAGTTTCTCCTGATGACGTCCAGCCAGAGTGGTGAGCATTAGAGACGAAATGCGTTGAAGACGTAGCATGCTTTAACTGGTTTATGCCTATTTGCTTTAACTGGTTTATGCCTATTTGCTTTAACTGGTTTATGCCTATGCTTTAGTTACTTTAACTGGTTTACGCCTATTGAGGAATTCTCACAGGAGAGGGAACTTATGATCTTTCTCTCACAGCCTCCATCCAACTCTGATAACTGACAATCATATAAAGTGGCAGATTCTCAGAAAATTATTAGTACATAGCTGGGATACTTTACTTATGAATGAAAAAGTCTATGACAATATAATTATGCAGCATTTGCTATCAATTGCTAGGGGCAGTGTCCAAGAATAAATAATGGCCTTCAGTGGTCAAGAGCAGGAAAAGATCTAAAGAGAGTCATATCTGGATTAACAAACTGTTGGGTTTGCTGATAATGAGCAGTATTACTGATTGGATAAACCAACAAAACAAATACTGTAACTCAGTGTTCAAGAAGATACTTGATGCTTCATTGACATTTTAAAGACTATTGGGGTTATCTCTATTCACATCTCATCTATTATTTGACCTCCCTTGTCTGTGTTAATTTGTGCTCTTTTCTGAACCTCGGCTTAAATATTTTCTATCACCCCCTGTTTATCTGCTCCTCTTGTCTACACCTGTTTTGAATCATGGCTGCTGCATTTGTCTACTACCAAGACTCTATAGTGGACCCAAAGTAGGAAGAATAGAACAATATATCGTTACATGTTCTTCTACTCAGCTCTAAACTGAAACTTTGTGGTCCCCCTCAAAAATAACTGTCCTCACTACCATCAGTTTGTAACAAAACATTGGGACAAATATTCAGTTTTTCCAATGCTAAATGCTGTAAAAAATATTATAAGATCATGTTCCCATGAAAGCTGAACTATCACCTAATTAAATAATATTACCCCAACTGGAGCCCTTCTGGTTCTGTAAAATACAACTGGCAAACTAATTTTGTTGTCTGATCAGTAACACCAATGAAAAGCCGCAACCTTTGGATTGTGACTTGTGTTTGGTCCTGCCAATTGCACAGACACCCTCCCAGAAGCCCTCAAAAATACTGCTGTGGCAGCAGTCAGCTAATGGAAGGGAACAACTTAGGGAAAAATACTGTACATATGTTTAGTAGTGCAGCTTTCTTTATTTATAAAATCCACCTCTTTATGTACATCAAAAATCCATAGTCCAGTAAAATAAGCCATATGTATTACAGAAATTGAAACATTGCCTATGCTATGTGATACACATTCTCAGGTACGTCTTAGGCCAGGGTTCTTCCTATAGAACCAATTGATTTCGGATCCTCAGAAAAGATTTTTGGTTTTCAGTGCATGAGGGATTCAAGGCAGAAGGAAGGCAAACTGATCCCCTGCTGTGTAACCCTAGATTATGAGACTTTAAACAAGTGAACAGGAAAAGGCAGTGTACATCATATTATTTTAGATCTACACTCCAGTGCATCTCAGCGCTTCCTAGTGTTTAGCAAACACCACTGCACTCTATCGTCTATCGAGATACATACCCAACAGCTCAGCTTACTAGCTTACCCTAGATCAGATCCCTGTGTACATTTGACATGCTTTTGAAAGATATTTACCAGTTTCCAAGAATTATTAGCTTTACATTTTCTTTTCTAAAAACAGATTAGTTCAGAGACAGCATTCCTTGGAAAATTGTTGCATTGGAAACTCTGCACACAACTAGCCTCTTTCCTAAATCTTAATTACAAACCAGCTTGTACTATGTGAAAAAGAGCAAATTTAATTTTTAAAACAATCTTCGGGTTTCTAATCTTGCTGTAGCTTTTTTTTTTTTCCAGTGAGTTCTTTAATTTTGCTCCTAGTCAGAAGTTTAGAAATCTTTGAATCCTAATAACTGGAAAAAAATGGTTATTTAAAGATAACTAGATCTTGCTTAACATAGCAGACTATCATATGCTCAGTGCTTTGAAGCTGTAAATTAATGACGGGCAAGAACAGTGACTATCTTTCAGAGGAGACTGACCTCTTTCTCACAGTGCATTGCTAATGTCATCTGTAGCCTGCATCTCATTATATAAATTTCATGGTTAAAAAAAAAAAGTCTTAAGGCACTGAACAAATAAAACGAACTTGTCTGCAGAACTTTGAACATTTTTGATCTAACACCTTCCACAGATATCACCCTCTCTCTTTTGTACAAGACTCTCCACTTGTGTCATAAATTCTCTGTAACTAATTATGTTAATTTTCTGCAATAAAATTAACTGAAGGAATAAAAGGTTTAAGTGTTCCGATTTCATAAACACCCCTTTGGAACAAGGAGCATTTAGTCATATTTTCAGTAACAGAAAGAGTCTTGTGCTAAAAATACAACAAAGGGACCATGAATATGGCCATTTATCCCAACTTTATTAGGTCATTTATGAAAACGTATGAAAAGAAGCTTCTTAGTGGTATAATTTGCATAAAGCCGGTGCCCCATTAATGAGATAACTTCCTGCCTTTTGTGTATTACCAGCTGGAAATAGAAATATAGGAACTTTTCAGATGCCCAATTACTGAACCTGCTGAGCTTAGAGATTGAAGGGAAACATGATATGCAACAAGCAAGTCTGTTTACTTCTGACTTTATGCAGAGATTATTCCACATACAAAAAACACGTGCTTCCAAACCATTATGTTAAATAGCTTGTGAGAAAATGTTATGCTATTGCATTCTTTTATGATTGCAGAATTTAAACTATTATGATCATTTTTGCTTTATAAACAACCAAAAATATTAGTGGAAAACATCAATATCCTATTTTTAAATCATGTTTTATGAATGTTTTTATTTAATATATGCCTTACATGCTATGGTTTATATTTCATTATATTTCATAATTAATATTATTTTACCTTGTTCTCAAGTAAACATTTAATACAAGTTTAAACTAGGGGTGAGTGAGTTCGGTTTTACTCGGATTTTCTCGGATCTTTAAACGGCATTTTATTGGCTATCGCCTATCATGTGTTTTGGATAGCCAATATAATAAATCCGAATTTGCGGTAAAGTGGCAATAAGAACCGAGTAAATCCGAGTAAAACCGAGTCTGCACATCCCTAGTTTAAACATTAAACATAATTTTTTTTTTAATAATCATAGTTTTTGGATTAAACATTCATGTCATATTTTGATTGAAGAGTGAATTTACAGGATTTATACAGCACTTTTGTGTTTTAGAGAGCAAATATCTCAGAATTGGCCTTGCAAGATATGAACCTGTGCTATTGATGTTCTGTTATTAGTTTCCATATTTTGGCCAAAATATGTTACAAAAATCTTATATTGTGCTAGATTTATACAGTTGTATACCGTTGACTAGGCCCTAATAACTTAACCTAATTTTCACAACAAACTATGAATAAAACCATATCCAGCCATCTCACAAAGTGAACATTTAAATCTGATTTTTGGATATATATATATATATATATACGTTAAAGCTAGCTCTTTACTGATTCCGAGCATGTATAAATGGACAGTTAAGCTGCTAAGAAAATGTCAGTTTCCTGTTAAATTGGGTCAATCACATGAGACACGGAGACATAAGTTTTACAAGTGCCTCAACAGTTATGCAATGAAAAGAGTACCCTGTAAACACATAAAAATCCTGCTGCCAGGCATATTGCATGTGTTTAAAATGTACTCAGGCCACTGAAATATTCCATGAATTCATTTTTAAACTATTCTGCATTCATTCTTCTGTGCAGCTTAGATTGTTAAAGTGTACTGCTTTGAGATTTGCATATATCTTCCAGCTCATATATTTAATTTGACTTTTTCTTGGGGGAAGGATTGGTTGCGTGCTTTTGTTAATTTTTTTATAAAATTTATTTTATTTGTGTTTGGTTTGGGGCTGTTTATTTTGTTTCACAAAGTACTGTAGATCAGAAAAAAATGTCTGGTGTAAAAAAAACCCCCAAGATTACTATAAGCAAGCACATTGTTCAGAATGGTTTAGAAGGGTTTTGAGATACTGTACTTTAGGGTAAAAGTTTGAATAGACAAACATTTTTTTATGTTCTTACAAGCCTGTTTGTATTTTCTTTCTTGTCTGTTTCACATTTTGATTAGTGGATGAAGGTTTTTTTTCCCAAGCAGTAATGACTGTATACTGAAATTTCAAGGGCCCGTTCATGACAATTCCATTTTCTGTGTAATTTCATGGTTGTCTTCTTGAATGAAGATATTGGCTGCTCTGAAACAGGAGGTCAGACGCTCCTGCTCCCTTTCAGTATTGTTCCGGAGTATGTTTCCTTTCAGCTGATGAAAAGTAATTCATCATTTACACCCCTGAATTCTGCCAGCTTTTTTTTTTTTTTGAACAAGTTTCTTTCCCTGTGGTACCTAGGCCCCTGAAAGAGATAAATAGGTTCAATTGAACAGTAGGGCCCCCAGATCCAGGGAGCAGGTTAGACCTCAGAGGCCCTAAGCTGCCCCTTTCACATGATAGATTTTGTCACCTTTCTACCTCCTAGAAGTCAAATCCTGTCAGCTTGGTCATCTTTCAGGCTCTGTGAAGTGGCTATGGCACCCGCTGGGGCATGTGAGCTTAAAATTGATTTTTTTTAATCTGTCAAATTCCATTGAGGGACAGTAATGGCAGCCCTGGACTATCACAATGCACTAGATGTGTAAAAGACACTGAAGGAACTTCCTCTCAGAGGCCTTAAGGGCTTTTGACTTGTGACAAATTCCAAGGCTTTTCTTACTGAGAATTTAGGTTTTGTTTGTTTTTTGTTTTGTTTAAAATGTTCCTACAGGTTTTCATGACAAAATTATGAACACTGATAAAAGATAAACAAACATCAAAATAACTTAATTTTAAATGCAATAATTAACATTAAAAAATAAGAAAACATTGTGTAAATGTCTAAAAAATATAATATTACAGTCTAAAGAAGAAATGTGCTTATTTGGTGCATTTTTAAAATAAAAAGAAAAAATATTATGATTTAAAATTATAAATCTACTATTTATTACTTTTTTATTACTTAAATATGCAAATAGACCCAGCCCGGCATATAAGTAACAATTTTCTTGACAAACAACATATACGAGTGTATCCAGCATTTACCATTCCTGCACTTTCCAGACGTACTGTATACAGGACCTGATTCAGGCCCGCTCGCTAGATACGTTCGCTCGCTTGATGCGTATGCAAATTCGGGAAGGCAGGCGATCGCACAGCAAGGCATTTTCACGCCCGCTATGTCTTGGCGTACGATCACCTTGTGTATGCAGATGCCAACCAGCCTGTTTTAAGACGCCCACTTGCGCACGTCATTTCCAGGAAGTGTATGCAACCATCGGTACATCGGATGCGATCGCAGCGCTTGAGGCAGACCATACCCTACCGCAAGCACTGCGAGCACTTCAGTGTAAAATTCAGCCAGGTGACGTGTACAATGATGCTGTATATAAATTTTGCATGCCTCTGAAACGGCGTTGAGACGCTCAGGCACGCTGCATTCGCACCTCCACTCCCCCGTTATTAATGGCCAGTCCCTGTCACCACCCACAAATGATTTCTGCTGTCACTCACTCTGCTATGTGCAGCAAGCGAATGCACTGGTTCACGCACGCGCACTGCGATGTGTACGCATGCGCAGAATGCGAAAATCGGCCAGCTATGAGCTAACGCATTCTAGCGAGTGGATCTGAATCAGGTCCACAGTTCTTTGTCCATGATGTAATACTGAGGTTTGCCGTTAAAAAAATAGCTGCCACAAAAACTATGGCAAAAATCACCAAAACTCTGTAAGTTCATTATAGTTCCCCAGGTGTCGGGTTTGTGAAGCACTGCTGGTATACAGAATGCATACACCTGGCTGCTGCTGATGAGCAACCTTCAAAAAATGTACATGTTTTAGATACACTCTGTGAGAGAATACATCTAACAAAGGAGTAGAAATTTGGATCTATTCTGCACTTTTAACCACTGCAAAAAAAATAAAGGAGAACATTTCCTGCTATTTGTTTTGTAATGCAAACTAATAAAAAATAAAAAATATAATTTAATATAAACCATATTAAAATAGTTACCAGATTAATTTCATTGCAATGCAATTAAATTTTTACACCCTCAAAAATCACATAGTATAGGTTTATCACAGCATTCATAATTAATAAATGGGATTATGGGGCAGGTTTAAATTGGACTAGTAATTACTATGTGTATGTTACAGTTAGAGTTTTATGTCAAATTGTGCAATAATGCTTACTAAACTTTGGCCACTGGGTCAGGGGTGCACCAGAAGCAAAAATATCTCTGATCCCAGATCCTATATAGTGTTCAAGTGTTGATAGTTGATTCTCTGCAGGTAAGAAAGTACCAGTCGGGTTATACACGATAATGGACATCAAATAAGAGGGGTGGAGGTTTGAGTCTCCCTAAGAGTGAAGGCAGGTTTATTAACACTAGAGGTCTCTAGAGTTTGAAGCAGTTTGTGTTCCATACGCATGCATTCTTATATGTGTAGTCACACGTATCTCCGGGTACATTCAGCTCCAAAACCACAATATTTCTGATTTAGGTTTATATATACAAATGTGTATAATTACACTTAACAATAGTCTAGGGATATGGGTTTACAGTGTAAGTAGTAAATGCGCAATTTGCATATATTTGTAAACAAAATGATAATGTAATTAAGTGATGCATATACACTAGAGAATAGTGTCTTGATAGTGTTACAGTATATGTGAAAGTAGCTATTTCCATATAAATTGTTAAATATAAATGGTATCTGGATGGAATATCTACAGTGTCTAGATATATAGTCAATAGGTCGACACTAAATGGTCGATAGGCAATAGGTCGACAGAGACAAAAGGTCAACAGGGTCAAATGGTCGACAGTTAAAAGGTCGATATGGACTTAGGTCAACAAGGTCAAATGGTTGACATGGTCAAAAGGTTACCACACAAATGGTTGGCCTAGTGTTATGAATGCCAAAGATTGTTCAGTGTGAACCCCCTAGAACCCGGCTAGTGAGGTCTTCCGCCACTAACAACCGCCCATTGTTCCCTTAGAACTAGACACGTTCACCGGTACTTAGGTGGCAGTCTGGTCTCAATAATCGGGGTAGTAGCGGTTCACATGAAGGTACGATGGAATCCGGTGTTGAGTGGGACAACAGGAACAGAAACAGTCAGAGGTACGGCTTGGAGCCAATGGTATGACTAGTGAGCCGATGGTGCGGCTTAGGTGCTGGTGGTGCAACAAGAGCTGGTAGCAGCAATTGGAACACAAGTGGTGTGACCTTGAGAGCCGATGGTGTGGCTGTGTGACAATGGAGCCGATGGTAGAAACTCGTAAACCAGTGATGTGGCTTTGAGAGCTGATGGTGCGGCTTAGGTGCCAATGGTGTGGCTTGGGTGCCGAAGGTGCAGCAGGAGCTGGTGGCAGAGGTTGGTACCCAAATGATGCAGCATTGAGAGCCGATGGTGTGGCTTGTGAGCCGGTACACAAGTGAATGTACTTTAGATGCGGCTTTGAGAGCCGGTACACAAGTTTGTGTGCAAATTAGTATACTGTAGCTTTGAGAGCCGGTACAAAAGTCTGTGTACTAGTTTGTGTACCAAAAAGCCAGTGTGCACAAATAGGAGGAAAAACCAATCACGCCGTGCTGAGGATAACACGTGACCTCCTGAGGCGTGCAGATTGCCTAGCAACTGAGGGAACTGGAACAACAGCATCACGAGAAGGTAAACTACCCGAGGGAGACAAGTCATGACCTCGACTTCTAACACCTAGAAAAGATCAACACATGTTTTTTTATGTTTTTTAGGGTTAGGCTGAGCATTAGGGTTAGGTTTAGGGTTAGGCACTTGGCGGAAGGATAGGGTTAGGCTATTAAAGGGAAGTTTTAGGGTTAGGCACTAAGGGGAGGGTTAGGATTAGGCACCTGGGGAAGGGTTAGGCACAAGGGGTAAGGTTAGGGTTAGGCACCAGGGGGATGATTAGGGGTAGGCACTAGGAAGGAGGGTTAGGGTGAGGATTTGAGTTAAAATAACAAAAAAATGTGTTGACCTTTTCTGTGTTAGCCATTTGTGTGTTGACCTTTTGACCCTGTTGACCATTTGACCCTGTTGACCTTAGTACATGCATGTCGACCTTTTATCTGTCAACAAAGTGACCTTGCTGACCTTTTGCCCCTGTCAACCCATTCTCTGTTGACCATTTGATGTCAACCTATTCACTGTAAATACCTGCCGCACCTTTGTTTACTGCTTTAAACATGAAATTACAGTCTTCTTTCCTGCAGCGATTTACTGTATATAAAAATGAGAGATAAGTAAAACTCATCAACACATTTTAAGTGCAGCTAATGCCAAATTGCACTGTATTGGAAACATTTTACCCTCCCTCACTGTTCTCTATTATTAGTAGAGTATTGCAATTTTATTGTATTGAGTATATCTCCAGTATTCTGCACAATATTTTGAATACATCCGCTGCTATATGGGCCCCCTGGACTGCACACAGTGGAGTTTCGCTCCTTCTCCAAGAGTTTACTGTAAGACTCCCCCATGCTTTTCTTTTCTTGAGTTACCTCGGGGGGGAGATGTACTAAACCTTGGAGAGAGATAAAATGGAGAGTGATGTAGAGGTCTATTTACTAAGCCTTGGATGGAGATCAAATGAACAGAGATAAAGTACCAGCCAACCAGCTCCTGTCATTTTTCAAACACAGCCTGTGACATGGCAGTATGGAGCTGATTGGTTGGCACTTCACACTCTACGCTTTATCACTCTCCAAGGCATAGTACATCTCTCATATCCCCCTTTCTGTTTTTTTTGTAGCCCCTGTCCCCCTTCCCCCTTTATTCCTTTCAATGATATGGTGTGTTTTATATTTTGTCATATTATCTATTGGGTACTTGCCTATGCTATACATTAGTCTACTTTGCTCTCCTTATTATTACATTTCAATGTACATGTCTGTTTGTTATTTCTGCTCTGTTTGATAGTATATTCCCTCCACCTCTGCTTCCCTTCTCTACATCTTCCTTTTATATAATTTATATAAAGCAATAAAAATTAAATAAAAAAAAAGACATATGAGTAACTTGAACAGAAAGTTGTGACTAGATATACTGTAATATAGCTGATGGTCATGTACAATCAATCAATCAATCAATCAATCAATCAATCAGAAGCATCTAGATAGTGCTGCTGATAGTCATCATCACCATGTATCATTACACCAGCCCTCCAGTACTAGAGTGCTAGAGATATGCATCCTAAGAGAAGTCTAGTCATGTTGCATAATTCTTACTCAAGTTAAAAAATATTCTCATGTATAATTACAGGTGTACTAATATGCAAGATATTCTACAAGTGATCAAGCAGATACAGTATATAGTTTCACATTGAACTCCACAGTTTATCTCTCTTATTATATCCTCTGCAGATTATAGCAAGAAAAAAAATGTATTTCTCCTTTCAAATATGTAGGTCCTTATGAGTCAAGCAAAGTACATCACATATGCATTTATCCGAGTAGCCAAGAAATGATATAATAAAAAGTCTGTGGGGCCTATTCATCAACACTAAAATAACGTTTTTAAGGACATTTTCCTTAAATAACGTTATTTTGGTATTCATGAACAGACTTAACACAGGAGATATCACAGATATCTCCTTGCTAAGTCCCCCTACGTTAATTTCCACACTCCCCATACATTAGTATGGGGATGTGGAAATTAAGGTATTCATCAAATTCCGAAAATTATAAATTTTCGTAATTTGATGCAGTTACTATTCGCCACTGTGAGGTGGCGAATAGCAGAATCCACTTACCTGTATCAGCATGTGCAGGTCCCCCGACGAGTCCCTCCGGCGCTCTGCTCCGTCCTCAGACTCCGGAGGCTGGTCGGACATGTGTGCTCCCCGGCAGAGCACAAGAAAGTTTCGAAAAAGAAAAAAAAAAATTTTTTTTTTTCTAATCTGTCATGTGGTCTGCTGGGAAACCACATGACGGAGCCGGAGGACAGGTAAGTTGGGGGTGGGGGGAAGGTGAGCGGAGGGGGGAGGGGGGTGGGGAAGGTCGGGGGGGGTAAGAAACTTAACGCATCTGTAGGCAGTGCTGCGCATGCGCTGGTTTTACAGATGTAACAGCGCATGCGCAGCACTGTTTCCAGATGCGATAAGGTAGTGTAGGCAGGGAAAAGTTTCTATTTCCCGAAAAGCTGTCATCGCAAAAATGACAGCTTTTCGGAATAGATACTTATGAAGAGGTGGAATGATGAATTCCACCTATAATTAGCTAGAACTCCATGAGAGTTCTAAAGCTAATTATCTCCATTGAATTTTTGCGTTTAATGAATAGGCCCCTGTGTCTGTACAGGATATATCTGACTGTCCTTTACATTCACCAGTGATCATAAGCCAAAAGTATGCAATGGAGGAGCTCAGTAGACCCTTGGAAGCCATATATTGCGGTATACTTCAGCTATGCAGATAGATGTTATCACCAGGACCTCTGCGTTGCCAAGCCGCCAGCTTTCCCTTAAGATCAGGCTGCTCCCAGCGCCTTCAAGCACCGCCGGCTATTCACACTGCTCTCAGTGAATGTTATAGCTCTCTCCACTGTTGATGACCGATTCCACCTGCTGCCGACACGTTTCAAACCTAATATGAGTATTTGCCAAGGCACCAATGTAGGCAGTCAGGTTACAAATTTATAATGCTGAGCTCCCCCATTACATAAATTGTTCCAGCTGATATACTAGATCAAGTTTTTCCTATATAGTTACAAGTAGAGATGTTCACCGACCCCCATATTTTGGTTTTGGATGCGGATTCATCTTTATGTTTTGATTTTGGTTTTGAAAAACCACCCTCACGTGTTTTGGTTTTGGATCTGTATTTATTATTTTTTTTAAAAAACTAAAATGATGTCAGTATGACCCATTAGCATGCAATCCAAAACACGAGTTTGGACATAATGACATGGACATAATGTTGACATAGTCATTAAGTCGACTGGTGCCCTGCTATCCTGTCTCCTAATGTCTGTCATTCTTTCTTCTTTGGTGAGCACGCAACGTGGCATGCGATTTGCCGCGTACGCCACAGTACCCCAGGCCGTAGCACCATTCGTACCATGCAATGCTATGGATTACGGGAGTGAACAAGACGCAAGCGCCCCTTCTGCGGGCGCGCGACTCTTGGCATTCATGCTGTTGCAAGAAGCAGCGGTGCAAAGATGAGAGTGGAAACATATGTATATTTACTAATGTTACCATCACCACTCCAGCCCCCTCCCGGTTCATTGCAGTGAAGTGCACCATTTGCATCATAATGAGGGAAATACAAGATGTATGATGATGCTGATTTCAGTATTATGCACCTATTGATGTATGAGACTCGATATAGCACCATTATTATGCATACTAGGGGGTAAATTTACTAAAGTGAGAGTTTTTAGAAGTAGAGATGTTGCCCATAGCAACCAATCATATTCTAGCTACTGTATTATCTACTAGCAGGTGCTAGTTAAATGTTAAGAGGAATCTGATTGGTTGCTATGGGCAACATATCCACTTCTAAAAACTCTCACTTTAGTAAATATATCTGTAGCAATTTGATTAGAGGTCAGCTCTGTATAATAGCCACAGTTTTTATATTAGCTGATTATATGCCTGTAAATGAGATCAAATGTTTTCCTAGTGTTAGTATCAGACATTTTAAAGTATATAATGGTCTGCACTATATGGTCAGTTGTTGCAGCAGGTTACATGATATTTGCATAATGGTAATAAATAAATTATTAAGTGTGCTTAACTGTCCAAATGTAAGAGAACTAACAAATACTGGTAGACAGCTCCTTGGTCACATATTCTAGGTGAGTGAGGTATCATTTTGCTAAAATTCAGACTTGTTTCTCCAAATCTAGTCTGGAAACCTGTCAGAGAGTGGCAAAGAAAAATGAACTAATTGTGCCTTGAGATTTATATTGGGTTAAGGGCTGACCTCAGAGGTGACAAAGGTGTTTATTGAAGTTCGGTGACTGATGGATACAGAAGCTGGAACAAATTTCTGCAAGGGAAGTCTCTCAGATCATGTAGTGTGAGGATAAACTTTAAACACTTCTCTAATTTTTTGTTTATTTCAGTTCACATTTGTTTTCTCCATTTTAATATTTTAAAAAGGGACAGAAAGCATCAATTATATTACAGCAACAAACATAATTGTCATAACCTACAACTAACATGGTGTAAACATTTGAAAATGGCTGACAAAAGCAAAAGCGCCACCTGCAGACAATTAAATATTACTGCACCCTTTCTATGAAATGTGTCAATTTATAGAAACATAATTCACCAGAAGAAAATCGCCTACAGATCCAATAAATCTGTTTTTGTAAGTTCTTTGTTTTTGTCTATGCCGCTTGTTAGTGTATTTTGTTTAGTTGGGGATGGGGTTCTTATCATTTTCTATCTGTCTTAACAATATCTATATATTTTGGAATTCTTCTGCATAAGTCCTTGTCACAGCTGCAGGGGGACCCTATCACTCTCTCTGTATTTTTCTTATGTTTCCTTTCAGTCTTCCTTCTTTTAATTGCAAAGTCTGTCCCTTTGTTCTAGATAACTTTACAAATTGCTAAATAATGTCTTCCTGAATTCTATTATTGATATATTTTAATGTTTTTTTTTATCATATCAGTCCTGTCCCTCCTCTACTCTGAACTGTACATATACCTCTCTTGAAGCCTATCCTGTTATGTTTTTCAGCATTTTAGTAGCCCTTCTCGACTTTTTTTAGTATTATGTTTATTAATGATGTTTGGTCCCTTCAGAACTGTACACAGAACTGGATCTATAACACTGCACAACAGTGAAAATGTTTCAGATGGGAAAATAGTTACTTCTAATTGATTTCAGCATGCAAAGAATGAATATGACATTTAAAACTCTCAGTTAGCTCTGAGTTCCGAGATATAGCCCATTTATGATAATGAAGGGGTATTCCTAGTTAAGTAGGCAGAATGGAGAGAATCTTACCAGCAATCTGCGTTCCGCGCAGAGGGGGGCGGGGCCTAATCACCCAATTAAATTAATAATTTATTTGTCTCCTCCCCTATTCATATATATGCAATTCATGGGATTACACACACAAGATAACTGTGGTGCACTGAGTGACAAGCATAGTGAGCGATTCCACCAAGACATTTCAGCAATGGAACAAAGATATCAGGGTAGGTGAATCACTACTGCTGGACAGTGACAAGAGATGCCCCAGAAGAGGAGTACAAGCGACAAGCAAAGAGAAAGCACCCCCATGAACAGGCCACTATATTAGATAGTACTTTCGTATGCTGTATGTTTGTTTCGTATGCTGTATGTTTGTTTCATATGCTGTATGTTTGTTTCGTATTGTGTTCTTATTTGTGATTGATTGAATTAAAACAACTGTTATTTATTTTCTATAAAGAAAATATCAGATTATTTTAAAATAGCTTTTCACTATGACTATATTACTAATGTACATACAGTATAGTGCAAGTAGTGTAGCTAAAAAAATAGAGCTAGTAAAAACATTCTGAAATCATTTTAGTTTTTCTTGACCTCAAATTAGTAATGTATGACCATTTTTAGAAAGGAAACAAATTAAAAGTATTAATTTGTTGTATAGTGTAATGTGACAATATAGCCTCCCTCTTCCGGTTACTTGTACTCCTTCATGTACAATACAACTAAGGGCCTGATATTGTGTGATATGCTAATGTATCTTTGTGGTGCACCTACTAGTTATCATCATTAGGATGTACATGTACCAGCCTTTACTTATTACAAATGATATGCCTGGGGACATGTGTATTTACCCTTACATCCATCTCTGCATAGCCCGCAGTTACGTGGACACATCTTCACTGAACTTTGCCTACATTAGAACGCCCCGTTACAGCCCAGTTACTACTCTTCACTAACAAGTAAAGATGTAATTAGTTACTATGTGTGCGTCTCTGCATCACCTGTACTTACGTACACCTAGCTCAAGAACAGGCACAGTGCAAACCACGCAAGATACACTCCACAAACAGCTGTACATTCAACTCAGCATCAGGCCTTATGTGTTGTACTAGTTTTTCCCACTTCCTGACCACACTGCTTCCTTACCTTCATATCATCTGAAACAACAACTCCAAGGTGTCTTTCCTGTTATTTATATTACATCACCATTCATTTTGTATTCTGCTTTCTAATTGTTGTGTCCCACACACATTCACTGGCAAAGCTAGGGGGCAAGTGAGGCATGTATGCAGGGGTGTGCCAGCTGAGTTGCTGAGAAGGAAGGTTGATAAAGCTAACATCTGCATGTGTGGTTGAGGGTGGGCTGGAGGGTGCTATTGTCTGTGGTGAATCAATGCTGCATTAGCTAGTGCAGCAGGCACCACTTATGGATACACACACTGAGAGCTGCAGGTGAGACTCAGCAGAAGGGGTTAGATATGCATGTGCTGAGCTCTGATTGGAGGAACTCATTTCATGCTTTTGCTGTTTCATGGAGATCAGCAGCTGAAGAGCCTCATGTGAGTGATCTTATTAGATGTGGTCTGTTGAAGATTGTCACCTAGTAATTACATGTGCAGGCAGTTTTATGGTACGTGGTATTTGGAGGGTGTGATGGCATATATGGGAGGTTTATTGGAATCTGTGTGGGGTCTGATGGTATATGTGTGGATCTTTGCCTGCAGGGGACCTGAAGGTATGTGGAGGAGGTTTGATAACATGTAACATCTTGTGGATAAGTCTGGTGGCATGTAAGGGGCATGTAGGAATAACTGATAGCATGTCATGATGTCTGATAGTATGCAAGGGAGCTGATGGCCATGGGAATAAACACAATTAAGTAAGTATGTATGTGTTTGGGGGTAAGTGGGGCACCAAGCTGATATGAGTCTTTGTCCCAGGTGAAATAAGTCTAGCTTTGTTTAAATTATTTTATGTTTTGATTTTTTAAATGTAAAATAAGATTCAATGTATTGGTCCATTAATTTATTTTCTATACATGACTATGAGCCTGATTTAGAAATGTACGTTCATCTGATGTTGAAGGTACATCTCCAATGTTTCTGAGTCTGCACCTGCGCAGGACCCGTTCTGTGCATGTGCTGAACGGGTCCAGCGATTATGCTCACAGACCCCCGAAGCTGTAGCATTGACATGCGTTTGGGGGGAGGAGCATGGGTGTTTGTAGTTACCGTTCCTGGAAACGGGGGAGTGTCTCCCCATTTTCTGGGTGGGACGAGGCCAGGGTCTGCTTCAGTGGACACAGATTCCTGGCCTCTTACGTGACCAGCACCCAAAGCTTCTGCTCCCACAGCCAGACCAAAGGTGCAACCAACACGACCATCGGTCACGATGGTTGCGATGGTGATCCCAGCCTCCCGAACTTAGGGTTTACGAGTTGAACCAAGCCCGGGCTCAGGTATTCCTGCCAATTTCAGATCCCAGAAGGAGGCTAACATCATCTTCCTGGTGCCAGATCTCACATGTTTTGGATTACTAAATCTTCCGGGCATCGGATCAAGCTTTTTTAGATTGAATATGATGTGATTGGGCACCATTTCAAACAAGATATCAGAGGGAGAGAGTGTGGTCTGTGTGCTGCAGCACTGTAAGGCGCTGTCACTTCACTTTCAGGCACTAAAAAATGCTGTTAGAAGCAATGTGTTAAAGGTGCGCTGTGTTCTTAACTAAAAACCCATAGGAGCACTGTGTTGTGTGTTCAGGGCCTTAGGCACTGTGTTAAAAAAGCACTGTGTTGTGAACGTGTGTGTTCAGGTAGACAGTGTGTTAAAAAAAGGTAGGAGCACTGTGTTAAAGAGTACTGTGTTATTAAAAGAATGCCATAGGGTGCTACTTCCATTGGAGCACTGTGAGGCACTGTGTTGTGTGTTCAGGCACTATAAAAAAAAGCCATTAGAACCGCTCTGTGTGTTCTTCAGGCACTGGGTTAAAATTTATTAAAATAAAACACTGTTGTGTGCACTGTGTGAAAAAAATCCATTAGGGTGCCATTACTAAGAGTGCTATGAGGTACTGTGCTGTGTGTTCAGGCACTCTGGGCCTGATTCAGACCCGGTCGCAAGCGCTGTGCCCTCGCAACCTGGTCGATGCTGGGCTAGTGCACATGCACACGATGGGGGTGGCTCCGTCATACGTATGCGCGAGACCCGGATAGCAACGGACACTCCGTTGCTCCGTGTCTCGCAACAAAGGAGGCGAGCTGTCGATGTTGAGTGACAGCTCACCCCCTTTGGTGGGGTGGCTGCTCAAACAGAGGCATTCCCATGAGAACGCCTGTCGTTTGGGGCGGCCCCACTGACATCACAAGTGATGTCAGTGGAGAGCTTCCGGCTCTGTTAGAGCTGAAAGCTCTCTGGGGTTTGCGGTCATGAGACCCTACCACAAGGGTCTCATCGCAAGCCCGATGGTCACGATGGTCTTGACCATCGCGCCCATCATCATGGCCACTCGCTGTAGCTGTGGGTGGTCACCCACAGCTATGCGAGCGGCCAGGAGGCCGTCCTAAAAAAAAAAAGCCCGGCCCTGATTCAGAGCGAGCTCTCTGTCAGAGCGACCGGGTCTGAATCAGGGCCTCTGTTCAAAAATAACATCATTAGGGTGCTATTACTAGGAGCACTGTGAGGCACTGTTTTGTGTGTTCAGGCACTTTGTGAAAAAATAACATAATATGGATGCCATTACTAGGAGCACTGTGAGGCACTGTTTTGTATGTTCAGACACTGTATTAAAACATACTGTCATTAGGGTGCCATTACTATGAGTGTTGTGAGGCACTGTGTTGTGTGTTCAGGCACTGTGTTCAAAAATAATGTCATTAAGGTGCCATTACTAGGAGTGCTGTGTGGCACTGTGTTGTGTATTCAGGCACTCTGTTACAAAGTAATGACATAACAGTGACATTAATAGCAGCACTGTGAGGCACTGTGTTAAAAAAATATTAAAATAAAACTGTTGTGTGTTCAGGCACTGTATTAAAAAATAACATCAGTAGGGTGCTATTACTAGGAGTGCTGTGAGGCATGGTGTTGTGTGTTCAGGCACAATGTTAATTTTTTTTTAAATAAAACATGTGTGTTCAAGCACTGTGTTAAAAAGTAACATAAGGGTGGGTGCACTACTTTTATTTTCATTATGGGTTGTATTTTTGGGGGTGGAATTGACATTCTACTGTCTCTATCAAGGCCATTTGATTATCTTGTATTGTCTTGACTTCTGAGGCCTGTGATTTGCTGCATGGATCAGTTTACAATTGCAGAATGAGAACTCATATTTGGATGTTTTTGGTTTAATGATTTGCTCAACTTGTCAAATTTCATTAATATTATTTAGAATCCATCAATCATTCGGTGAATAAATCAATCAATCTTTTACCTGTCTTCCATTTCCCTATATTGCCCTCGGGCCTAGTCTGATCTAGTTCTTGAGAAATTAAACATTCTTTATATGGGTTTGTATAGTTTATTAAACTGTCATCCTGTCTACCACTGCTGCATGCAATGTTTCATAGATGTGCTACATTCTTTTAAACTGCAGTGTGTTTGTGCCACTGCTCTGTCACTACGTTTAGCCAGCCAGCTCGCTGCAGACTGTGGCCAATATTGGTGAGCAATTTTGTGAGCTGTGAGGGTGTCACAATTGACTGGAAACAGTAGCAGATTTACTGATAGGCAACACAAGCGTCCACTTAGGGCCTGGTGTGTCCCAGGGGGCCCACCAACAGGACTGTATATTGAAGGCTTGTATTATAAAGTACCGGCCCCAGCAGACTGTCAGCATATTGGACAGCTGCCGGATGCAACTCTGGCTCACACGCCTCTCCTCTGCACTGTGCACTGCATGTGACATCTCACGCACAGAGAAGAGAGGAGCAGAGAAGAAGCTAGAGGCTAGAACTTAGAAGACGGCAACGTGCATGTCCAGAGAGGGTACATTTCAAAAATAGAAGGTAAGTCCCATGCAAGACAGTCCTGTGTCATCGTCATCCCCTCTCGTAGCCGCAAACGGCCCCCCTAACTCACCACACCACCCCCCACTACTGTAGCATGTAGTCCCAGAAACGGGGGAGGGGTTGGCTGCGAGAGAGGTGGGGTTGCAGGGGGGCGTCACGATGAGGTGCAGCTCTAGCTTTTCTCTAATTATTTCCCTGCCTGTAACCTCAAATGCTCTGTCCCTCACAGCCTAGCCTACACTAACTGGAACTATCCCCTGGCACATATATCCCTCTTTGAAGTGCTTTCTAACCCAGCTCTGTTATCAGGTTGTTGGTGTAATGCTGCATACACACGGTCAGATTTTGTTAAAGATATGAACGATAACGATTGTAAAAATCGTTCAATCGTTCATATCGTTGACATGTTGGGCATGCATCGACCAACGTTGTGTGTGCCTGCATGTCAGATAACGATAACGATATCTGATATCGTCTGTGTTTGCTGCAAGATTTGGACGATTGCATTCATTTTAAATAATGTCAGACATTGTTCATTGTTGATAAAATCATTCAAATTGTTGAGGAAATCATTCAATCGTTCATCGTTATCGTTCAATGATATCGATGATCTGACAAATCTGACCGTGTGTATGCAAAATAACCTCAATTCAAGACCTCACACACTTCCTATGTTACTTCTTCCACCTCAACCACCACGTACTGTACCTCCAACGATTCAACCCTCTTTCTCATCTCCCTCCTCACCTTTTTCTGTGCACTCTGGACAGCTACGCTAGATATGTCTGAAAGAAACTTGGGGGCCGATTCAGACCTGGATGCTAAGAAGCATTCGCTCGTAGCTGCCGATGGTTCGCATTGTGCACATGCGTATGCATCGCAGTGCGCGTGCGTGAACCGCTGCGAAAGATCGGGAAGTGTACGCTCACCCAGCATAGACAGCCCACCAGAGTGAGTGACAGGAGAAGCCTTATGTGGGTGGTAACAGGGGCTGGCCACTAGAAATGGGAGAGTGTAGATGTGAACGCAGGCTTGCCTGACCGAAATAACGCTGTTTTAGATGCGTGCATAATTAACAGGAAGCGTCATAGTACACGTCACCTTGTTGTATTTCACACTGAAGTGTTCGCAGTGCTTAAGGTAGGGTATAGTCTACCTCAAGCTCTGCGTTCACTTCCGATGGTACCCGATGTACAGATGGTTGCATACACTTCCTGGAGATGTGGGCGTCTTAAGACAGGCTGGTGGGCGTTTGCATACACAAAGCAATCGCACAGCCAGACATAGTGGGCGTGCTTATGGCTATGCTATCACTTAGCCGATTTTGCATGCACCGCGAAAGTACATTCGCATGTAGTGACCGGGTCTAATGCTATTTCTGAAACCTTGCTCTCGCACACTGACACTGCTCCCCCTGCTACTCTGTCCTACAGAGGTTTCAGTTTCACACTCCTCAACCATGTTGCTGACACAGTAGTGGAGTATGGGGGTCATTCAGACCCACTCGCGAGCGGCAGTGCGCTCGCAAGTGGGTCGATGTTCCCCACTGCGCATGCGCACGACGGAGGGAGCTCCGTCGTGCGCATGCGCGAGACTCGGCGAGCGACGGGCTTTCAATCGCTCGGGGTCTCGCACCAAAGGGGGCGTGCTGTCGATGTTGATTGACAGCACGCTCCCTTTGGTGGGCGTGCCAGGGGCGTGCCTGCCAGACGGAGGCCCCCCATGGGAACGCCTACCGTCTGAAGCCGACCCCACTGACAGTGGGAGTGATTTTGGCTCTGATAGAGCCAAAATCACTCCTGGCCTTGCGGCTGGGAAACCCGACCGCAGAGTTTCCCTCGCAAGTCCGATGGTCGCGATGGTCAAGACCATCGCGACCATCTTTTTGCACGCTCGTATATGCTGTGGGTGGTGACCCACAGCTATACGAGCATCCAGGAGGATGCTCCATTTTAAAGTAGGAGGGCCCTGATTCAGAGCGAGCGCTCTGGTCAGAGCGTCCGGCTCTGAATCAGGGCCTATATCTCCTACTGTCCTCTAGTTGCCCTTCTGTGTCATCCCCAGAAATAGACCTCTCCTCCTACTTCATTAAAGTACCATATATTGTCTATCCATGCCACCTTCATGTTACTGTCATCTATTGCTCCCTCACCACTGCTTTGGTTTAGTTTCCCAATTCTTCGGCAGGGGAAGGGGGGGGTCGACTGCATGAGAAGGTGGGGTGGTGGGGGCAGTCCCAAGGGGGGGAAATGTGTGCATAGAGTGGGAGTAGGGTTAGGGGTAGTGTAGTGTGTGCCTGGAACCAGAGCAGGGTAAGGATAGTGTAGTGTGTGCCTGGAGTGGGAGCAGGGTAATGGTAGTGTAGTGTGTGGAGGGAGCGGGAGTAGGGTTAGGGTTAGTGTAGTGTGTGCATGGAGTGGGAGCAGGGTTAGGGGTAGTGTAGTGTGTGGTGGGAGCGGGAGTAGGGTTAGGGGTAGTGTAGTGTGTGCATGGAGTGGGAGCAGGGTTAGGGGTAGTGTAGTGTGTGGTGGGAGCGGGAGTAGGGTTAGGGGTAGTGTAGTGTGTGGAGGGAGCGGGAGTAGGGTTAGGGGTAGTGTAGTGTGTGGAGGGAGTGGGAGTAGGGTTAGGGGTAGTGTAGTGTGTGGTGGGAGCTGGAGTAGGGTTAGGGGTAGTGAAGAGGGTGCCTGGAGTGGGAGCAGGGTAATGGTAGTGTAGTGTGTGGAGGGAACGGGAGTAGGGTTACTGGTAGTGTAGTGTGTGCCTGGAGCCAGAGCAGGGTAAGGGTAGTGTAGTGTGTGGAGGGAGCGGGAGTAGGGTTAGTGGTAGTGTAGTGTGTGCCTGGAGCCAGAGCAGGGTAATGGTAGTGTAGTGTGTGGAGGGAATGGGAGTAGGGTTAGGGGTAGTATAGTGTGTGCCTGGAGCCGGAGCAGGGTAATGGTAGTGTAGTGTGTGGAGGGAACGGGAGTAGGGTTAGGGGTAGTATAGTGTGTGTCTGGAGCCGGAGCAGGGTAATGGTAGTGTAGTGTGTGGAGGGAGCAGGAGTAGGGTTAGTGGTAGTGTAGTGTGTGCATGGAGCCGGAGCTGGGTAAGGGTAGTGTAGTGTGTGGAAGTAGGGTTAGGGGTAGTGTAGTGTGTGCCTGGAGTGGGAGAAGGGTAATGGTAGTGTAGTATGTGCCTGGAGCGGAAGTAGGGTTAGGGGTAGTGCAGTGTATGCAGAGAGTGGGAGAAGAATTAGTGGTAGTGTAGTGTGTGCAGGGAGCGGGTCTTAGTTACCAAGAGCTATGTAAGATGTGACCCATCCTTCTTGCTGGGTAATAATCTTTATTGTTCAGCATGCAATCACTGGGAGATTGTGTAATGAGGATATCATTGCAAAGAGAATGTGTATTGGATTTTGTCTGCCTTTGTTATTGGTGACTTAAGCAGCAAATGCTGTGTTGTTGTACTTTCATTATAGATTATGATTTAAAACTGAATAGCTTATTAAAAATGCTTGGAAACACTTGTAGCTTTCACACTTTATGTCAGAGGCCCTTATTCAGCAGTGTACAGGTCCTGCGTGATCGTACGCAGAGCGTCAGCATAATGTCAGTGATTGACAGTCTGCTGGTGTTTGTGGGTGAAGAGGAGGCTGCGACAGCCTCCATTTCCCAAAACGGAGACTTGTTGCCGCCATGAATAAGGGACATTACTGTGCTGTGTAATGTTACTAAGGGGCACTACTGCGTGGTGTAATGTGACTAACGGGCACTGATGTGTGGTATCATTTCAATTGGGGGTACTATTGTGTGGTCACTCCCCTTTCCAGCATGGCTTTGGCGCGTGCTCTCCATGCTTCAATTGTGGATGGGGGTACCAATGCTCTTTATGTACACAGGGCACCAAAATGTGTACTTACGGTTCTGCTTTGGTGTGCACAGATGTGTCCTCTTCTGTGTTCAGCGTCCACTCCCCTAAAAAAATCCTAAAGTGAACATTATCTAATCCTCTACAACTGCTAAGCTAGGGTTTGGTCAACTGGGAAAAATTTTAAAATGCTGAGGATAAGGAGGAAAGATGACAAATAATGTAAAGGGAATACATTAGAAATGAATATATAGTGTTATGGATTGTTTGAGGAAGGGGGGGCCCAAGTCGGTGTCTTGCTTAAATCCGCCTATGACTGGAAATTAATGTTGTTGAGGTTAATAATATTGTAGGAACAAAAAAAGTCCCAAATAACATGATTTTATTTGTTTTATTCAACTTTTTAAAAATAAATCCAGATCCAAAACCAAAGCACTTGAGGGCGGTTTTGGCAAAACCAAAGCACAAGCGCCGTCTCTAGATGTAGCAGTGCAGTACTGTGTTACCTCTGTCCTGCTGCGGCAATGAGATCCTATGTCTCCTCTGTGCTGGATTTTGGCGGCTGGTCCCGGACTTGCATCCCCTGGCTCCCAACTCTGCTGGCATTGTGGCGGGTCTCAGCTGCAGTCCTCTACTCTGTAGTGGTTGGTGTTTTGCAGGAGCGCCCTTAAGGGGCAGGCACACAATACTGTAGACGATTTATACTTTGGGATTCAGCTGACTTGTGCTGTCAGCTTGGCGCCAGAAGCAGATTGACCTGCCAATTTAAACTCACTCTGTAACAGACACAATGACATAGAACATTCATAAAAAAATAGTCAAATAAAAAAATGCAAACATTTAAAAATATAGTTAAAAAAGGGCAAAGTCCACATACTCAACCACTCAATAGGGTTAGATAGTGTTAAGAAGCACCTGTAGAATCCTGTTGGTGAGTTATATGCTTCTGACAGGTCCTAAATGTATATTTAAAGTGCTCTTCCATAGTGACAGAGGGCTGGATTCAGAGATGGGTGCAGTGAGCATTACTGCTGCATCTTTGGACACACCCGTGATGCTCAAATATTATAATACAGCAGGAGGCATCTGTAAGAAAAAAAGCCTCCTCATGCAGAGCTGATCTGAGTGCTGCATCCAAAGATGCAGCATCGGATCACCATTGCGATCATTGGTCACAATTGATGCATGCATTGGCCAACTGAATAAGCATCCTAAGACGCAGAGCCTGGCATCGGCACACCTACAAAATGCTGTGATGTGCCATGTTTTTTAGAACTGTCCAGGTTGCCGCCTCCACTCAGTCTTCCAAACGCCGCAACATTTCAATCATGCTGTGGCTGAGGAGGGACTACTAGTGATCACACCAGACTCGTTCTGCACATGCACAAGATGGGTCCTGCTCATGTGTAGACCAACAAACATCAGAGATGTACGTAAACCAACGGGCGTGGTCTAGGCTGCTGGGTAGCCAGGTACTGAGATGTCTGCTGCTCCCAGATAGGTGTTCGTAGGATTTTTGCTAGCAAAAAAGGGCTGTCTGCACCTATGGCTTGGTGTGTTCTGGTGTAGACCCAATGAGTCACATCAAACCACAGGTGCTTCGGATGCCTGTGGGAGTAGAGCTAAACATAACCAGAGGGCTCCCACACTGGGGGCACATTCCGAGTGACCGGGGGAGGAATTTAGTGTGATTAAAAATATGATTGGCACCTTCTGGTATGCGCACTAAGGCAGCTGAAAGGTAGGTGTCTATAGTGTGTTACCCTCACCCACAAGAATTTGTAAAAAGAATGAAAGAGACATCCCTCCCTTCTGCGCCATATAAAAAATATATCAAACAGAGGAAGAACTTATCTTATTCTGTGAGTTCTTTAGATTCTCGATCAGATTGGACTCTTCACAAATATTTGCAACAATGAAAGACAAGTTCCAGATGGTGGTACATGTAAAATTACAAATGAACACAATCTAGTGCAGCACATTCATAGAAGCTATCATTTGTAGATAAAACATCATAAATGAGTAACAAGCATTACTGTAATGAAATGCTAAAATATAGTCAAGAAAAATCCAAATAAAAAAATATTTTTAATCCAAGAATTTCAGATAAGAAAATCCGTATAAGGATAGAATAAAATATTCACAAACAGCAAATCAAAAATTGATTAGGGTGGCTTCCTACCAGATTATTGAGTATAAGAGTGCACATAGAAACTGGATAGATGTCTCAAATTCCCAGGAAAGCATCAGCTCCTAATAGGCAGTCCATCTTCTCCTGGTCTGGTCAGGTGTGCCATTCTCCCTCCTTTTAATTCCAATGCATTTCGATCAGTCCTCTGATCTTTATCGAGACATGGGATTAGGTCTCTCTCTCCCAGATAGTTATACCCACTGGGATAATGGTCCTAAGTACTGGAAGGAGCCACCTTCATTTACAAAATTTATATAAATACATTAGATCAAACAACAAAACATCCTGATAAACAAATAAAAAATCCACCATGGCTTCAGCTGTCAAAAATATGTTTATAAAGCTTTAAAAACAAAATTACTTCTTAAATCCGGAAGTACCCAACATCCTGGGTGCACTTTATCTGCTGTCCCCGCCGTTACTTAATAACTTGGTTCCACCTTATATGTAAAAAACATAGAGGGTGATCCTTTGGGTCCTAGTCACCTGACCAGTGTTTGAGGATTTTAGTGTGACTGGGGTTGGAGCTAAGTGTGACTGGGGATGGAGCTCAGTGAGACCATGGGACTCCCACACTGGTGATACATAGTTGGATGCCTGAGGGCGGAGCTTAGCATGGCTAGGAGGCAGAGCTTCCTGTGACGAGGGACTCCTACACTGAGGACACAGCTTTGGAAGGCCAAGGGCAGAGCTTAGCACAACCAGTGGGGGTAATTTACCCTGACAAAGGGGATTCTATGCTGGTGACACGAGTGGCTGGCCATAGGCGGAGCTTAGTGTGAGTAGGGGCAGAGGTTCAGAAGGCCAGGGTGGTCAGCACTGATGGGGGTTGTTGAGTGGATGATGCTTCACGCGGTCAAAGGATAATGTGCTGGGCTGTTGGTGGTGACAGGAAAAAATATTTTTATTCACTGTCAACACTGTCTGCACTGCAGGGGATCCTGTGGGCCTATTTTCATGGCAGGCCGGAAGCTGCAGCTCCCCCCACCCATTGTTATACTGGCCCTGACCACACAAAGATGCAGACCGAAATTGTGCTGCATTAGCATAAAGAAGCAGTTGCGGCTGCGTAAAAAGATGCAGCTGCGGCTGCAATAGCGTCCAATTCTGAATGAGGCCTATAGTTTTAAAAAATTCTGGACATACTGTAAAAATGAGATATGTCTCTAATTGTATTTCTTCCTAGTGAAACAAATTATAAATAAATATAATGAAACAATTCAAGTAAAATATATTTACTTGACTATGATACCAAGTGAAAGCCCCATCTGAAATGCTGTAGAATAAAAGTAAAACTTTAATCCAAGCTAGCAATAAAAGATTGGGATCTGCTATGGTGCATTTTTGGCACAGACCACTAGCATTATAAGGGTTCACACTAGGGGGTACATTTACTAAGATTCGTGTTGGTCCCGATTTGTCCTGTTTTTCAACTCGGATAGGATCAATCAAAAATGGCCATTTTTTTCACTTTAAAAATCGGGAATTTACCAAGCTTCTGGTTTTCACAGGATCGTTTTGATTGATGGTGTATTTGGTCGATCCTGTTCGTTTTGAAGTCCCGATTTCACCGCCCGAATTTCTCTCCCGAACAAGCAGTGTGCACATATCAGTTAAATATGTGCAGACTGCTTTTTTTAAAAATATATTTTAAGGGTTAATTTTAAGAAAAAAATTGACGTGGGGTCGCCCGCAAAAAGGCTAACCAGCCCCGGTTTCTAAAATGATGGGGAACAAAATGAGTAGAGTTCCACCATCATTTAAGAACCAGCACCAGGCTGCAGGGCCAGTCCTGGTTTTAAATATAGGGAGGCAAAAAATGCGTAGGGTTTCCCCTATATTTAAAACCCGAAACCCCAACCGGGGTGTAATGCCGCAGCCCGGAGATCCTATTACCGGATCTCCGGGGCCAAAGCATTATCACCCCAAGTCACTCAGGCCAAACCGGGATCTCAGGGGAGGTGGGGACCACCTAAACAAGGGGTCCCCCCTCTCCCGAACCCTAGGCTTGGTCTGAAGCCCGGGGCTCTTCTCCGCACCCCTGGAGCGGTGGGTACAGGGGTAATAAAGTGTAAAATAGTATTAAACTATTGTATTTTACAGTGGAACTACAGGTGCCAGCATGCCTGTCCTTTGGCACTTGTGGAACTACAAGTGCCAGCAGGCAGCCAGGACCCATACCCCCACTGTAAAATAAATAGTTAAAAAAAACTACATCACTCACACACCATAGAAAATAAAACTTTGTTGCACACCTACCACACTCTCACATACTTACCTGCTGGCAGATGTTCACGTCCCCTTGTCAACGTAAAGTAGCCATGGATGTATCTGCAAAAAATGTTCCTATACTCACCTTTTGTCCCACGAAGATATCCGTAGAAGTCCATTAGGGACCACGGACTCACTGTAAATACATGCTGAAGCATGTAGTTACAGTACACGAATGACAGCTCATCGCGAGTGAGCTGTCATTACTCCTGGCCCACGAGCCAGTGGGCGGTGGCTTTACATGTAGCGGCCGCTCATTGGCTGGGAACCATGTGGGACTGGTACAGGTAAGTATGTGTGACTGATGTACAGTATGCGTGTAATACATCTTTACTAGTCACAGTGTGTGTGTTATGTCTTTATTTAACTATTTATTTTACAGTGGGGGTATGGGTACTGGCTGCCTGCTTGCACTTGCAGTTCCACAAGTGCCAAAGAGCAGGCATGCTGGCACCTGTAGTCCCACTGTAATATACAATACCCACCACTCCAGGGGTGCGGGGAAGATCCCCAAGCTTCAGACCAAGCCTGGAGTTCGGGAGAGGGCGACCCCTTTTTTATGGGGTTCCCACCTCCCCTCAGATCCCCGGCTTGGCCTGAGCGGTTTGGGGTGATAATGATTTAGCCCTGGAGACCCAGCAATAGGGTCTCCAGGCTGTGGCATTACACCCCGGTTATTTTGAGTCCGGTGCTGGTTTTAAATATAGGGAGAACCCTGCGCATTTTTCCCCTCCTATATTTAAAACCAGGACTGGCCCTGCAGCCTGGTGCTGGTTCTTAAATTATGGTGGCTTCCTAACTTTTTCCCCCTGTAATTTTAGGAACCAGGACTGGCTGACAAGTCCGGGGCTGGTTATGCTTTTGGTGGCAGACCCTACGTCTTTTTTAAAACAAAATTAACCCTTACAACATTGCAGCTCACAGCTCTGGAGGTGGTGCATTTAAAACTTCTATTGAGTCCCGATTTTAGCCAAATTTAGCAAAACGAATAATGGCAAATTCCCAATTTAGACAGAAATGAATGAAAAGTACTTCTGATTTGAGCCAATGGGGAATTAATTTCTAATGGTAAAAACGTCCGAATTTGCTGCATTAAATCACACTATTTTAACCCCTTTAAAGATAGTAAATTCCCGATTTGCAAAAAAGTTATATTATCGCTAGAGAGTGCAAATCGGGACCAACACGATTCTTAGCAAATTTACCCCTAGAGGTGAATGAAGCATTTTATTACATTTTGCTTATCTATGACTTTTAGTTGGAAGCTTGTTTTTTCATTCACAAAAAATATAAAAAAATATAGAAATATATAGTATAAATACTTTTTGGTTAAAAATGTCTATTAAATAGCTTCAATCAATAATTAGTCTCTTCAGTGCTAAGGATGAGTCTTATCATCCTCAGCATATACATAAAAAATGTCCCATGTGTCCTCAGCACTGCAGTGCTGCAGGTAAGTAAAAAAACATACTCACACTCAGAATTTCTACCAGTGGAGAGACAGGGAGGGCCACACTTTACTGATGTTATTGTGCAATTTCAATGTCATCCTGCCCCCAGTCATCATCCTGTGCTCACCAGACTGATCACTGCAAGAAACATTGGGCCTCATTTAGAGTTAGGTGAATATAAATAAAGAGCAATAAAAGGAGTAATTTGCACCCTGAAAGAACCATGTTGCGCTGCAGGAGGTCAGATTTAAAATATGCAGAGAGATTTAGAGTTGGCAATGTGTGCATGTTAGCTTAATTCTAATTTTCAGTGCAAAAATAAAGCCGCCCAGTTGTGGCAATATGGTTTGTTCCATGAGAAAATTACCAATATTATGTTCCTTTTTTATTTGCTCCTAATAATGAGACAAGCCCAATATGCTTTCCAATGATGGGGTTAGGAGACTAAGCGGTCTATTTACTAAGCTTTGTTAGAAGATAAATTGAACGGAGATAAGGTACCAGCCAATCAGCTCCTAACTGCCATCTCACAGGCTGTGTTTGAAAAATGACAGTTATGAGCTGATTGGCTGGCACCTTACCTCCGTTCACTTTATCTCCTAACAAAGCTTAGTAAATAGACCCCTAAAGGGTATATTTATTAAAGTGCAGATTTTTAGAAGTGGAGATATTGCCCATAACAATCAATCAGATTCTAGCTATAATCTTCTAGAGGGTGCTAGAAAAATGTCATAGAATCTGATTAGTTGCTATTGGCAACATCCCCACTCCTAAAAACCTGCACTTTAGTAAATATACCCCTAAAAATGCTCTATTTCCCTCATATTGGTACCTGCAGACACAGCCACCCCTTTGTTTGGAATAAAACAGAAACATTTCCAGAGATGGGGAGGGTTCTATTACTGTGATATCCTGCATCCTGGGTCAAATAATAACGGATACACTTACTGTATTTGATGCAATGTTTTCTATTATTCAAATTGGTCTGCATTGTAGGACTATTTTATTGTTCCTAGATATGTTTGTCTTTCATATAAGACTATGAAAACTGCCAATTTAAAATGCAATATAGTTTCCAAATGCAAATTTCATTAGGAAAATCTGTATGTAGAATACAGTGTTTTGCTGGTATGAAAGGTGGGTTAATTTTGATGCAAAATCACAAAGTATTTCTTGGTGGTGATGATTAGTAGAATAAAATATGCACATTTGGATCAAGTTCATTTTCTTGAAATTTCAATTAAAATTTTGGGTAGATTTTATCTGCCATGTCAGAAAGCAGACTAATGGTGTTTTCAGAAAATTCAAAGGCTTTGACATAAAAGGTGTAACTTGCATTGCATAAAAGAAAAAGAAATCCTGATATTGAAGTTGTAATATGAGCAGTCCAAAACAAAAAGCCAATTTAGGCTCAGCACAGGGGTGAGAAAAACCATAAAAGCTGTGGGGTTAAATATTTGCAAAATGATACACTGATATATGACTCATTACTAACATTTTGTGGAGCTAAGTAATGTTGCTACATTTTATCAAATAGTTAGGCTGCATACACACAACGATTTTGTTACCAACGATTTTATGAACGATTTTCTGTCAGATTATCTGTCAGATTTTTTAAAGTGTAATGAATGATTTTTTAACCTACAAACAATTTTTGTAACTTCCCTTAATGAAAATCGTTCAGTTGGTCAGTCAGAATGAACTACAAACTACAAACGGGAACGCGCATGAACGATAATCTTTCATCGTTATAACTCCGAAACTGAACAATTTTTTCAGCGATTGAACGATAACGACGTCGTCGTAGTTAAAGCGTGCATTAAATCGTTACGTGTGTATGCACCTTTAATCTTGTTCATGGAACATAAAGTTTAAAACGAATATGTGTAGAACTTTGTCGTAGAACCGTCAAGGTTAAATGTTTACATTTTTTTGTACTTTCTGTTTAAAGTTGGTTAAATTAAAAGCAGCAATTGTGTAATCATACACATTGCATATCAGTACTCTTTGTTATTGAACACAATAAAATTTATTTGTTTTTAGAGGCTTTCATTTACATGATCAGAATGTCAGGAGAGACATTATAGGGCAGGCTGGTTATCCGGAGATATGTTTATGTGACATGTAAGTCTGTAGCAGTGCTCATAACCCTAATATTTGTTCTAAGACATATGATATGATTTATCATTGCATAAAATGTTACTATACATCTAGAAGAAGAATCTGTTTTATATCCAAGAATTTTTAGACTGAATATATAAACGCTGCAGAAACCACAGTTGATTTGACGGTTATTGCCCTGTAAAGCAATATGATTTTTTTTTTCACTGCACTATTCTCTAAATAGCGAGGTTTAAAAATGCTTATGTATGGCCATTTTGCCAAAGCGAAATTATGTTTTGCGTGCCAGAGTTTGAATTCTCAGGCAATTGAAGCAGTGCGAATCCCAATAAAACAGTTTAAATGTTTCAATGGCAAAATAATTCTTAGAGAATTACTTTTAGATACATGTTTGTGTAGTTTACAAAAATAACTACGAGTTTTATCCAGTGAATGTTTTGTGTTTTGTAATATCAAGTCTTTGTTTTTGTGTAAAGCATTTTCTGAGCACGTATGTTACCATTCTATCCGTCTGATGTCTCCTAACATACTTGCCTGCTATCAATAGGCTGTGCTGTGTGAAATATAGATCTTAGTCCTTTTATGTGTGCCTACGGCGTTCCTGTGAAGGTATCATTGTAGCCGCCTGGATAAAAGATACAATCAGAAATAAAAACAGAAATTTAAGATACTTAGTAAAATATATTACTTGCCAATTTTCCACAGTAACTTTTCATCATTACTCTAAAATTACTTTTTAATGCAAAAAGTAGTTTCAATCACATTGAGGCCCACATGATTCAGATACTATCATAATCACAATTAGATTACATTACTGCAATCAGGAATGGAGATCATTAAGGGAAAGAATATAAATTGCTTTAGTTTTACAAGTACTGAGCTAGCAAAATTATAATTAATCTCCATTTATAATCTTTTCTTTCATAGAACTGCAAAGCATGCTACTTTAAGGCCATCAATACAAATTAGAAATAAGTCATAAAGCTTGCAGGGCCGCCGCCACTGTGTTACAATGGTAGAAAGTTTTCCCTATTTCTGGAGATATCTTGTGATTCCGGCAGGAACTTACAGCTGTCTCATGCATTCATATTGGCTGCTTCAGGCAGTGAATAAACAGGGATCAGCTTGTGTACGGATGGGAAATTACACTTAACGAGATCTCTTTATGTGTTGATCTGTGCATTTTCATGGTAAAGAATATATTCTGCTATATGCTAGAACACAAAATCTAGGCCATGTTTCCTGTTTCATGTTGTTCTGTAAGTCACTGAGGGGTCTATTTACTAAGCAGTGTTAGGAGACAAAGTGAAAAGTGATAAGAAAGTGATAAGGTGCCAGCCAATCAGCTCCCAACTGTCATCTCACAGGCTGTGTTTGAAAAATGACAGTTGGGAGCTGATTGGCTGGCACCTTATCACTTTCTTATCACTTTTCACTCTGTCTCTTAACACTGCTTATTAAATAGACCCCTGTGTCAATAAGGCAGTGGTGTCCCTACCCGTCTTTGCACCCGGGCAGTGGCGGGGAGCTTGTACTGCTTGTGGTGGCGCCACGTGCCTGCAAATAAGATGGCGTGGCCTCGTGGGTTAATGTGTGACCTCATGGGTGGGCGTGGCCTAGTGGTCTGAACACCTGTTTTTGTCACACCAGAGGTGCAGGCTGCCCCCGGGGACTAGCCTGTGTGAAGTGTCGGCTCCCTCACTGTGCTAGGAGCTGAGTGCTGCACGTAATACAGATGTGAAAAATCGCAGGTGCAGCAGAATTAATGTCCAACTCTGTATCAGGCCATATGCCTCTTGCAAGGGGTATATAGTGATGTGATGGTAAATAGTGCCCCCTTGAGGATTCATTTTATTTCTTAACAAAATAACCCTTTAACCCTATTTATTGTATGTACAGTATCTTCCCCACCTAAGTTATTAAAGGCATGTACAAAGTTATATAAACATCCAGTATACATTTTTAGATAATCCAGTGAGGAAGAGGGAAAGTGAATGGGTAAGGAAGAAAGTTTGAGGGGTGGTTGGAAAGTGGGAGGAGTATAGCCAGGGTCAGTTTCTTATGTGAAATCTTTAGGGGGAGATGTATCATCGGCGACATCGCCGATGCGGTACATCACCCCCCGACTTCACATACATACCACGGTTAATTACCCCGGTATGTACCAAGAATATCGCAAAGAACAACTCTCTCAATGAGAGCTGTCCTTTGTGATGCTGCCGAGCAGAGGGACTTCCGGGTTTAACACCTAGAAGTCCTTCTGCGCATGCGCAGAAGGACGCGGGCCGCGGGGGCTCAGGGGAGGGATCCCAGCCCTGAGCGTCGCGCTAAGAAGCCCATAGGCTTCTATTGGGTAATGCCACCTGAAGGTGGTGTTACCTAGCAACACGAAGCAGCAGAATGCAGAGCATTCTGCTGCTTAATAAATATGGGGAATGCGGTAAAACCCCCGAAAACTGCATTTTCGGGGGTTTTACCGCATTTTTGCCGATGATACATCTCCCCCTTAGAATGAAATCATAGATCATATACAATCAATACTTAGATTTGAGCCTTGCTAATCTCTAGTTGGCAGTGTCCAGGAAATCCCACACTGCAACAGCACCAGTGATTCAGCCAGGCCGGCCCTCTCTGCAGCTTCTCCTTTCTTCCTTCTGGTTGCGGTCGTTGGCGGTGGAGACAGTTCTCCTTGAGGCAGACAGCTGAAGCTAAAGGTAAAAGGGGACTCTAGACAGACATAAGGGCATGAGGGGCATATAATGTTTCATGAAGGACTCTGAGGCATTTAAAGGTGCATGAGTGAGTGGAATTTATGGGAATGAGGAGGCTCTGAAGCATATAAAGGGGCATGAAGGGGATCTTTATTAGAGTGGTAAAAAATAGCTTGAAATCTTACAAACAAAATAGCTGTAACCCTATTGCTTTTTTGCCCACTCCTCTGGCCACACCTCCTGGTCATGCCCCTGTGTGGGAATCCGGCCCTTTAAAGTTTTCATGTTCTCGAAAATGGTTCCAGGGAGGACACAAGCTTGATATGGTTTTCTAGAGGCAATTATTTACTATTTAGCAAAAATGCAGTGGAATATCAAGGTCACACCGGACAATGTGGAGCTCATGGTTGGACAGAAAAAGCAAACATACTGTTATATATTGTTTTCAAAAAGGTACATTATGTTTAGATTGCAAACCTGGCTATACTGTATACAGAAATTGTATCCAGCTCTGCATGAGTAATATACGCACTTGGCTTATATCAGAAGGTATGGCTTTGCAGTGGTAGTACAGTAATAAAAGGTAATATTTAGGGGTGTGCACCGGCCACTTTTCGTGTTTTGTGTTTTGGTTTTGGATCTGGATCTTTCTTCGTGTTTTGGATCTGGATTGGTTTTGCCAAAACCACCCTTCCGTGTTTTGGGTTCTGGGTTTTGTGTTTTGGATCTGTATTTTTTTTTAAAAAAGCATAAAAACAGCTAAAATCACAGAATTTGTTGGTTTCTCTGCTCCTATGCTATTATTAACCTCAATAACCTTAATTTCCACTCATTTCCAGTCTATTCTGAACACCTCACAATAGTGTTTTCATGTCCAAAAGGTTGCACCGAGGTAGCTGGATGACTATGCTAAGCGACACGAGTGGGCGGCACAAACACGTGACCCATCTAGGAGTGACACTGCAGTGGCAGACAGGATGGCAGTTAGAAAAACTAGGCCCCAAACTGTACATAATGCAAAGAAAAAAAAGAAGTGCAAGATGGAATTGTCCTTGGGCCCTCCCACCCACCACTATGTTGTATAAACAGGACATGCACACTTTAACAAATCAATCATTTCAGCGCCAGGGTCTGCCACACAACTGTGGCTGAAATGATTGGTTCGTTTGGGCCCCCACAAAACAAGCTGGCAATTAATGTGTCCCTGCACAAACTGGCTCTACGGAGGCAAGATGTCATCCTCATCCTCCTCATCCACCGATTCCTCACCCTCTTCAGTGTGTACATCCTCATCCTCACAGAGTATTAATTCGTCCCTGCTGGAACCACAGGTCCCTCTGTACGTTCTGGAGGCTGGTCTCCCTGGAAGAGTTGATAATTCATTTTATGAACATCATCTTCTCCACATTTTGTGGAAGCAACCTCCTACGCCTTTCGCTGACAAGGTTCCCGGCTGCACTAAACACTCTTTCGGAGTACACACTGGAGGGGGGGCAACTCAGGTAAAATAGAGCCAGTTTGTACAGGGACCTCCAAATTGCTTCTTTTTCCTGCCAGTACAGGTACGGACTGTCTGACATGCCTACTTGGATGCTGTCACCGATGTAATCCTTTAACAGACAGACGCACGCTTGTCGCTGCTGCTTTGAGGATTCAAGTGCGGCTACAGCCCACACAATTCACAAAGACAGAAAAAAAAAAAGAATATTTTTATTGTTTGTGGAGCACACTTTGAGGGTTACACCACCCTTTAACAGACAGATGCACGCTTGTCGCTGCTGCTTTGAGGATGCAAGTGAGGCTACAGCCCACACAATTCACAAAGACAGAAAAAAGAAGAAGAATATTTTAATTGTTTGTGTAGAACACTTTGAGGTGTCACCACCCTTTAACAGACAGACGCACGCTTGTCGCTGCTGCTTTAAGGATGCAGGTGCGGCTACAGCCCACACATTTCACAAAGACCGAAAAAAAAAGAACAATATTTTAATTGTTTGTGTAGAACACTTTGAGGTGTCACCACCCTTTAACAGACAGACGCACGTTTGTCGCTGCTGCTTTAAGGATGCAGGTGCGGCTACAGCCCACACAATTCACATAGACAGAAAAAAAAAGAACAATATTTTAATTGTTTCTGTAGCACACTTTGAGGGTGTCACCACCCTTTAACAGACAGACGCACGCTTGTCGCTGCTGCTTTGAGGATGCAAGTGTGGCTACATCGCACACAAGTCACAAACACATTAAAAAAATAGTTTTTTATTTTTTGGAACACTTTGAGAGTTACACCACCCTTTAACAGACAGACGCACGCTTGTCGCTGCTGCTTTAAGGATGCAGGTGCGGCTACAGCCCACACATTTCACAAAGACCGAAAAAAAAAGAACAATATTTTAATTGTTTGTGTAGAACACTTTGAGGGTGTCACCACCCTTTAACAGACAGACGCACGCTTGTCGCTGCTGCTTTGAGGATGCAGGTGCGGCTACAGCCCACACAATTCACATAGACAGAAAAAAGAAGAAGAATATTTTTATTGTTTGTGTAGCACACTTTGAGGGTGTCACCACCCTTTAACAGACAGACGCACGCTTGTCGCTGCTGCTTTAAGGATGCAGGTGCGGCTACATCGCACACAAGTCACAAACACATTAAAAAAATAGTTTTTTATTTTTTGGAGCACTTTGAGAGTTACACCACCCTTTAACAGACAGACGCACGCTTGTCGCTGCTGCTTTAAGGATGCAGGTGCGGCTACAGCCCACACATTTCACAAAGACCAAAAAAAAAAAACAATATTTTAATTGTTTGTATAGCACACTTTGAGGGTGTCACCACCCTTTAACAGACAGACGCACGCTTGTCGCTGCTGCTTTGAGGATGCAAGTGTGGCTACATCGCACACAAGTCACAAACACATTAAAAAAATAGTTTTTTATTTTTTGGAACACTTTGAGAGTTACACCACCCTTTAACAGACAGACGCACGCTTGTCGCTGCTGCTTTAAGGATGCAGGTGCGGCTACAGCCCACACATTTCACAAAGACCAAAAAAAAAAGAACAATATTTTAATTGTTTGTGTAGAACACTTTGAGGGTGTCACCACCCTTTAACAGACAGACGCACGCTTGTCGCTGCTGCTTTAAGGATGCAGGTGCGGCTACAGCCCACACATTTCACAAAGACCAAAAAAAAAAGAACAATATTTTAATTGTTTGTGTAGCACACTTTGAGGGTGTCACCACCCTTTAACAGACAGAAGCACGCTTGTCGCTGCTGCTTTAAGGATGCAGGTGCGGCTACAGCCCACACAATTCACAAAGACAGAAAAAAGAACAATATTTTAATTGTTTGTGTAGCACACTTTGAGGGTGTCACCACCCTTTAACAGACAGACGCACGCTTGTCGCTGCTGCTTTAAGGATGCAGGTGCGGCTACAGCCCACACAATTCACAAAGACAGAAAAAAGAACAATATTTTAATTGTTTGTGTAGCACACTTTGAGGGTGTCACCACCCTTTAACAGACAGACGCATGCTTGTCGCTGCTGCTTTAAGGATGCAGGTGCGGCTACAGCCCACACAATTTACAAAGACAGAAAAAAAAAGAACAATATTTTAATTGTTTGTGTAGCACACTTTGAGGGTGTCACCACCCTTTAACAGACAGACGCACGCTTGTCGCTGCTGCTTTGAGGATGCAGGTGGAATCTAGACGGGATTTGGAACCGAGGACACACTACCTCCATCAATTGTCTAAATCCCACTGCACTAATGTCGGATACCGGACGCACGTCTAACACCAACATAGCAGTCAAGGCCTCAGTTATACGTTTTGCTTCAGGATGACTGCTGTCGTACTTCATCCTCATCGCTAGGAACTGTTGGAGGGTCAATTGTTTAGTAAAAGTAGTGATGTTCCTACTTCCTCTCTGGGATGATGAACAACTCCCAGCAGCAGCAACAGCACTAGGAGGAAGAGGTTCTTGATCTTTCCCTATTTTATTTTTATCGGAGAAAGTTTGGTCCTCCATTTATGTTATATTGATATATATACGTGCGGCTAAAGCGCACACAAACACAGAAAATATTATTTTATTTTTGCTGGAGAGTAGTGCACTTTGTGGGTTACACCACCCTTTAAGAAATGAGCCAGCCGGCTCTTTACTTATGGGACACAGGCGCACGCTTGGCGCTGCTCCTTTGTTGATGCACGTGCAGCCACAGTGCACACAATTCACAAACACAGAAAATAATTTTTTTTTTGGTTTGGACTGGAGTGTACTTTCGGGGGTTACAGCACCCTTAACGGTCAAGCCAGCCGGCCCTTTACTTATGACACAGGCGCACGCTTGGCACTACTTTGTTGATGCACGTGCGGCTACTGCGCACACAATTCACAAACACAGAAAATAATTTTTTTTTAGGTTTGGACTGGAGTGTACTTTCGGGGGTTACAGCACCCTTAACGGTCAAGCCAGCCGGCCCTTTACTTATGACACAGGCACACGCTTGGCACTACTTTGTTGATGCACGTGCGGCTACTGCGCACACAATTCACAAACACAGAAAATAATTTTTTTTTAGGTTTGGACTGGAGTGTACTTTCGGGGGTTACAGCACCCTTAGCGGTCAAGCCAGCCGGCCCTTTACTTATGACACAGGCGCACGCTTGGCACTACTTTGTTGATGCACGTGCGGCTACTGCGCACACAATTCACAAACACAGAAAATTATTTTTTTTAGGTTTGGACTGGAGTGTACTTTCGGGGGTTACAGCAACCTTTAACGGTCAAGCCAGCCGGCCCTTTACTTATGACACAGGCGCACGCTTGGCACTACTTTGTTGATGCACGTGCGGCTACTGCGCACACAATTCACAAACACAGAAAATAATTTTTTTTAGGTTTGGACTGGAGTGTACTTTCGGGGGTTACAGCACCCTTTAACGGTCAAGCCAGCCGGCCCTTTACTTATGACTCAGGCGCACGCTTGGCACTACTTTGTTGATGCACGTGCGGCTACTGCGCACACAATTCACAAACACAGAAAATAATTTTTTTTTAGGTTTGGACTGGAGTGTACTTTCGGGGGTTACAGCACCCTTAACGGTCAAGCCAGCCGGCCCTTTACTTATGACACAGGCGCACGCTTGGCACTACTTTGTTGATGCACATGCGGCTACTGCGCACACAATTCACAAACACAGAAAATAATTTTTTTTTTGGTTTGGACTGGAGTGTACTTTGGGGGTTACAGCACCCTTTAATGGTCAAGCCAGCCGGCCCTTTACTTATGACACAGGCGCACGCTTGGCACTACTTTGTTGATGCACGTGCGGCTACTGCGCACACAATTCACAAACACAGAAAATAATTTTTTTTTTGGTTTGGACTGGAGTGTACTTTCGGGGGTTACAGCACCCTTAACGGTCAAGCCAGCCGGCCCTTTACTTATGACACAGGCGCACGCTTGGCACTACTTTGTTGATGCACGTGCGGCTACTGCGCACACAATTCACAAACACAGAAAATAATTTTTTTTTTTGGTTTGGACTGGAGTGTACTTTCGGGGGTTACAGCACCCTTAACGGTCAAGCCAGCCGGCCCTTTACTTATGACACAGGCGCACGCTTGGCACTACTTTGTTGATGCACGTGCGGCTACTGCGCACACAATTCACAAACACAGAAAATAATTTTTTTTTTGGTTTGGACTGGAGTGTACTTTCGGGGGTTACAGCACCCTTAACGGTCAAGCCAGCCGGCCCTTTACTTATGACACAGGCGCACGCTTGGCACTACTTTGTTGATGCACGTGCGGCTACTGCGCACACAATTCACAAACACAGAAAATAATTTTTTTTTGGTTTGGACTGGAGTGTACTTTCGGGGGTTACAGCACCCTTTAACGGTCAAGCCAGCCGGCCCTTTACTTATGACACAGGCGCACGCTTGGCACTACTTTGTTGATGCACGTGCGGCTACTGCGCACACAATTCACAAACACAGAAAATATATTATTTTTTTAGCACTTGGGGGGAGCACCCCTGATGGACAGAGCACCCCCTGGACAACACTACAGCACTCCTTTAGGACTGGGACACTGCACAGGACTTTGGAGTGGACACAGCCCCTATGGAGAACTGACTGCACAACACAGTCCAGCCAGCCCCTATGGACTTTGAAGTAGTGGACACAGCCCCTATTAACAACAGCAGCACAGCACAACACAGCCAGCCCCTATGGACTTTGAAGTAGTGGACAACAGCAGCACTACACTACACTACACTACACAGCCCTAACTCCCACCCTCCCTCTTCACTGTCCACAGCCGAGTGAGAAAATGGCGCCGACGCGGGTACCTTATATAGGATCCAAAACCCGCGAGACTCGGAAGGCGGGATGATGACGTTTTGCCTCGATTTCAGATCCGAGTCAGGCGGGAAAAGTCGAGCCTGACTCGGAACGGACTCGGATCGGGGGGGCTCGGGGGGGTTCGGATTTCAGAAATCCGAACCCGCTCACCCCTAGTAATATTGCAGTACACAATTCATAAACAATATAGTCTACTGTATGTCAGAGGTTCCCAAACTCGGTTCTCAATGCACCCTAACAGTTCAGATTTTAAGGATAAACATGCTTGGGCATAGGTGACTGACATAATTAGTACCTCAGTCTTTTGATTTAACCATTTATGGATATACTTAAAACCTGGACTGTTAGGGTGCCTTTGGGAATCTCTGGTCTATGTTATTAATAACTAATATAGTATAATTTACCATATAAAGAGAATTAGAAGAAAGACGCAAAGACAACATTAACATTTTAATTAATACCTCTTTTCCACCAAAAACCTAGGTCCGACCTGGGTTTTTGGACATGGTTCCAACCTTGGTCAGACCCATTTACACTGCACCTTCGATCTGGGTTACTCCCAGGTCAGCCCTGTTCACACTGAACTCAGGTCTGCCCTGCTAAACCTGTGAGGTCATAAAAAGTGGTAGGTGAATGCTCCACAACCACCAATCAGCTCATTTTAGACATGACCCAGGTTGCACCGTTTACACTGCACCATTACTCGGGTCCATCCTGGATCCAACCCTGGTAGCTACCTGGGTTGGATTGCTGGGTCACTTGACCTGGGTTATTTTTCAGGGACCCTTTTACACTGAGCTGCGATGAGGTTTTTGCTCTGGTGTAAAAGGGGTATTAGTTTGACTCAAAACACACATCCGTCGCCTTCCTTTGCTTTATTGTTGTATAAAAATTGTTAATAAAGTATCACTGTATTAATGTGAATAGATAGAAGCACCGATATCACTACTGTATTAGCATAAGTAAGAGGGATTCTAACACAGCCAGCCAATCTGATCACCTTCATCATCAGTTCTCCATTTGCACCGGGGGCTGCGTATCTGCAAGTGATCTGCTTCCTAACACGTATATTTCTTGTAATCAGCATGGACCGTATTTTGTGTAAAAATACCTACTGTACTTTGGCAACACTTACTCACCCCATCCAACCCCCATTCTTCCTCCCCAAGTGCAAGGGGTCCAAAATGCAAAATGTCTCAATCAGCGTGGCTCAGATTTATAAGTATGCTCAGTTGAAAAATGCAATATGCAGAAAAAAGGTGCAAATTATGCAACTCTATTACCCTTCTATGTTTATCTTTATTATTAGGTACTTTATTATGAGTTCATGTTTAATTGTTTTGATTGGGGCTCCTTTAAATTTTGCTTTCATTACTTGTATATTACTTATAATTCTTATATTAGTACTAGAATTTTGGACCCATCAATCACCAGGTCACTATCTATTGTTCCCTGCACGGCAGGGATTTTTCTCTTCTCTCTTCACCCACCTTCTTATCACTCTACTACGTCTTCCACCCATCTCCCTCTCTCCCCCTCTTCCTTCCATATCTCTTTCTTCCTTTACTCTGACTCATTCTCCCATCTCTATCTCTCTCCTCTTCCTCCCATTATAGTAGAGTTACTTGGTGGTGGAGGGCAGCATACTGTAGTAAGGGTTGCTGGGTGGTGGATGGCAGCAAAGTAGGGCTTGTTGGGTGGGCAAGGGGTGGAGGGTAGCAGAGCAGGGGGTGGAGGGTAACAGAGTAGGAGATGCCGGGTGACAGGTGATGGGACTAGAAGTGCATTACTAAGGGGTGCTGAGTGAAGACAGGTGATACTCCCGCTGCACTCCTCTTGTTGTACTCCACTACATAGGAAGAGGCCCAGCAACTCAACTTTATTAAGGTGGCACTCACTTGGTAGGTCATTGGATGTCTGGGGTGTGACAGGTATGCATTCATCTATCAAAGCTTTGTCTGGTATAATCTCTATTTACGGCAGTAACTACTGAGTGAATACTGAGTGAATAGTGTCACTGACCAGGGCTAAGACCCTAGAGGGTAGCACCATCACTGCCCAATGGCACCTATAGTACATTTAACTTGCAGGGTGTCTGGAATGGTACTCTGCAGCCCAAAGGGTACCCTCAGCTTTTTCTTGGGATGACATCACGTTTGGGTGGATGAGTAGGGTGGAGAAATGTGTTGTGGATCGGAGAACCCTGGACTGTTGCAAGCTTCCATTTAACTGCCTTTAAATCTGAGAACTATCACCACCAGGGGGACCCATGTGTACGGAGTCCAGACAGACACCATACAAAAATATATAATAGATTATATTATTATTATTATTATTATTATTATTATTATTAATATTATTATCTTCAATATATGTGCTGTTCATATACCCTCAGTGACTGGGAATGTCTTGCTACTAGGATTTAGAATGTTTGAATCCAACTATTGCTTCACATTCTCATGAGGTTTATTACACAATAAGAAAGATTTCTAATGATACAAGACTGATATGTACAGGTGTAGACATAGGAAACATCTGGATATACCCGTAGGTAGCAGAAGACGCAACACACTTACACCCTTGGGGAAGGAAAGACATCTGTTTCATACTCTTTAAAATTGATGCTAAATTGCAGTTTATCACATTGTATTGCAGTACACAGTACTGTACACTGTTATTCTACGGGGGAGGGGTGCAATTATCCAAAGCAAAAAATCTTGTTGCTTTCAATAAATCCTCTCTTAAGTATTAAGCATCATACTCACATACTCCATGTGTTAGGCAGATTCGATGAGGAAAACATATTTGCTATGCTTGGAATACATAATCCATTCAGCACTTTCAAACAGATATTAGTGGATCCCAAATTAATATACACTAAAATCCTTTAGAGTATCTATTACTATTAGTGTGATTTATGCATTGTAATTAATATTAAACATTTGTAGTCATTTAAAAAAAAAACATGAATATTAGCATTAGAAATAATTTTAATCTTATTTGTATTCAATTAGGTGTGAAAAGCCATTTTCGTCGAAAAAGTTTCGCCGATGACGAAATTTCGCCAGTGGAAACTTATGCTCGTATTCAATTGTGGCGACTTTTTTCGCCGGTGCGGAAAGTCAATGCATTGGTATAGGAGAAAAAGTTTTGCCTATGAAACCAGACGGAAAAAAGTGCAGAATTGCGGTTTTGGGGTGCAAAGGTGAGGAAATCACCCTACACCTTTGGGACAGGTCCCCAAAGGTTACCTGCGTCAAAAAAATCCTAAAAGAATTTGAAGAACACCTGAACACATTTGAAAAATAACTTTGAAAAAGGGGGCAAAAAAAACAGTACAAACTTAAAAACTAGCTAAATAAACTTTTGGGGGTCTGGAAGTATGGGGGGGGGTGATTTTTTTTGATTGCAGGTGCATGCTGAAGGTGAGTTCTTTACGTTTTTTTAATCTTCACTTTTGCGATTTTTAACCATGCTTGCACCCATTTTCATGTACCCCAAATTTGCTGGGACTAGTTATTTTCTCCAAAAAAACCTGCTAAATGCTATTCTTCACCACTTGTGCAAAGACGCTAATTAGCAGCTATTGAGAGCATTTAAGTACCCAAAATAGCTTCAGTAGAGTATATGTGGTGGCATCTACATTGTTCCCCAATGTTAGTGCATCTTTTCGGGGGTGTCAGGCTGATTTCCCCAAATCTGACAGCACTTTTTGCCTGTTTGCGTTTTGCCGGGTCACGTTTTCACTAATTTCTAATTGATTATGGGGATAAGCGGGGATGCGGGCGATACTTTTTTGCATGGAAAACCAGCGATGATGTTGCAAAGTCCGGTATGCAAAAAGTACTTGGCTTTTCAAACCTATTTGAATATGCCCATTAGGAGTAAATTTACTAAAGTGAGAGTTTTTAGAAGTGAGTTTTAGAAGAGATGTTGCCCATAGCAACCAAGCAGATTCTAGCTATTATCTTCTAGAAGGTGCTAGTAGAATCTGATTGGTTGCTATGGGCAACATCTCTTTTTAAACTCACTTCTAAAACCTCTCACTTTAGTAAAAGTACCCCTTAGACCAGAGGTTCCCAAACTTTTTTGAATCACTTTGCCCTAGAGTAACAACATTGTTTTCACGGCACCCCTAAGCCAAACATTTGTTATTGAGAAATCCAGAAAAAAACGTAGTAAAGTAATAAAGTGAAGTATATTGTGCTTACATGTCATCCTTAGGTTCAGTTATGTGGTGTTGGACAGGTTTGAGTTTCTGTTTGTCTACATACTTACATTACATTGACAATAAAAAATTTGATATGGTGCTGGACAACCAACGTGAGGCACTCCTGCAAGTATCCTGAGGCACCCCAGGTACCCATTGCGCACAGTTTGGGAACCACTGCCTTAGACTCATAATATACCCACTATCTCTCTGAGGTCATAGAATTGTAAATTACTTACACACAGGTACAATATTTGTCTCCTCTTGGTTGCTTTGCGTGGATGAACACAGTAAGAAACGTGCAAAGCAAAAAATTTTATGAGCATTCTGTATGTTCTGTTAAACTCATCTCAACATACATTTAGTTAAAAAACCGTAGCACTTGTGTCAGTCCCACATTAGGCATAATAGTGTGTATACCAATGAGAACCTAGAGATAGCATAGAGAAGGGGAACTCAACATGCGGCCCTCTAGTGGCGATCCAGCTACTGTAGAACTACACATCCCAGCATGCCCGACCCAGTTTTAGCATGTCCTAATAGCAAAACTGTGGCATGGCATGCTGTGATGTGTAGTTTCACAGCAGCTGGAGGGATGAATTTCGATTACCCCTGGCATAGAGGTAAATTAAATATGGGACATCACAGTGTTAGTAAATGCTAAAGTCATATTTATATAGTTTGTATATAATATAATAATGTAACGAGTATCCTATACACAAGAGAGAATATTGTCTTGATTTATTAATAATAAATGTGAAAGTCCCATTTTCAATATAAAATGTATTTATATACAAAATGCAAATATGAAGTATATTTAGTTTAATAAAAATTATATTAGGTTGCATTTCAAAACATATTTTTCTTTCTGCTTTAAATATCAAATATGGATTTTCTTTCCTCCAGAAGTGTAAATGGATACTTAGGGATGGGAATAGATGGACAATTATTCATATAATATACAGTAGATATAACACTAATGATTTAACTTCCGGATTATCCATACAATGGTACAGGCAGCTACTAGTGCCACCTGGACCCCGAGGGCCCTGCCCGCCGCAGGCCATCTTTTTTTTCTGTTTTGTTTTAATTAAAATCTGTAAAAACATTTCTTTTTCTTATGACCAATCACAGGGTGGCATGGGGTTCTCACAATTTTGGGAGAATCACATTAGGGAAGGGGTAATTTCATACATAACAGCAGCTCCTACCCTCTGTTCTATGGTTGATGAGACACCAAGATCAGAGATGCGTGTGCAGAGTCCTGACTGATGATAGACTCCCGTACATGCTTCTCTGACCCGTGTAGAGGGGTGGGGCTTTGCTGGCTTGTGCAGTCCAGGCAGCATGGAGGAGGAGAGCTGCTACCGACCCAGAGTAAAAAGACAGAGATCAGGGGTGAGAGACACATTGTTGTCTGCCCTACTCTGTCTGGCCATTGTGCCCCTTCTCACTTGTGTGTGTCTCTATATGTGACCCACCACCATATATGTGTATGTCTTTATATGTGACCCTTCCTGTATACGTGTGTCTCTATATATAACCCTGCCAGTGTATGTGTCTCTACGTGTGACCCACCCTTATATATGTGTGTGTCTTTATATGTGACCCTCACTGTATATGCATGTGTATCTGTGTTACCCTGCCAGTGTATGTGTAACCCTCCCTTTGTATGTCTCTATATCACCCATATATTATAAGTGTGTGTCTCTATATGTCACCATCCCTGTATATGTGTGTATCTATATATGTGCCCCTTATGTATATTTGTCTCTATATGTAATATTCCCTTTAAATGTGTATCTATGTATGTGACCCTCCATGTATATACAGATGTGTCCTCATACGCCTTTCCTTTTTTTTTCATTTGGCACGAGATGCCGTCACGGCTAAGATGCACCACGACGAGTAGCAATTAGATAAATGCCAATTTTTTTTTTCCTGCACAAGTATTCATTTAAAGTATCATATTAAAGTTGCAAATGTTAAGAAAAATCACAAGGCGTGGCTAATTCGCAGATTTAAATGCATGACACATTTTAGGAGAGGTGTATGTGGACTAGGGGTGTGCACCACCCACTTTTCGTGTTTTGTGTTTGGTTTTGGATCTGGATCTTTCTTCGTGTTTTGAATCTGGATTGGTTTTGCCAAAACCACCCTTCCATGTTTTGTGTTTTGGATCTGTATTTTTTTGGAAAAAAGCATTAAAACAGCTAAAATTACAGAATTTAGTTTTTTTTTGTTCCTACCGTATTAACCTCAATAACATTAATTTCCACTAATTTCCAGTCTATTCTGAACACCTCACACCTCACAATATTGTTTTTAGGCCAAAAGGTTGCACCGAGGTAGCTGGATGACTATGCTAAGAGACACAAGTGGGTGGCACAAATACATGGCCTATCTAGGAGTGACACTGCAGTGGCAGACAGCATGCCTGATTGTGAGTTGGGGTATGCCAATCATCTTTCTTTCTACTATTGATAATACATTTCTGAATGAGTCAAGAATTCCATTCCTGTATATACTCAGCTACATAAAGGATAAAGAAACCTTTTTGGGTGGTACATACTCCGTTTTATACGTGAGTACGGTATGTTACTTGTACATTAAGGACTCAAAGTGGAGGACTATTTTTTACACGATTACCCACATATTTTAGATATACTATACCATTGTTTTTTTTCTATGTTTTCTATTTTCCTTCTCCAGAGGAAAACCTGATATGGAAACCGGTATTTGAAAATCAAGATGACCCATAAGATTGAAGTTCCTCATTGGTAGAAATACTACTTGGATTCAACTGAAATAAGTGACTTTTTTACTCCTTACCCATGTTGGTTTATGAAAATCCCATTTTTATTATTGTGTAATCTTCTACTTTTTTAGTTTATTAGCTGTGCGCAGGTACGGGAGTACTTAACTCTTTTTGTATTCAGACAGCAGGGCAGTTTGAAAAACTAGGCCCCAAAAGGCATTGTGTGGTGACTTATTTCGTCACCCATTGACTGCTGCTGCTGGGCACACAGGACGGGACTCAGGATAGAGATAGAAGCCACTGAGGCTGATAGGACGCTGTTCGTGGGGAACTTAGATCCCAGGGCCACCGAGGAGATCCTGTTCGAGCTGTTTGTGCAGACTGGTGCTGCAGTTAACGTTAAAATTCCAAAGGACAAGGATGGAAAATCGAAACAATTTGCTTTTGTCATTTTCAAACATGAGGAGTCTGTTCCCTATGGAATGAGTTTGTTAAATGGAATCAAACTCTTTGGGAGGCTGCTGAAAATTATATTCAGATCAGGAAGCAGCCATTGCTCTGCAGAAGCAAATAGCGCAGCCTACTCTCCACAAGGAAATGGCAGTTTTACTGGAAACAGTCCATCAACACATGACTTCAGCCATGATGACAATGGGGAGTTAACGAAATACTCTGAACTTTCACCTCCTGTTCTAAACTATCAGAGATCTTACTCTTCTCCAGACAATCTTCAAAGACAAGCAATGATGAATAACTTCTATAGGTCGGAAACCCCTCATGGATCCAGCACAGCAATGATGGCCCAACCCAGTTACTCACCATCACGTTATCCGCCTCACCAAAGTTGGTACAGTCACGGATCTGATCATTCTTCCCCACACAGATATGATTCCTCTTCCAGCCACCAATCCAGTAGAAGTCATAGCTCTCATCCTTATCAAAAGGAGAGTTACCACAGTAGCAGAGACTAGGGATGTGCAGGCTCGGATTAGTTCGGATTTTCCCGCCACATACAGATTTTTCCTACCAAAAATCGGGTCTCAGAAGAGGCAAAACGTCATCTTTCATGGACAAACAGTCCAGGACAGCCCGTGTAGAAATAATTTTGATGAAGGGCAGCGTTCAACCCACAGGACAGCACCTCTAAAAATTATTTTGATGAAGGGCAGCGTACAACACACAGGGCACCCCCTACAGCAGACAGGGCACCCCCTGTAACAATTATTTATGAGTGTACCCCTACAGCAGACAGGGCACCCCCTGTAAAAATTATTTATATGAGTGTACTCCTACAGCAGACAGGGCACCCCCTGTAAAAATTATTTGTATGAGCGTACCCCTACAGCAGACAGGGGACCCCCTGGACAACACAGCACTACAGCCAGGCAGCCCCTATGGTCAGGACAACAGTCAGCCCCTATGGTCAGCGTCAGCAACAGCTCCAAGCTCCCTCCCTCTTCACAGTAGCCAGCCAGCAGTGCTTTATTATTTTTTATTTTTATCTCTAAGTCTAACAGTCTAGCACACAACACTGGCCTGATTCAGAGCCGGACACTATTTGCGCTCGCGCGTTCAGAAAAAGGGGCCGGCTATTTAAATTAAGTGCTCGCTCTTTGCGGTCTGTTGACGCCTCTATGTCTGAGCGAGCGTACAAAACATGCGCTCGCTATTTTGTAAAGACGCCCCCTGGCCGTTCGCATCATACATCATCTCCGCTATTTATTAGATTAATCGAGTACATCGAAAGGCGTCTGAACTGCTCGCAGTGCTTGTGGTTGGATTTTCCTACCGCAATCATGCGAACAGTTCAGGCTAAGAAACAACCAAGTGACGTGGTCGATGACGCTGCTTTGTTAATTATGCACACCCTTAAAATGCCCGTTTTGACCCTTTGGCACGCCTGAGTTCGGATCACCACTCCCCGTTTTCAAGCACCTTCCCCTGTTACCACCCACAAACACCTCATCCTGTCACTCAAATTAGCTGGCACTCGCTATTTTGCGAACACACGACTTCAGACCACACTGACTGGTTAAAGGCATGCGCATTACGATCCATACGCATGCGCAGATGTGCGAACATCGCTCGGAGCGAACAAGCGGCCGCTTACGAGCGGCTCTGAATAAGGCCCTGAGCTCCCAGCTCCCTAACTCTGCACACTCCACAGCCGGAATGAAAAATGACGTTGATCACAGGACCTTTATAGAATCCAAATCCAGCGAGAATCCGACAGTGGGATGATGACGTTTCGCCTCGGTTTCAGATCCGAGCCAGGAAGAAAACCCCGAGCCTGACTAGGTTCCCGGCTCGGATCGGGGGGTTTCGGATTTCAGAAATCCGAACACGCTCATCCCTAATGTGGACACATCTGTACGTGGCCCTCCTTGTGCAGGTCTCTATATGTGACCCTACATATATATGTGTGTGTGTGTCTCTACAGTATATGTCACCTTCCCTGTATACTGTATTTGTGTGTTTCTATATGTGACCATCACTGTATATGTGACATCCCCATTGTATGTGTGTCTATATATGCAACCCTGTGTATCAGTAGCGGAGTTACCGCTAGGCAACATAAGCGACTGCTTGGGGCCCGGCGGCTCCCAGGGGGCCTGCTGACAGGGAGGGCTGTATGGAGGCTTGTTATATAGTTTCTTGCAGCCCCGACAGACTGTCAGCAGCAGCTCATGATCAATTGGACAGCTGCCGCTGGGTGCCGCTCTGTCTCACTCATTCACTCTATTCTCCGAGCCCTCCCCTCTGCATTGTACCGCTTGTTATGGCACACGCTCAGGGAGAGGAGCCAAGAAGAAGCTGAGGTGCCGCGCTGCTGCTGTCCAAGCTCCAGAGAGAGGGTACAAGAAGAAACAGTTGGTGAGTGTCAGAGATTTCGGGTGGTGGGTCGTGGTAGCAGCTTAGTTCAGCTGCAGCAGCGGTGGGTCGACCGGGGGGGGAGAGGGTCAGCCGCGGAGGGGGGGTTGTCTGGTTGTCTGCAGACTTGGATGTTTCTGGCTAGGAGTCAGCCTAGTGTTATGTGGTGGATGGCAGTGTGATTAAGCAGCACTCACCAGCTCTAGTAGACAATGACGGGAGTTGACCACGTGGGGTGCGAAGATGGTTGTTTCTTTTTGGCTGTAGTTTATCAGACTGGACTAGACCATGTTATACATATTAAATATGCTCATTATTATTTCCTATATTATGTAATTCTCCAGACCCTTGATAAAAATATAGAATACAATAAACAGATGAACCATATATGATAAATTAGTGCCCTTCTAATAAAGTACATTTTGGAACACAAAAGGCTATACTGTACTTCTCATGCTGAGTTATATAATGCTGGCCCCAATGCAAGAGTCTCAGTGTTTCTTTATAAATACTGTGGGCCTGATTCAGCAAGGATCGCAAGTTCTGTTGCATACTGTGCATGTGTATGCATCGCATTGCATGCGAACTGGAAAGTGAACGCAGAGGATACACAGACCCATGGCACAGTGATTGACAGGAAGTGCCCTTTGTGGGTGGTAACGGGGGGGTGGTCGGGTGAACTCATGCGTGCCAGTGCTTTTCAACGGCGTTGCAGGGGTGTGCAAAAATTAGCCACTGCGATACCATACGCAGCCTGAGGCCTCATAGAGTAAGCTGAAGTATGCAATTCCTGAGTGAGGTCTGACCTGCCGTATATGGATCCGATGTTACTCGATGTTACCGATTGTTTTGCTATGTTGACAAGTTTACAGATGTGAGTAAGGGGAAGTGGGGGTCCTTATGTTAGGATGCGATTGCAATGCCAATGCAAACATTTACATATCACCGCTGATATTAGCAACAGCATTACGGGCTGTGATAGGATCATTGGTAAAGTGGTCTGTGGCAGGTACATTTGTCCCAGATTCCTGTCTTATGTGTTTTAAACCCCCAGGAGAAAGTCTGCAGTATAGCAGGCTTGAGTTTCGGCTTTTTGAAAAGCTGGTTTGGGACCTGGGGGTTGTGGGTGAGAGGAGAGGGAGGGCTCCACCCACGGCCACTCCAGGTTTTGGTTCTCGCAGCCTGGTAACAGGATTGTTAGTTTCCACCTGAGAGTGGCCAATATAAGACTAGTTTGTTTAGGGCTGATTGTCTCACCTGGGAGAGCAGACAGGGAGTTTGCTCAGAGACACTTGGAAACCTAACCGTGAGTGTTGTGCTGTGCTTTTGTTGCTGGCGAGGGCATTAGGCCCTGCCAGGTTCTGGTAGTGAGGGAACTACCTGTGAAGTTAGTGCCCCGACAGGGCTAGGATTTATATTTATGTTTTCTTTATGTTTCTGACATTGTACAACAAAGACTGGCGCCGACCAGCTTGTACTTGCATCCAGACTGGTGTGCTGCTTCCCTGCTGCTGTGTGTGTGTGTAAGGAAGGAGTCCTCTACCCAGACGAGGGACCCCCTAACCTAACTGTGTCACAATATGGTGGAGAATGCGGGCATCCACACACACTAAAGTTGCAGCAAGAGGAAAACTTTCCATTTAAAAATTAAAGGGACAGACACCCAATTGGTGAGTGTGGAAATAACACTGTGTCCTTGGAGTCCCATAGAGGAGGCGTCAGCCAATGCTCAGAGAGGCAAGGTTAAGCTTCCAACCTACACCCCAGGACAAAATGGAGGACATTATTAAGGCCTTGCTCCAAGCTACAGCAGCTCAGCAGGAATCTACCAGGGCTCAGCAGGAAGCTACCAGGGCTCAGCAGGAGACTAACAAGCTTCAGCAGGAATCCGCCAGGCAACAACAGGTCGCCATTGAGGAAACCCGCCAGGCCTTAGCGGAAAACAGCCAGGCCATAAGAGAGGTGGTACAGCACCTGGTCGCCCGGCCCAGAGATGTTAATACTGGTCCTCCCACCACCACTCTCTCCGTACGAGCCAGTCACTTCCTCCAAAAGATGACTTCGGGCGATGATGTGGAGGCCTATCTCGCCGCATTTGAAAGAATGGCCGAAAGGGAGAGTTGGCCCAAGGAGCAGTGGGCAAGTCTGGTGGCACCTTTTTTGTCTGGGGAGCCACAAAAAGCATATTTCGACTTATGCCTGGCTGATGCCAAGGACTATAAAAAACTAAAACAGGAGATCCTAACTCGCTTGGGAGTCACCACCTTTGTTCGTGCCCAACGGGTCCACCGCTGGGAGTTCCATAAGGACAAGCCTCCACGTTCACAGATGCATGACCTCGTCCATCTGTCCTCAAAATGGCTACAGCCCGAGATGCTGACGGGACCACAGATCGTGGAAAGGGTCGTGATGGACCGGTACCTGCGATCATTACCTGTGACTCTGCGCAAGTGGGTGAGCCATGCAGACCCTAAGTCCGCGGACCAGTTGGTCGAGCTGGTGGAGAGGTACATGGTGGCTGAGGAACTGATGAGTATGCCCCACCGAGCCCCGATGGCGCACCGGCGAACTCCCAGAGACACTGGTAAGACTGTTCCAGGGGAGAAGGGTGCTGGGCGGTAGAATGTACCTAAGACTGAGGGTGTAGAACCTGGAGACAGGCCTGCAAGGCCGGGAAGGTTCTTGCCCCGTAAACGACTAGACATTAATATGACTCAGTGTTTCCGATGTGGTGGCTTCGGCCATATTGCCGCTAATTGTGCACTTACAACTGAACCTATGCAATGTGATACTGCTCATGTCTACCGCAGGGTGTCTTTCTTTGCACAGATAGCCTGTATGGCTGACCGGCAGGCTGAGACTGATAAGCACATGTGTGTACTCACTGAAGATGGCAACCAAGTAGAGGCACTGTTAGACTCTGGTAGCTTGGTGACACTTATAAAAGCTGAGCTGGTGAACCCCTTGAGGCATACAGGGAAAACTGTTGGTGTGACCTGCATACATGGGGATACTCGAAATTATGTTACGGCCGAGGTGAACATCGAGACACCATGTGGCTCTGCTATAGTTTCTGTGGGTTTGGTGCACGGTCTGGTGTACGATGCAATATTGGGGAGAGACTTTGCTCACTTCTGGAAGTTGTGGGAAAGCCGTTTTGTTCCAGAGGTGAACAACCCCGATCCATTTGAGAAGGTTGTCGATGTAGTGGAGGAGGGAGTTTCTTCTGAGTCAGAGTTATTCCCTTTTTCTACTATGGTTGGCGAACTAGAGAATGCGGAACGTGACGGTGGCCCGCCAACTGATGTGCCTCCCATTGAGATGGGAAGTGTTGTTGGGCCAGGTGATCGTCTGCCTGATTTAGAGGTCAGAAGAGAGGTCTTTGCCATCGAGCAGTTGAATGACCCTACTTTGGTAAAAGCCAGGGAGAATGTAAAAGTAGTTGATGGTAAACCAGTAGACCCTGATAGTCCTTTGTCCTATCCCCACATGGCAATGTGTCAGGATTTGTTATATCAGGTGACTAAGAAGGGGGAAGATGTTGTGGAACAACTAATAGTTCCCAAAGCCTACAGAAGAACAGTGTTGGATATGGCCCATGGTCATATAATGGCAGGCCATCTAGTGGTAGAGAAAACCACTGAGCGAATAATGCAGAGGTTTTTCTGGCCCGGGCTTCATAAAGAGGTATCTGACTTTTGCGCATCCTGCCCTGAGTGTCAGTATCATGCTCCCAGGCCACATTTTAAGGGTCCACTAGTTCCATTGCCTATCATAGAGGTGCCGTTTGAAAGAATAGCGATGGATTTGGTTGGACCCTTAATGAAGTCTGCCAGGGGACACCAGTATATTCTGGTCATAATGGATTACGCTACCAGGTACCCGGAAGCGATCCCGTTGCGCAATACGTCAACCAAGACCATTGCCAGAGAGCTAGTTCATGTCTTTAGCAGGCTGGGTATACTTAAGGAGATACTAACTGACCAGGGTACACCGTTTATGTCCAAAGTCATGAAAGAGTTATGCCGCCTGTTCAAAATCGAACAGTTAAGAACTTCGGTTTATCACCCCCAAACCGATGGGCTGGTCGAGAGGTTTAACAAGACGTTAAAACACATGCTTAGGAAAGTGGACAACAAGGATGGTAGGGATTGGGACTACTTATTGCCGTATTTATTGTTGGCCATAAGAGAAGTTCCCCAGTCCTCCACCGGGTTTTCACCCTTCGACTTGTTGTATGGGAGACACCCAAGGGGGTTACTAGACATTGCCAAAGAGACATGGGAGGGGCAGTCTAGTCCTTACAAAACGGTGATTGAGTATGTTTCTCAAATGCAGGAGAGAATTGCTGCGGTAGTGCCGATAGTGAGAGAGCACCTGGAACAGGCTCAACAGGCACAGCAGAGGGTATACAACCGCAATGCTCGGTTACGCAGCTTTGCTCCTGGGGACAGAGTGTTAGTATTGGTTCCCACTGTGGAAAATAAACTTTTGGCTAAATAGCAAGGGCCCTTTGAAATCTTAGAAAGAGTGAGGCAGGTCAATTACAAAGTTTACCAGCCGGGGAAAAGAGAGCTGGAACAGATATACCATATAAATCTGTTAAAGCCCTGGAAAGATAGAACGGTACTGTCGGCCGTCCGAGACCCTCCAGTAAGTCCAGGGCCCTTAGTTCCCGAAGTGACAGTGGCAAAAACCCTGTCGGCAATTCAACAACAAGAGGTCAAGGAGTTTCTGATTAGAAACAGGGTGCTGTTCTCTGACGTACCTGGGAAAACCTCAGTCATTAAACATGACATCATCACTGACCCAGGGGTTAAAGTTAATCTAAAGCCCTATAGGTTACCAGAAGCACAAAGAGAATCGGTGTCGAAAGAAATTAAAAATATGCTAGAGTTAGGGGTTATTGAAGAATCACATAGTGAATGGTCAAGTCCCATTGTGTTGATTCCAAAGCCCGACGGGAGTGTGCATTTCTGCAATGACTTTCGAAAGTTGAACAGTGTTTCAAAATTCGATGCCTACCCGATGCCAAGAGTGGATGAACTGATTGAGAGACTAGGGACGGCAAGGTATTTAACCACTCTTGACCTAACCAAAGGGTATTGGCAAGTACCGTTAACCGAGAGCGCCAAACAAAAGACAGCTTTTTCAGCACCAGAGGGCTTGTTTCAGTACAGGATGTTGCCCTTCGGGCTACATGGGGCACCTGCTACCTTCCAAAGAATTATGGACAGGATTCTAAGGTCCCATAGACGGTATGCGGCTGCTTATCTGGATGACATGGTCGTTCATAGTCCTGATTGGCAGTCTCACTTACCCAGGGTGCAAGCAGTGTTGGACTCCATCTATAAGGCAGGTTTGACAGCCAACCTATAAAAGTGTTGTCTAGACATGGAGGAAGTAAAATATCTGGGATACACCATTGGCAGAGGCCTGATAAAGCCTCAGCTCAATAAAGTTGATGCCATACAAAACTGGCCACGGCCTCTGAATAAGAAGCAGGTGAGAGCCTTCTTGGGAATTACGGGGTACTACAGGAGGTTTATACCCAACTTTGCCACCATGGCAGTCCCACTGACTGACCTGACCAAAGGCAAACAAAAAGTCATGGTAGAATGGAGTCCTGAGGCAGAGAAAGCTTTTCAGGAGTTGAAAGTAGCGTTGTGTTCCCAACCAGTCCTGATGACTCCTAATTTTGAAAGGGAATTCATAGTACAAACCGATGCATCAGAAGTAGGTATAGGAGCGGTCCTGTCCCAGAACAAGGAGGGTGAGGAACACCCTATTTTCTATCTAAGTAGAAAGTTGAATGTACATGAGAGAAACTATGCCACAGTGGAGAAGGAGGCGTTGGCCATAAAGTGGGCGTTAGAGGCTCTCAGGTACTACTTGGTCGGAAGAAAGTTCAAATTGATCACTGACCATGCCCCTTTGAAGTGGATGTCCGAAAATAAGGACAGTAATGCGAGAATTACGAGATGGTTCTTGGTGTTACAAACTTTTAAATTTTCAGTGGAACACAGGCCAGGAAGCCAGCTGGCCAATGCTGACGCGTTGTCACGCGTTCATTGTTTGGGGGCTTCAGTTGTTCCGCCCCACAGGTCGAAACAAAGGGGGGGATATGTGATAGGATCATTGGTAAAGTGGTCTGTGGCAGGTACATTTGTCCCAGATTCCTGTCTTATGTGTTTTAAACCCCCAGGAGAAAGTTTGCAGTATAGCAGGCTTGAGTTTCGGCTTTTTGAAAAGCCGGTTTGGGACCTGGGGGTTGTGGGTGAGAGGAGAGGGAGGGCTCCACCCATGGCCACTCCAGGTATTGGTTCTCGCAGCCTGGTAACAGGATTGTTAGTTTCCACCTGAGAGTGGCCAATATAAGCCTAGTTTGTTTAGGGCTGATTGTCTCACCTGGGAGAGCAGGCAGGAAGTTTGCTCAGAGACACTTGGAAACCTAACCGTGAGTGTTGTGCTGTGCTTTTGTTGCTGGCGAGGGCATTAGGCCCTGCCAGGTTCTGGTAGTGAGGGAACTACCTGTGAAGTTAGTGCCCCGACAGGGCTAGGATTTATATTTATGTTTTCTTTATGTTTCTGACATTGTACAATAAAGACTGACGCCGACCAGCTTGTACTTGCATCCAGACTGGTGTGCTGCTTCCCTGCTGCTGTGTGTGTGTGTAAGGAAGGAGTCCTCTACCCAGGAGAGGGACCCCCTAACCTAACTGTGTCACAGGGCGTATAAGTAGAATTGCGATCCGTAGTGAATTAGGCCCTGTAGCTTCATTGCTGCAGTGGAATAACATGAGACAACCCATTAAAAAACACGGCACCATTATATACAGTATGTTATATGTTACCGTGTGGCATAATATCTAAATGCATACTGTGTGGCATAATATGTAAATGGAATTACTGTGTGGCATAATGTGTAAGTGACATTACAATATAAGTAGGAAAAATAGTGAATAAATCAGGAACGAAAATATAGTGTTATGGATTGTTTGAAGAAAGGGGGCCCCAAATCGGTGTCTTGCTTAGGGCTCCATTAGGTCTAAACCCGCCTCTGCTGTGTATGTGTATATCTCTATATGTGACCCCCTTCCAGGGGAATGTGTGTCTCTGTTTATGATCCTACCTGTATAAAGGCCACCATAAATGTGTGACGGATCATCACGATGTAGCAATGGGATCGGGAATGCCATCAATGTTCCGCGATCCCTCGCAGGACTGGTGAAATTCTACATTTCTACATTTCACAGATCTGCCTATCACAATAATTTTTTGATCGTTATCGGCTATATGTGTGAAATCCAACATGTTGGATTTCAGTGACCCTGCGATGCCGGGTTGCAGGATCACTACATCGCGATGATCCATCGCAGATGTATAGGAACCTTTAGTGTGTCTCTTTATGGGATCTTAATCCAGCTGTAGCACTGGAGGTGTCAATTGGAAGCGACTAGATAGTGCTGCTGATAATCATAATCATTGCACATGGTCTCATCAGCCCTCCTGCACCTGCAGAGCTTACCCTTAGAAAATATAGATGTGTTCTCAGCTAATGGAGCCTTGTTCCAATGTATGCCTGTTGGATATTTGTGAACATGTGTTTTTTTTTTTTTTTTCAAAATTAGATGTACACACCAGTGGACTTGAAGATGACCCACAGACCAAGCCAGTGTAGCTTAACCAAGCATTGTGGTTTATTATGCAAGCGAAAATACAGATGTACTCACTGTTAATCTGGTAGAAGAGTTTAGGCAGATCACCAACCAGTGACTATCTCTGGTATGTGCTAGTGGAGCAGTCAATGCGTTTGAAAGGTTGCACATCTCTGGAGCTAAGGGGGAGATGTCTGTCTCCCACTATGTCACTCATATACTATAAGCAAAATTGCGCCACAAATGTGTAGTAATAGTATTAGCAGCCATCTTGGTCGGGATTGAAGCGTCACCCCTGGAGGAACCATATTGGAGGCTGTGCAGTAGTTCTCTCCACTTCTAAATGGTGTATTTCTGCAAAAAAAATGTGCTGCATATCTACAGTTGTACAGCTTGTTACACACTGGAGCGATATCAGCTCAATATGTAATTTCTGTCCGGATTGGAAAAACATATTGGCCAGATTGTTCAGTGTGTACGGCCAACTTGGCGCTCCCACGGTCGTTATCGATACTTCCAGTCGGTGGTGCTGCAAGAGCAACTGAATGATAAACGATATTGCATGCGTTGCTGTGCAAGGTAATAAAGGACAGAACGAGGGATCCTTCATTACATCGTTCGGATGTGTACCGCAGATACGATATGTTGGCTCATCGGCCGCCATATCGTCCAGGTACACATCCCTCCAGTGAGTACCCAGCTTTAGTGATCCACTATACATACTTAACTACTCTCCCAAATTTGGGGAGACCACCAGGACTCCTTGGAGAGCAAGGGTCCTGGTGGAAATGAGCATGACAGAGAATGTGATAATGCGACTCTCAGCAAATCATGTCATCATGTTCCTACTCTCTCTGCATAATGCCATGACTCGGTGCATCATGCAACTCAGAAGACCAGGGCCATTATGACATAATTAACTCATCTCAACCCTCCGCACTGGCCACTAACAGACTAAGACCCTGATTCAGAGCCGCTTGCTGCCGCTGCCCGCACACTGGGATTGTGGGCGTTTTTTTTTTTTTTTTTATCTCCAGCCGCTCACAAAGCTGTGGGAGAACACCCGCAGCTTGTGCGAGTGGCCAGGAGACCATCGCGATAATTGCGACGAGACCCTACGGTAGGGTCTAGGCTTCCGCAAGGCCGAGTGGACCTACTCTAATAGAGCAGGAAGTCCACTACTGACATCAGTAGTGATGTCAGTAAGACCTCCCTACAAATGCCAGGTGTTCCTAAGGGAATGCCTGTGTTTGTCCAGCCACACCCCCTGGCCCTGTCACTCACCAACGACAGCCGCCCTGTCTTGTTGCGAGCCCCGTAACGGCTGAGCTTCAGTCACTCGGCAGGGCTCGTGCACGCAGACACGGCGCATGCGCAGTGCCTCAACATCCCGCTTGCGAGCGGCTCTGAATCAGGGCCTAAGGTAACTATGCCCCTATGTCCTTTATATAGAAAACTGACGACATTGCATGAGTGATTTATATCACATACAGATGTGTCCTCATACACCTAGCCTCAATACGCCATATAGCAGCAAAACACCACTCACCGTGTACTTCAGATGCTTTAACTGCACATGCATTAGTTTTGAAATCCTACAAAGTTGCAGATGCAGTACAACGGAACTTGGCGTGAGAAAAAGCCGCCGCCGCTACATCATAGCACTTTGTATACAGATTCAGACTCATTCGCACACAGGGCCTGATTCAGCAAGGAACTAATACACACACAATCGGCGATTGTTGCATACTGCGCATGCGCATGCGCGAACCGGCCACTGCAATCGGGACTGTGATCGCAGAGACTACGCAGACCCATTGCAGAGTGATTGGCAGGAAGTGCCGTTTATGGATGGTGATGGGGGGTGGTTGGCCGAACGCAGATGTGCCAATGCGTTTGAACACCATTGCAGGGTAATGCATAAATTAGCCATTGTGATGCCCTACGCAGCCTGAGGACTCATAGCGTGCGTGGAAGTTAGCAATTTCTGAGTACTGTCAGGGCATGTGCAAGTGTGCATGAGGCCGCGATGGTACTTGATTGTACCGATGGTTTTGCAGTCTTGCTAAACATTATGGATGTGTGTAAGGTAAAGTGACGTCCTTATGTAGTGCAGCGGCAGCATTGTGATCGCAATGGACTAGCATACTATCGCAGTTGAACTGCATGCATAATGGCTATGGCATTCGCAGTTGCGTTCCGTAGTGAATCAGGCCCACGGATGTACAAATGTTGTTCATAACATTGATCAGTGTAATCCACAGGTTCTCAAACACGGTCCCCAGGACCCCAAACACTGCATGTTATCCAGGTCTCCTCACAGAATCACAAGTGAAATAATTAGCTCCACCTGTGGCTCTTTTAAAATGTCTTAGTGAGTAATTAAATCACTTGTGCAACTCCAACGTGAACTGTGTGGGGTCCTGAGGACCGAGAGTAATCTAACAAAGTACTTTTGTCACTTCCAGGTGTTTTATGTACAGTATGCAAATAAGACACATATTTTGAGCAAAGATGTTCGATACGGCTGAGTCGCACTGGACCTGGCGTGGTGTGATGAGCTGTTTGGCATGACTGAAACCACAGTGTATGAGGACACATCTGTAAAACAAGTTGATTATCAAATCATGCCTGTTGTGATGTAATTTCGCATTAATAATTTAGATTTCTGGGTACATTGTTACGTATGTAAGGATAATGTTAATAGATCTTAAAATGTACCCATCAAGCTTAATAACAGTAATCAATGGGTAGGAAAGCTTGAATGTGATCTCACACTGTTTCCGCAAAGTGCAATTTACTTTTACTAAAGTGCTAAAACTTTTAAAGATATGTGCGATTAAAGCCTGCTCTCTACTATAAGAGCATATTATTTTTATGACATAACTGCTTTAATGGTGATTGGGAGGCATGTAAGAGCATTAGGCGCTGGTCTTAAAACGTTTGTTGCATGTTTGAGTGCATTAGATATATATACTGCTCACTGTATTTTCTAGTACTTTACAACAATGCACATAACTGGCTTTATTAAAAGTAAAAGCCATCTTAATATACATCTGGATTTCAAAGTAAATTACAACATTAGCAAGTCTGCCGCCTTTCATAGTGATCCATTAATTATCGCTACACCGACAGAACAGTGCTGAGACTGGGTGTACTGTATGTGTTACAATTGTGTTGTTCAAAGTTACTGGCAAAGATCAATATCAAGTAAAATATTTTAGTTTAGTTTATTTGTAAAATGTAAAAAAATTATAATTTCTGAAAGAGAATTAGATACCTGTGACTGCAGAATTTGATATAAGTGATTGCAATATTCATATCAATATATTTGTTGCACATAGAAATATATATATAATATATACTTCATTGTCAGAAATGGCTTTTATATATATTGATCCGTATGTGTGTCTCCAAAATGAGAGCACTTGTCATGAATTATCCAATTGCTTAAGTAGTGACAGTAATTTCAGCCAGCAGACTGCCCAATCACACTAAGAGGTCCTCACATCCTCAGAGAGTCCAATCACACCCTCCAAACACTGAGAGAGACAATTTTCCCAATTTGGGCTTCCAAATAAGTGATCAAGTTGGAAACTAATATGTGGCATTGTGACCCTTGTCTGACAATTTATTTTTATACTATGACATTAACTCATCGCAAGCAGCCAAAAGTTAAGTCATCTATGATTAATGATTAATTAGTCTTACTAGAGTTGTTCCATATTAAACACAATATCACCAGTGCTGGCTCCAGAGGAGGGCTGCAGCGCAGTCCAAAATTCACATAGGGGAGCCACACCAACTGCCAGTAAGTCCCAGCTGGTGATGTTTGGAAGCGTTTGGAAGGGAAGTTGGTGTGTCCCATATTAAAATTGTGGTCTGCGCTGCGGCCCCACCTCTGGAGCCAGGGGCATCTTTAGAGAGGAGGGGGCCCGTGTGCATCCCCCATCACAGGCCCCCTCCTCTCACCCCGGCAGACGGCAGCCAACTGACGCGGCTGGCCGGCCACCGCAGAATCAGTAGACTCTGGGAACTAGAGTGTGCCCACAGTCTACTGTGCATGTGCAGATCGCCGGGGAAATGGCGCTGCTGCTATTTTCCTGGCAATTTCCTCACAGCGCATGGGCAAAACGACAGAAAAATGGCCGAGCCCATTTCTAGCATTTTTAGCAGCACTGAGAGACTCGACGCGGGACCTCGGAGAGGTAGTTTTAGATAAAATGGGTGCAGGGTGTACAGTGCGGGCCCCCCCTGGACCACGGGGGCCCATGTGCACCGCACACCCTGTCTGGAGCCGCCACTGAATATCACTAATCTATATGTATACTGAATGGTACACCTGATTACATCAGCTACTGCATACTCCTACCCCAGGGCCACCAGGGGATTTCTCACGCCATCCTGAGGATGTGGCAGGAGTTTCCTTCCTGACGTACCCCACCTGCTCCTTTCTTTCCCTGATGTGCAGATAAGCTGCGATACTCTGCGCTGCCTGGTGCCACTATAAACTGTGCTGTGATATAATGGCATTACAGCTGGTTTTCAATCATTGCGTATTGCCCCCATGATTTATCATTAAATTCTGGCAGAGGCAGCTAGCTGAGAGATACTTACCCGTCTTGACGATACAGACTTATGGTGCCTACGCACGGTACGATAAGTCAGCGATAATGATATCGCAGACTGATCGTCCTGCACCTTCCCGGTGTGCTGGATGATTGTTATCATTCATCCAGCACACCACCAATGACAGGCTAGCGATCAACCAGGTTGGCCTGCATGCACGGGCGAAGGTCGATATTGTTATCGTCCATATGTGCCCGAGCATCGCTGGTCGTTGTGCACCAAAAAATGAATGATGTGAACGATAACGATATGGTCGATATCGTTCATATAGTGCATTTTTATCATACCATGTGTACGCACCATTAGAGATAACCTACTGCTTTGCCGGACCAGTCTCAGTGAATTTGGGCACGTGTGACCCGGGCTAGCTATTTCAGACATGTCGGGCAACTAAAGCCTAGGTTTGAGAATTCAATTACACTAAGGGCCGGATTCTGAGTTGGGAGTAAAGCAAAAAAGAGCAAGTAACTGTGCACCAGGACAAACCATGTTGCACTGCAATGGGTGCAAATATTTTTTTTTGTATGCAGGGTAAATACTGGTTACTGATGCATGTAGCCCAAAAATGCTGGACAGCTTTATATTTACACGGCAATTTAGATTTAAGTTTGGACACACCCTTCTCACATCTAAATCCCTCTGCACATTTTACATCTGCCCCACCTGCTGTGCAACATGTTAGTGCCCAGGTGCACAGTTACTTGCACATATTTGCTTTACATCTACCTCAGTATCAGCCCTTAAGTGTTAATAAATAAATAAGCAAGATGTACAGTCAGGTCCATAAATATTGGGACATTGACAGAATTTTCATATTTTGGCCTCTATTCACCACCACAATGGCTTTGAAATGAAACAAACAAGATGTGATTTAACTGCAGACTTTCAGATTTAATTTGAGGGTAATTACATCCAAATCAGGTGAACAGTGTAGAAATTACAACGGTTTCTATATGTGCCTCCCACTTTATAAGGGGCCAAAAGTAAAAGGACAAACTAAATAATCCTAAATCTAACTTTCACTTTTAATACTTTGTTGCAAATCCTTTGCAGGCAATTACAGCCTGAAGTCTGGAACGCATAGACATCACCAGACGCTGGGTTTCATCCCTGGTGATGCTTTGCCAGGCCTCTACTGCAAATGTCTTCAGTTCCTGCTTGTTCTTGGGGCATTTTCCCTTCAGTTTTGTCTTCATCAAGTGAAATGCATGCTCAATCGGATTCAGGTCAGGGGATTGACTTAGCCATTGCATAACATTCCACTTTTTAGCCTTAAAAAACTCTTTGTTTGCTTTTGCAGTATGCTTTGGGTCATTGTCCATCTGCACTGTGAAGCGCCGTCCAATGAGTTCTGAAGTATTTGACTGAATATGAGCATATAATATTGCCCAAAACACTTCAGAATTAATTCTGCTGCTTTTGTCAGCAGTCACATCATCAATAAATGCAAGGGAACCAGTTCCATTGGCAGCCATACATGCCCACGCCATGACACTACCACCACCATGCTTCACTGATGAGGTGGTATGTTTTGGATCATGAGCAGTTCCTTTCCTTCTCTTCTCTTCCCATCACTCTGGTACAAGTTGATCTTTGTCTCATCTGTCCATAGGATGTTGTTCCAGAACTGTAATGGCTTTTTAGATGTTGTTTGGCAAACTCTAATCTGGTCTTTCTGTTTTTGTGGCTCACCAATGGTTTGCATCTTGTGGTGAACCCTCTATATTCACTCTTGTGAAGTCTTCTCTTGATTGTTGACTTTGACACATATACACCTACCTCCTGGAGAGTGTTCTTGATTTGGCCAACTGTTGTGAAATGTTTTTTCTTCACCAGGGAAATAATTCTTTTGTCATCCACCACAGTTGTTTTCCGTGGTCTTCCAGGTCTTTTGGTGTTGCTGAGCTCTCCGGTGCATTCTTTCTTTTTAAGAATGTTCCAAACAGTTGATTTGGCCACACCTAATGTTTTTGCTATCTCTCTGATGGGTTTGTTTTGATTTTTCAGCCTAATGATGGCTTGCTTCACTGATAGTGACAGCTCTTTGGATCTCATATTGAGAGTTGATAGCAACTGATTCCAAATGCAAATGTCACACCTAGAATCAACTCCAGACCTTTTACCTGCTTAATTGATAATGAAATAATGAGGGAATAGCTCACATCTGTCCATGAAATAGCTTTTGAGTTGATAGTCCCATTACTTTTGGTCCCTTAAAAAGTGGGAGGCACATATTGAAACTGTTGTAATTCCTACACCGTTCACCCGATTTGGATGTAATTACCCTCAAATTAAATCTGAAAGTCTGCAGTTTAAGCACATCTTGTTTGTTTCATTTCAAAGCCATTGTGGTGGTGAATAGAGGCCAAAATCTGAAAATTCTGTCAATGTCCCAATATTTATGGACCTGACTGTATGAAGCATTGCATTTTGAATGCGATATATCCTGCCACTTACTGCATGTGTAGCAGCATTTATTAGCGCCGTATGCATTTAGTTTATCGGTTAAAACTGCAAAGGACAGCTGTTCTGATAAAAAACTGTCCTTTGCGGTGTGAGAACTTCTAGGTTTGTGACCTGGGAGTCCTTTTGCACATACGCCCCCTTCAGTCAGTTCATGCGTGGGCTGCAGGGGATCCTGGGTGGGAACTTATAGCATCCCTCTTGGGGAATTATGCTAAAAGAAGCCTATAGCCTTCTATTAGGCAAAGCCATCTATAGATCAGATGCAGGCTCTGGAAAGTTTTGCTTTCCTGAGCTAGATACGTATGGGATGTGCGGTCAACCATCTGAAAATGGCAGTTTCCAGAGGTTTGCCTGCATTTTAGTGTTAGTACAACCTGCTTAAAGTCAGATAAAAAATTAAAAAGAATCGGCAACTGAAAAAATGCTTTAATTAAATAATAAATAATATTTGCATTGATTTAAATAAAAAAGTATAATTATTTTATTTCTTCTGCTATCTCCATACTGAGATGATAATATGTTGACACACCTTCACTGATCTTGTGAGAACGCCCCATTACAGCGGAGTTACACCACTTTAATTGGAGATGGAGATGTGATTGAAATGCGTATGACTTGCCATTGTCTGTTCTTGCTTATGTTTGGTTAGGAGCATGCTCTTCAGGAGTACATTAATACTAAGCTCTGCAAACAGCCTACATTCAACTCAGCATCTGACAATGTTAGTGATAGATTGGCGCTAGGGAGTAGAATGGTGGATCTGGGACCACTTCAAAATGTTGTTAAAGGACCCAAAAATGTGTCAGTGCACACTGCAGACTTTGGGGTATTGTATATTTACTAAAGTGCAGGTTTTTAGAAGTGGAGATGTTGTAGATAGCAACATATCAAATTCTAGCTATTAACTTTTAGAAGGTGATAGATAAATGATAAGAAGAATCTGATTGGTTGCTATGGGCAACATCTCCAATTTTAAAACCTGCACTTTAGTAAATATACCCTTTGAATAAATATTCAAGAAAAGTCTATTATAATATACAGTAAATGATCTATGTCTGAAATAAATAAACATGTATGTAGATACTGTGGCAAGTGATAAAAAAATAACTAAAAACCCAACCACTTATAGTTATTTGAAACAGACTCATCGGAATATGACCTAATACTGTGTATTATTTCTACAAATCATAGCAGTCTATAATATATTGCAGGAGAACAAAGCAACGTGTTCTATTCCTTGATAATTCAACATTAAAATTCTATTTTAATAATCCCATCCTTCAGGCTTTGCTGGCTCTTTATGTATTAATGCAGAAATTATCCTAAACAGTTAGATTATAATGTCTTTAAAGATTAGACATTTCATGATGAATATTAACATCTCTACTTCTCTGAAAAATCTGTGCTAATAATATCTTAGATAAAACATTTACTTTAAAAAGTGTTTCAACAAGGTCCAACTGTAACCGTTTTCTAGTTACATTTCTACATGTGATTCATTAACCACATTTAAATATACTATAGGACATTTTTGTAAAAGCTGAAAATATTTGCATATTTCCATATCTTAATACCCTGCTCATCACATGCTGACTAGGACCTCAGTCTTAACCCAATAGTTTTATAATCCTAATTCAGTAGGAGGCAAGCAAATATATAGAAACTAATTCAGAATTAGTGATCCTATGCTAAGGCCGGTAGGATTGTACCCTTGGTGGTCTTGACTAACACACCAGGTCTTTATGTCTTATACTAATTGTCAATCTGTCAACCAATTTATATTCCTCAACATATTGCAGATGTGGAAGTATGACTCTTCTCAATGGCATCGAAATAGTCCTTACATTCGAGCAGAAATGTAGATACGATAGATAGATAGATAGATAGATAGATAGATAGATAGATAGATAGATAGATAGAGCTGGATTGCATCATCATTTGGAAGAGTAACCTGGCACAGGTCAAAGGTCAGTCCCTAGTGACTGCCGGCTCTGTTGCTGTGGATTCTGTTGCTATGGATGGAGGCAGCACTGAGCGCTCCTCCTTCATCACTATCTGTATCTAAGCAAGTTATCTGTATTGACCTATAATAGATAAATGAAGATGTCAAGCTTCTAATAGTTTTAATTTTGCATTCAATTATGGACAAAGGTTAATTAAAGAAAATAATATTATTAATAATTATAATACATTATTTTAATAACTGAATGTTTTACTGTGTATATGTATTTTTATAGTGCCATGGTTTATGTAGTACAGGTAATTATAATATAATTACAATACTTGCAAAACCCAATTGGATAATAGATGAGAAGATCCCTGCTTACATTCTAATTGTACATTAGGATCTGTAAAGAGACAGAATATGGAGGAGTAAGCATAGTAGATGGATGTGCTTGGATAAGTTGTTGTCATGTTTGTACGACTGGTTCTCACTATTTAAATACTTTGATTATGATATTTATGTCTTAGATTGGAGTGACAGGTGAGGAGAGAAGGTACTCCACATGTGTGAAATAGCAATCCATGGTAAGGGGTAAAGGTAAGTGACGAGTGTAAGCGAAGGGGGGATAAGGAGATAGTGCTGCATAGTGGACAGCAGTATTGTGCAGGTGATTCTAGATTAAGGTGGGCATCAGTTGGAAATAATCTGGAAAAACATGGAAAAAATTTTTATTTGCTGCATAATTGTGCATATTGATGTATTTAATTTGATATATTTAATGGTACAGAAAAAGGGGTTGGGTTTAATTGTATAATTTAATGTTATATGCTATTAGTTCCCAAATTAAAAGAAAACACTGATTGTATCATTAAATCCAAGTATTCCAAGTCGTATTGCCATAAATACACAATTACTGCACGTTTGTATCAAACACCATTTGTAGTGCTTTTCCAGCATTTATACAGTTTCCTTCTCTGAGAAATATATAATCGTACACATCATGTCATCATGTTTGTTTTATAGAGGAATATAAGTTAGTATTAGCCCAACAACCTGCAATTTTCCCATTTATATTTTATGCATCCATAAATTACTTTTTATTCGGTTCCCTAAAGTGTGGCTTATTTTAACAGTTATTATTAGTGCCTATGCAGAGCCGGCATGCAAACTTTTTTGTGTGTGCATTAGAGGTAGGGGGTTGGAGGTCTTATTAGCATTCCTGTCTTGTTGCCAGGAAAGAAATATCTACTTTTATTGCAAGACATACCCTCTTAGTTTGTCTGTTTTCAGCCGAATCAGCTCTTGCAAATGCTAATTGTCCATTACGCTCCTGGAAGTCAGTGGGATGTGTCTGTCTTTTGCCTTCACAGTAGGTGCATCGGGGTTAATGAGAGGTGTGAAGAGCTTTATGTACCAAACCTTGTTGAGCAATTTATAGTCATAAATAATATTGCGACTCACATTGATCAGTATGTGAATTATAGCCTCTTAAATGGCAGGATTTTGGGATGACTGCCCATCTGTACTCATTATCTGTGTCAATAAAGTTATTATAATAAATCAGATAAAGTAGTACTATGTGTATACAAGATTGTTTTGGTTATTGTTTCAGCAGTTGCATCATTTTCTTGGGCATATCTTGATTTTTCATTTCCATTTTAACATTTTAAACTATATTCCACTGCTGGAAAATTCAGTTTTTATTTGTTGGCAGAAGATAATTCGGGACATTTTCTTAGGCATGTTGGATGAAGAAGATGTTTTTATTAAGGAGCAAAACTTCCAAGCAACACAGAGCACAGTCACCTGTAAGTTTCTAGTGTGTTGCTCCCTAGTATTTATTTTATTTGTTTTAACTTACTATAACACATCATTGTGTATATTTCCATATACCTTTTCTTACGAGCAGCAGCTAATATTTAAATTTCCGTGACTGGTAGTTCTCTTGTATTAGATTGGCTACAACCATCTTAATTGAGTTGCTAAAAGCAGTCATTTAAGAAATAAAATAAAAGGTAAACTTCTAATTGTCCCAGTTATGTTGTTAGCAGCAGATAATTCTGGCTGTTGTCCAAGTATGTTGAAGTTAAAGAAGATTTTATTAAAGAGCAAAACTGACAATCTGCTTCTTACACTGCACCAACACACATCAAAGTCAACTGACAGTCTCTAGTTTCCTGTCTCTGATTAATTTATTAATTTGAAAAAATAATAACATAGCAAAACTACAAAAGACATATAATACTGTAACATAGATTATTCTAGCAATATGTAAATAACTGTACACACAGGAATAATTTTACATTAAATCTCCCTCCATTCAAGTTACTAGCTAAGAGTCATGGCTTTCACATTAAATTCATTGATACTTTGATTTAAGGCCCCGTCCTCCCAAACCTCATCCTGTCAGCTTTTCTTGACACTTTTGTTTCAGGATCACTAACACACCAAATCCCTACTCATTACAGACAGCCTGGAGATACAACACTCTGAATGGCGGAGTTTGGAATGTAAATGATAGACTATGAACATTGGCACCCCTGGGTGGGTGGACATTAAGTGGCTTGACATTAATCCAACTCACCTTGATTGCAAATATGAAGAAAATGCAGCGTATTTGTCATTCATTTAAGACAAGATTTCAGCCTAAAGCTATAGAATTATCAGCCTCATTTATTGTATAGTGTGTATGAACAATCTTTTCAGCATTTCACCAAAAGGTTAGAAAACATCCACAAATGCATTTTTTCCATTATCCCATCTGTCAAGACTGAAAATCTCGGCCCCATTTTCTCGAGCAGTGTGTGCGCATTCTTGATAATCTGCCCATATTTCCTATGCTTTCTCCTGATGACCTCACCATCCTTGTGGGCGTACATATGCAATTACACTGTGAAATTCACCAAATATTTCACTTTAATTGTAGAGTGTGTAGCACAGATATTGGGTCATTGATTATTCTGAAAAATTGTCCCAAGTATCGGTTTCATCAAAAAATCGTGTGTACCTAGCTTAAACATTATGTCAACTCACTGAAATTTAGTTTGCGACTTTCTACACAGATAACACTGCTGTGGATTACTTTTGTTTCTCAAATGTTAGCACAATTCTAGCATGCCTATGTATCATGTAATTAATTTATATGAAAAAATCCATTGCCAGAATAAGTGGGGGGGGGCGACAGGGATGGCAGCCCCCCCACACACAGAGGGGCCTCCACACAGGCTCGGTGTGACCATTGGCCACTGGGCAGCTGTTCCCGGATGGGGGCTCAGCCTCAGCTGCCACGGCAGTGTTCAACTTCTACTGCATGCAGCAGCACAATCAGTGCTGCTGCATACAGCGCAGAGCAGCTCCCAACTGAGTCCTCTCATCGGCGTCACGTGATGCACCACGTCAGTGATGCTGATGAGGGGACTAGGGAGCAGCTCTGCTGGATTCGTGAGGATGACAGGTGAGTAATCAGGGGCGGGGATGGAGGCAGTAGTGTGGCTTGGGGGGGTTGAGAGTGGAAAGGGTGGAGAGGAGAGGGGAGGGAGGGTTGGTGGGCTCCATTTGGATGGGGGGTAGGTTCTGTGTGGCATGAAGGGGGGTCCCACAATTTAGTTGCCCTGGGGCCCCCACAAGCTTTAATCTGGCCCTGATGAAATCACTCAAAATTATTCCAATCAAAGACACACTGTGGCAATAGATGGTTTAAATTATGTTCACAGAATAGATTTGACCATTTCCCCAAGAATATGTGCAAATCCTTTCTAGGACTTAACACCAAATTCAATGTCGACAAACATGTAGTGCTCCACTTTGTGTAAAACATAGTAGAAAATCTGACTTCATTAATGCAGAGGTTTTGTCTTTTGTTTTGTAGCTTAGAAACGTCATGTTATGGCAACCAAAACTCTCTCTTATAATATTTTTTATTGCACAACAGAGTAAGATTTATAGACTGGCGACTAATACAGTTGTGTTGTTTTTGGTGAATTATAAAAGACTTATTCTGTTTAAAATGTGTTTTCATTTTCTTTGAATTGAAAGTGCAGAGTCTGTGCATTGTTTTGCCAGGTACTTTTCAGAATGAGTCAAAGAAATAGTATAAATCATAATAAATTCTGGAACATGACCTAGTATTAGAGATATGCTATTTCTGCGAGCAATTAACTGCTTTCATGTCGGCTTATTTGTCTTATTATCCTTTATTTTCATTTGTGATCTGCTTTGAAATGACCTCTGCACCTATAGCTTGGTTTAAAATATATAATAATTTATTTCTACAAAAAAAACAACAATCTGAAAATCCTGCACCTGTCTGCATGACCTGGCAGATTAACTCAGCGGCAGTGTCGTTGGTTTTGGCTAAGGAATTGTAGGATCCACAGCTGGCATCAGACCTTTATCAAAAATAAAGTCTTGCCGAACTAATCCTGCTAAAAAGACATTTCTACCTAATATATAATAAATTATCTTTATTTATTATATACACGGTAGGAATAATGTTTTGTGTGTTTGCTGCTTGTCTTAAGTCAAATGAAATGATGGCAACTGAATCCACAAAAGACACATGAGCAGTTATTTTATAAAGTTAAGTAAAGTGTGGTCAATAACTAAAATAGTGTAAAAACTACAGTAGCACAATATTTTGGGAATCCTTTTCTGATGTTTCTTCGAACTGTTGTTAATTATACTAATAACAGAGTTAAAATTAAATTTTTTAAGTTGTTGTAAAAAGTTATCCGAAAAGTTAAACAACATGTTTAAAATGTAATAAAAATAAAAGTCATTTAGAAAGTAATTTGAGGCAAAAAAGTGGTTTATCATGAAGTGAAATTAATTTTCCTTTCAAATCACACCTCCTTCTGCTAGCTTCTATATGATCTGAAATGCAATAAGATTTTATATAATGCTCACAGTGCATACAAATAATTTGATTTTATTTTACACCACTATGAATAATACAGTTTCCCAGGAACCTTTACCCTTGTTATAAGCAATATAGTTCTGTTACTACTCTTCAGAGTGATCTTATAAATACATGCACCTCATGGTACCCACAAGGCTAACCTAATATAATTTGTAGGAAAGAGTGAAAAGATACACATGAAAATTTCATGTGATATATTTAGGAGTTTGTAGACTTTGCTGATCTTATGTCACCACCACTTATTAGTGAACTTAGAATGATATCAGAAGCTATACTAATAAGTTCCGCCAATTTGTTGACATAAAAAAGCTGTTCATATATATACACATATCTAAAATGTATATCATTGCCAGTTTCTTATATGGTTCATACAAGTCCCATAGCGCTTTACAGAGAAGCCTGCCACCGGGCGCCAGTACTGCAGGGGCACCTTCTCCATTGCCCACAATATATTCACCTCACTTAGGGCTGTAAATATGTTTCTGGAGTGTACCGTTATGGCCACCCAATACATGGCACCTCTTCCCGTCACCTGAGAAGCTACCATAACCATATACTAGTGGAAGGCTCCATGTCAGACCACCAGCTGCCGCTTCCGTCTATCTATAGCCTGTCCCCACTCATTGATATCACTGCCCCTCAGCAGCTTTTTATGCCAGTGTGACACACAGGGCCCCCACCCTCACCCTCAACTCCCCACCCGACTCCTCCCTGGCGGCAGCCCTAGCTGCGGACCCGTTCATCAAGAGGACTCTGAGCCTAATACTAATTGCACTATACAGGTCATATCTTATCTGTGACTAATGCATAGCTGTATATACTCCTAATTAACTCCAGGGCTGTAGCTGAGGTGCTCTTCATACAAACATACATTACATTGCTCAGTGCAGTCCCCATCTTTATAATAGACCATGCATGTCAAACTCAAAATATCAACCAGACCGAATATTCAAAGTGTTAAGAGTGTGTGGGCCGCAACAAAAAAAGTCTTATATGCAATTTTGAAAGGTTTATTATTAATAAAAACCAATGCAGTGCCCCGTGTAGTAGTGCTCCTTATGCAATTCCCCATGAATTGTGCCCATTATGCAATGCCCCTTATGCAGTTCCCTAGTAGTATCCATTATGCAGTGCCCCAGTAATGCCCCTTATGTTGTGCCCCCAGTAATATCCCTAGCAGTGCCCCTTATGCAGAGCCCCCAGTAATGTCCCTAGTAGTGCCCCCAGTAGTGCCCTTTTTGCAGAGCCCCCAGTAATGTCCATAGTAGTGCCCCCAGTAGTGCCCTTTATGCAATGCCCCTTATGTTTTGCCCCCTGTAATTCCCCTTATGCAGAGCCCCCAGTAATGCCCCTAATGCAGAGCCCTCAATAATGTCCCCAGTAGTGCCCCTTATGCAGTGCCCCCAGTAATACCCCTTATGTTGTGCCCCCAGTAATGCCCCTTATTCAGAGCCCCCAGTAATGTCCTTAGTAGTGCCCCTTATGCAGAGCTCCCAGTAATGCCCATTATGCAGAGCCCCCAGTAATGCCCCTTATGCAGAGCCCCTAATGTTGTGCCCCCAGTAATGCCCCTTATGCTGTGCCCCCTCCCAGTATAGAACAGGCCCCACTCACCTGTGCAGTATTTACCTTTCTTCACGATGGCCGCTGGGCATTACTCCAGTCCATGCCGTCTTTACTCCCACCGTCCCGCATAGACGCTGCCACTGACTGGATCTAATTAGATCCAGAGCAGCAGGTGCAGTCTCCTTTCTTCGCGGGAGACGTGGGTGACGTCATGATGCCACCCATGTGCTGCATCACTGGGAACGCTGCCCTCTGAAGCGATCATAAAATGTTTATTCAGACCGAATGTTTGACATGCCTGTTATAGACAATGTTGCAATGTTATCCCTTATCTTATGTCTCTGGGAGAAGTGTTTCATTGCACCCGTGTGCAGTGTGAACGGCGCTGATCCAGGAACAATCCAGATCAGCACTGCAGTAGAAAAGGTCTGTCCTGGGTCGGACCCGTTTTGAAATTGTGTTCCAAATCTCGGGTCAGATACAGGATTTAGGTGTAAAAGCAGTATAAGAGGTCATCTCTCTCTCTTGTCTGCCAGCATTATTAAATCACAGAGCGGGGTGTTAGCGATATATCTGACCATATTTGCATTCCCATATCACAGACGAGGGGTGAGGAATTCTAGGGCACTCTATACCGTCTTCTAGAAAGTACTGTACTGTACCACTGTTCAGCTTCAATGCTTGTTCCTTGTTACTCAAGTCAACTTTCCCTAAAGCAGTTTTCTAAACCGAAGCTCACAATCCCATGTCAGATATAATCAACTCTTAAGCTGGCCACACACTAGACCAACTTACATCCAACCAGCCAACTTGTTGATAGGTTGGAATGAAAATCTGGTACCGTATGGGAGTAACTGATGATCAGCAATTTGCTCCTAAATGCCAGAAAACAGATGAAAATGGTCGTTCAGACAAGTTTGAACAAATAGTTTAGCTCAAACATTTAACAAACAACAGTTTTGGTCCATTCTTCAGTGTTTGGAAGCAAATTGCTGATTGTATTCCTTACCAGATTTTCATTCCAACCAATCAACTAGTTGGACAGATAATCTTTAGATGTGTGGCCAGCTTTAGCAAACCTATTGTGCTCTATAAACATGCATAAAACTCACATGCAGGTTACTATTAATTGTTGTTGGAATTATTTTATATTATTCCCAAATACTAATCTATACTAATATAATAAGAATGTTGTGTCTGTCTGTTTTTTCCAATTTGGCGCAAAAATACTGGATCAACTTTCATGAAAACTTTTTGAGACCCTTTTCCACTGAGCTGCCACCCAGGTAGATCCAGCAATAACCCAAGCTAAAGAGGGAAAAAGGGGTATTATTCATTTACATGTACCAGCGTTTTCACTTGAACTTTGTGAAACTGTTCTCCTTGTCAATACAGTAGTCGCACTTATGTATAAGTATTACAAAAGTTCTGTAACATGATTTAGGGGAATGAAATGTCTGTGCCTGCAGGTGCATTAAATCCCATTAATCAGCAATGCTTCTAGCATGCACCTCATTGCCGAATACAAAGGAATGGATTAACGACTGCAGTTGAAATGCAGAATATAACGTATTAAGAGTTCTTATTGCACAGTGGGCCTGTTCTCAGCTTAAAGTGTTGTTAAATGAGGGGGATTGAGGATTGTATTGAGACGCTCTCACTTGTCAATGCATACAGGTCACCTAGACTGACACACGGTGACATGTAATAATGACAGTGAATGCACATTCTTAATCAGCTCTGAACAGTGACAGGGTCTACCCAGCATAGCTTTATTAGACAATATTAGCATCAGATCACAGAGCGGGGCCACAGGCTGAGGATCAGGAGCTAAAAAAATGATTTAAGGTTAAATTAGGTAATTTTCACCATTTGCTTAAAGCTTATGCAAAATCCTCTTGCTGTAAAACCCTGCATAATTCTTCCTTAGATTTATTTGTAGTCAGAATCTTAATTTCCCTGCTTTAAACATCTTAGAGAGGGAGGTGCAATGTGAGTTTCAAGGTTCCTAATTTTCTCTTGTCTGCTGTTATCCTGTGAGACAAACCTTACTAATTAAACCTGCACCATAATGGAACAATATGTGCCGTCTATAAACACTCTCAAGCAGGAAGGAGGGGGCTGATGTGAGGCCTGCTGGTGTCATATCAGAGAACTGTTAGATAAAGCCATTGGACTGCCTTGTAACTCACCGCTACCACTGTTTAAGAAAGAAGAAATTCCGCTATCATATCCATTATTCAGGCAGCTTGCTCTGTTCCTAGTGTCAGATGGAGAACTGATGAGTTGCGTTCTGGTAAAGACAGTAAGCGGATGTTAACTTCCTACTGAGAGAATTTCTCCAGGTCGAATGAAAAACGTTCTACTAATCATCTAACCCATGAAAGTGCCAGCTGCGGCCCGTACTAGGATTATCATTCTCACAGACCTCTCACCGAGCTTTTAGCTAAATGAAAAATCTGCCATAGCCTTGGGAAAAGGCATTGAGCAGATAAGAAAGAACACTGTTTACTAAGAAGCTGTGCTGGTGCAAATAGAACAGGTTTTTCTGTGATGTAAAAATCATAAGAAAACCATTAGGTTAAAAAAAAAAAGATCAATGTATTTACACGTTTCATTTGCAGCAGTTTTTATAGGCTCATTAATTTAACATTTCTCTTTACCTTCTGTCCTCAGGGTTGTCGTGTGATTTGTTATTCTGTTGCTTTTCCTTTCCATTGCAACACTTGGTTACATACTGTAAATTGTCATCATTTGAAATAAAGCAACATTTTTATTATCTTTTTTAACTAAAAATTCATCAAAATGAAAGAGAGAGAAAATAAGTTGACAATGTGATTTAAATGTGCTGTGCTTACAGAGGAATACAATTTGTATAATTCTTTTTCTTGTAACACTGAACTACAGATATGTTGTAACAATTTTTTCCTGATTCACTAAGCAGTGGGAGGATTTAGCACCATTAAGGTGGACGGTGTGCCGGGCGAAGGGAAGGGGGCTGGAAGCTTTAGGTAGTGTGTGTGTGGGTTATGTTTTAACAAACTAACAACTATGTACTGTAGTAACCAACAGCAACCAATCAGCAACTAGTTTTGATCACTCTATTCCAAGTTAGATGTGGAAGGTTAATGTTCCCTTAGTTCTTATGGGTTATTTCCGCTCATTAGTAAATAATCCCCACTGTATACCAATCAACCCATGGAAGGTAATGGGTTCTGCAGTATAAGGCCTTGAAATAGATCCAGTTTACTGATACTTTAAAACTCAAGACAAGTCTACCATCCAGTGGTATTAAATCTACAGGCACTAGAGTTTGGACCTTGAACTTTAGAATGACAGTTTACTGATTTATTATAATTATTATTTTTACTTTGAATTCTAAACAAAGAAAGGGAATTGTATCAAACCTTCGAGAGAGATAATGTTGAGATGTTGCTCATAAAAATCAATCAACTTCTAGATATTTATTTAGCGAAGTCTAAGAAAGAACAGTTAGAACTGGTTGTATTGGTTGCTATGGGCAACTTCTCTACTTATCTATCTCAAAGGATGATCCATCTTCCCCAAAGAGTGCTGGCATATGATTCATTGAATGTGAACTATAAAACCATGAAGTGCTGCCCTGTCAGCTTATACTGTACCTCATACAGTAGTTTAAGGTTCTTGTACGTGTTGTGAGTTTGATGGCCAATTAGGCAGTTTCAGAGTATTTAGATGCAAAACATACAGAATATGTGTTCAAAAAGTCCACATAGTTTGAACAAAATCTGATGAGGAGCCATCAGATGTTGGTTGGGATGAATGGTTAATAGAGTGGGATGATGACCACATCTGACTTTGTATAGAAACCACAAGGGGTTGACCTATCATTCAGCTTTGAGCGCTAGAACCCTTGAGTCTAGAAGTTTAAAACTCCAGGCCCTAATTTGTCTTCAGATGAATTAATGCTCTAAAATCCTGATGCCACTAGCCTATCATACGTGGAGCATGACCTCTGGAAGCCCCAAAGTTTAGGTATTCAAGTTTTCAAACTCTTTACTGTAATTTAAAACTGATATGTAGGACCTTGCTAAACTCACTAGAAATATTCTATTGAGTTGCTTCTGTGCATAGTAGAACTTTTTAGATTTTATTTTATAATATAGTTAGAGTTCAGAGGGTGCTTTGAAATAGAACATTTTGTTCAAATATATTTAAATATACAGCGCTCATATTTACAGAGTATATGGAATTGTGCAACGTTGATGGTGAAATGTATCATAGACATGTTACATTGGTTCCATTATACAAAATGATATCTCCATTGTTCTGTTACCAGTATCCAGAGGTTAACAGTATCATACTATATGCGACTGAGCACGCTCTGACTATTGATTACTTGTGATGAGTTCAAAGCTTTGTTATATATACATTTTCTTCAGGTTACACAGGTCACTAAATGTCTGGTTGAGTGAAACATAGATGGCGATGTGTTAGTCAATCACTGGGATTGGAACATGGCTATGCTTGGCTGAATAATCCAAGACATATACTTGAATATAAACTTGTTTTTCTCTTTGAATTTCTGGTATACTAAATTTGGAAATTTTCATATACTAATTTCATTTCATATCTGCAATGATTTTCTGTAGCCTAAGTGTGGCTGTTTTATGCATGTTCTGTTTTCCCCACCATCCTGCTTGGTGGAGCACTGTGACACCTTACACTATTATGATAGTAATTATAAAAATACATCTTTTTCTTAAAAAAAAAAACAAACTAGAAAAAATTAATGTCTATAAAGATGCCAACCAGGCTACAGAAGTCATTAAGTGGTATTATTATTATTATTCCATGCTTTAACTAACTAAAAATAAACACATGGACAACTGTATTGCCGAATAAAGAGGTTACAGACAAATTTATTGAAATAGATTATAATTGTAATTATGCAAGGGTGGCAAAAAAAGACTGTGTGAACTTCAAGTACAGCTAGATAAAGATATTTAAATAAATGGGGTGGCACCCACCCAGCATAACCAGGATAGGACAGTACCACTCCACCTATGTGTCAGGGTTCAGCCTAGGATCGGCCTCTCTCACCACCTTGCCGGCTTCCCCTGACTACCTTGCGGTCAGACGTCTGGTGCAGTGATGGATGTGGGGCTGAGTATTCTGCCTTAGGTGCTTTCTGCGAGCTTCCCTTGTTGGCTGTGTGTGCTGGGGATCGGAGTTCCCATCATGGGCACCGCCATGACAGTTCCTCTCATGTGACAGTACTCCTAACCTATGGTAGCATGATTTCAGTCAGCTGATGCTGTGCTCCAGTAATCTGCTACCCCTGGGTATAAATCCGCCTCCAGAACTCCAGGAAGTTGCTGTTCTACTTCTTCTCTGTTCCAGTGATACCAGCGTTGCTCTTTGCTAATCTTTCAGAGAGTTACTTCAGCCTGTTCACAGTTCTCCAGTTTCCAGTATTAGCTTCCAAGCTATTCTTAGTCTGAGAGTAGTTCTCTCCCAGTATCCAGACTGTTTTGTTTTCTATGTCTGTGTGTCTTTGTATATGTGCTGCTAGTATTGCAGCTTCCTTGTGTCACTGAGGTGTCAGATTACCTGCTGGTATTAATTAGCCCACAGCTGGACCTCCCAGCACATATCTGTGTCAATCTGCCCTGTGTCTTGTCAGTGCAAATCTGCACTTGCATTTAGCACTCTCCTAGTGTATGCCTGACTTCTCTTTGTGTCTTGTCTCTGGTAATCAGCTCCACTCATTTCCAGCATTTCCATATATTCCCTGAGTCCACTCTGCGCTTGCCTTTGCAATCCCCAGTATATATCTGTGTTTTTCTGCATACTTAACTGTTTCCAGTCCATGCCTGTGTTATAGCATTTAGTTCCATTTCCAGAGTTCATTCATTCCATTCACCTCCAGTGCCATTGCATTCATTATAGTTTCCGGTCTTCTGCCATTCCCAGGTACCTGTCCAGAGGGCCGCGACCTGCTCACTTGGTGCAGCTGAAAACCAAATCCCAATTGGAGGGGTCACTGGAGAAAACCACCAAGTGAGTTAGACTCCGCGCCTCTGGGCAGGTCTAGCCAAACCTGGGTTTGGCCGCAACTAGGAGACCTAGTCTAGTCACTCCCCTAGTCACCCGAACCCCTCGGCTCACCGTCCTCCACAGAGGAATTCTTGCACTGGATCATGACACTATGATTGGCAATAGAGGGGGGAGCACAGGCCCTTCCCAGCAATGGAAACCAGTTCCTCCACGAGGTAGAGACAATCCAGCCATTCTCAAAGGGGGAGTGAAACCCAACCACCTCTTGCACTAATAACAGACCACCATGGAGCACTGCTTTCCACCAAGCTCTGCCTCACCTGTTGGTAGAAAAAAAAAAAAAAAAAAACATTATGAAAAAAAAACTTACAAACAAACTAAATAAACTGAGTACATGGCTGAGGATCACAAACTGCAAAAGAAGAAGTCCCAGGCTAGGGGCGAAATGTAATAAGGTCCCAGTTTGAAAACTGTGTGATTTACCGCTAGAAACATGAGAGTTTCAACACGTCATATGTAATAGACTCCGAGAACATCACATTAAACTCACCTCACCACTTCTCGCATAGCCCAAACACGCCATCTAGGAGTTTCACATTAAAAACATACAACTCACCGGATGTAATAGGCTGCGAGTTATAAACTTGCACAGAACTAGCAAAAAAACAAAATAAAAAATAGTAGACTTGGTTCAGGGTGACGAGTTCAATGTGTAACTTTACTGTAAATCATCATCTGAGGCATATTAACACGGAAGAAGTGTATTAACACTAATTTAACCCTATATAAACAACACCTACATCTATTTCACCTACAGTATGTGGGTGTAACAGTGGCATTTGTGCTGAGTTCCTATGAGCTATATTTGTGTGGGATCATTACTATGGAGGAGCTGCACAGGAGTAGGGTGCAGGAACATGACCAGATCCAGGTCGCCATTAGGGTATGTGCCAGACAAACCTATAGAGCAAGGATGGATCTGGACTCCCTCTCAGATCAGGAGGTGGTTCAGCTTTTTAGGCTGAACCGCACAAACCTCCTGAACTTATAAGAGCAGGTGAGAGATGATTAGGAACCTTTGTCTGGCAGTAACTATGCAATGCCTGGGCTGCATAAATTATAATTTGCCCTGAACTTTTTGCCGGGCATCGGGAGCTCATAGCTGTGGGGGGGAGGGTTAGGTTTAAGGAGTCCCAGGAGTATTAGAGTTAGGTAGCCCCCTGGGAGGAGAGTACACCTGGGGGGAGGCTAGGGTTAGGCACTAGGAGGGGTAGGGTTAGGCACCCCTAAGGGAGGGTTAGGGGAGAGAGAGGGAAGGGTTAGGGTAAATACTCACCTCAGTCAGGATCTTCATCTGCTGGCTTTGCGGTGTCGGTATTTCATCCGCCGGGTTTAATACATACCGATTCCCCCTCAGGCTATGCTAACCCTCTGCCGAGGTATTGGAAGAAGTGGACCCAGGCTGGGAAAGAAACAGGAGGCGAGGGACTTGGATTAATGAGTTCCTCATGCACTAGTACCGGATGTTGGCTAGACCTGACCAAAGGCGCAGAGTCTAACTTACAGGGAGGTGTTCACCAGTGACCCCTCAAGCAGGATTTGGGCTTAAGCTGTACCGAGCAAGCAGGTTGCGGCCCTTTGGCCAGGTATTCGGCACAAGTGGGAAATGGAAGAACACTATCACAAAGGAAGCAAGGGAAAAAGTTACTGGAAGTTTGTACTGGGGTAATGTAATGAGTACACACTCTGTTGATCCAGTTACAAGGCTAACACAGGAGAATGGTATGATGAGATGGTACTTGGATAACATACTAATTACAAACACTGTGGCTTCAGATGCAGAACTGGTACAGGAGATGACTCTAAGAGTTTGTACTCAGTAGATGTACTGAATACACACACCGTGGATAAACACTAGGAACAAGTCACTAGAAGCAACAGAGCTTGGGACCTGGAATGCTACAACAGCAAGTCTTCACTGAAAGTAACAACGTTGTACAGGCAACTTCCTGTTGTCAAGAGCCCAGTTAAATACCCTAAGATAGCAGTCCATTGGAGGATACTGTCAGCTGACAGCAACCAATGCTACCATAGGGTAAAGGGCTAATTAGGATATAGACTGTCATGGCTGCATCCATGACGGTAACCGCAGAAACCACATCACAGAGCAAGCAGATGGATGTTCTAGCAGACCCCAGGTAATGGCCGATCCTAGACCGCAACCTCACAGCTCCTTTTAGTCTGTTAGCTGTAGGTGCTGGGAATTATGTAGGCCACTTTCTCAAGGCATTTACCTCAAGTGTTATGTGCCTTTAAGAAAAAATGGTGTACATATATCTCATTCCCCAGTTGTGAGTCAGAGTGGCAGGAACTCAAGATAGCCTTCTATAGGCTCCCAGTATTCCCTAATATGCCAGGAGCCAAATACTGGAATCATAGCACCTCACTTGAGGAGTTATGTGTACTGTATGTTAATAGGCATCACTATTACTCCCTCAATGTGCAGGTGGTCTGTGATGGTCACCTCCATATTCTCAGTGTGGTGTCAGATTATCCAGGATCTTGTCATGGTGCCTATATCCTGCACCAGTCAGCCCTATGGGAGAAGTTTGAAGGTGGACACAAGCCAGAGGACTGGCTACTAGCTCTTGCTGTACCCAATAACAATGACTTGTGCTGTACCAGGTGTGTTTAAGTTTGTGACTGCAGGGCCCCAAACGAGCATGTGCTTATACTCAACCACACAGTATGTTGCACAATATATTTTACAACAATGTTTAGTGCATCTGTTTTGGAACAATGTTTATCCACCAAAAACCCTTCCTGTACTGCACCTTTTAAATTGTTTCCAAGTGTAGATGCGACTGTTCCTTAATGTTCAACCTTAAACATGTCTTCTGTAAGAGTTATTATATGTAAACTGTTTTCTGGCATGTTTGTTTTATTTTTGTCCTCTAAAAAAAACCCAGGTGATTCAGGCTATGGGAGTCAAACCTGGATCATGACACCTCTGTCCAGACCATGAGGCATTCCGTAGCATAGTTATAATAATGCTCTCATCGCCACCCGCATTGGGATAGAGTGAACCTTGGGACTGTTGAAAAGCAGGTTCTGCTGTTTGGGAGAATAGCTGGAAGTGGAGCTGCAGTCAGGTAATTTCTTCTGTCCTACACGACCAGGAGCACAACATCAAGTCACTATACATCTACCCAAGCTCCCATTTATACGTTCTGGGCCAACGCAAGTACACACGTACTAGTGACTTTTGTAGGTTTGCTGGAATATTTTTTCTAGTGATACATTTACATCAAGTTAGCTACTGTAATCAACCATATTAAATTGGATATTCATCCTTGTGAGTTGATTTTGCACAGTTATTGCTGAAAAATATGTCCATATTTATGTCCCTTTGATTGAAGGCTTGTTTAACTTTATATTCTACATGTTATGTAATTATTAATGGATATTACATTTATTTGTACAAAAACGATGAGTTGTATTTAGCTTTTTAATATTGGCGCTCCAATTAAATTAGATGTTGTGTTTGTAGCTGTTTTCAGCTAAAAAAGAGAATTGGCAATTCCTCTTGGGAGCAGCCTCAACCATAAGTGGCGCACTACATTATTTATTACTCTGCTGCTTGGATTGCTCAGGTGGGATCCTTCTTTACGATGCCAGGAAAGTAGGTGACATTGTGAATGCCTGCTTTAAGCTCCACAACATCGCCCTGGGACAAGGCCAGTCTGATCTTTGGGACATAGGGGCACCATCTGAGGATGTGGTCAACACAGAGGGGGAATGATGTTCAACAGAGGATTTTACGGCAGTACTTTACTTGTAAGTTTGCAGTAAGGTAAATGTGAAACTGCGGATATGTAATATATTTGTTGTTCAAATAATATATTATATATTATTTGAACAGCAAATGGGCTGGTTGTGGGGTCGGGGAGGCACACTATTGTGGTTGATAACAGCAGTGAGGGTTTTCACGTGCGCTCCTGTGTGTGAATATATGCTGCGAGGGGAAAAATGTTATTATAGTGAAAATGTATGTATATATAATGGTGGGGTGAGGGGTGGGAGGAATGGGGGGGGAAAGAGGGGGGGAGGCAGGAAAGGGGAGGTGGGAAAGCGAAATATGGGGGGGTATGTAGTATCAATGGATGGCGTGTATTGGTGTGTGTCTACTGTGTAAGTGTTGTTGGTGTGTAATGAAGAGCCAGACACTTGAGGTAGAATCCAACCTGTTTATTGGTGAGTCACAGTGCTCCCCAGGCGGTTCCGTGAATGAGATTGGGGTTGAGTGGTGGGTTTAAGTGATTTCCTGGTCAGGGAGTCGGTGGGCCCTTTTAGGGGGCTCCTTTCCGTGCGGCCCTTACTTCTGCACGTCCCCTTTGCTGGACCTATGGTCACAGTCTTAGAGGACCAGGATAGTGATGATGCTTATGAAAAAGTCCCGTATATTGACAGTAACGGCGTCCCACACTGATGTTGTAGTTACCTGCCGGTAGGTTGCAGTCTCTAGTCCTTGCACAGATGTCGTGCACTCCGGTATTGGTCCGGTGGTTACTGGCACCCTGCGAGCCCGCAGGGTGTGCCGGAAGGGCGCTCGTCACTGCTTCGAGATGGGGGATGATGCGGCAGTCCGTGTTCGTAATTCTGTGCCACCTTGCCATGGGGTTGATGATGGGGTAGTGCAGTAGTCCTGTGCGGGGGTGTAGTGCCTCCAACGCGTTTCGGCCTTAAGCCTTCTTCAAGGAGTTACTGATAGGTTGAATATGAGCATGCTATATAGGTGGAAGGTGGGTGTGTGGGTGTGGCCTGTGGGTTGGGTAGCCTATCGTGACGGCGTTGTTAGTAGGTGTGGGCTGTATTGGGTGGGATGGGGCAGTGTCAGTGATTGACATTCATACAGACTAATCATTGGTGGTAATGGTATATGGTGTAAGCGGGGGGTGTGTGTGTCAGCGCGCGTGTAATACACCACGCGGTAATGGCCGGGCTGCCCGGCGGTGAGCGTTGCCGTGGGAGCATCGGGTATACCTCCGACGTCACCTCCCACGTGCGCGTCACTGTCATGTGGTCCGTGTTGGCCGGGGGTGTGGTAAGCCCTGTGATGCATAGACGCAGGCATCCCCCTGCGCCGAGCGTCACATGGTGTGCATTGGCCTATCAGGGAGGGGGTTCGCGGTGGCAGCGTCCTGGTCTCCATGGTGACGCTAGCTTGCCGGGACCTAACTCCAGAGGTGCTGTATGGGGCAGGCGTCTCGCATATAGCTGCTATGATGGGGGGTTACTTTGTATGGAGAGGGGATTAAATAAAGTGTTCACCACATATATAAGTGGTATTGTATGCCTACAACATCGTATGTAGGTATATGGGTGCGCATGATGGGAATCGTTGGATGGGTTGCCCGATGCTGTCAATCTGCGGTGTGTGTGTGTTGAGATTCTGGTTATGTCCCCTGTGTATAGGGTACCCCTTATATTAGTGTAATATGGGCAGGTGCTTCTGTCGTGGAATCTGTTATTCTGGATGTTTCGGGGTTACAGTTTAAGTTGTAGGGACATGGTGGTTACTGAGGGGGGGTTGGAAAAAAAGGGGTGGGGGGTGAAATAAAGGGGGGGTTTGGGGGGGTTGGTTGAGGGTTGATAACTAGTTACGTATTCTAGTGAATGTGAGATGGGTGGCTTGATGCCATCAATCTGTGGTGGGTGCGTGGGGACGCTAAATCTTAAGAGTTGTGTATTCTGTGACCTGATCAGATGTGCATTGTTGGTCTGATAATTTGGGTGTGTCAATACTGATACCCAGTGTCGGTGATGTGGAGACGGTGGTTGTGAGGAACGTGTCGTACCGTCTAACTGGGTGTTAACAATTGTCTTGTATTGGTTGATGTGGGAATTGTCTCATGGTGCAATTTGTCATCATGTGCATGTCTGTGTCCTATGTGACGGTGATGTATAACTTACTAATTGATGTGTGTGGGGGGTGGTACTATAGTTGTGTTGTCTGTACACGCTCTTGGTGTGACGGAGTGTTGGTTGTATCATGTGAGTTACTCTTGTAGTGTCGTGATGTGAGTGCATTGTTTATGCATTGTGTGTGATGGGGTTCACAGTGGTTCACCTTTTGTGTAGTAAAAATGTTCGGGTGCTCTCGGGTGATGGTTGAGTTGTGGGTGTGTTGCAGGGTCCGTTATTTTCCCTAGTGGGTTGAGCCTAACGGGTTATTACTGATTTAATTTCATTGTCAATATTTAGGCCTTTTGGAGCGAATGTTTGCATGGTGAAGATCCACTTAAGTTCTTCTTTATTTGCACCTTTCTTGTTTTCCCCCTATCCTGCTCCCCATTCTCCCTCCCTCACACATCTTTATAGACATACCCTCTAAGACCTGGAGCGCGGACCACTCTGTTCATCAGATAACAGCAGTGATGTTGGCTTGGGGCACCATTCCTGCTGATTGCTGCTGGGCTGGTTGTGGGGTTGGGAGGCACACTATTGTGGTTGACAACAGCAGTGATGTTGGCTTGGGGCACCATTCCTGGTCCACAGTTTGTTGCCCTAGCCAGCGTGAGTCATCCTCGCTTCTCAGAGTCTACTTCTGTGTCTACTTCCACTACAGCTATCTTCAGTAATAGTGGTAGATCTGAGTGGCATGGCAAGCATCAGCACTCGAGGCATCACTCACATAGTAGCAGCAGGTTGCTTAGCGCAGGATGTGGTGAGATGCATTGAGTAAACATGGAAGTGTTGCAGGGAGATTGCACTACTGAAAGGGAAATATGTTGATGTGTTTGCCATGACTAATAAGCCTAAGAAAGCTTTAACTGCTGCAAGATGAAAGGGGGTCAGGATGAGGACACCTACAAGATTTACCATAACTGGCTCAGCAAAATGTACAGTATGTCTTCACAGCCTGTTATTTAGAGACATGTCTGGTGAAACATATGAAATATTAGATATCTTCATCTGATCCCTAGTCTGTTCCATTATGCAAAAGGTTATGTCTGGCACGCTTATTATGAAGAGCTTAGGAGGAAACAGCATGGGCTTGCCATGATGGCCCTGGACGTGAAAGTATGGTTAGACGTTACTCAGACCCATACTATCCCTAGTGACCAGTGTTTTTCCCGGGGCTTGATTCCGGTGCCAGGACGGTCTTTTGCTCAAGCGTTGGTGAAGGGTAAATGCTTTGCCTTTAACAATGGGCAATGCACTAAAGGGACTCAGTGTTCTTTTTGACCCTTCTGCATCTGTTGTAATGGAGCACACCTAATCAAGGATTGCGGAGTGCACAACCTATACCCTCCAAAGGCCCATAGTAGAGCTCTGCCACCAGTTAACGTGGATGATATGGATGAATGATTGTCTCGGTATCCCGATTGGGGACCGTGGAATTTTGAGACGTGCTGAGTGCCACCAGCAGTGCCCCTAGTAGTACCCCCATCAGTACCCCCTTTAGTGCCCCCATCAGTGCACCTAGTAGTACCCCCATTAGTGCCCCCATCAGTGCCCCTAGTAGTACCCCCATTAGTGCCCCTAGTAGTAACCCTGCAGTGCCCCTAGTAGTACCCCAATCAGTGCCCCTAGTAGTACCCCAGCAGTAGTCTGTCCCCCCACCAGACACACACACACACATGAAAATAAAAAACCCTCCACTTACCTTAATCCCCGCTCCGGCATGCTCCTACGAACGGCGTTCTCCTGGGCCGGCCCGCTCTGCATGATGGGAGAGACATCTCTCCCATCAGCCACTGTGGGAGCTGGAAGCTCAGCTCCGGCAGTGGGCGCAGCAGCCAATGAGAGCCTGTCTGACTCTCATCGGCTGCCAAAACAAACACACAGCTGCCGGCACGGCGGCTGTGTGTTTGTTCCTAGTAGTGTAGTGCGGACGGCACTTATGTGCCATCCACACTACTGCCCTGCAGTGGGTGGTGCTCATAGGCAAATGCCTAAGTTTGCCTAGTGGTAGCAATGGACCTGGTTGCTGGTGATTCCAAAGTTTTGATTTGCATAGTTTTCAGAAATTGGCTCCACACACACTTCCATTTGGTGAGTTGCGCCCTTCTTATACAGATACACCACTATGTTACTCAAAAAATCGAGACATCAATTGATGTGTGTAGTCTCTGCATCTCTACCCCCCATGAGGGAGGCATGCAGGCTATGAAAAAGTTTTTGGAGTACAATCTACCAACTTCAGAATTTGACCATACTCTCTTCTTGACACATCTAGAGTTGATATTGCATAGGAATTATTTCCTGTTTGATGGAACTTTCTATTTGCCATGGGCTCATCCGTGGCCCCCTCGTATGCAAACATATTCATGTTTGATCAGGAAGCCAGCATGTTTTTCAGTGTTCTCAACATTTGTAAACATATTTTAATGTATACAAGATATATAGACAATGTGTTTTTGGTGTGGTTGGGGAGTGTAGAGCTGTTTGAAAACATGATGTCAGTAATTAATGGTTTGAATACCTCTATCAAATTTACTTATACATATAGCTCCAGCAGTGCCAATTTCCTGGATGTAAATGTCACAGTAGTTGATGGTGTAGGGGTGTATACCAAGTCCACAGACAGGAACATCTTATTGATGGCTTCCAGTCACCATTCAATTGCTTTGAAAAAGGGACTACCCCTGTCCCAGATGATGCGAATTGCTCGCATTACTAGCAACCTGGATAAAATTCTATTTGAACTTGATAAGCTGATTGAAAAATTTACAGCTGGGGATATGATTTGGTTACCATGACAGAACAAAAAAACAAAGTGCTAAATATGCAAAGGTCATCTTTATTGAACCTTGCTAAAAGAAATACAGAAAACATCTTTTCCTGGACTAGTGAGTTTACGACGGCTAGCCCAGTGATTATGAGGGCCTCAAGGGCCCTTTGGCCTAGAGTGAGCACAGATAAAGATCTTCCCATGTTTTATAACAAAAGACTGATGTCGGCTTTCACTAGAGGTAGAAATCTCAGGGATAGATCAGTGCATTCTGATATCTCGGATAAGGAAAGGGTACAACTCTATAATGTGTATACAAAATCCCCCGGCTGCTGTAAGTGCCGTTGCGTACAACGTGTGGTTTTGTGGTACCCTGTAAATCTTTTATTCAGCCCCACTGTAACAAAACATATGATATCAGATTTGTCCTTACCTGTATCACCACTTATGTGGTGTACATTATTGTTTGTCCATGGCTTATATTATATGGGCCAAACCACTCAGAAATTCAGAGAACGTATGAATGCTCATCATTCTGCAATCCTTATGACATTGAATGGTAGGGATATAGGACCTCATTCAGAGTTGGTCGTTGCTGCCACTCGGTCGTACGCCACAGATGTTCGCTAAACTGCGCATGCGTAAAATTCGCAATGCGCATGCGCAAACTGGCTATCAGAAATTGCTCTCTCCTTGAACACAGCCAGGTCATTAGTTTGAGTGACAGGATGAGGCGTTTGTGGGTGGTAACAGGGGAAGGTGCTTGTGAATGGGGGAGTGGAGATCCGAACGCAGGTGTGCCTGACTATGCAAACGGCGTTTTATGGGAGTGCATAATTAACTAAGTAGTGTCATGGCACATGTGACATGGGAGGTTTTTACACTGACTTGATAGTAGTGCTTAAAAGAGGGTATGGTCAACCTTAAGCTCTACGACCAGCTCCGATGGTTCCCGATGGTCTCGATTAATCCTTATATGCCCGGAGATGATGTGTAATGTGAACAAGAAGGGGACGTAATTTTAGTCTTACGGCCGCATCCTGCCCTCGCTCGTCCAGCTAACAATCCCATCTTAATGACGCAACTTGTGAGCGCTTCATTTGTATATCCGGCCCCTTTTACCTTACGACTGAGCGGTCGCAATGACCGACTCTGAATGAGGTCTATAGATCAGCCAGTTACCAGGCACTTCAAGGAAGCTGGCCATCCGCTGCACTCCTTGAAATATTTTTATCATCGGCCATGTGCCAGTGTCACTTAGAGAGGGTGATCGGGCTAAGTCACTTCTTATTAAGGAATCGAGGTGGATTTTGCACTTGGCGACCACCAAACCTGGTGGTCTTAATGGCAAAATTAATTGGAATAGCCTTATTTAGGATGAGCGATTCATTGTATGTTTATGCCTTTTTTTGTCTACATATGGATTTTTGTTGCTATTTGTATGTACATTGTTCTGGCATTAAGGAGTTGCTGAACATCTCATGATTGTTGGGATGGATATAAAGTATATTTATTTGTTTTCGTTACATGTATAGTGATTATGTATTGTTATATTGGTATGCAGGTGTCCCGACCCATAGAGTCCAAGGAGGCAGCCCCCCCGACTAAAGCTGTCTAGTAGCATTGGCTTTAAATTATGATGGCTCCCCGGTCAGAAAATACCAATTTGATTGGATCCCAAAACACTGCAACTGGCTGTTAGGTTTATCTCTGGGGGATTTTGGCACCCATTCCTTCTAAATTGGTGCAGCTACATCAGCAGGTTCATCTGGTTTTTTGTTCTACAAAATTAAGCCAATAGTCCAGAGGAAAACTAATGCTTATAAAAGCTACATTATATTTTGCTAGCTTTCATGTCCAAACTTGAGGATTAGGTTCTTCTCATATTTGGTGGGGGTCCATGAGGAATTTTGTTTTACAATGCTGGTGTTAATTAACGTACTGCTTTTTGTTCCACTGGCAGGTTTCTTGTTGGTCAAGTCTTGACGGGAAGCAGTCAAGAAGCCGACGGACGAAATCCCGACCACTGGCTTCCCGACTGTCTAATCCCGACAAGGTACTAATGACAGGCTTCGAAATCCCGACGCCTGTCATCAGAGCCGTAACTAGACATTTTGGTGCCCTGTGCCAGAAAGAGCATTGGCGCCCCCCTAATTTTTCAAAGGGACATAATGCACCCAAAAAAGGGCCATGACTTCATGGGGAAGGGCCAGGGAAGATATAGGAGAGGCCAGGAGATGCTGGGGATAAAAGAAAAGGAAGCTACAAGCAAGAATGATATTAAACAGAAATTTGACAGGCCCAAACAGTGCCCCGTGACCTGTGGTGCCCTGTGCGATGGCGCCGGCCGCACTACCCTAGCTACGGCCCTGCCTGTCATTAGACCTACGCCGGGAGACCGCACCCAGCTTACTGATTAAAGGTAAGCCGGGTGCCGGGCTCGGACAGCCGCGGGGGTGGGGTGGGGTTAGGGGGGTTAGGGGCTCCCGGGGGGGACTTAGGGCCAGCGGTAAACCCTGACACTCCCTGTGTCGTGGTAAGTCTTTCCCTGATTAGTTTTAAAGATGCTTTTCTTTTAGGCCGGATGATGTACATCTTGCTCAGGAAGGTATCTTTCTATTTCTGGAAGGCTTAGTGAAGGGTGTTCGGGGGTCCTGGTTGTGTAGGTCAAGGTGGGTCTTATGTCATTGGAGTTTATTTTCTAAGCATCGAGTTGTAAAACTCAGCGTTTCTGATCAAGTTTGTGCCCAATATTTAAAAGGGCAATTCTTTTACCAGCAAGTCGTGGCTAGTTTTCATTGCCCTTTTAAATATTGGGCATAAATAAACATGATCAGAAGTGCTGTACACCCCTATGTGTCAATGGAAGGAAAGTTGGATACTTTGAGTGGAGTATGAAGGGTTAGCAGAAGGCCACCCATCTAGGCTTGGGGTGTTGATATGGCAGATGGTGATACTGTGAGTAGGGCCATTCTTTCTTCACCAACATACTCTTTTAATTAAAATTAACATACATTTTTTTTTAAAAAGCACAGACCCTTTTTCCCCACCAATTTTTGCCTTTGTGTCGTTATTAGTTTGTGTTTTGTTAACTGTCTGGTAAATGTGGGCTGACATTAACCGATATGGAATTTAGTGGTGAGAGATAATTCATCTGACCACATCCTGAGTAATGTATTGACTTTTGACTTTATTAATAATGCTCTGTAGACACTGGCCCTGATTCAGAGCCGGACGCTCTGACAGAGCGCTCGCTCTGAATCCGGGCCGTCCCTCTTAGTTTTTAGAGCGGCCTCCTGGTAGGGTCTCATTGCCGCAAGCCCTGGAGTGCTTTTGGCTCTATCAGAGCCGAGAGCACTCCCACTGACATCACTTGTGATGTCAGTGGGGCCGGCCCCAGACGGTAGGCGTTCCCATGGGAACCCCTCCGTTTGGGCAGCCACGCCCCTGGCACGCCCACCAAAGGGGGTGTGCTGTCACTCACCATCGACAGCACGCCCCCTTTGTAGCGAGACCCATAGCGACGGCTTGGCCAACGCTATCTGGGTCTCGCGCATGCGCACGACGGAGCCGGTTCCCTCGTGCGCATGCGCACTGGGCCAACATCGACACGCTTGCGAGCGCTCAGCGCTCGCGAGCGGGTCTGAATTAGGCCCACTGTTCTAGCTTATGTAATGACACTTCAATACAGTATTACGTTGTGTGCAAATTGAATAATGTGACCATATAATTTACGACTAAAGGTCCCCATACATCAGAGTTTGATTGCAGCAATCGTGCAATTTGCAATCGATTGTGTATAAAAATCTTTCCTTTTTCAATCGATTGCAGATTGCAGAATTGCCACAATCGATTGAAAAAGGGAAAGATTTTTATACACAATTGTTTGCAATTTGCACGATTGCTGCAATCAATCTCTGATGTATGGGGGCCATTATTCAACTGGTTTTACACCATTTAATGGTTGCTGCCTCTCTGCCATTAGTGTGGCTAGGTAGCAGTGTTTGAATTGAGGGCCTGATTCAGACCCGCTCATGAGCGCTATGCGCTCGCAAGCAGGTTGATGGTGGCCCAGTGCGCATGCACACGACAGAGCTGGCTCAGTCATGCGCATGCGTGAGACCCGGATAGCGAAGGGCAAACCATCACTCCGGGTCTCATACCAAAGGGGACATGCTATCGATGTTGAGTGATAGCACGCCCCCTTTGGTGGGCGGGCTGGGGGCGTGGCTGCCCAGACGGAGGTGTTCCCATGGAGGATGTTCCCAAGACGGAGGCGTTCCCAAGTGATGTCAGTGGGAGTGCTTTCGGCTCTGGTAGACCTCAAGGGTCTCGTCGCAAGCCCGATGGTCTGCCCGATGGTCGCGATGGCTTGCCCGTTGGTCGCGATGGTCTTGACCATCGCGACCATCATCATGGCCGCTCGCATAAGCTGTGGGTGGTCACCCACAGCTATGCGAGCGGCCAGGAGGCCGTTCAGAAAAACCAGAGGGCTGGCCCTGATTGAGAGCGAGCGCTCTGTCAGAGCGTCCAGCTCTGAATCAGGCCCAGAGTGTGGGAGAAGCAATAGTGATTCAATGCTATGTCATTACATGCTGCCTCATTTATTTTTGGTTTAATGTTAAGAACGTATGAAAGATGCGGTTTCTGGAATCTATTTATTGATTTATATCACAGGTTCTCAAACTTGGTCCTCGGGACCCCAAACAGTGCATGTTTCCCAGGTCTCCTCACAGAATCACCTGTGTATCTTTTAAAATGTGTCAGTGAGTAATGAATACACCTGTGCACCTGCTAGGTGACCTGGAAAACGTGAACTGTGTGGGGTCCTGAGGACCGAGTTTGAAAACCACTGATTTCTATCAATAACAGTTCTTGAAAAGGAAGAAAGATATATGAACGCAGATTGGAAGGAAAATAGTCAGGAGGAGAATTTGTATGTGTTTAAAAACAAAAAGGGATTGTGGTTAATATTGTCACTTTGCCAGGAAAAAGTACACATTGTATTAATGGTGCAATGGAAAAAACAACATGATTTGGCAAAGAGCACAATACATTATGTCAGAGACCCCCCGGCTCCAAATGGTGGGACCTTGGAGAGTACTAAAATGTTACTGTACATCAGATTAGAAAGGAAATTGTGCACTTGTCTATTTACAGAGGATACACTAACCAGCAGGATTGCTGTGGTTTACAACTCCTGGACTGAGGATAGTTTTATTTGTGAGAGCAGGCCAAAGTACAGACACCTGGAAAGTATACTCAAAAAGCAAGGACACAGCTGTACACAACCAAACACCACCCCTGCATTGTCAGTGTTACACATAGAGACGGTCATTAAACAAAAGTTCTCTTGAATGAGTTTTATAAAGCTCAATTGATTAAACTCTGGTAGTTCGGCTCACAAAACATATTCTTTAATAATAATATCTAATTAATTCACAAAATTCGCATAACTAAAATTAGGGCTATAAACCACTCAAACATGCAGAAACTTGAACTTGTTTGTATCACGTATAACCATTACTTCTTGTCAGTTGTTATTGAACACTGCAGAGAACCGTTCATTCCCAAACTACATATTTTTGGACACAGTGAGGTATAAGGAATAATGTAGGTTAAGAAATATGCTAAATGCTTACATAGGGCCTGATTCAGCAGGGTTCACAATTGCAAGGATCACAATTGCAAAGCTGCATGCAAGGTGTATGATGCCCCCTGCTGCATTTGCGATCCCAGCAGTGCAATTGCACGTACTAGTACGAGCGATCGGGAAGTGTTCGCTTACTGGGCCTGATTCAGACCCGCTTGCGAGCGCTATGCGCTCGCAAGCGGGTCGATGGTGACCCAGTGGGCGTGCGCTCCACGGAGCCGGCTCCGTCGTGTGAACGCGCGAGAACCGGATAGCGACGGGCAAACCGTTGCTCTGGGTCTCGTACCAAAGGGGGTGTGCTGTCGATGTTGAGTGACTGCACATCCCCTTTGGTGGGCGGGCCGGGGGAGTGGCTGCCCAAATGGAGGCGTTCCCATGTGATGTCAGTGGGAGAGATTTCGGCTCCACAAGGGTCTCGTCGCAAGCCCGATAGTCGCAATGGTCTTAACCATCGCGACCATCTTCCTGGCCGCTCGCTATAGCTGTGGGTGGTAACCCACAGCTATGCAAGCGGCCAGGAGGCCGCTCTAAAAAACAAGAAGGCCGGCCCTGATTCAGAGCGAGCGCTCTGTCACAGCGTCCGGCTCTGAATCAGGGCCACTGTTCATAGACAGCCCGGCTGAATGAGTGACAGGAGAAGCCGTTTGTGGGTAGTGACAGTGGCTGGCCGCTAGAAACGGGGAAGTGGAGGCGTGCCTGAGCATCTTAATGCCGTTTCAGGGGCGTGCATACTTAAGAGGCAGCGTCATAGTACACGCAACTTGGCTGAAATCTACACTGAAGCGCTTGCAGTGCTTGCGGCAGGGTATGGTCAACCTCAAGTGCTGCGATCGCATCCGATGGTGCTCGATGTTACTGATGGTTGCATACACTTCCTGGAGATGACGTGCACAAGTGGGTGTCTTAAGACAGGCTGGTGGGCGTCTGCATACACAATGCGATTGCACGCTAAGACATAGTGGGCGTGCTAATGCCTAGCCGAATTTGCATACGCATCTAGCGAGCGGGTCGGAATCGAGCCCTTAGTCTGCTGATAGTAGGCTGCAGTTTACCTAAAGTATGTCTGGGGCTGTTAAAGAGTCAAATTAGTGGCATCTTTGCAACTCCATTTTACTGGTTAAAAATGACAATGGACTCAGAAGTAGCAATCTTAAAAATGTCTTTATTTGACATGATTGGACTAGAAAGCTGATGCAGAGTTCATACTACAGTATGTCGAAGAGCATATTGCACAAATTTGATCTGCACATGCAGTTTTACGGCTTTGCCACTAGTGCCTGTCTGCTGGCTTGAGAACATATATGTGCTCATGCAGATGCCTGTCTTCGGTGGCTTACAACTGAATGGGCAGACTGTGGCGGAACAGGAACATTCTGTCAAAAAGCAAATACAGTAAGAACATGTTTATGCAATTACGATCTCATGCAGAGCTGGATAAAGACAGTAAGATGCTGGCTGGTTCCAGTACAGGAGTATGATGATGCTATCAAATCTAGTGAATTGCTTGTGATTGGCCATTTAAAAATGTCCCACAGACACTGACTGGTGCTTCCCTGGTCACCTGGGCACCAAATTTGCATCTGCTGACCCATTGCAGTGTGCTGGGGGATTCTTGGTCTGATTCTCAGATTTACGCAATACCAATACTTATGCAGATCAAGCGATTGTTTGCAATTGCGCATGCGCGAATGCCATACAGTATATGCACAGCGATTGTATTGTGATCGCGCTCACAAGGAGGATTCACTCGCAAAATGAGTGACAGGTAGTCAGTGTTTAAGAGAGGTAAGGCAAACGCAGGCGTGTCGGGACCTTTTAAACTCTGTTTCATGGGCATGCATAAATTAGCCATTGTGATCTCCTTCACAACATGAGAATTCTCTGCAGTGTTTGTGGCTGGTCAGACTTGCCCTATATGCTGCGTGGCTGCCCAATCTGCATCGATGTTACCGATGTTTAAGCTGTTGTACGTCATCGAACAGATATGAGAAGGCAGCAGTGGGCGTCCATATGCTCAGCTAAACTTTGGATGCAATTAGCATATTTTAGCAACTGCAATCCATAAGAGATCGCAGTTGCAATTGCATAATCCTAACTCTTGGAATCAGGCCCTCTGGGCCTGATTCAGTCCCGGTCGCAAGCGCTGAGCGCTTGCAACCGGGTCGATGGTGGCCCAGAGCGCATGCGCACGATGGAGCTGGCTCCGTCATGCGCATGTGCGAGACACGGATAGCAACGGGCAATCCGTCGCTCCGGGTCTCGCACCAAAGGGGGCGCGCTGTCGATGTTGAGTGACATCACGCCCCCTTTGGTGGGCGGGCCGGGGGGGTGGCTACCCAGAGGGAGGCGTTCTCATGAGAATGCCTACCATTTGGGGGCGGCCCCACTGACATCACAAGTGATGTCAGTGGGAGAGCTTTCGGCTCTGTTTGAGCCGAAAGCTCTCTGGGGCTTGCGGCCACGAGACCCTACCACACGGGTCTCGTCGCAAGCCCGATGGTTGCGATGGTCTTGACCATCGCGACCATCATCCTGGCCGCTCGCATTAGCTGTGGGTGGCAACCCACAGCAATACGAGCGGCCAGGAGGCTGCTCCATAAAAAAAAAAAGAGGCCCTGATTCAGAGCGAGCGCTCTTTCAGAGCGTCCGGCTCTAAATCAGGGTCTCTGTGTGTTGTTTTTTCTTTGTCTAAATTAACCCCTCCCTTACACACACCTGTGATGGGCCAGTAAATTGATTATGAGCAACTTCCATTTTGTATATTGTATGTCTGTGAAGTTTTGTGAGCATGTTTCAGAAATTTTATGTTTTCTCTGTTTCTTGCATACACAAGATGGGTGGGCTCTGCTATATGAAAGAGGTTTTAAAGGCTCAAATTATGTTGTTTAACAGATGTATTTGTTCCCCATAAGGAAGCGGTTTGAAACTTGGGCACAATTCGTACATATTAGCCTGTGACATGTTCCTCTCGTATGTATCAGTTGCAGAAAGGGATGGATCTTGGGCACAACTGAAACTCAACGTATGGGCAAAAGTATGCCAATTTTGCATGCATTTTTATTAAGTGTAACTTAGGGCCTTATTCAGCAGCGGACGCAAATGCAATCGCAACTGCAATCGCTTACGAATCGCAGTTGCTTAAATATTCTAATGCCTGCCAAAGCACAGCCGGCATAAAGACACCCAGGGAGTGAAGAAACAATAGACAATATCAGCAGGGGAAAGGGTGAAGTCATCCTGTCAGCCCCACCGTGGATGTGTCCTGCTGGATCACAGGGCTACTGTAGATCAATTCTGTAGAGAATTCCCACTTATATTCTGAGTTGGGTAGCTTGATGCCTTCCCAGGAGTGGAGATGATTGCAATGGTACCATTGTGAGGGACACCTTGGTTGGAAATCCTCATTCATTTGCTTTTCTCAGAGCATTGGTTTTGGGCTGGTAAGACTGACTCTTGGTAATAGTAGCTGTAGAAAAATCACCAAAGATCTGAAGGTCACCCAGGATCAACATTGTCCATGAAGAGGGTCTAGCCGCTCTATGGATTGCTTCTTAATATGGAAGTATTGCATACTCTGTGCATTTTGGGCTCTTGGGATGTTGTGAATATGGTCAATGAGGATATCAGAAATATGCGTAGTTGGCAATAGCTTCTGAAAGGGCTTGTTGCAAAGTCTTTGAAAAAAATTGTGGATGGTGGATTCAGGAATACATTGCAGTTTAAGATTGTTGCAATTTGTACTCCAAATCACTGACCTTGTCTCTCAGAGCTTCATCTGCAATGCTTCGTGAAGAACTATTAGGTCATTATGGGAGCTGACCACTTCGACCATTTCAGTCTCCAAGTCATCTGTACGACCCACCCATATCATCAATAGATGGTTAGCAAGACTAAAGGGCTGGTTATGACAGATCAAACTCCCATTTGAGTTGGGCACTGAATTCACCCTTCTTTAGTATCAAACAGTAACAAACGGTACAACCTCTATGGGCAGTAGAAGAAAACTTGGCTATGCCATACAAGGGCAAAAAAGTTTTTTTTAGTACTGGAACATGTGTACAATGTATCCAATGCCTCAGGTGCAAATATTTATAAACATTCAGGGAGGAATAGCAAAGGCAGACTGTAAATGAGAGAAGAAAGCAGACCACTAGCAGATATACAGTAGCCTCCCATAGAGTAGATATGCCCTTGCTATTCCAGTTAGTAAACTGTAAGTTTGGTGTCAGGTGGGCTATCCCAACCAAAGAAAGAATTGGGGAAGGCAGCTGTATTTCCTCTGAAGTCTTCACTAGAGTATACCATGCCACAATGGTGGCTGAAACTGTCTTAAAGGATGGCAACTTTTGAAGATGACTAAATACAGAAAGCCATAATAAGCCTGGAAGTGAGAACATCCAAGATAAATCTCTTTCGGGAATAACCCATGGCTTTGGGGAGGTAACCGCAAAACAGTCCCAAGCTTGACTTAACAACAGCCGCAGCCTGTCAACCAGGCTATGGCTCAGAGGGCACTGCATGCGATGACGCAGGACCCATTCTGCTATATTACAGCTTAATGGGAGGAGTGAAGAAACAATAGACAATATCAGCAGGGGAAAGGGTGAAGTCATCCTGTCAGCCCCACCATGGATGTGTCCTGCTGGATCATAGGGCTACTGTAAATCAATTCTGTAGAGAATTCCCACTTATATTCTGAGTTGAGTAGCTTGATGCCTTCCCAGGAGTAGAGATGATTGCAATGGTACCATTGTGAGAGACAACTTGGTTGTAAATCCTCATGCATTTGCTTTTCTCAGAGCATTGGTTTTGGGCTGGTAAGACTGACTCTTGGCAATAGTAGCTGGAGAAAAATCACCAAAGACCTGCAGGTCACCCAAGATCAACATTGACCATGAAGAGGGTCTAGCCGTTCTATGGATTGCTTCTTTAATATGGAAGTATTGCATACTTTGTGCATTTTGGGCTCCTGGGATGCTGTGAATATGGTCAATGAGGATATCAGAAATATGCGTAGTTGGCAATAGCTTCTGAAAGGGCTTGATTCAAGTATACATTGCAGTTTAAGATTGTTGCAATTTGTACTCCAAATCACTGACCTTGTCTCTCAGAGCTTCATCTGCAATGCTTCGTGAAGAACTATTAAGTCATTATGGGAGCTGACCACTTCGCCCATTTCGGTCTCCAAGTGATCTGTACGACCCACCCATATCAGCAATAGACTAAAGGGCTGCTCATAATTCAGTTGTTATTTCTGTCTTGAAAAGAGAGAATAATTGTTTCAGCGTACCCACTTTAAGAGGTTCAACATTGCCCACCAGGCCAAGGAATGAACTAGCGGGGTTGACTTTGCCACTTCTTCCCAAACTCCGAGCCACCCTGACCCGTTTGAACTTGAGGCTTTGGGGGAGGGTTTAAAAAAAGGTAATTGGAGGAACAGATTTGGATACATTTGGTCGTTTAGGATCCATAGTGTGGAGTCAAATGTAAGCGGGACACAAGACAGCGAACTACAAGGAGGCAGTTATAGATACAACAACACCACTTAAAACATGAGTGTGCAGGCTATTAGTGAGTGATGAGTTACATCAATATGAGTAATAGGAGAAGTCAATAAAAATTTATACTGTGGACATATTGGTGACATTCTTGCAGGCAGCAATCATATAGAAATAGAAAGGACAACAAGTATGCAGCAGTACCCAGTCAACATGGCAGAAGAATGAGTGAGAGAATGTCTCTATCACACACAGATGCAGTGAAAAGATGGAGCAATGCAGGTACTCACTGCTTGTAGGCACTTAAGGTCAGACTGTGTGGTAGCTATAGCGCAGCTCTTCAGGCAGAATGCTCACACTGCAGATATCAGCTCTCTGTGGATGAATAGCCCTCCAACAAGCAACAGAGTAGTGTGGGCACTTGAGGGTATAGCAGCCCTAACAGGCAGTCTCCCTCACCTCCTATGAATCAGCACTGGCCTGGCCACGGCAGCTGGAACTTCAGTCCGAGACTTCCCTCAGCATGGTAGGCCACAGGGACTGCACAACCAGTCTCAGCCACTTAGCAGCCGGGATGCGTAAATGGTGCCCCTGAACCCTGTGACTGGTAAAGCAGAGCAAAATGGGCTGTACTAGATGATTGTAATTCCCTCTCTGGAGTTATACAGCCCAGGTGGTGAAGCTCAAGAAAACGTGTCCACCATGATCCACGGCTAGGCCACAAGTATATACTCCGATCTGTGCATCCAATGTGCATGATCAATGTAATTTAGACACTGGGACATGAAAGCACACATCTTGAACACCTGAAAATGTAAAGTATAAGCCCAGTCTATCAGTGTGTCTCACTAATTTACACTTTTTTAAGACCATTCTATACTTCTCTTGCCCTCATTTAAAGAATTCTTTAAAGTAAAGGTAGAGTCGAAGTACCTTTATTTCAAGTGTTAAATATATATTTAATTTATTTTTGTTTCCATACCTATGTGCCACAGGGAGGAAGGAACATTCATAGTATGCGTAGGTCCACCTACTTTCCTGTACAAAGTTTAATCACTACACGTTTTGCTGAGAACAAGCAACAAAGTTCCATAGAAATATGTGCACCAAAAACAACTCTTTTGTGACGTGATGATGACATTGATAAACAAGCTTTATATGAAGTTACAAGTGTCTTTAAAATCCAGTAATTATTCAAATATTCTATACATGTGCAATTTCAAATAAATTGAATGCCTACTAAAACACACTGAAATTTGAAAATAAGCAGATGGAGTGTAATTGGTTTAGATGAACCATTTTTCCTAACTCTGCCATGCTACCATTTAAATTGAATGGGTCACCATTTTTGTTGCATTGATCTTAATTAGTAACAGTAGTATACACTTAATGTTACAAATTATCCTTTCATTTACTGTATTTGGTGGAAATTTACTAATTATCTTTAGCAGAAAAGTAGGAGAGAAAAATCTGAAATATTTCAAACCTAATTTCATAGGTATGTAACATAACAAACTGTCTACAATTTTCTACTTCAAACGGTAAATCCCAGAGTATTTACCTAATGCTGTAATAATCCTGTTACACTTCTTTACCAGAACATCATCACAAATAAGCCTCAGTGAGTGATTCATCAACACATACACAGCAAATATATTTCTTTGTCGACTGAAAATAATTTAATACGACTTTAAGTTCTTGTTAAAAATTAGTATAAGGCACAATTAATAAACATAATATAAGGGCCATGAAATTTAGTAGCCCAGCCATCTGCAAATTTTTTAACAGGATCGACTGCTATCACCTTCTTTGCAGACCTCAGTACATGTTGATGTGACTAAAGATTCCATCTTTCACCCTCCTTCTCCTTCAGAATTTGGGATAAAGGTGTCTGGGTGTAAAGTAGTTTCATGTGTCTCACTGTCACACTCCAAACATTTAATTGTAGATTTACTGTCTCTAGAGAGGTGATTTGTAGTAGAACAGCATCGGAAACAGATTCCAAAGTTTCTCAATAAATTCTCTCTCTCTTCCAAAGGTTTCTCTCTGAAAGTATGACAAGAGGGTACGGTTCCTTGTGCAGAGGGCATTGTCTATCTGGATCCTCTACTTGTTTACCTATTGTGAAAGGAGAAGTCGCAAGTGTTTTCTCCTCTGTTTGTGTACTGAAATAGGTTTTTTGGTGTTATCATAACTTTTTGTTGTTCTTTCACCTTTTGGATAACCTGGACTGGCTGTAGTTTGGGAGTTAAGGGAAAAACTTGGATCATTTCTTGTTTTTGCTAAGTTCCAAATGAACTTTGAAAAGAAGAAGGGAGGAAATATCACTTGATTTTCTTCCTTGTACCTTGAGCCGTGAAAAGTAAATTTTCCTTTTACGCTAAATGGATGTTTCTCAACAATGGGTTTCACCCCTTGAGCAGAATCTAAATAATCTAAACAGAATCTAAATAGTCCGGGTAAAAATGGATCAGTTGTAGCTGACTTTAATGCTAGTAACTGATTTCCAAGTTTTCGTAAGTTCTGATTATCTGTGCTTGAAAATTTGGGAAAGTTTCTAGCTTTGTTGAGAAGTGATTTTACAATAACTTCTGGGTTACCGTAACACTCTTCAAGTCGTTCCCATACTAGTTTGAGTCCTATTGAGGGATTATTGACATTAACTGACCTGAGTGTTTTCACGTATTCTGAAGACCCACTCCCCAACCATTTTGCTAAAAGATCACGTTCTTCACTTGCGGTGAAGTTCAGGTCATTGATTGAGTTCTTAAAGCTGGACCTCCACGATCTGTAGTTCTCTGGATGTTCATCAAACTTTGTAAGTCCTGTGTTAACTAGTTTATGGCGAACTATGAATTTAACAAAGTCTGTCATCTCTGATTTAACAGCCTGTGTATGATGAGGTGTATTTAGGATGTTGTGATTCAATGTATCACTCTGCTTATTTTGTCTGATGAGTGGGGCAAGTTTCTGCTGATCAGCCATTTGTAGTCTATAAGAAGGTTTTTGTTCTTGAAAACAAAATAGTGTATCCTTCAGCTGATCTGCACTTGGTATGTCAGCCTGATGAAGTGAATTTGCATGTGAGAAGGATTGTAAATCACTGCAGAGACTATCAATGTGCCTGTCGGATTGTATATTTAAAGGTTCAGCATTTACAACTGGTTCCTCGTTGTCATAGCAGGGTAAGCTGCTGTGCTTACTGGTATGACTTAGTACATATCATCTGGTGCGTTTATCAGGGTCTTATGAGAAATTTTGGCTCCTTAGATCCTCTCTGCAATCTTGGTTATGGCTGCTTCAAGGGCCTCAGCCTGTGCCACAGCAGCAGCTGCTTCTTACTCTTGATGCAGTGCATCTAATCAGGCTTCCAGATGAGCTTTTTCAAAATGTTTCCATTTTTGCATAAGAGACTTGTTCTTTTGCAGCATCAGCATCTTCATGTGCCTTGATGGTGGCAGTGCTCATTGTGGACATGTTGGAATGCAACGATCTTGATTTTTTTTTATATTGGCTGGATGAACTAGTCATTGGGACTGAACTTCCCTCAAGCAGTATAATCTCTAGTTTTAGCATCTGTGATTGCATTACATACAAGACTGTCACGTCCCTGATCAATGTCTCTCTGTATGTCATGTTCCTTCAAGCTTTCTTCCACATTTGTTTTGGTTAAAAAAGTGGAATAATTCTCTGACTGCAATCTATAGGTCACATAACTGGACCTTAGTTGATCCAAAATATTTAAAATTTGTTCCTGAATGCACCTTGCATTTGACACTTTGAGGCTTTGAGCATATTAGTTTCTGTTCTATCCCATGCTTTTTCTAGACTTTCTTGGTATTCATCTCTCTCACTGTTTAGTGCCATTTTGAGCCTGCTGGGGCTGTGATGGGATTTCATCATCTACATTTTCAGCAGTTTCTGCATTAGAGTTATAGCCTGCCATGATGTGGCATTTCCAGGTTTATGACTGATGATTATCAGGATATGCTCTGCGTTGCACACACTTACTTGAGTTCTGTGTGGTGAAACTGACTGTGACAACACGTCTTAGATCTGAGATCAACTGCATGTGACGATGAGTCCAGAGTGAACTTGTGGGAAGTTCCGGCTGTATGGACGTAGTCACTGAATTGTGGATCTGTAATGGGTGAGATTACACCAGCCTGGCTGTATGTCTGTAAAGCTTGAGCCTGCAGAAAGGTTATCTTCTTACAATTCTGACCCTCATTACCTGTAAGAAGTGTGTAATTATTCAGATAGCTAAACCAAGTCCATCTCTTAATCCACAGACAAAGAGACTTCTGGAACTTTCCACCTTTTTTTAATACAGACTGGAATGATTGACTTTATAATACAGCTGTGGTTCTGCAGAGTAGATCACTGTACTTGTGGTAACAAAATAAAATAAGATAGAATGAACAGTGGCCCTGATTCAGAGCCAGACGCTCTGATAGAGCGCTCGCTCTGAATCAGGGCGTTTATTTTTTTTTTATGGAGCGGCCACCCACAGCTAATGCGAGCGGCCAGGATGATGGTCGCGATGGTCAAGACCATCGCGACCATCAGGCTTGCGATGAGACCCTTGTGGTAGGGTCTCATGACCACAAGCTCCAGAGAGCTTTCAGGTCAAACAGAGCCGAAAGCCCTCCCACTGACTTCACTTGTGATGTCAGTGGGGCCGCCCCCAAACAGTAGTCGTTCACATTGGAACGTCTCCATCTGGGCAGCCACCCCCCGGCCCGCCCACCAAAGGGGGCGTGCTGTAACTCAACATCGACAGCACGCCTCCTTTGGTGCGAGACCTGGAGCGACGGGGTGCCCGTCGCTATCCGGGTCTCGCACATGCGCACGACGGAGCCGGCTCCGTCGTGCGCATGCGCTCTGGGACACCATCGACCCAGTTGCGAACACTCAGCGCTTGCGACCGGGTCTGAATCAGGCCCAGTGTGCGGTAAGATGATATAAGCCTGTAGGGTAGTGGAGACTTAACACAGCTTCTGTCAGTAACTCATATACAGAATAACTGCCATCAAATAAGATGGAGGATTCACATGGCGAAAGGCAGCTAGGCATAGGCAAACAAATGCAGATCTGCATAGAACAGAGTAGACTTAACCAGCACATGAATCACTGTTAAGACTATGGGCTCTATTTACTACAATCCGCATTTTGAATGCAGATTGTAGTGTGATATTACCGACTGAATTCGCATTGCGAATTCAGGCAATATTACAGGGATTTACTAAAAATCCCTTGCAGGGACAGAGCTTGCGATAAAGCTGTGTCCCTGCGAATTCCCTCCGCACACTTATCATGGCATTTTTGCAAAAAATACCGTGACCAGTGCCCGAGCATGCGTCGACCATCCGCCACTAAGCTGTGCCCCCGACGCTAAGCCCCACCCCCGTGATCATGACCCCCCTCCCTAATTACACTTTCCTCTGGTGATCGGTGCTCCGGAGATGTCCTCCGTGGCTCCGGTCAGCTGACATCCCATCATGCACTGGGACCCTGTCAGGTGACGACGGGATCCCAGTGCAGGATGGGAGACCAGCTGACCGGAGGGGAGACATCACTGGAGCTCCGATCACCAGTCCCTGGACTCAGGTAAGTTATTTTTTTTTACTATTTTATTATTCTTTTTTTTTACAGTGTATCACCGTGTGGTCTGTTTAGACCACAGAGCTGATCACTGGGGCCAGCTCCGGGCTCTGCTCTGCCCGTTAGAGAAAAGCAGGAGTCCGGTAAACGGGGAAGACCCTGTATAACGCCACCTCCTGGTGGCGTTATTATCACAGGGCTTTCCCCGGTATTTTTTCACAATTTATTTTTAGTAACTTTGGCCAGATCACATTTCCCATTACAATTATGGGAAATGCGATTTGCTTACTAAAAATAAGTGATAATTAGGGCTTGGAATAGAATTTTATGAATTCTACTCCAATTTCCATGTAGTAACTTTAGGTGACACTAAAATACTGTGAAAAGGGTGTGAAAACACCCTTTTTCACTTTATTTTAATAAAAATAATGTTAATAAATAGAGCCATTTATGATACAATAATAGAAGTGCTGTGTATACAGTACACGTGTTTTTTGAGCCTCACAGTGCTGCACCAGCACACAGTGCCTTTACAGTGCCCATTTAACACATTGCCCGAGTGGGCTTTATTTAATAACAAACAAACAACAACACAGTGCTGCAGTACACTGCTATGGCATTTTTTTTGTGCCTCACATAATGTTGCAGCCAGCCCACAGTACACAGTGCCCCTTTTTCAGTGCTCTTAATGTTTTTTTTTATTTTGTATACAAAGTGCCTCTATAATACCCACGCCCTCTCCCTCTAGAATCCAGTGTGAAATGGCACCCAATCACAAGGGAGGGACTTTAATATACAATCCAAAACGTGAGAAATCTGACACTGGCACGATGACGTTTGGCTCATTCTGAGATCCGAACATGGTGGGAAGACCCAAGCCCTGGCTCGGTTTGACTCATAACCCCAAAGTTCGGGGATAATGCACATACCCTACACCCACAGACCAGGGCCGCCATCAGGGAGGGACTGTTGGGACTCTTATACCGGGCCCGGAGAGAGAGGGGGCCCGGCAAAGAGCAACGAGATATGCATCGGGCAGCGGCAGGCAGGGAGAAAGATTATCTCATCAGCGTTGTGACATATCAACTATGGACTGGAGACGGCCGCGAGACTGCTCGCAGAACGGTAGCCAATCAGGAGCAGCAGCTCCTGATCAGCCAATAAGGAGCGGCCGATCCTGATTGGCTGCTGTCCCGAGAGCTGTGATTGGCTCACGGAACGGCAGCCAATCAGGAACAGCAGCTCCTGATCAGCCAATCAGGAGCGACCGCTCCCGATTGGCTGATCAGGAGCTGCTGCTCCTGATTGCCTGCCGTTCCGCGAGATAATCACAGCTCGCTCTCGGCTGCAGTCCATGGTTGATATGTCACAGCGCTGATGATCTTTCTCCCTGCCCGTCATCGCCCAGTGCATTCCTCGTCGCTGCCAGCCGGGCCCCCTTCTCTCAAGACAGAAGAACAGGTAAGCAGGTATGCTGATCCTGCCCTGTGCCCCCCCTCTCTTGTCCAGCCAGCCTTCCCTGCACTGTTCCCCCCAGTTCAGCCATCCTGCCTTCCCTGCCCTCCCCCAGTCCAGCCGGCCTTCCCCACGCCCCCCCAGTCCAGTTAGACTGCCTTCTCTCCCCCCCAGTCCAGCCAGCCTGCCTTCTCTATGCCCACCCCAGTCTAGCCAGCCTTCCCTACACCCCCCAGTCCACCAGTCTGCCTTCCCTGCCATGCCCCCCCTCAGTCCAGCCAATCTTCCCTGCACCCCCTCATGGTCCAGCTAGTCCGCCTGTCTTCCCTGTCCCAGTCCAGCCAGCCTTCCCTGCACCCGCCCCATGTCCAGCCTCCCTGTCTGTCTTCTCTGCCCCTCCCCTCTGCCCTTTGCCCCCTCTAGTCCAACCAACTATATATATATATATATATATATATATATATATATATGTACACAAAAAGCACTAATCCAATTTTTGTATACAGTATATAGGTTTGGGGTGCAACATGGTAGAATTATAAAATATTAGTGTTAAACTCAAGGTATGAGTGCAGAGTCCCTGTGGTTTCTGATTAAACAATGTGGTCACATACTATGTTGCACCCCAAACATAGGAATGGCGAGTGCCATGGATTAGTGCTCTTTGTTTATTTGATTATTTCTTTACTCATTTTGTGATCACATTTTCTTATGCACCCCTATTAACCTGTTTGATCTAGGGGTGAGCGGGTTCAGATTTCTGAAATCCGAACCCCCGCAGCCCCCCCGATCCGAGGCCGATCCGAGTCAGGCTCGACTTTTCCCGCCTGACTCGGATCTGAAATCGAGGCAAAACGTCATCATCCCGCCTTCCGGGTCTCACGGGTTTTGGATCCTATATAAGGTACCCGCGTCGGCGCCATTTTCTCACTCGGCTCTGGACAGTGAAGAGGAAGGGTGGAAGTTAGGGCTGGCTGGGCTGTGTAGTGTAGTGCAGTGTAGTGCAGTGTAGTGTTGTGCTGTGCTGTGCTGCTGTTGTCCATAGGGGCTGTGTCCACTCCTCCAAAGTCCATAGGGGCTGGCAGGACTGTGTTGTGCAGTCAGTTGTCCATAGGGGCTGTGTCCACTCCAAAGTCCTGTGCAGTGTCCCGGTCCTAAAGGGGTGCTGTAGTGTTGTCCAGGGGGTGCTCTGTCCATCAGGGGTGCTCCCCCCAAGTGCAAAAAATATATATATTTTTCTGTGTTTGTGAATTGTGTGCACAGTAGCCACACGTGCATCAACAAAGTAGTGCCAAGCGTGCGCCTGTGTCATAAGTAAAGGGCCGGCTGGCTTGTCCGTTAAAGGGTGCTGTAACTCCCAAAGTACACTCCAAACAAAATTAAAAAATATTTTCTGTGTTTGTGAATTGTGTGCACTGTGGCTGCACGTGCATCAACAAAGGAGCAGCGCCAAGCGTGTGCCTGTGTGCCATAAGTAAAGGGCCGGCTGGCTCATTTCTTAAAGGGTGGTGTAGCCCACAATGTGCACTAGTCTCCAACAAAAATAAAAAATTATTTTCTGTGTTTGTGTGCACCTTAGCCGCACGTATATATCAATATAACATAAATGGAGGACCAAACTTTCTCCGATAAAAATAAAATAGGGAAAGATCAAGAACCACTTCCTCCTAGTGCTTTTGCTGCTGCTGGGAGTTGTTCATCATCCCAGAGAGGAAGTAGGAAAACCACTACTTTTACTAAACAAGGATGAAGTACGACAGCAGTCATCCTGAAGCAAAACGTATCACCGAGGCCTTGACTGCTATGTTGGTGTTAGACGTGCGTCTGGTATCCGCCATTAGTGCAGTGCGATTTAGACAATTGATGGAGGTAGTGTGTCCCCGGTTCTAAATCCCATCTAGATTCCACCTGCATCCTCAAAGCAGCAGCGACAAGCGTGCGTCTGTCTGTTAAAGGGTGGTGTAACCCCCAAAGTGCACTCCACAAAAAATAAAAAATTCTTCTTTTTTTTCGGTCTTTGTGAAATGTGTGGGCAGTAGCCACACCTGCATCCTCAAAGCAGCAGCGACAAGCATGCGTCTGTCTGTTAAAGGGTGGTGTAACCCCCAAAGTGCGCTCCAACCAAAATAAAATAATCTTTTTTTCTGTGTTTGTGTGTGAAATGTATGCGCAGTAGCCGCAGCTGCATCCTCAAAGCAGCAGCGACAAGCGTGCGTCTATCTGTTAAAGGGTGGTGTAACCCCCAAAGTGCGCTCCAACAAAAAAAAAATAATAATCTTCTTTTTTTCTGTGTTTGTGTGTGAAATGTATGCGCAGTAGCCGCACCTGCATCCTCAAAGCCGCAGCGACAAGCGTGCGTCTGTCTGTTAAATGGTGGTGTAACCCTCAAAGTGCGCTCCACAAACAATAAAAAAATTCTTCTTTTTTTTCTGTCTTTGTGAATTGTGTAGGCTGTAGCCGCACCTGCATCCTCAAACAGCAGCGACAAGCGTGCGTCTGTCTGTTAAAGGGTGGTGTAACCCCCAAAGTGCGCTCCACAAAAACTAAAAAATTCTTTTTTTTCTGTCTTTGTGAAATATGTGGGCTGTAGCCGCACCTGCATCCTCAAAGCAGCAGCAACAAGCGTGCTTCTGTCTGTTAAAGGGTGGTGTAACCCCCAAAGTGCACTCCAACCAAAATAAAATAATTCTTCTTTTCTTCTGTGTTTGTGTGTGAAATGTATGCGCAGTAGCCGCACCTGCATCCTCAAAGCAGCAGCGACAAGTGTGCGTCTGTCTGTTAAAGGGTGGTGTAACCCTCAAAGTAATCTCCACAAAAAGTAAAAAAATCTTTTTTTTTCTGTCTTTGTGAATTGTGTGGGCTGTAGCCGCACCTGCATCCTCAAAGCAGCAGTGACAAGCGTGCGTCTGTCTGTTAAAGGATTACATCGGTGACAGCATCCAAGTAGGCATGTCAGACAGTCTGTACATGTACTGGCAGAAAAAAGAGGCAATTTGGAGGCCCCTGTACAAACTGGCTCTATTTTACCTGAGTTGCCCCCCCTCCAGTGTGTACTTCGAAAGAGTGTTTAGTGCAGCCGGGAACCTTGTCAGCGAAAGGCGTAGGAGGTTGCTTCCACAAAGTGTAATAAATAAGCTTTTATAAGTATAATCAAGCCACATTGATATTTTCCATACAATTGGATGTTCATGTATTAGATTTGTGCAGTTGCACCTATATCATTATTCCACTAGTGCTGTTTTCTCTTTGTTTACACTTTGCCTATTGCAACCACTTTCTATCTGGCATTTCCATCACCCATTTGTCCTCACTTCAAATAGTTCTACATGCCATGTCAAAGTTCCAGCCACAAGCTACTTTGCATATCTATCTATCTATCTATCTATCTATCTATCTATCTATCTATCTACAAATTGTGGGGCTGATACAGAGATGAAAGCAAGTTGGCCATATTTGCAAATACAAGGTGCAAATGATACATCTATAAAAAGGCATATAAAACTCTGCATAGCCTCTAAGCATTGCAAATTTGAGAACGCCTTGTTACAGCCCAATCACACATCTTCCACTACAAATGGATATGTTGCTATAATGCTTATGACTCTACAACATCCGCACTAGTGTATGATATAACACATAAGATGTGCAAACAATGTTATATACAGTATATATATATATATATATATGTATATATATATATATATATATATATATATTTATATATCACAGGGGCTCTGCATTCACCATAATAACTAACAATAATAATAAATAGTGGGGTTTTGGTTCATGAACTGATCAATGCATTTAAGCTTGTAGCCCCTGTCAGGGGACCCCACATTGCTGCAAGTCCCTACTCTGTTGCTCAGATTTTTTACATGAAAATAGCTATCACATTAGTTTTGAACTCAAGGTATCTGGTTTAAAGCTCACAGCTACTTTGCTTTTAAAAGTGAGACAGTCACTTAGCACAACTGTTGCAAAGCACCTAGGAAAACAGCTGACACAAGCTAGATCAAACTAGGGGTGTGCACCGGCCACTTTTCGTGTTTTGTGTTTTGGTTTTGGATCTGGATCTTTCTTCGTGTTTTGGATCTGGATTGGTTTTGCCAAAACCACCCTTCCGTGTTTTGGGTTCTGGGTTTTGTGTTTTGGATCTGTATTTTTTTTAAAAAAAGCATAAAAACAGCTAAAATCACAGAATTTGTGGGTTTTTCTGCTCCTATGCTATTATTAACCTCAATAACCTTAATTTCCACTAATTTCCAGTCTATTCTGAACACCTCACACCTCACAATAGTGTTTTTATGTCCAAAAGGTTGCACCGAGGTAGCTGGATGACTATACTAAGCGACACGAGTGGGCGGCACAAACATGTGGCCCATCTAGGAGTGACACTGCAGTGGCAGACAGGATGGCAGTTTGAAAAACTAGGCCCCAAACAGTACATAATGCAAAGAAAAAAAAGAGGTGCAAGATGGAATTGTCCTTGGGCCCTCCCACCCACCCTTATGTTGTATAAACAGGACATGCACACTTTAACAAACCAATCATTTCAGCGCCAGGGTCTGCCACACGAAACAAGCTGGCAATTAATCTGTCCCTGCACAAACTGGCTCTACGGAGGCAAGATGTCGTCCTCATCCTCCTCATCCACCGATTCCTCACCCTCTTCAGTGTTGTGTACATCCCCATCCTCAGAGTATTAATTCGTCCGTGCTGGAATCCACCACCACAGGTCCCTCTGTACGTTCTGGAGGCTGGTCTCCCTGGAAGAGTTGATAATTCATTTTACCGCTCCAGGGGTATGGGGATGAGCCCCAGGCTTCAGCGTAAGCCTGTGGTGCTCGGGAGAGGGGGGACCCTTTTTTGGGGGGTCCCCGACTCCCCCGAGATCACCGACTTACGCTGACCGACTTGGGGTGTAATGCTTTGGACCTGGAGCCCCGGTTATTGGGTCTCCGGGCTGTGGCATTACACCCCGGTCGGTTGGGTCTGGTGCTGGTCTTAAATATAGGGGGTACCCCACGTCATTTTTGCCCCCTATATTTAAAACCAGCACTATTCCCTGCAGCCTGGTGTTGGTTTCTAAAATACGGTGGAATCCTACACATTTTGTTCCCCGTATTTTTAGAAACCACCACTGGCTGGCAAGCCTGGGGCTGGTTTGGCTTTTGGGGGAGGGGACCTTATGTCATTTTTTTTGTAATTTTTTAATAATTTTTTTTACAGGTTAACTAAAATGGGATTTTTCGGGAAATATTCTAGGGAGCCCCCTAAAGATCACTATGGGTAACCCCATTTTTAACTCCTGAAGGAAGTCGGGGTTTCTAATAGCCGCGGCAGGGAAAAACACCTTGCAAAGCTATTTAAAAACCCGACTTTCTTTTGCAGGCAAAAACGGGGTTACCCATAGTCATCCCCCATGTCAGGACATCTTTAGGGGGGTCCCAGGCATATTTCCCAAAAATTCCCGTTTTTTTCTTTAAATGGGGTCAAGGGTCATTTTTTAAAAAACAGGGATAATTTTTCTAAGCACTATAGCAAGTGAAAAAAAATGCAGAATAGGGGTTTGGGGGTGTAGGCTTATAAAAAATAGCCTGTAGTTTTGGGAATGTCCCCTTTAAAGGAAATGTTAAAAAAAAAATGTCCTACAAAAAATCGGGACACCCTTAAAAAAATAAATTTGGGTTTAAAAAAAAAATGAGCTAAGAACAAAACAAAATAACGAAATTATTTCTGGTGGGGTCCCCAAGTAATGGGGCGGGTGTTTTTTTCATTGCGCAAAGCAGCGGCAGGGGCATTTTTGCAGAATTTTTAAAAAGTACCTTTAGGTACTTAAAAATATGCTAGTACCCATTTTCATGTACCCCAAATTTGATGAGACCACTTAAAAAAATGAAAAAAATAACCGAAGTGCTCTTCTGCAACACTTCTTCAATGTTGGGAAAAAACACCTGCTGCGGCTTATAAATCCCCGACTTTCATTTAAAGGCTAAAACGGGGGTACCCATAGTGATCCCCCATGTTTTTACAACTTTAGGGGGTCTTATAATTTTTTTAAGGAAAAATTCAAAACTTTACGCAAATCCAACTTCGGAGATTCCCGTTTTCGTTAATTTTATATTGAATACAGGGATAAGCGGGAGCGCGCACCAAACTTAACGCAGAAAAAAACTCCAATATGAAACGTTAACTTCGGCAGTGAAGTTAACGTTTCATATTGAATACCCCTCTTAGTATATGGAGTTTTAATAATTTCATTGCAATCGACGCTCAATTATTTTCCATACAAGTTGATGTACATGTATTATTTTTGTGCAGTTGCACCTATATAATTATTTCACTAGCACTGTTTTCTCCTTGTTTATATCTGTGTCTATTGAGGAACCCAACACTCTCCTCCTAAACAGCTGCTGTATTGACGTGCGCCAATTCATTTTATAATCTGTTGTGTGCAATAGGCAAAGTGGTAGATGAGAGAATGCATGAGCTTCAGATGCATCTTGGATAAGATGAGGGTATATTCTATCAATATTTAGAAGGCAGCCAGACTATGAGAGTGATTAAATGCAAGGGAGGAGTAAAGTGGATGGAGGAGTCAAGGATGACACCTAAGCAGTAGGCTTGTTAGGCTTGGGGAAATTCTGGTGTTGATTGGAGCCTTCAGGCGTGGTGGTGACTCTGGCAGTTTCAGACTTCTTGAGCTTTAGGGAGCATCAGGACATCCATGTGGAAATAATAAATACAGTTGGTCACCCAAGATAAAAGAGAAAGGGAGACATTGGGGAGCCAAGGTAGATTTCAATATTCATAATACATCTACAGTAACAGTAGGGAAACAGATTCACCAGCAGAGATTCACAAAGGAGGGAGCAAGACTGAGTGCTTGTGGGGTTGCGTCACTATAATCAGTGTTTACAAAGAATGTTGAGATTAGATCTCTAGCCTACTACTTCTTCTACATAAGAAATGGATTCAAAGCAGAATATTTTTTATAATTTTATTTATTAATTAATTTAGTTATTGGGGTAGTTGTGTGGGTTTATTCTTATTTTATAGGATATGTTCACCCCCAATATTCATATTGTTCATGTCCACAGATCTGATCATTGGGAAGAGGAGCACTAATGACTGATGGTGTGATAAAAGGCCCTACATCAAACTTCACCCTCCCCCCATCAGCATATAGATATTTGACCTTCAAGTTAAACATCTTGCATAACCCAGGTGTGATATATCAATCCAGTTCCTAGTCCACTCTCCATCCATGTTTTACTAGTGTGTTTCTCTCACCTGCTTTATATTAATTAATTCCAGTAAAGGTATCATGTGAAATAAGGCCAGGGTTTTTTGTATAATGTTTGTATTTAATAGACAAGCCCCGTATTTGGTGAGTATGACAAAACCTTGCACTGATTTTGGTAGCTCAATTAACATATTGAATCACTTTGCAGAGTTCCCCTCTCTATGGTCTAATCTGCTTAAATTGCATAAATCCATAACTTTCTTCTTCATGAGAACAGTAAATTAGGTACTTGCGAGAGCACATTGTTAAAACAATTATGGTTCCTAGATATAGAGGCTGAATCCGCCACAATTAAACCAAGAAATTCTATTTCACATAGATGTTTATAGAGAATTATTTTGTGCTGACATTTAACTCTGTAATATAGAGACATATGAGGTCATAAATGCAGTCTGCTATATGTAAGGAAGTCAAGCAAGCAAATGTACTTGTATGATGAACTGTTTTCCAAGCATTTAATTGCATTGCTGCCATGCACCAGGGGCAAGTGGATGAGAAATGATTTCACAGAAAACAATTGGCTCTATGCAAATGTACAAAATTATATCAGACTTACAATTGATGTCATATCTTTAACATTGTCTGAGCAGCAAAAAGCAATACAGTTTATTGTTTAATTGTTTATTGGCTTAACTGAAATTCTGCTGAAGTTAATTGACTTTTTTACACCCGAGCTTTGCAGACACAATTAAGTGAGGTCTCTTCCTTTTCCTTCTACACAAAGAGACAAAAAAAATCCTGCACTGAAGATAAACTGCTTTCTAAAAATGCTGTTTTATTACAAACTAGAGGCTGTAATACAACCATTGCAGGGTTTTATTTCATATGAAAAAATAAAATATTGATTCATTATCATAATTTTATACATTTTACTCTTGATCTAATATAACTAAATAATATTTATTGTGATTTTTATTAGTGACCTGACCATAATTTTATAGTTGATGTCTACATCACTGTGCAGTCAGGAGGCCAGAGATGTAGATTATATGCCCTAATGGTTTCTACTGCTGATGTTCTTCATCATACTTAGTGACTATGAATGAGAAGTACAGTGTTAGACAGATAGACAGAGCAATATCGTTAATAGGGTTTCCAAGGAAAATACTCCAAAAGGTCAAGGTCAAAATATGCATTTATCTGATCACCAGTCGTATGCATTTGGGAAGTGCTTCCATGTAAATGTGCCCATTTGGGGTTGGACACCAGATGAGAATGGCCTTGTTGGAAAATAAACTGTGTTTCCAGTTCTTGCTCAGTATCACTTTGGGGCTACATAACAACTTAATAAAAACTTTTTACATTGCTCTCCTCAAGTAATGTACATGCCAAATTCATGTCTTTATTAACTCGTGGCAATAAGGGTTTAGCTTATTTGCATTTCTATAATTTTTAGTCCATGGGAAGAATTGCTCCTCTAAGTACTCTTTTCTGTGCAAACTGAATCTGGATGGCAAACAAGGCATTCCCATTGACATAGAGGTCTCAAAATGCTCTGCTTCATATATGAGGATGACCATGGGGGGCAGGGCATGGAGTAACATTTGGCAGAAGCATTTGCTATCTAAGTGACTAACAAAGAAATGTAATATGACTGTTAATTATCACAATTGAACACGTATTTACTTTGCTAAATTACAAATTCCCCAATGACTCGTCTCACTGCCTATGACTATGTAACTTGATTTTTATGTTTCCATTGTTGTTTGTCAACTTATTTTTTTAAATCCCTATTACCCTAACTATTATTCTATGGCAATTTATTCAAAACTATAACATCCTTTACCACCCCCCAGCACACCCCTTTATCCATGTTGTCACCTTTCTATTCTACTTCCCTCTAATTATTATTCATAAATTCTCTGATCATTATCTTATCACTTCTTAGCTGTTATATCTTCAACCTGTTACAAGAAGATAGGACATTTTAGTTAGGATCATCTTTTGTACCACTCCACACATCACCTGTTTCAAGATACTTTACAAATCCTTAAAATGATGCCCAGAATATTTGTTACAAATTAGACTCCATCCATGGCTTCTTCTTCTCACACAACCACAACCTGCTGCCAATAACAGAGACATGGTGCACACACTCAGTCACTATCTCACCTGCAGCCCTCTAATTTAATCCAAGCCTCCAGGCCTGGAAGCAGACAAGATAGTGGGGATGGCCCCCTCTTCTCCCTACACTGCACAATCACAGCAACTGTTCCATCACTCACATTCCCATCATATGCACAAACTATTCTGAATTTCATCCCATTCTATCAACATGTTGCTGTGACTATAATCCCCTTGGTCTACTCCAACAATTATTTGAACATTTATCTGCTTTATTGCCTCATATTTTATCCACTTAACTCCCATCAATTATCATGTGTGATTTTAACATTCCAATTGGTTATCCACGTTCTCTTTGTGCCTCTCTTTGTGGACTGTCCCTTTTACCCATTATGGACCTGATGCTGAGTTGGATGGAAATTGGGTGTATGTATGTCAAGTAACTAAGACAATGCGTATATTCGCTGGTTTGCACAGTTGTATGCATCTTTCATCTTTAGACTTTGAGCTCCATGAGCTGGGCCTTCCTCCCTCCTGTTCTCGTCACCTACTTCTCTTGCACACCTGCTACACATCCTCCTTGGGCTCTCCCACAAGCTCACTGCCTACAGTACATGTTACCCTTGTCTTTTGCTCCGCACATCCATTCTATATCCAAATCCTATTACATACATCTCAGAAACATCTCCAGATTTTGTGCATACCTCACACAAGTCACTGCAAAATGTGAATGTATTTAATGCAATCATTATTTCCCACATTAAATATTGCTGTTCCTTTCTTACTATTGTTTCCCTAAGTAGATTTTATTTTTTACCTCTAAAATGTATTTTGAATGCAGCGGATAAAATGATTTTGCTCGCTTCTTCAGTCTTTCAGGCCATACATTGGTTGCCGATATTTTACCGAATCCAATATAAAATACTTCTATTACAGTAACATAAAAATCTATTCCATGGATCAAAATATCTCCCAATGTGACCTTTTCAATCAGCATCTCTCATCTACTTTTATTCATCTTTTTACCTTTCCCAGTTACATGATTTTTTACAGGCATCTCCCTCTGTGTATTGCTGCGTCACTGGATCATATGGCCCCACTAAGCACTTTTTCCTGTTGCATTATGGTTGGATCAATATTTGCAATATGTGGCACTTAACCTCACGCTTCGAACTCTATGTATTGTAAGCTTGTGAGTAGGTGCATCTTACCTCTTTGTCTTTCCTATATATAGCTGGCTCGTGATTGGGGCCATCTTGTTTCTTTGTCTGTCTATTGAAATTAAGGGGCGCATTTATCAATGATTGCATACTCAAAGCGAGCTAGGCATGAAATTAGCGCCCTTGATTGCCTTGCAGTATGCGATCATACCGGCCAAATGTATTAAAGCGCACCCGCATGGACAGGGACTCCAAAAGGAGCTGTTCTTGCGATGTGCATGGAATGAAGAGATCGCGTCCTGTGCTGGTGCTCCAGCACATGCGCAGTCTACAAACCACGCTTTTCTATATATCTAGATATATATAGCGCATATTCAAGGTGGCACTCGGAGTCTGATTACTTTAGTGAAACAAAATCAAGGTTTATTTCATAATCAACAGTTCAGGGTATGAATCCCCGTCACGTTGATTATGAAATAAACCTTGATTTTGTTTCACTAAAGTAATCAGACTCCAAGTGCCACCTTGAATCTGTGCTCTATGTTTGGAGGTTTTATCCTTCTAAGGAAGGCACCAGAGCAATTATACCCTTTGGGCACCGGAGTGCCGGGTTAAACAGTATATATACATCCCCTTGAAAAAGTCTAATAGGAGACGAAACGCGTTGGCGCCTGTACTTTACCGATCTAACCCTCCTAAAACAAGATAAGATACCTATCTATTTTCCAGCTATCAATTTATTTATATGTTTTTATCTATGTTTTTATAATTTTTTGTCTGATTTTGTTACTTTTTTAACATTATGTATATGTCATATATGTTCCTGTGATACTCTATTAAATTAATATACATTTTATCTTATAATATACTTGTCTGTGTGACAGTTTTTATAAGGCCATAACCATATATGCTAAGATATTATCTGTACAACACTGTTCCTTGTGATAGGTCATTTACACTATATATGCACTAATAGCACTTGCACCTTATACTGATATATGCTAAGATATTAACTTATATTAAGTTATTCTCTGTATGATACAGTTCCTTGTGATAGGTCATTTACACTATATATGCACTTATAGCACTTGCACTTTATACTGGTACACACTACTTGGTGTGGTACGGCACCATAGGCGCTCTGATCCAATTTAATTGTTTCCACATTTGTTTTTAAGGGGTTTACCACCACCTTTTCTATTATTGGATTGAGCTGCCAACCCAATTATCTCGGGGGGTGTCCTGCCATTACTGATACAAAATGTTGAGTTTCTATGCACCTGTACTTATATGTGATTTATTGATTCCTGATACTGATATTGAGTAAATATTGATTATTTTTGCCTTACACGTCAGTACATCACAAATTCCTGGTGCTCTAAGAATTCACTGGCTACATTATATATATATATATATATATATATATATATATAAAGTCAAAAATCCACTGCACTCGCCACTCCTAGATTTGGGGTGCAGACCTGCACTCGCCATTCCCAGGACTGGGGTGCAAGTGGCCTATGACCACATTGCTTAAATAAATAAAATCAGAAAACCCAGCACTCACCATGTTTAAACACTCACAATAATGTATAAATAAATAATGGGGATTTGGTTCATGGATTGATCAATGCATTTAAGCCCGCAGCCCACATCACGGGACCCCACTTTCTTGTTTAAACATGGTGAGTGCTGGGTTTTCTGATTTTATATATATATATTATATACAGTATATACAATGGTGGCCAAAGTTGAGGATACTTTTTGAAATTTTAATGTTTTTCAACTTTGATTGCTTATAAAAACTGTTACACTTCATGCAGTGCAATGATTCATATATCAAATGAAAGGAAATTTGATGCTGAATTCAACACAATAAACAGAGGTCAAACATTTGCATTACAAGGGAAGTTATGCAGTGAAAACAACACTTAGGGTGAAAATCCCTGTGTACTTATGATGTTACTGTCCTATCAGTATTTCGTTGGGTAAACATTATTTTTCAAGACAGCAGCACAGCGATGTGTCATTGAGCCAACCAGTGTTTGGAGCTCTTCCTTCTTTATTATGTGGTGCCATGAGACAATTATAGCCTCAATGAATTGTCTTTTATTGGATGGATGCCTCAGATGTACCAGTTTTTTCAAACTGAACCACAAATGTTCTATGGGGTTCAGGTCTGGGCTGTTTCCTGGCCATCCCAGCACCTGTATGTCATTCACCGTGAACCACTGGTTGCATATCCATGCAGTGTGGCAGGGAGCTGAATCCTGATGGGAAAAAAATGGGGCATTATCTGGAAAAAGATCCCTGATAGAAGGTAGAAGTTTTGGTTGTAGGATGGTGTCAATGTACTTTCTGCTGTTCAGTGTGCCATCTATGATATAAAGGCGGCCTACAGCATCTGCTGTCATACATGCCCAGATCATAACACTTGTAGGATTCTTTGTTGTCGCTTGAATGCAATCTGGATGTACCTCTTCCCCGATGCAACGTCTCCGATATTTTCTCCCATCACTGCCTAATATCGATATCTTAGTTTTGTCACTTCATATCACTTGTTTCCACTGACCTTCTGTCCATGCAATGTGTTCTTTTGCCCACTGTATTCATTTCTGCCGCTGCTTTTTATTCAGCAATGGCTTTTTTCAGGGAATCCTACCTTTTAGGCCAACCTCCGTTAGTCTTCTCCGTACTGTTCTTGCACTGACAAAAACACTAGTTACACTCAGGTCACTGCTAATGGCTGCAGATGACATCCATCTGTCCCTGATGCAAATTTGTTTTATTCTCCTATCATCAACAGCTGTTGTGCATTTTTTCTGACCATTTCATTCTTTGTTTTGTATAGATTGTGTTTCCTGATAGCGTAAACAAAATAAACTAAACCTTCGTACTCCTGATGTTGTCACATTCCCACCAACTTCTCTCGCAATTGCTGCATATGGAAGGCCATTTTCATGTAACACCACAATCCTGGATCTCTTCCTGGGTGACCAGTCACCACTTTGCCTGGATGACATTGTTGTATTTATTTTTTACACCGTCGTTAGCACTAAACAATACACACAACCATCCAACCATAATTGCACTTCAGTAACCAACTTTATTCTGCAAAATGAAACAGCCAAACTGACCTTTCCCACCTTTGAACATGACCTTGCATCTGCTCATAAACGACAGCTGATTTGTCCACAGAACGACGATTCCGATTGGCTGGTAATAGCTGTTACTACAATCCGCTTCTTGAATCTAACGTATCTGTACTTCTTTGTCTGACTGAAAGTAGCATAACTTCCCTTGAAATGCAAATATTTGACCTCTGTTTATTGTGTTGAATTCAGCATTAAATTTCCTTTCATTTGATATGTGAATCATTGCACTGCGTGAAGTGTAACAGTTTTTATAAGCATTCAAAGTTGAAAAACATTCAAATTTCAAAATATGTCCGCAATTTTGGCCAACAGTGTATATACAATTCCACGTTTCCAGCACTGGTGGGTAGGCCCATAACCTTGGCCATGATTATGCTAAAGACCTCTATTGATTGCAAAATTTGATTGCATTTATATATTATCAGTAATTTGGAGTTGTGCACCTGAGATTTATAATTTTCTGTGCCTGCAATTAGTCTCATCAGGTAGCACCTCCCATTATATATATTCAGGGTGTGCAGTCCAGGAATCTTTCCTATACAATGTGTGTTCACCTGACGTTTCAGTTTACTTAACTATTTTCAATGACATGAATGTCCTTGAAAACGGTTAAGTAAAACGAAACATCGGGCAAACACACATTGTGTTAGTGTGATTTATTGACTGAAAGTCCCGTGAGTGCCACCTGCCTGCATTTATATATATCATTGAACTTGGGAAGGCACCTGGGCATTATTACATGCATTACAGTGCATCCGGAAAGTATTCACAGCACTTCAATTTTTCCACATTTTGTTATGTTACAGCCTTATTCCAAAATGAAATAAATTAATTTTTGTCCTCAAAATTCTACACATAATACCCCATAATGACAACGTGTAAAAAGTTTTTTTGCGATTTTTGCAAATTTAATTAAAAAAAAACGTACAAATCACATGTACATAAGTATTCACAACCTTTGCTCAGTACTTTGTTGATGCACCTTTGGCAGCAATTACAACCTCAAGTCTTTTTGAATATGATGCCACAAGCTTGGCACACCTATCTTTGGGCAGTTTCGCCCATTCCTCTTTGCAGCACCTCTCAAGCTCCATCAGGTTGGATGGGAGGCATCGTTGCACAGCCATTTTCAGATCTTTCCAGAGATGTTCAATTGGATTCAAGTCTGGGCTCTGGCTGGGCCACTCAAGGACATTCACTGAGTTGTCCTGAAGCCACTCCTTTGATATCTTGGCTGTGTACTTAGGGTCGTTGTCCTGCTGAAAGATAAACCGTCACCCCAGTCTGAGGTCAAGAGCGCTCTGGAGCAGGTTTTCATCCAGAATGTCTCTGTACATTGCTGCATTCATCTTTCTATCTATCCTGACTAGTCTCCCAGTTCCTGCCGATGAAAAACATCCCCACAGCATAATGCTGCCACCACCATGCTTCACTTTAGGGATGGTATTGGCCTGTGGATGAGCGGTGCCTGGTTTCCTCCAAACATAACGCCTGGCATTCACGCCAAAGAGTTAAATCTTTGTCTCTCATGGTTTGAGAGTCCTTCAGGTGCATTTTGGCAAACTCCAGGCGGGCTTCCATGTGGTTTTTTTTTTACTAAGGAGTGGCTTCTGTCTGGCCACTCTACCATACAGGCCTGATTGGTGAATTGCTGCAGAGATGGTTGTCCTTCTGGAAGGTTCTCCTCTCTCCACAGAGGAATGCTGTAGCTCTGACAGAGTGACCATCAGGTTCTTTGTCACCTCCCTGACTAGGCCAACTCTAGGAAGAGTCCAGGTGGTTCCGAACTTCTTCCATTTATGGATGATGGAGGCCACTGTGCTCATTGGAACCTTCAAAGCAGCAGATATTTTTATGTACCCTTCCCCAGATTTGTGCCTCGAGACGTTCCTGTCTCGGAGGTCTACAGACAATTCCTTGGACTTCATGATTGGTTTGTGCTCTGACATGCACTATCAAGTGTGGGACCTTATATAGACAGGTGTAAGCCTTTCAAAATCATGTCCAATCAACTGAATTTACCACAGGTGGACTCCAATTAAGCTGTAGGTACATCTCAAGGATGATCAGTGGAAACAGGATGCACCAGAGCTTCATGGCAAAGTCCGTGAATACTTATGTACATGTGATTTCTTAGTGTTTTTTTTTTAATTGAATTTGCAAAAATCTAAAAAAAACTTTTTACAAGTCATTATGGGGTATTGTGTGTAGAATTTTGAGGAAAAAAATGTGGAAAAAGTGAAGTGTTGTGAATACTTTCCAGATGCACTGTATATATATATATATATATATATATATATAAATCCACATAGGGCAGCACTCCCACCTTGAATCGATAATGTTCTGGTGCCCTCCTAGGTATCCCACACAGGATCCAACATATCCAGACATAGAGGCGGCACTCAGAGATCAATCACCAGACTTGAGACAGAATAATATTTCAACGTTTCGAGACCATTTATTATCTCATCTTCAGGATAAACAGTACAAACAACCACTGACCTTAAATACCCTCCTCGTACAATGCCGGTCCGCTCACGCGGCTGATGGCGCCCACATACTGACGTTATCAAACCGCGTGCACAGCCAGCTGATACATAAATCATTTACAATGTAACACATAACAATCACATTGACAAACATACATACCATCCCCATAAAAACATCAATAGACATGACTATCACAGTATCTATTATTACACCAATATTCATCCTATTATCAGACCCGGATCCAAAAGCACCGTCATCTTTTACAAACTCTATTCCATGAGCCATTTACAGGAGTTTAGACCCATAACCAATTCGCCCAGACACATCGATAATCAATCCATTCATTACCCTTTATACCACGTACATCAAATGTTACCGATGGATCTTATTACAAAAAACAATGTAGCCCCCTATTTTCATTCAGTCCCCTTGGGGACATGGTTCCCAAGCGGATAATCCACTGCGCTTCACAACAAAGTAATTTATGTGACCTGTCGCCTCGTCTAATAGACTCCGGTATGTGGTCGATAATAATATACCTCAGTGTGGCAACACCATGTCCACGGACCAAAAAATGCCGTGCTACAGGTTGGTCACTGCACCCTTTATCGAATGCCTGTTTAATCGATGTACGATGCATAGCCATCCTTTCTCGCAGAGTTCGCTCGGTCTTCCCAACATAACCTAACCCACACGGGCAGGTTATGAGGTATACCACATACCGTGTAAGGCAACTCACCCTATGCCTAATTACCACCTCTTTGCCACTATGAGGATGTTTAAAGGTGGTTCCCGTCTGCATATATCTACAGGTTAAACATCCTAGACATTTGTAACAACCCTTCTTAACTCTCAAAAAACCAGATTGCTCACTTTGTTCTAAATGCATTCCAGTGACATCACGTCTCATCACCCTGTCTTTAATCGTCCGTCTCCTTGTATAGCATGGCATAATGTCAACCTCTTTCAAATTTAGGCTCTCATCCGATTGTAAAATGGGCCATAACTCCTTTACTGTGCTCTTAAGTCCACTACTACAGGGGTTAAAATGATTAACCCATGGAAACTTTTGTCTACCCTTAGTTTTTATAACCTTCTTCAGCAGTTGCTGTCTTGGAATTTTCATAGCCCGTTTTTTAGCCTGTTCCATGGGTATCCTATCATAACCCCTCTCTTCAAATTTATTCATCATGTCATCTATACACTGTTCTGCTGTCACCGGGTTACTACATATTCTCCTTGCCCTCAAGAACTGTGAATATGGAAGACTATATTTACTTGTTTTCGGGTGGAAACTACTGGCATGTAATAAAGTGTTGCGGTCCGTGGATTTTTGATGCAAAGATGTCTCAATGACACCACGCTTCACCTTTACCATAACGTCAAGGAAAGCTATCGATTCTCTATCCACAGTGTAGGTAAACTTGATCGGACTCGTAGAATTATTATGCGTCTGCATCAAACATACAAATTCCTCCTCTGTCCCCGTCCAGATTACAAACAGATCGTCAATATAGCGAGCATAGGTATAAACATACTTCGAAACCATCACGTTCCTAAAAAATATATCCTGCTCTGCTGACATCATATATGCATTCGCGTATGATGGGGCCACATTCGACCCCATCGCACAACCGGACAGCTGTAGGTAGAATCTCCCATCGTAAAGGAAATAATTATGAGTTAAAATTAACTCCAACAGTTCTAGAAATAAATCAATTGCAGGCCCATCATAAAATGCATTACCCTCAATCAACTTTCTGACAGCCAGTAATCCATCATTATTAGGGATGATGGTATACAGACTGGAAATGTCAATACTACATAATAAGCTTCCTGTGGGTACACAGCCGATATTAGACAATAAATTCAGAAACGAGGTCGTATCCAGAATAAACCCCGGGCTGTTCACTATACACGGTTGTAATATCGCGTCAAGGTAGGTAGATAAAGGTTGGAACAAAGAGCCTCTGGCTGCAATAATTGGCCACCCAGGGGGTGCAATCAAGCTCTTATGCACCTTAGGGAGAGTATACAGCAATGGTACTGTCGGATGTTTTGGTACAAGAGCTTTAACCAATTCAGAGGAGATCAGGCCACTATTCGTGGCAATCTCAAGTATAGCTTTTAATTTATCGGCAAAAATCTCTGTGGGATCACCATCTAACATTTTATATACATTAGAGTCAGACAACTGCCTGCAAATCTCCTCCTTGTACATAGTCAAATCTTGAACAACAATCGCCCCGCCTTTGTCCGCGGGGCGAATAATAATATCATTGTAAGACGCCAAATCATTCAATGCATCCGCTTCACCCCTAGTCATATTATTATACCTGGGCTTGCCAACCTTGGACCCAATTACCTTTGATCCTCTCTGATCAAGCATGCGACTAAAGGTCTTAATTGATGCATTGTTAGAGCTGGGTTCAAAGGTACTCTTACTAGATAATTTACGTAGTTGTTCAGGAATAATTGTCTCCACATTAGGGGCCACATTGTTAACAGCCTTAGCCCCCCGAAAAAATTCATGCAACCGTAATTTTCTATTCAACTTGTATTTCTCAATTTCCCATGACACAGTGTCAACATTAGCTACCGGGACTAAAGACAAACCCTTTTGTAAGACCCTCAGTTCAAGTGCTGTCAAAGTATGTGAGGATAGATTGATCACTGCCTCCTCCGTAACAATGGGGGTCTCCCCACTCTTCCTCGACCTTTGCCTCTGACCACCTCTTCGTGTGCGGCTACGTTTCTGCCGCCTCCCATATTGCGAGTACGTGCCCCTAAAGGGAAGTCCTGTACCAACAAATCCCTTGGCATAATGCCATCAGAGTCACTGGTGGTCGTAAGTTCCTGAGAAGAATCTATACCATAGCCACGGCCCATAGTTTGCTGTCGTTGACCTCTCATCCTACCACGAAAATTAAAGTCACGGTGATTACTACTGGCCCAATGATAGACCCTATTCTGCTCATAATCTTGATTCACCCTCACCAACTTCTTCTTTTTGAAGGCAATAAGATCTTTTTTATACATACTGATCTGAGTAGACAATTTTTCAAACCAATTTACCGTAGTATCAGCCTCGAATATCGCCTTATGAGTTTTTTCAAAATCATTGATCTTATCACGGGACACAGCTAATTCCCTTGCTGCTTCCTCGATCACTAACAACATAAGGTCCAGGCTGCATTTATTAAGGACCGCGATCCAACGTTTACAGAATGAAGTATTAAACTTGCCAATTGTAGGGGCGTTCCTCACTCTGAAGCCTCTTGGGATCCGCTTGGCCTTAAAATAATCGCTCAAGGTGATGCCGTGATACAGATAATCCAGTTCTTTCTGTTTTAGACGTATCCAGTCTTTATATAAACTATCCAGGGTAACTGCATCCGTATCATCTGATAGTTGTTGTCCGAACAGAATGGTATCAGCCTCCGTTTCTGAAAATGATAACACTAATCCTTGGGTCTGAATAGACAAATTAACAGACTCCGTGTCACATCCAATTACCACTTCTTCTATATCAGCCATAATGCTGACAAGAAACACAGTCCACAAAAATGCACTGAGGACAAGTAAAATAACTCTTCGTGGGTGCTATAGCCCAGGGAATCACTGGTCTGCCCACCAGGGTACTCCCAACAAATAAATCCACATAGGGCAGCACTCCCACCTTGAATCGATAATGTTCTGGTGCCCTCCTAGGTATCCCACACAGGATCCAACATATCCAGACGTAGAGGCGGCACTCAGAGATCAATCACCAGACTTGAGACAGAATAATATTTCAACGTTTCGAGACCATTTATTATCTCGTCTTCAGGATAAACAGTACAAACACATCGATAATCAATCCATTCATTCTGGGCGAATTGGTTATGGGTCTAAACTCCTGTAAATGGCTCATGGAATAGAGTTTGTAAAAGATGACGGTGCTTTTGGATCCGGGTCTGATAATAGGATGAATATTGGTGTAATAATAGATACTGTGATAGTCATGTCTATTGATGTTTTTATGGGGATGGTATGTATGTTTGTCAATGTGATTGTTATGTGTTACATTGTAAATGATTTATGTATCAGCTGGCTGTGCACGCGGTTTGATGACGTCAGTATGTGGGCGCCATCAGCCGCGTGAGCGGACCGGCGTTGCAAGAGGAGGGTATTTAAGGTCAGTGGTTGTTTGTACTGTTTATCCTGAAGACGAGATAATAAATGGTCTCGAAACGTTGAAATATTATTCTGTCTAAAGTCTGGTGATTGATCTCTGAGTGCCGCCTCTACGTCTGGATATATATATATATATATATATATATATATAAGTGTGTGTGGTGGGTGGGTGTACCAAATTTTAAAAAAATATGCTTATCTTTTTTCATTCATTTTCTCAGGATCCAGTCAGTTTTTGCAATGTATTAGTGGAGCCGGAATGTGGTCTTCACCTTTTTCCTAAAGTTTATCCTACAAATAATTAATATCACATAGTGTAATACTGTATAAATGGTTTAAAGAATCTCACTGACATGGACAACAATAAAAATAGACTTATCTTAATTAAACTGGAAACATGAAGTACGTAGTAGAATTAGGCTTGAATTTCATAAAAATAGAAAATATTTCCTGTGTTACCTGTTTTATTCGTAATATGAATTTACTTCCTGCAATGTAAATGTCACAGCGCGCCGGACTCCGGCACTCAATTATCCGGGTGCGGTGGCGCTGGTCTGCGGAGGGGCAGCAGGTGGTGCATCACCGGCGTTCCTCGCTGCCCTCTGCCTCTCCTTCCCCTGATGGATGCAGGCGGGTGCGGCTCCCTACAGGCACGCGCGCCGACCTGCTGGAAATTTCAAAGGCCATACACACGCCCTTAAGCAACATCACAGGTAGTGACTGGGGTAGCCCTGCTTATTTAATGAAGACTCTGGGGGCACGCCAGTGCCAAAGTATAGGCTCATTTAATGTACTCCAGCGTTCCTGTGATATTCTGTTACCTGTTTCTGACCTTGGCTTAGATTGTGACCCTGATTTCACCTGACCCCTGGTACTGCATCTGATATCTGTTTTTGATTTCGGCTATTTCCTTTGACCTGTTTACGCCTACTCCCTGGTACCGTCTAAGTCCGTTTGGTTCTGACCCGGCCTGTCGACTAAGCTATACGTCTTCTCGGCTTCATCCAGAGTTTACCAGCACCTGTATAAAGGGAACCAATCCTGAGGGCCGTGACCTGTGTGTCGGACGCAGCCAAGTCCATACCTTCTTGCGAGGATCCCTGGTGAATACCGCCGGCACATTAGACTCCACGCCTCAGGCTTAGGTCTAGCCAACTTCCTAAATATGGGTCGCATCCATAATCCGCCCGAGACTTGCGACAGTAAAGACGTAGAATATAGATGTATCCTGCTACATCTTTGCTGCGTACATGGTAAATAGCGCCCTGCATGGCGCAAGGCGTGCGCCCACGAGCAGATATGCGCACTGCGCTCACACCCGCAACTGCATAGGATTGCATGGTGTGATCGCAGTGCGCGCCATAGCGTACCAGTGCTTACGCTGCTGTGGGTAATGTCATGGAGCAATGCGTGCGCACGTTTGTAGCGCGATCAGCAATGATGTAAGAGAACACATCTGTATATTACATTAATAATATCATTAAAGAGGATGAAATGCTCACAAAAACATATAATTACAAGTCAGGATTCACTTATTAGGAGAAATGTCATTGCTATAATTTTTCAGATCAAATTTATGAGCATATTTAGAAATGAATGCAGATACATACCTAAAACTCAGCCATAGTGGAATTATTATTTGCAATCAGCCAGTCACTTTAATGTTCAACTTGTTAAATTTAACATATTTGTTTTATATTTAAATCATGTGTTATTCGGAATAATTTTTTAAAGGATGTACTTAAATTTTAAATAATGTAAAATTCAACCAAGTGACTGGTACAAATATACACAATCATGGTGCATTGGATTACCAGCATTTTTCTAATTAATGTAATATAATATAATCAGGAAAATAAAAGCTGTATCCTAGTTACCAAATGATTACAATACATACTCGTTATCATCTAATATACATCAGACTCTCTATATGTACAGTACAAATGCAAGACTCAACTCCACTGCTAAAACCATTTCGTAACTATACTTATAGAAGTGCCTGTTTAGTTACAATAGAGGTGCTTCAATTGCCTTATTCAACATTATCACTGGTTTGTTAGTTGAGTCATATTTTGGAATACACTTTTCAGGACATAGAGGTGGATTTGCCAAAACTTCAAAATAGAAAAAGTGCAGCTGTTACCAATAGGAACCAAGCAGATTTTAACAATCATTTCATAGAATATAATATAAAAATGATCTGATTGGTAACCTACAGCAGCTTCGTTTTGGAAGTTATAGTCAATCTACCCCATAGTCAGATGTAGTTACTACTGTTATTGGGGTAATATGTTTAATTTTATAGACCACGAAAGTACTGGGGGCCTTATCACAGTGATACAGAATATTGTACCACTGCTATTTATGATTACCCAGCTCCTATGGGTCCCTGGCTAAAACCACCCACCTTGGTGTTGATTTTTTCATATTCACTGCATAGGCAAATGCAGGGGGGTTCAAGTTCCTTGGAAACCCCCCTCCCCAGCCCACACCGTGACCACAATAGGACTACCAAATAATACAACTTTACTTGTGCTGCATATTCTCCTCACTATCACAAATGAAATAATTAGCACCATGTGTCAGCCAGTAATGAACTGAATACACCTATGTACCAACTAGGAGATCTGGAAAACATGCAATGTTAGGGTTGCACTGCTATAGACCATCTATAGGCTTTATTATTACTAGTGTTATGCAGTGCATAAGAAGACCAATATGTACATATACGTCCAGAGCAGTATTAGGTTATTATGCTGCTCTCCCAGGCTCACGGTTTGCTTCCATGCTCTAGAATGGTGCTTAAATTAAAAATAAAACTTTCAGCTGAGACAGGATGGCCCTACTGCTGCAACTAATGGCTTTACTGTGATCGCTGGTCCTGTATATGTTGGAATTATGATATACACTTCCTGGGCCGTAACTAGGGTAGTGCGGCCGGTGCCATCGCACAGGGCACCACAGGTCAGGGGGCGCTGTCTGGGCCTGTCAAATTTCTGTTTATTTTCATGCTTGTAGCTTTATCTTATTTCATCCCCAGCATCTCCTGGCCTCTCCTATCTCTTCCCTGGCCCTTCGCCATGAAGCCATTGCCCTTTTTTGGACGCCAATGCTTTTTCTGGCACAGGGCACCAAAAAGTCTAGTTACGGCTCTGTACACTACACTTTGTATGATGCATATTAAAGCTTGTTAAGGGCTAATTATGTCCTCTTCATGGATTAGCCACACTCACCTTAAATTCAAACATTTGGAAACCCTTGTCTAGAAATCCTGCGTTTGCCCCTAGACTGGCAAGAAGAAGTGTTGTGCACATTGGTGGCTAGTGTCCAAATTAAACATCCATTTCTTCATAAGAACAGTATCAGGGGAAAAGAGTTTCATAAATAGCCTCCTAAAATGACAGTATTAAAGCTCACCAATCATAAGCAATCATAAGCAGACATCAGTTACAGAGGTTTATATCTATAGTATATTACCATCACTTTGCATCATATAGTAATAAACAAGTTTTTCCTCAATGTCATGTTTTATTTTCTCTCGTTACTCTGGAGGATTTATTACTCAGTACTCATTTTACAATCTCACTTTTTGCTCTGAAATGTACCTTAACCCAATTCCTTACAGAAACTCCTAATTATGGCTTGTTACAAAATAGCAAGATTGTGCATTCAAATAGATCATAACGAACAGCAAATACCGAGAGATGTACAATTTAAAAGAACAGCGGATCAAGCTCAGCTTGTTGAGTGCTCATCTCCAGAATACATTACTGGCTATTTCCTGTCTATCTCTATTATATTGGATATTTGGATCTTAAATTACAACATGAGCTAAAGAATACTTTTATGGTTCACATTAACTGTTTCCAAAAGCATGTCAGAGTTTTATGCGCAAGTGCACCACCAGTCCGCGATCCATCTATTGATTTTTGTATGTAAAATATGCATGTATAAAATATTGTATCAGCGAGTAATATAAAGTACCTGTCAAAATATTGTAACACGCAAAATTGCTCCCCATGAGATGGACTTGCTATAATAGAATGACAGGGAACCACATTTCCATTATAATTATAAGAAACGAGTGATGTTACGTATTTATAATTTAAGGCGGAATCCTCTGAAGTGACATCTTCTCTAAGCTGAATTATGCATCTGCCGGCTTTTAAACAGTTCTCCTGGCACAAGTCAGCGAAGATGAAGTTGTCTTTCTAAAATAATTGCTCTGCAAAGCATCCATTATACCTGGAAAATGTAGAACTTGACTTCTACAAATTATACACTAGCCTTTAATGGTTATTTTTGACAGCTATTAGCTTTCTGCGTTTGACAAAAAAAAATTGGAGTAAAGTCAGACTATTGATATCATTGTTCGATGTACTGCATCTTAATGTAAGTCTCTTTCAGTTCTATTAAAGTTCATCACTTGCAGAGCTGGGGTGAGATGGGTAAGGAGTTAGGGGAGCAAGGGTAGGGTGAAGGAGGAAAGTACATGACCATCATGTATCAAGTGAATTTTCCCAATAACAAATGGGCTATCATCCTATGCACATTCTGAGTAATTTATGCCTGACACTGGAAGTAATTTACAAAAATATGGCGTGGAGTAAAAGTGATGAAAATGATGTCAAGTTACTGTATTCGCTCTGTGCCCCTATATTTATCCTGTTCCTTATGGATTTGAGCACTAAGGGCTTGATTCAGACCCGGATGCTAAGCCGCGTTCGCTCGCTATGAGCGATTGTTGCCCATCTGCGCATGCGTATGCATCGCAGTGCACGTATGCAAGCCAATCATTGCGATTGGGAATCGTGCGCTGGTTGTACACAGACTAGGGATGTGCGCCGGACCATTTTTGCCGGATTTGAATTTGGTTCTAATTCGTCGTCCGGATTTGGATTTGGATTTGCCAAACTGCGGTGACTGGCTTTGGATTTGGATTTGGAGTTTTTTATAAAAATTTACAAAAAAAGATGAAATCACATAAATTGGTCTTTTTTTTCTTCCTAGAGTATTATTAACCTCAATAACATTAATTTCCAGTCAATTTCGAACACCTGACAGCTTATAATATTGTTTTCAACATTATTGGCTAAAGGTTGCAGTGAGCTGACTGATAACTAAGCGACAGAGCAGCGGCACAACGACACAGACACCACAGTATAAAGCACATCTATGACACATTGCCACACAGCAGTGGCAGAAATGAAAAGTAGTGCACCCACCCAGTGGGGTACGGCCAGCAGAATCACAGTACTTGTTTGCTTAGTAGGCTACGGCCCAAGGAGTCACAGTGCACAATCTTATTCACATTACACCACAAAATAGTGCCCCTGATTCACATTACACCATAAAGTAGTGTCTCTTATTTATGTTACGACACACAGTAGTGACCCTTTTACACAATGCCCACAGTAGTGCCCCTTTTACACAATGCCCACAGTAGTATGCCCCCCAGTAGTATGCCCCCCAGTAGTATGCCCCCCCAGTAGTATGCCCCCCAGTAGCAGGCCCCCAAGTAGTATGGCCCCCCAAGTAGTAAGGCCCCAGGAGTATGGCCCCCAGTAGCAGGCCCCCCCAGTAGCAGGCCCCCCCAGTAGCAGGACCCCCCAGTAGCAGGCCCCCAGTATTATGCCCCCCGATAGCAGGCCCCCCAGTAGTATGCCCCCCCAAGTAGCAAGCCCCCCCAGTAGCAGGCCACCCAGTAGTATGCCCCCCCAGTAGCAGCCCCCCCCCCAGTAGCAGGCCCCCCAATAGTATGGCCCCCCCCAGTAGTATGCCCCCCAGTAGCAAGCCCCCCCAGTAGTATGGCCCCCAGTATTATGTCCCCCAGTAGCAGGCCCCCCCAGTAGTATGGCCCCCTGTAGTTGTGCCCCCCAGTAGCTGTCCCCCCCTGTAGCAAGCCCCCCAGTTGTATGCCCCCCAAGTAGCAGACCCCCCAGTATTATGCCCCCCAGTAGCAGGCTCCCCCAGTAGTATGGCTCCCCCAGTAGAAGGCCCCCCAGTAGAATGGCCCCCAGTAGTATGCCCCCCCAAGTAGCAGACCCCCCCAGTAGTATGCCCCCCAGTAGTTGTGCCCCCCAGTAGCGCCTCCAGCCCTTACACACCTAAAAAATAAAAAAGTTACCTGTATCCCAGCTCCCGAGCCGTCCGCTTTGCATCCACGCGACGAGGAGGGAGCCGTAAGACAGAGCTCCAGAGTGAGCTCCTGGTGTACGGCTCCCTCCGGAAGACAGAGCTCCTGAGTGAGCTCCTGGTGTATGGCTCCCTCCGTACACCAGCCAATGAGAGTCTGTGTGACTCTCATTGGCTGCTGTGACAAACACACAGGTGCCGCTGGTGGCTGTGTGTTTGTTCTGTGTAGGGCAGACCGCTATCACAGCGGTCTGCCCTACACTCGAGGAGCCCTGATGTCGGATTCTCTAGTGAGAATCCGACATCAGGTGGCCGCCGTTTGGCCCCGAACGGGGATCCGAATCAGGCGGGGAACACCCGAACAGCGTTCGGGTGGACTCGGATCACCTATGTTCGGAGCGGTTCGGATTCCACAGAATCCGAACCGCTCATCTCTAACACAGACTGAGCCCTACTTTGAGTGACAGATAGTGCCGCTTGTGGGTGGTAACAGAGAAAGGTGCTTGTGAACGGGGGAGTGGTGCTGCAAACGCAGGCATGTCTGGGCATCAAATCAGCATTTAATGGGCATCCATAATTAGCATGGAGGTGTCATTGTACACGTCACTTGGTTGTATTTCAGCCTGCAGTGAATGCAGTGCTTGCGGCGGGGTCGTGTCTACCTCAAGCGCTGCGTGCAGCTCCAATGGCTCTCGATGTTACTGATTAATCATACACTTCCTGGAGATGACGTGTGCTGGGAATGAAAATGGGGTGTCTTTAGACTGGTGTGTGCTCACTCTGGCGTCACTCCCTAAGACCTAGAGGGCGTCCTTACACCAGACAGTGATATCACAGAATTTGCATATCCGGACCCTTTTGGATATGAGCAATCGCGTCTTAGCATCTGGGTCTGAATCGCCCCCTAAGTGCATTTTTTCCAGAGAAATTTGTTTAGCTCAGAGAGATAGTGAGAACAGTGCCTTTTGGATGAAAAGATACATAGGGAGGGCTGAGTGGAGAGATAAAAGGAAAACATTATATATAAGGAAAGTTATATCTGCATACTTGTGTTTTTACATCTGTAGATTGAGTTGCATGCATCTTCAGGTATGTGCAGCCTTAAATATTGCCTCATCTGAAGCAAAGATATATATGACTCTCTTGTTTAGTTGTAATTGTTTATTCTTTATTGATTTTTGGTGTTACGGCACGCTATGCCAGCCATGCCACCCGAGTACATTACGTTTACGTCATGCCGAGGATGCTGGGTTGCCAAGGCCCGGAAGAACATCAGTACACGAAGCATCCTCAGGGGCTGTATAGACAGGGGTGTCTATGTCTGGACAATCCAGAGGACTCTCCAGGCAGCACTGCAGCAGCAATTCTGGCTGCAAGGTGCCATTCCAGGCACCCTGCTAACCAAATGCAGGGACTGTGGAGCAGTGATGGTGCCGCCCACAGGGCATGCCCCTAGTTAAATAATGAAAAGACATATTGAAAAAACAGATAATTCATATGGTAGACTCTTTACAGGCAAAGTGCAAATTTGTAAAAGTCATAGCAACTAATGAGATGGTTTCTTTCATTGTCTAGCCTGCAGTAGATTAACAGCTAAATGCTGATTGGTTCCTATGGCTGATGCACATTTGTGTTTTCAGGGGCATTTTCAATTGGTCACAATATTTTTTATCGCAGAACTTAACACGGCTATCTCAACCAATTTTTGATTACTGTGGCTATGTGTGTTCCCGATATTCATGCTATCCGATTTAAAAAAATTTACTGTGATCATTTTTTTGCATAACTCGGGGGATATTTGAAAAAAATGGGGAAATCAGCCTGTACCCTAAACACTTTAATTAAATATTGGATAACAGTATTACTGTCTATTACTGTCCTAAAGAAAAATATGTTGTGTTTTTAAATTGTTTCAAATGGCTGATTGTTGTATTTTTTGTAATTTTTAATAGCAGTGAAATGGTAGAAAGTAAATTTGTTTGCTAAAATAAATTCTTTTCAAAGTCGGGGTGCATAAAAATGGCATTAAGTTGATTTTTGAGTAATTTAAAGCAACTCTAAATATTTCTTTAAAAACACCTGTAACTCCCACCTACAAGGTTAAAAACACCAGTCCCATCCATACAGCACTTACATATACCTATCCCAATTTTTTTCACACATTATACTAAAACATTATTCTGCACTTTTACAGAAAAATACCCCAATAATGACATGTGGTCCAATTACGCTAATTGAAAACTTTCCAATTGCCATAATCGGTCTTTGAGGATAGGGGTGTTCTGAACCAAGTTCAGTCATTTTTACCTTTACTTAACTATTTTTCCATACTTTGTACCTGCTGTTGGCCTAAGAGAAATAAACAGTGGTAATTCCTGTTGAAATTACCGTGGCTAAAATTCTCGTGGCCAATTGAATAGGAAAAACCTCTTGCCTGGCAGAAATTTCTTGCATGGCGGAAAAAAAATTAATTAACGCGGCCAATTGAATATTAATAAATAATATTAAATGTGACTTTATGGTATTAATATATGTGTTACAAAGTAAATATCTTTTTTAACTCAATAGTTACTCTATAGTAACTCTTAATAAGCTAAGGCATCTATCAGTTTAGACCTGTAGTTAGACAATATACCAGATTGGTGTTTATTATTAAATTCTTCACATTGGCCTTGAAGTACCTTCTAATATGGTCAGGGCATGTGACCAGTAACATTGCTGATTTTACCTTGCATCCCATACAGGTGCATAAAGAGAATTGGTGATCTTTGGCTATGTAAAACAGTGATGTGCACAGTTGAACACCGCTATCCACCTTCACCGGCAAATGTTTCTCTCTAAGGGCTCTATTTATCAACATTATTTTTACTAAAATAATGTGAAAAAGGGTGTTTTCACACCCTTTTCACATTATTTTAGTATCACCTATAGTTATTACAGGGCAATTGGAGTAGAATTCGTAAAATTCTACTCCAACCCCTAAGTATCACATATTTTTAGTAAGCAGAGTGCATTTCCCATAACTGTAATGGAAAATGTGATCTGACCATAGTTACTAAAAATAAATGTGAAAAAAATACCGGGGAAAGCCCTGTGATAATAACGCCTCCTGGAGGTGGCGTTATCCAGGGTCTCCCCCGGTTACCGGCCTCCTGCCCTGCCCTAACGGGGAGAGCAGAGCCGGGAGTCAGTCCCTGTAATCAGCTGTGTGATCTAAACAGACCGCAAGCTGATTACTGGAAAAAAAAGAAAAAAAAATAGTAAAAAAATAGTAAAAATTACTTACCTGACTTCAGGGACCGGTGATCGGGCCTCCGGTGATGATTCCCCTCCTGTCAGCTGGTCTCCCACAGTGCACTGCTGCCCGGTCATCAGGTGATCGGGCCCCAGTGCAGTATGGGAGATCACCTGACCGGAGGAATGGAGAACATCACCGAAGGCCTGGAGCATGCAGGTAAGTGTAAGTAAGGGAGGGGGGGACGCGGGGGGTCACAGGGGGTCCGCGATCGCAGGGGGCGGGGCTTAGTGCCGGGGGTGGAGCTTAGCGCCGGATGGGGGGTAGCTGCGGCGAACGGTCAGCGCATGCGCGGGCACTTAATCACGGTATTTTTTGCGAAAATACCGGGATTAGCAGGTACAGAGCTTTATCGCAAGCTCTGTCCCTGCAAGGGATTTGTAGTAAATCCCTGTGATATTGCCTGAATTCGCAATGCAAATTCACTAGGTAATATCACACTACAATCTGCATTACCAATGCGGATTGTAGTAAATAGAGCCCTAAAGCATTGTGCCAGGAGTTTGTCTAGCCAAGTTTATTCATTCTGTAAATCCCAATAATACTTACTTTTTTTTCAAAAATATATTTATTATGGCTTTCCATAATACAATAAGTATATAAAAAATAGATAAATATATAAAATAAATAATATTGTATAAACAAGAAATAATTGAGACAGGGATAAATGAAGGGAAATAGGGCCTCATTCAGAGGCGGTCGGAGGATGCAAGCGGTCGCTCAGAAACTGGGCGGCCGCTTGCATCCTGACCGGCCGCCTCTGTTTCGGTCGTTAGGCTGTGGGTTAACACCAACAGCTCTAATGACCGCTAGGGTGATGGTCGCGATGGTCATTGACCATCGCGACCATCAGGGCTTACGACGAGACCCTAGGGTAGGGTCTCACTTGTCGTAAGCCCCGGAGAGCTTCTGGCTCTGTCAGAGCCGGAAGCTCTCCACTGACATCACTAGTGATGTCAGTGGGGCCTCCCCCAAATGGCAGGCGTTCCCATGGGAACGCCTCCATTTGGGCTGCCACCCCCCCGGCCCGCCTTCCAAACGGGGTGAGCTGTCAATCAACATCGAAAGCTCGCCCCCTTTGGAAAAAGACCAGCTACGACCAGCGCTGTCGGTCGTAGCGGGTCTCAAGCATGCGCACGAAGGAGCCGGCTCCCTCGTGTGCATGCGCACTAGACAAACATCGAGGCGGCCGTGCGGTCGTAGACCGTACGGCCACCTCTGAATACAGCCCATAGCCCCTATAGTAAAACCCAACATTTTTTTTCCCTATTTTTGTAAAGAAAATATAGATTAATATATTTGTGAACCGAGAAAATTACATGACAATCTTAAATGGGATATGTTCAATATATTAAAGAAGAAATTGAACATCGAATCTATAATATATCAACCAAAGAAAATAAAACAACTGCCAAATTGTCTTAATTGATAGAATATAAATAATAAAAAGAAAAAAAACAACACAAATTGAATGCCATATGCTACACAGTTTTAGATACTTACCTACATTGTCTTGCTAATATGACATCATCAGAAGCTCCAATTATTGAGCAATAAGCATTGTGAGCAGGAGATCTGTATGTGTGGGAATAGGGAACGTGGTGAGAAAACTGGTACACCTGGAAGTCCTATTCCATAAGTATTTGTATCTGTACATGATTTTCGTGCACTTTAAAGACACATTTTGCCATTTTGTAGCTATTAAATCCACTTTCAAAAGTAAATAACATGAATTTATACTTTTGGAATAGAGAATTGGCATTTTGGTCTCCCGCAAACTTTGATGCCTGAGACCACTGCTTCCATTCACCACAATATAAGCACATCCCTTAGCACAGAGTTCTGTGTACTATGACATACGGGCCCTGATTCAGAGCTGCTCGCAAAAAGAGAGCGCTCGCTCTGAATCAGGGCGGCCGCTCGCTAAGCTGTGGGTGACCACCCACAGCTGATGGTCGCGACCATCACGACCATTGCGACCATTGGGCTTGCGACAAGACACTTGTGGTATGGTCTCCTTCCCACAAGCCCCTAATAGAGCAGGAAGCTCAACTACTGACATCACGAGTGATGTCAGTAGGGCCGCCCTCAAATGGCAGGCTTCCTTCGGGATCGCCTCCATTTGGCCAGCCACCCCCCTCCCCGCCTACAAAACGGGACGAGCTGTTGATCAACATCGACAGCCGCCCCATTTTGTTGCGAGCCCCAGAGCGCACTGCCCGCCCATCATCCCGCTTGCGAGCGGGTCTGAATCAGGCCCACTGCACACTCTCCAGCTCTATCTCTCTTTGATGTATAACCAGGTTGAAAACAGGAACATTGTTTATTCTATCATGCTGAAGCAATTACTGTTTTCCTATCCTATTACTTACACAATGTTGTTTTTATCCCATCCAGTCTTCTTTAAATGCAGGAAAGTTGTTGTTTTTTTCCTGTGGAAAAGTTGTAAGATGATAGCCCATGTCTACAAGGTGCCTCGAGTAATACAACAGATGTATCAGCAAAAACATTTGCTTAAAAAATGTTCTGATAATGGGAAATGGAGCCACAATGGACATCTATACACTGAGGCTATTTGCAGGTCAGCAGGTTGTACTAATTGCCAGAAGAGTCTCCCTCCAAGGGTCCTATTAATGCATATTTAAACAGTCCAGTCACATTCTTTTAAAATATGTTTTTCTACACACCTTGCCCGTTTATGCATATTGCATCCTCAATCACTTCTTATAACTAGCCTTGTCCTACAGCCTGTGTATTATCCAGCAGGCATGCAAGGCAGTACTTAAACACTGAGAGACAATCATCAGATAAGGCAGATTCTCACCGAGAGTGCAAGAGATTCAGCTGAAGCTGTCTCTTTGTGATCTCTCCTTGTTTGCAGCATTGCTTCTATCTAAGAATCGCTGGCAGCTCTGTTCAAAGAAAAATACACAACTGTAACACAAATGAGCTGAACTGAAAGCTACAATGGGTTGCAAATGTGTGTTAGAAATTTACATATTACTGAAAATTGATAGAACTATACGAGTATTATGAGGCTGATGCAGAGATGAAGGAAAGCCATTTGCGTGGAATTATGTAGCGTTTTTTCACACGCTCATGCTCTGGAGCTGAGATTATACAATTACAGTTGATGCGGAGTAGTACTAAACCCAGCTGAAGGGACCCTATGTATTTTTTTTTCTGATATTTAATTTTTTTTTCTATATTTACAGGTAGAAACATACATGGATCACAGCGATCTGTGTATGTTTCTGCCAAACTCTCAGATCACAGGCAGGTGTATTTTTTTCAAGAGTTTTTACAGGAGAGTTTTCCCATCTCATGAGAATTTAGAAACTCTCTGCTTGGTAAATTCCAGAATCCTATCTTCACCAGTGAAAAGGTTCTCGAGTTTTGCCAATGGTGAATTGAAGAGACTTTGCTAACTCTCCAGTATTTTCCTGTAGCAAAGGAGACCTGTCTCCCGAGTTTGATATTAGTAAATTTGAGAGTGGGAAAAAATGCCCAAACTCTCCCAAACTCTCAGCTTAGTAAATTTACCCCATAATGTGTGCTTCTCATGTATATAGTGAAGACATAGCAGATAACATACATGTAATAAAGTAGGTTTTCCATTGGCTGCTTGTTTATATACACAAAATATGAGACCAGTGGCGTCCCTCCCCGCTGTGTCACCTGGTGCAAGGAGGGACGCTGTGCGCGCAGCACAGCATGTGGCCTCGTGGGACGGGGGCGTGGCCTCGCGGCTTCAACTCCGGTGGTCCCGTTCTTGTTACTGTAGGGGGGTGCAGAAGGTGCCTTGTGGCAGTGCCGGCTCCCTTACAATGTCAGGAGCTGAGTGCTGCACTCAATGCAACAGTGCAGCACTCGGCTCCAGTTACTGAAGCGGAGTCTGCGCCTTGGTGTCACCTTGTGACGCCACTGTATGAGACCCATAGATTTTCAACAAATCCAGTTAATATTTTTGTTAGTGCTGAATAATGTGAAAAGCAAAAAAGTTACCATATTTTCGTATTTAAAGTGGTTTTCTTCAGCCCTGCTGCATTTACAAAGATACAAGGTTTGAAGGATTTTCACTGTGAGCAGACAGCAAGAATCACCTCAGCCCTGAGCTCCTGCTTTCCTCCTCCCCCTCTATGCTCAAAATCACCTCTGCCCCATGCTCCTGCTTTCCTCATCCCCCTCCATGCTCAAAATCACCCCTGCCCCATGCTCCTGCTTTCCTCCACCCCCTCTATGCTCAAAAACACCTCTGCCCCATGCTCCTGCTTTCCTCCTCCCCCTCTATGCTCAAAATCACCTCTGCCCCGTGCTCCTGCTTTCCTCCACACCCTCTATGCTCAAAAACACCTCTGCCCCGTGCTCCTGTTTTCATCCTCCCCCTCTATGCTCCAAAACACCTCTGCCCCATGCTCCTGCTTTCATCCTCCCCCTTTATGCTCAAAAACACCTCTGCCCCGTGTTCCTGCTTTCCTCCTCCCCCTCTATGCTCAAAAACACCTCTGCCCTGTGCTCCTGCTTTCCTCCTCACCTCTATGCTCAAAAACACCTCTGGGCCATACTCCTGCTTTTATCCTCCCCCTCCATTCTCAAAAACACCTCTGCCCCATGCTCCTGCTTTTATCCTCCCCCTCTATGCTCAAAAACACCTCTGCCCCATGCTCCTGCTTTCCTCCTCCCCCTCTATGCTCAAAAATACCTCTGCCCTGTGGTCCTGCTTTCCTCCTCACCCTCTATGCTCAAAAACACCTCTGCCCCATGCTCCGGCTTTCCTCCTCCCCCTCTATGCTCAAAAACACATCTGCCCCATGCTCCTGCTTTAATCCTCCCATTCTTTGCTCAAAGAGCTCCTGCTTTCATCCTCACCCTCTATGCTCAAAAACACCTCTGCACTGTGCTCCTGCTTTCCACCTCCCCATCTATGCTCCAAATCACCTCTGCCCCGTGCTCCGGCTTTCCTCCTAACCCTTTATGCTCAAAAACACCTCTGCACCATTGCTCCTGCTTTCATCCTCCCCCTCTATGCTCAAAAACACCTCTGCCCCATGCTCCTGCTTTCCTCCTCCCCCTCTATGCTCAAAAACACCTCGGCCCTGTGCTCCTGTTTTCCTCCTCACCCTCTATGCTCAAAAACACCTCTGCCCCATGCTCCTGCTTTCATCCTCCCCCTCTAGGCTCAAAAACACCTCTGCCCCATGCTCCTGCTTTCATCCTCCCCCTCTAAGCTCAAAAACACCTCTGCCCCGTGATCCTGCTTTCCTCCTCACACTCTATGCTCAAAAACACCTCTACAACAGGCTCCTGCTTTTATTCTCTCACTCTTTGCTCAAAAACACCTCTGCAAAGTGCTCCTGCTTTCATCCTCCCCCTCTATGTTCAAAAACACCTCTGCCCCGTGCTCCTGCTTTCCTCCTCACCCTCTACGCTCAAAAACACCTCTGCCCCATGCTCCTGCTTTCCTACTCCCCCTCTATGCTCAAAAACACCTCTGACCCGTGCTCCTGCTTTCCTCCTCCCCCTCTATGCTCAAAAACACCTCTGCCCCGTGCTCCTGCTTTCCTCCACCCCCTTTTATGCTCAAAATCACCTCTGCCCCGTTCTCCTGCTTTCCTCCTCCCCCTCTATGCTCAAAAACACCTCTGCCCCGTGCTCCTGCTTTCCTCCTCCCCCTCTATGCTCAAAATTACCTCTGCCCATGCTCCTGCTTTCCTCCTCGCCCTCTATGCTCAAAAACACCGCTGACCCCGTGCTCCTGCTTTCCTCCACACCCTCTATGCTCAAAATCACCTCTGCACCATGCTCCTGCTTTCATCCTCCCTTTCTATGCTCAAAACCACCTCTGACCCATGCTCCTGCTTTTATCCTCCCACTCTATGCTCAAAACCACCTCAGCCCCGTGCTCCTGCTTTCCTCCTTCCCCTCTATGCTCAAAAACATCTCTGCCTCGTGCTCCAGCTTTCCTCCTTCCCCTCTATGCTCAAAAACACCTCTGCCCTGTGCTCCTGCTTTCCTCCTCACCCTCTATGCTCAAAAACACCTCTGCCCCGTGCTACTGCTTTCCTCCTCACACTCTGTGCTCAAAATCACCTCTGCCCCATGCTCATGCTTTCCTCCTCCCCCTCTATGCTCAAAATCACCTCTGCCCCATGCTCCTGCTTTCATCCTCCCCCTCTATGCTCAAAAACACCTCTGCACCGTGCTCCTGCTTTCCGCCTCCCCCTCTATGCTCAAAAACACCTCTGCCCCATGCTCCAGCTTTCCTCCTCCCCCTCTATGCTCAAAAACACCTCTGCCCCGTGCTCCTGCTTTCCTCTTCACACTCTATGCTAAAAATCACATCTGCCCCGTGCTCCTGCTTTCCTCCTCCCCCTCTTTGCTCAAAAACACCTCTGCCCTCTGCTCCTGCTTTTCTCCTCCCCCTCTATGCTCAACAACTCCTCTGCCCTCTGCTCCTGCTTTCCTTCTCACCCTCTATGCTCAAAAACACCTCTGCCCAATGCTCCTGCATTCCATCCCACCCTCTATGCTCAAAATCACCTCTGCCCCATGCTCCTGCTTTCCTCCTCACCCTCTATGCTCAAAAACACCTCTGCCCCATGCTCCTACTTTCATCCTACCATTCTTTGCTCAAAACACCTCTTCCCTGTGCTCCTGCTTTCATCCTCCCCTTCTATGCTCAAAAACACCTCTGCCCTGTGCTCCTGCTTTCCTCCACTCCCTCTGTGCTCAAAAACACCTCTGCTCCGTGCTCCTGATTTCTTCCTCTCCCTCTATGCTCAAAATCACCTCTGCCCCATGCTCCTGCTTTCCTCCTCACCCTCTATGGCATGCTCCTGCTTTCCTCCTCTCACTCTATGCTCAAAAACACCTCTGCCCCATGCTCCTGCTTTCCTCCTCTCCCTCTATGCCTCAAAAACACCTCTGCCCTGTGCTCCTGCTTTCCTCCTCACCCTATTTGCTCAAAAACACCTCTGCCCCATGCTCCTGCTTTCCTCCTCACACTCTGTGCTCAAAATCACCTCTGCCCCGTGCTCCTGCTTTCCTCCTCCCCCTGTATGCTCAAAAACACCTCTGCCCCATGCTCCTGCTTTCCTCCTCCCCCTCTGTGCTCAAAAATACCTCTGCCCTGTGCTCCTGCTTTCCTCCTCACCCTCTATGCTCAAAAACACCTCTGCCCCGTGCTCCTGCTTTCCTATTCCCCCTCTATGCTCAAAAACACCTCTGCCCCATGCTCCTGCTTTCCTCCTCCCCCTCTATGCTCAAAAACACCTCTGCCCCGTGCTCTTGCTTTCCTCCTCCCCCTCTATGCTCAAAAACACCTCTGCCCCGTGCTCCTGCTTTCCTCCTCCCCCTTTATGCTCAAAATCACCTCTGTCCCGTGCTCCTGCTTTCCTCCTCCCCCTCTATGCTCAAAATCACCTCTGCCCCGTGCTCCTGCTTTCCACCTCCCCCTCTATGCTCAAAATTACCTCTGCCCATGCTCCTGCTTTCCTCCTCACCCTCTATGCTCAAAAACACCTCTGCCCCGTGCTCCTGCTTTCCTCCACACCCTCTATACTCAAAATCACCTCTGCACCATGCTCCTGCTTTCATCCTCCCCTTCTATGCTCAAAACCACCTCTGACCCATGCTCCTGCTTTCATCCTCCCCCTCCATGCTCAAAAACACCTCTGCCCCGTGCTCCTGCTTTCCTCCTTCCCCTCTATGCTCAAAAACAACTCTGCCCTGTGCTCCAGCTTTCCTCCTTCCCCTCTATGCTCAAAAACACTTCTTCCCTGTGCTCCTGCTTTCCTCCTCACCCTCTATGCTCAAAAACACCTCTGCCCCATGCTACTGCTTTCCTCCTCACACTCTGTGCTCAAAATCACCTCTGCCCCATGCTCCTGCTTTCCTCCTCCCCCTCTATGCTCAAAATCACCTCTGCCCCATGCTCATGCTTTCATCCTTCCATTCTTTGCTAAAAAACGCCTCTGCCCTGTGCTCCTGCGTTCATCCTCCCCCTCTATGCTCAAAAACACCTCTGCCCCGTGCTTCTGCTTTCCTCCTCCCCCTCTATGCTCAAACACACCTCTGCCCCGTGCTCCAGCTTTCCTCCTCCCCCTCTTTGCTCAAAAACACCTCTGCCCTCTGCTCCTGCTTTCCTCCTCCCCCTCTATGCTCAAAAACTCCTCTGCCCTCTGCTCCTGCTTTCCTTCTCACCCTCTATGCTCAAAAACACCTCTGCCCCATGCTCCTGCATTCCTTCTCACCCTCTATGCTCAAAATCACCTCTGCCCCGTGCTCCTGCTTTCCTCCGCGCCCTCTATGCTCAAAAACACCTCTGCCCCATGCTCCTGCTTTCATCCTACCATTCTTTGCTCAAAACACCTCTGCCCTGTGCTCCTGCTTTCATCCTCCCCTTCTATGCTCAAAAACACCTCTGCCCTGTGCTCCTGCTTTCCTCCACTCCCTCTGTGCTCAAAAATACCTCTGCCCCGTGCTCCTGCTTTCCTCCTAACCCTCTATGGCATGCTCCTGCTTGCCTCCTCTCCCTCTATGCTCAAAAACACCTCTGCACCGTGCTCCTGCTTTCCTCCTCTCCCTCTATGCCTCAAAAACACCTCTGCCCTGTGCTCCTGCTTTCCTCCTCACCCTATTTGCTCAAAAACACCTCTGCCCCATGCTCCTGCTTTCCTCCTCTCCCTCTATGCCTCAAAAACACCTTTGCCCTGTGCTCCTGCTTTCCTCCTCACCCTATTTGCTCAAAAACACCTCTGCCCCATGCTCCTGCTTTCCTCCTCCCCCTCTGTGCTCAAAAATACCTCTGCCCTGTGCTCCTGCTTTCCTCCTCACCCTCTATGCTCAAAAACACCTCTGCCCCGTGCTCCTGCTTTCCTATTCCCCCTCTATGCTCAAAAACACCTCTGCCCCATGCTCCTGCTTACCTCCTCCCCCTCTATGCTCAAAAACACCTCTGCCCCGTGCTCTTGCTTTCCTCCTCCCCCTCTATGCTCAAAAACACCTCTGCCCCGTGCTCCTGCTTTCCTCCTCCCCCTTTATGCTCAAAATCACCTCTGTCCCGTGCTCCTGCTTTCCTCCTCCCCCTCTATGCTCAAAATCACCTCTGCCCCGTGCTCCTGCTTTCCACCTCCCCCTCTATGCTCAAAATTACCTCTGCCCATGCTCCTGCTTTCCTCCTCACCCTCTATGCTCAAAAACACCTCTGCCCCGTGCTCCTGCTTTCCTCCACACCCTCTATACTCAAAATCACCTCTGCACCATGCTCCTGCTTTCATCCTCCCCTTCTATGCTCAAAACCACCTCTGACCCATGCTCCTGCTTTCATCCTCCCCCTCCATGCTCAAAAACACCTCTGCCCCGTGCTCCTGCTTTCCTCCTTCCCCTCTATGCTCAAAAACAACTCTGCCCTGTGCTCCAGCTTTCCTCCTTCCCCTCTATGCTCAAAAACACTTCTTCCCTGTGCTCCTGCTTTCCTCCTCACCCTCTATGCTCAAAAACACCTCTGCCCCATGCTACTGCTTTCCTCCTCACACTCTGTGCTCAAAATCACCTCTGCCCCATGCTCCTGCTTTCCTCCTCCCCCTCTATGCTCAAAATCACCTCTGCCCCATGCTCATGCTTTCATCCTTCCATTCTTTGCTAAAAAACGCCTCTGCCCTGTGCTCCTGCGTTCATCCTCCCCCTCTATGCTCAAAAACACCTCTGCCCCGTGCTTCTGCTTTCCTCCTCCCCCTCTATGCTCAAACACACCTCTGCACCATGCTACTGCTTTCATCTTCCCATTCTTTGCTCAAAAACACCTCTGCCCTGTGCTCCTGCTTTCATCCTCCCCCTCTATGCTCAAAAACACCTCTGCCCCATGCTCCTGCTTTCCACCTCCCCCTCTATACTCAAAAACACCTCTGCCTCGTGCTCCTGGTTTCCTCCTCCCCCTCTATGCTCAAAAACAACTCTGCCCCGTGCTCCTGTTTTCCTCCTCTCCCTCTATGCTCAAAATCACCTCTGCCCCATGCTCCTGCTTTGATCCTCCCATTCATTGCTCAAAAACACCTCTGCCCTGTGCTCCTGCTTTCATCCTCCCCCTCTATGCTCAAAAACACCTCTGCTCCGTGCTCCTGCTTTCCTCCTCCCCCTCTATGCTCAAAAACACCTCTCCCCCATGCTCCTGCATTCTTCCTCTCCCTCTATGCTCAAAATCACCTCTGCCCTGTGTTCCTGCTTTCCTCCTCTCCTTCTATGGTCAAAAACACCTCTGCCCCATGATCCTGCTTTCCTCCTCCCCCTCTATGCTCAATAACACCTCTGCCCCGTTCTCCTGCTTTCCTCCTCACACTCTATGCTCAAAATCACCTCTGCCCCATGCTCCTGCTTTCATCTTCCCATTCTTCGCTCAAAAACACCTCTACCCTGTGCTCCTGCTTTCATCCTCCCCCTCTATGCTCAAAAACACCTCTGCCCCATGCTCCTGCTTTCCACATCCCCCTCTCTGCTCAAAAACACCTCTGCCCCGTGCTCCTGCTTTGATCCTCCCTTTCATTGCTCAAAAACACCTCTGCCCTGTGCTCCTGCTTTCATCCTCCCCCTCTATGCTCAAAAACACCTCTGCCCCGTGCTCCTGCTTTCCTCCTCCCCCTCTATGCTCAAAAACACCTCTACCCCGTGCTCCTGCTTTCTTCCTCTCCCTCTATGCTCAAAATCACCTCTGCCCTGTGTTCCTGCTTTCCTCCTTTCCTTCTATGGTCAAAAACACCTCTACCCCGTGCTCCTGCTTTCCTCCTCTCACTCTATGCTCAAAAACACCTCTGCCCCGTGCTCCTGCTTTCCTCCTCTCCCTCTATGCTCAAAAACACCTCTACCCTGTGCTCCTGCTTTCCTCCTCACCCTCTATGCTCAAAAACACCTCTGCCCCATGCTCCTGCTTTCCACCTCCCCCTCTATGTTCAAAATCACCTCTGCCCGGTGCTCCTGCTTTCCTCCTCCCCCTCTTTGCTCAAAAACACCTCTGCCCTCTGCTCCTGCTTTCCTCCTCCCCCTCTATGCTCAAAAACACCTCTGCCCCATGCTCCTGCATTCCTTCTCACCCTCTATGCTCAAATTCACCTCTGCCCCGTGCTCCTGCTTTCCTCCTCCCCCTCTTTGCTCAAAAATACCTCTGCCCCATGCTCCTGCTTTCATCCTACCATTCTTTGCTCAAAACACCTCTCCCCTGTGCTCCTGCTTTCATCCTCCCCTTCTATGCTCAAAAACACCTCTGCCCTGTGCTCCTGCTTTCCTCCACTCCCTCTGTGCTCAAAAACACCTCTGCCCCATGCTCCTGCTTTCTTCCTCTCCCTCTATGCTCAAAATCACCTCTGCCCCGTGCTCCTGCTTTCCTCCTCACCCTCTATGGCATGCTCCTGCTTTCATCTTCCCATTCTTTGCTCAAAAACACCTCTGCCCTGTGCTCCTGCTTTCATCCTCCCCCTCTATGCTCAAAAACACCTCTGCCCCGTGCTCCTGCTTTCCACCTCAACCTCTATACTCAAAAACACCTCTGCCCCATGCTCCTGGTTTCCTCCTCCCCCTCTATGCTCAAAAACACCTCTGCCCCATGCTCCTGTTTTCCTTCTCTCCCTCTATGCTCAAAATCACCTCTGCCCCATGCTCCTGCTTTAATCCTCCCATTCATTGCTCAAAAACACCTCTGCCCTGTGCTCCTGCTTTCCTCCTCCCCCTCTATGCTCAAAAACACCTCTGCCCCGTGCTCCTACTTTCCTCCTCCCCCTCTATGCTCAAAAACACCTCTGCCCCGTGCTCCTGCATTCTTCCTCTCCCTCTATGCTCAAAATCACCTCTGCCCTGTGTTCCTGCTTTCCTCCTCTCCTTCTATGGTCAAAAACACCTCTGCCCCATGATCCTGCTTTCCTCCTCCCCCTCTATGCTCAATAACACCTCTGCCCCATGCTCCTGCTTTCCTCCTCCCCCTCTATGCTCAAAAACAACTCTGCCCCATTCTCCTGCTTTCCTCCTCACACTCTATGCTCAAAATCACCTCTGCCCCATGCCCCTGCTTTCATCTTCCCATTCTTTGCTCAAAAACACCTCTACCCTGTGCTCCTGCTTTCATCCTCCCCCTCTATGCTCAAAAACACCTCTGCCCCGTGCTCCTGCTTTCCACATCCCCCTCTCTGCTCAAAAACACCTCTGCCCCGTGCTCCTGCTTTGATCCTCCCATTCATTGCTCAAAAACACCTCTGCCCTGTGCTACTGCTTTCATCCTCCCCCTCTATGCTCAAAAACACCTCTGCCCCGTGCTCCTGCTTTCCTCCTCCCCCTCTATGCTCAAAAACACCTCTGCCCCGTGCTCCTGCTTTTTTCCTCTCCCTCTATGCTCAAAATCACCTCTGCCCTGTGTTCCTGCTTTCCTCCTCTCCTTCTATGGTCAAAAACACCTCTGCCCCGTGCTCCTGCTTTCCTCCTCTCACTCTATGCTCAAAAACACCTCTGGCCCGTGCTCCTGCTTTTCTCCTCTCCCTCTATGCTTAAAAAAACCTCTACCCTGTGCTCCTGCTTTCCTCCTTGCCCTCTATGCTCAAAAACACCTCTGCCCAGTGCTCCTGCTTCCCTCCTCCCCCTCTTTGTTCAAAATCACCTCTGCCCCGTGCTCCTGCTTTCCTCCTCCCACTCTATGTTCAAAAACACCTCTGCCCCGTGCTCCTGCTTTCCTCCTCCCCCTCTATGCTCAAAAACACCTCTGCCCTGTGCTCCTGCTTTCCTCCTCCCCCTCTATGCTCAAATACACCTCTGCCCCATGCTCCTGCTTTCCTCCTCCCCTTCTATGCTCAAAATCACCTCAGCCCCGTTCTCCTTCTTTCCTCCTCCCCCTCTATGCTCAAAAAAAACTCTGCCCCGTGCTCCTGTTTTCCTCTTCTCCCTCTATTGCTAAAAATCACCTCTGCCCCATGCTCCTGCTTTGATCCTCCCATTCATTGCTCAAAAACACCTCTGCCCTGTGCTCCTGCTTTCATCCTCCCCCTCTAAGCTCAAAAACACCTCTGCCCCGTGCTCCTGCTTTCCTCCTCCCCCTCTATGCTCAAAAACACCTCTGCATTGTGCTCCTGCTTTCATCCTCCCATTCTTTGCTCAAAAACACCTCTGCCCTGTGCTCCTGCTTTCCTCCTCACCTCTATGCTCAAAAACACCTCTGGGCCATACTCCTGCTTTCATCCTCCCCCTCCATTCTCAAAAACACCTTTGCCCCATGCTCCTGCTTTTATCCTCCCCCTCTATGCTCAAAAACACCTCTGCCCCGTGCTCCTGCTTTCCTCCTCCCCTTCTATGCTAAAAAATACCTCTGCCCTGTGCTCCTGCTTTCCTCCTCACCCTCTATGCTCAAAAACACCTCTGCCCCATGCTCCTGCTTTCCTCCTCCCCCTCTATGCTCAAAAACACATCTGCCCCATGCTCCTCCTTTAATCCTCCCATTCTTTGCTCAAAAACACCTCTGTCCTGAGCTCCTGCTTTCATCCTCACCCTCTATGCTCAAAAACACCTCTGCACTGTGCTCCTGCTTTCGACCTCCCCATCTATGCTCCAAATCACCTCTGCCCCGTGCTCCTGCTTTCCTCCTAAACCTTTATGCTCAAAAACACCTCTGCACCATTGCTCCTGCTTTCATCCTCCCCCTCTATGCTCAAAAACACCTCTGCACCATGCTCCTGCTTTCCTCCTCCCCCTCTATGCTCAAAAACACCTCTGCCCTGTGCTCCTGTTTTCCTCCTCACACTCTATGCTCAAAAACACCTCTGCCCCATGCTCCTGCTTTCATCCTCCCCCTCTAGGCTCAAAAACACCTCTGCCCCATGCTCCTGCTTTCATCCTCCCCCTCTAAGCTCAAAAACACCTCTGCCCCGTGCTCCTGCTTTCCTCCTCACACTCTATGCTCAAAAACACCTCTTCCCCATGCTCCTGCTTTTATTCTCTCACTCTTTCCTCAATAACACCTCTGCAATGTGCTCCTGCTTTCATCCTCCCCCTCTATGCTCAAAAACACCTCTGCCCCGTGCTCCTGCTTTCCTCCTCACCCTCTACGCTCAAAAACACCTCTGCCCCGTGCTCCTGTTTCCTCCTAACCCTCTATGCTCAAAATCACCCCTGTCCCTTGCTCCTGCTTTCCACCTTCCCCTCTATGCTCAAAAACACCTCTGGCCCATGCTCCTGCTTTCCTCCTCACCATTTATGCTCAAAATCACCTCTGGCCCGTGCTCCTGCTTTCCTCCTCCACCTCTATGCTCAAAATCACCTCTGCCCAGTGCTCCTGCTTTCCTCCTCCCCCTCTATGCTCAAAATCACCTCTGCCCCGTGCTCCTGCTTTTCTCCTCCCCCTCTATGCTCAAAAATACCTCTGCCCCATGCTCCTGCTTTCCTCCTCACCCTCTATGCTCAAAAACACCTCTGCCCTGTGCTCCTGCTTTCCTCCTCACCCTCTATGCTCAAAAAAACCTCTGCCCCATGCTACTGCTTTCCTCCTCACACTCTGTGCTCAAAATCACCTCTGCCCCATGCTCATGCTTTCCTCCTCCCCCTCTATGCTCAAAATCACCTCTGCCCCATGCTACTGCTTTCATCCTCCCCCTCTATGCTCAAAAACACCTCTGCACCGTGCTCCTGCTTTCCTCCTCCCCCTTTATGCTCAAAAACACCTCTGCCCCATGCTCCAGCTTTCCTCCTCCCCCTCTATGCTCAAAAACACCTCTGCCCCGTGCTCCTGCTTTCCTCTTCACACTCTATGCTAAAAATCACATCTGCCCCATGCTCCTGCTTTCCTCCTCCCCCTCTTTGCTCAAAAACACCTCTGCCCCTGCTCCTGCTTTTCTCCTCCCCCTCTATGCTCAAAAACTCCTCTGCCCTCTGCTCCTGCATTCCTTCTCAACCTCTATGCTCAAAAACACCTCTGCCCCATGCTCCTGCATTCCTTCCCACCCTCTATGCTCAAAAACACCTCTGCCCCATGCTCCTGCTTTCATCCTACCATTCTTTGCTCAAAACACCTCTTCCCTCTGCTCCTGCTTTCATCCTCCCCTTCTATGCTCAAAAACACCTCTGCCCTGTGCTCCTGCTTTCCTCCACTCCCTCTGTGCTCAAAAACACCTCTGCCCCATGCTCCTGATTTCTTCCTCTCCCTCTATGCTCAAAATCACCTCTGCCCCGTGCTCCTGCTTTCCTCCTCACCCTCTATGGCATGCTCCTGCTTTCCTCCTCTCCCTCTATGCTCAAAAACACCTCTGCCCCATTCTCCTGCTTTCCTCCTCTCCCTCTATGCCTCAAAAACACCTCTGCCCTGTGCTCCTGCTTTCCTCCGCACCCTATTTGCTCAAAAACACCTCTGCCCCATGCTCCTGCTTTCCTATTCCCCCTCTATGCTCAAAAACACCTCTGCCCCGTGCTCCTGCTTTCCTCCTCCCCCTCTATGCTCAAAAACACCTCTGCCCCGTGCTCCTGCTTTCCTCCTCCCCCTCTATGCTCAAAAACACCTCTGCCCCGTAACTTCCTGCTTTCCTCCTCCCCCTTTATGCTCAAAATCACCTCTGCCCCGTGCTCCTGCTTTCCTCCTCCCCCTCTATGCTCAAAATCACCTCTGCCCCGTGCTCCTGCTTTCCTCCTCCCCCTCTATGCTCAAAATTACCTCTGCCCATGCTCCTGCTTTCCTCCTCACCCTCTATGCTCAAAAACACCTCTGCCCCGTGCTCCTGCTTTCCTCCTTCCCCTCTATGCTCAAAAACAACTCTGCCCTGTGCTCCAGCTTTCCTCCTTCCCCTCTATGCTCAAAAACTCTTCTGCCCTGTGCTCCTGCTTTCCTCCTCACCCTCTATGCTCAAAAACACCTTGGCCCCATGCTACTGCTTTCCTCCTCACACTCTGTGCTCAAAATCACCTCTGACCCATGCTCCTGCTTTCCTCCTCCCCCTCTATGCTCAAAATCACCTCTGCCCCATGCTCATGCTTTCATCCTTCCATTCTTTGCTAAAAAACGCCTCTGCCCTGTGCTTCTGCTTTCATCCTCCCCCTCTATGCTCAAAAACACATCTGCCCCGTGCTCCTGCTTTCCTCCTCCCCCTCTTAGCTCAAAAACACCTCTGCTCCTGCTTTCCTCCTCCGCCTCTATGCTCAAAAACTCCTCTGCCCTCTGCTCCTGCTTTCCTTCTCACCCTCTATGCTCAAAAACACCTCTGCCCCATGCTCCTGCATTTCTTCTCACCCTCTATGCTCAAAATCACCTCTGCCCCGTGCTCCTGCTTTCCTCTGCCCCCTCTATTTTCAAAAACACCTCTGCCCCATGCTCCTGCTTTCATCCTACCATTCTTTGCTCAAAACACCTCTGCCCTGTGCTCCTGCTTTCATCCTCCCCTTCTATGCTCAAAAACACCTCTGCCCCATGCTCCTGCTTTCTTCCTCTCCCTCTATGCTTAAAATCACCTCTGCCCCGTGCTCCTACTTTCCTCCTAACCCTCTATGGCATGCTCCTGCTTGCCTCCTCTCCCTCTATGCTCAAAAACACCTCTGCCCCGTGCTGCTGCTTTCCTCCTCTCCATCTATGCTCAAAAACACCTCTGCCCCATGCTCCTGCTTTCCACCTCCCCCTCTATACTCAAAAACACCTCTGCCTCGTGCTCCTGGTTTCCTCCTCCCCCTCTATGCTCAAAAACACCTCTGCCCCGTGCTCCTGTTTTCCTCCTCTCCCTCTATGCTCAAAATCACCTCTGCCCCATGCTCCTGCTTTGATCCTCCCATTCATTGCTCAAAAACACCTCTGCCCCGTGCTCCTGCTTTCCTCCTCCCCCTCTATGGTCAAAAACACCTCTGCCCCATGATCCTGCTTTCCTCCTCCCCCTCTATGCTCAATAACACCTCTGCCCCATGCTCCTGCTTTTCTCCTCCCCCTCTAAGCTCAAAAACACCTCTGCCCCATTCTGCTGCTTTCCTCCTCACCCTCTATGCTCAAAATCACCTCTGCCCCATGCTCCTGCTTTCATCTTCCCATTCTTCGCTCAAAAACACCTCTACCCGGTGCTCCTGCTTTCATCCTCCCCCTCTATGCTCAAAAACACCTCTGCCCTGTGCTCCTGCTTTCCACATCCCCCTCTCTGCTCAAAAACACCTCTGCCCCGTGCTCCTGCTTTGATCCTCCCATTCATTGCTCAAAAATACCTCTGCCCTGTGCTCCTGCTTTCATCCTCCCCCTCTATGCTCAAAAACACCTCTGCCCCGTGTTCCTGCTTTCCTCCTCCCCCTCTATGCTCAAAAACACCTCTGCCCCGTGCTCCTGCTTTCTTCCTCTCCCTCTATGCTCAATATCACCTCTGCCCTGTGTTCCTGCTTTCCTCCTTTCCTTCTATGGTCAAAAACACCTCTGCCCCGTGCTCCTGCTTTCCTCCTCTCACTCTATGCTCAAAAACACCTCTGCCACGTGCTCCTGCTTTCCTACTCTCCCTCTATGCTCAATAACACCTCTACCCTGTGCTCCTGCTTTCCTCCTCACCCTCTATGCTCAAAAACACCTCTGCCCCGTGCTCCTGCTTTCCACCTCCCCCTCTATGTTCAAAATCACCTCTGCCCCGTGCTCCTGCTTTCCTCCTCCCCCTCTTTGCTGAAAAACACCTCTGCCCTCTGCTCCTGCTTTCCTCCTCCCCCTCTATGCTCAAAAACTCCTCTGCCCTCTGCTCCTGCTTTCCTTCTCACCCTCTATGCTCAAAAACACCTCTGCCCCATGCTCCTGCATTCCTTCTCACCCTCTATGCTCAAAATCACCTCTGCCCCATGCTCCTGCTTTCCTCCTCCCCCTCTATGCTCAATAACACCTCTGCCCCATGCTCCTGCTTTCATCCTACCATTCTTTGCTCAAAACACCTCTGCCCTGTGCTCCTGCTTTCATCCTCCCCTTCTATGCTCAAAAACACCTCTGCCCTGTGCTCCTGCTTTCCTCCACTCCCTCTGTGCTCAAAAACACCTCTGCCCCATGCTCCTGCTTTCTTCCTCTCCCTATATGCTCAAAATCACCTCTGCCCCGTGCTCCTGCTTTCCTCCTCACCCTCTATGGCATGCTCCTGCCTTCATCTTCCCATTCTTTGCTCAAAAACACCTCTGCACTGTGCTCCTGCTTTCATCCTCCCCCTCTATGCTCAAAAACACCTCTGCCCCGTGCTCCTGCTTTCCACCTCCCCCTCTATACTCAAAAACACCTCTGCCCCGTGCTCCTGGTTTCCTCCTCCCCCTCTATGCTCAAAAACACATCTGCCCCGTGCTCCTGTTTTCCTCCTCTCCCTCTATGCTCAAAATCACCTCTGCCCCATGCTCCTGCTTTGATCCTCCCATTCATTGCTCAAAAACACCTCTGCCCTGTGCTCCTGCTTTCCTCCTCCCCCTCTGTGCTCAAAAACACCTCTGCCCCATGCTCCTGCTTTCCTCCTCCCCCTCTGTGCTCAAAAACAACTCTGCCCCGTGCTCCTGCATTCTTCCTCTCCCTCTATGCTCAAAATCACCTCTGCCCTGTGTTCCTGCTTTCCTCCTCTCCTTCTATGGTCAAAAACACCTCTGCCCCATGATCCTGCTTTCCTCCTCCTCCTCTATGCTCAATAACACCTCTGCCCCATGCTCCTGCTTTCCTCCTCCCCCTCTATGCTCAAAAACACCTCTGCCCCGATCTCCTGCTTTCCTCCTCACACTCTATGCTCAAAATCACCTCTGCCCCATGCTCCTGCTTTCATCTTCCCATTCTTTGCTCAAAAACACCTCTACCCTGTGCTCCTGCTTTCATCCTCCCCCTCTATGCTCAAAAACACCTCTGCCCCATGCTCCTGCTTTCCACATCCCCCTCTCTGCTCAAAAACACCTCTGCCCCGTGCTCCTGCTTTGATCCTCCCATTCATTGCTCAAAAACACCTCTGCCCTGTGCTCCTGCTTTCATCCTCCCCCTCTATGCTCAAAATCACCTCTGCCCTGTGTTCCTGCTTTCCTCCTCTCCTTCTATGGTCAAAAACACCTCTGCCCCCTGCTCCTGCTTTCCTCCTCTCACTCTATGCTCAAAAACACCTCTGCCCCGTGCTCCTGCTTTCCTCCTCACCCTCTATGCTCAAAAACACTTCTACCCTGTGCTCCTGCTTTCCTCCTCGCCCTCTATGCTCAAAAACACCTCTGCCCCGTGCTCCTGCTTTCCTCCTCCCCCTCTATGTTCAAAATCACCTATGCCCCGTGCTCCTGCTTTCCTCCTCCCACTCTATGTTCAAAAACACCTCTGCCCCGTGCTCCTGCTTTCCTCCTCCCCCTCTATGCTCAAAAACACCTCTGCCCTGTGCTCCTGCTTTCCTCCTCCCCCTCTATGCTCAAATACACCTCTGCCCCGTGCTCCTGCTTTCCTCCTCCCCTTCTATGCTCAAAATCACCTCAGCCCCGTGCTCCTGCTTTCCTCCTCCCCCTCTATGCTCAAAAAAAACTCTGCCCCGTGCTCCTGTTTTCCTCTTCTCCCTCTATTGCTGAAAATCACCTCTGCCCCATGCTCCTGCTTTGATCCTCCCATTCATTGCTCAAAAACACCTCTGCCCTGTGCTCCTGCTTTCATCCTCCCCCTCTATGCTCAAAAACACCTCTGCCCCATGCTCCTGCTTTCCTCCTCCCCCTCTATGCTCAAAAACACCTCTGCATTGTGCTCCTGCTTTCATCCTCCCATTCTTTGCTCAAAAACACCTCTGCCCTGTGCTCCTGCTTTCATCCTCCCCCTCTATGCTGAAAACCACCTCTGCCCCGTGCTCCTGCTTTCCTCCTCCCCCTCTATGCTCAAAAACATATCTGCCCCGTGCTCCTGCTTTCCTCCTCCCCCTCTTTGCTCAAAAACACATCTGCCCCATGCTCCTGCTTTCATCCTACCATTCTTTGCTCAAAAACACCTCTGCCCTGTGCTCCTGCTTTCATCCTCCCCTTCTATGCTGAAAAACGCCTCTACCCTGTGCTCCTGCTTTCCTCCTCTCCCTCTGTGCTCAGAAACACCTCTGCCCTGTGCTCCTGCTTTCTTCCTCTCCCTCTATGCCTCAAAAACACCTCTGCCCCATGCTCCTGCTTTCCTCCTCACCCTCTATGCTCAAAAACACCTCTTCCCCGTGCTCCTGCTTTCCTCCTCACACTCTATGCTCAAAATCACCTCTGCCCTGTGCTCCTGGTTTCATCCTCCCCCTCTATGCTAAAAAACACCTCTGCCCCGTGCTCCTGCTTTCCTCCTCCCCCTTTATGCTGAAAAACACCTCTGCCCCGTGTTCCTGCTTTTCTCCTCCCCCTCTATGCTCAAAAACACCTCTGCCCCGTGCTCCTGCTTTCCTCCTCCCCTTCTATGCTCACAAACACCTCTGCCCCATGCTCCTGCTTTCCTCCTCACACTCTATGCTCAAAATCACCTCTGGCCCTTGCTCCTGCTTTCCTCCTCCCCCTCTATGCTCAAAATCACCTCTGCCCCATGCTCCTGCTTTCCTCCTCCTCCTCTATGCTCAAAAACTCCTCTGCCCTGTGCTCCTGCTTTCCCCCTCCCCCTCTATGCTCAAAAACAACTCTGCACCGTGCTCCTGCTTAACTCCTCTCCCTCTATGCTCAAAAACACCTCTGCCACGTGCTCCTGCTTTCCTCCTCCCCCTCTATGCTCAAAAACACCTCTGCCCCATGCTCCTGCTTTCCTCCTCCCCCTCTATGCTCAAAAACTCCTCTGCCCTGTGCTCCTGCTTTCCTTCTCACCCTCTATGCTCAAAATCTCCTCTTCCCCATGCTCCTGCTTTCCTCCTCCCCCTCTATGCTCAAAAACACCTCTGACTCATGCTCCTGTTTTCATCCTACCATTCTTTGCTCAAAAACACCTCTGCCCTGTGCTCCTGCTTTCCTAATCTCCCTCTATGCTCAAAATCACCTCTGCCCCATGCTCCTGCTTTCATCCTCCCATTCTTTGATCAAAACCACCTATACCCTGTGCTCCTACTTTTATCCTCCCCTCTAAGCTCAAAAACACCTCTGCCCTGTGCTCCTGCTTTCATCCTCCACCTCTATGCTCAAAAACACCTCTGCCCCGTGCTCCTGCTTTCCTCCTCACCCTCTATGCTCAAAAACACCTCTGCCCCATGCTCCTGCTTTCCTCCTTCCCCTCTATGCTCAAAAACACCTCTGCCCCATGCTCCTGCTTTCCTCCTCCCCCTCTATACTCAAAAACACCTCTGCCCTGTGCTCCTGCTTTCATCCTCACCCTCTATGCTCAAAAACACCTCTACCCTGTGCTCCTGCTTTCATCCTCCCCCTCTATGCTCAAAAACACCTCTGCCCCGTGCTCCTGCTTTCCTTCTCCCCCTCTATGCTCAAAAACACCTCTACCCCGTGATCCTGCTTTCCTCCTCACACTCTATGCTCAAAATCACCTCTGCCCCATGCTCCTGCTTTCCTCCTCTCCCTCTATGCTCAAAAACACCTCTGCCCCATGCTCCAACTTTCCTCCTCCCCCTCTATGCTCAAAATAACCTCTGCCCCGTGCTCCTGCTTTCCTCCTCCCCCTCTATGCTCAAAAACACCTCTGCCCCATGCTCCTGCTTTCATCCTCCCATTCTTTGATCAAAACCACCTATACCCTGTGCTCCTACTTTTATCCTCCCCTCTATGCTCAAAAACACCTCTGCCCTGTGCTCCTGCTTTCATCCTCCCCCTCTTTGCTGAAAACCACCTCTGCCCCATACTCCTGCTTTCCTCCTCCCCCTCTATGCTCAAAAACATCTCTGCCCCGTGCTCCTGCTTTCCTCCTCCCCCTCTATGCTCAAAAACACATCTGCCCCATGCTCCTGCTTTCATCCTAAAATTCTTTGCTCAAAAACACCTCTGCCCTGTGCACCTGCTTTCATCCTCCCCTTCTATGCTCAAAAACACCTCTGCCCCATGCTCCTGCTTTCCTCCTCACCCTCTGTGCTCAAAAACACCTCTGCCCCATGCTCCTGCTTTCTTCCTCTCCCTCTATGCTCAAAATCACCTCTGCCCCATGCTCGTGCTTTCCTCCTCACCCTCTATGGTCAAAAACACCTCTGCCCCGTGCTCCTGCTTTCCTCCTCTCCCTCTATGCTCAAAAAGACCACTGCCCCATGCTCTTGCTTTCCTCCTCTCCCTCTATGCCTCAAAATCACCTCTGCCCCGTGCTCCTGCTTTCCTCCTCCCCCTCTATGCTCAAAAACACCTCTGCCCCATGCTCCTGCTTTCATCCTACCATTCTTTGCTCAAAAACACCTCTGCCCTGTGCTTCTGCTTTCATCCTCCCCTTCTATGCTCAAAAATACCGCTGCACTGTGCTCCTGATTTCATCCTCCCCCTCTATGCTCAAAAACACCTCTGCCCCGTGCTCCTGTTTTCCTCCTCTCCTTCTATGCTCAAAATCACCTCTGCCCTGTGTTCCTGCTTTCCTCCTCTACCTCTATGGTCAAAAACACCTCTGCCCGTGCTCCTGCTTTGCTCCTCTCCCTCTATGCTCAAAAACACCTCTGCCCCATGCTCCTGCTTTCCTCTTCTCCCTCTATGCCTCAAAAACACCTCTACCCTGTGCTCCTGCTTTCCTCCTCACCCTCTATGCTCAAAAACACCTCTGCCCCATGCTCCTGCTTTCCTCCTCACACTCTATGCTCAAAATCACCTCTGCCCCGTGCTCCTGCTTTCCTCCTCCCCCTCTATGCTCAAAAACACCTCTGCCCAATGCTCCTGCTTTCCTCCTCCCCCTCTCTGCTCAAAAACACCTCTGCCCTGTGCTCCTGCTTTCCTCCTCCCCCTCTATGCTCATACACCGCTGCCCCGTGCTCCTGTTTTCCTCCTCTCCCTCTATGCTCAATTTCACCTCTGCCCCATGCTCCTGCTTTGATCCTCTCATTCATTGCTCAAAAACACCTCTGCCCCGTGCTCCTGCTTTCATCCTCCCCCTCTATGCACAAAAACACCTCTGCCCCATGCTCCAGCTTTCCTCCTCCCCCTCTATGCTCAAAAACACCTCTGCCCTGTGCTCCTGCTTTCATCCTCCCATTCTTTGCTCAAAAACACCTCTGCCCTGTACTCCTGCTTTCATCCTCCCCCTCTTTGCTGAAAACCACCTCTGCCCCGTACTCCTGCTTTCCTCCTCCCCCTCTATGCTCAAAAACATCTCTGCCCCGTGCTCCTGCTTTCCTCCTCCCCCTCTATGCTCAAAAACACATCTGCCCCATGCTCCTGCTTTCATCCTAAAATTCTTTGCTCAAAAACACCTCTGCCCTGTGCACCTGGTTTCATCCTCCCCTTCTATGCTCAAAAACACCTCTGCCCTGTGCTCCTGCTTTCCTCCTCTCCCTCTGTGCTCAAAAACACCTCTGCCCCATGCTCCTGCTTTCTTCCTCTCCCTCTATGCTCAAAATCACCTCTGCCCCGTGCTCCTGCTTTCATCCTCCCATTCTTGCTCAAAAAACACCTCTGCCCTGTACTCCTGCTTTCATCCTCCCCCTCTTTGCTGAAAACCACCTCTGCCCCGTACTCCTGCTTTCCTCCTCCCCCTCTATGCTCAAAAACATCTCTGCCCCGTGCTCCTGCTTTCCTCCTCCCCCTCTATGCTCAAAAACACATCTGCCCCATGCTCCTGCTTTCATCCTAAAATTCTTTGCTCAAAAACACCTCTGCCCTGTGCACCTGGTTTCATCCTCCCCTTCTATGCTCAAAAACACCTCTGCCCTGTGCTCCTGCTTTCCTCCTCTCCCTCTGTGCTCAAAAACACCTCTGCCCCATGCTCCTGCTTTCTTCCTCTCCCTCTATGCTCAAAATCACCTCTGCCCCGTGCTCGTGCTTTCCTCCTCACCCTCTATGGTCAAAAACACCTCTGCCCCGTGCTCCTGCTTTCCTCCTCTCCCTCTATGCTCAAAAAGACCACTGCCCCGTGCTCCTGCTTTCCTCCTCTCCCTCTATGCCTCAAAAACACCTCTGCCCTGTGCTCCTGCTTTCCTCCTCACCCTCTATGCTCAAAAACACCTCTGACCCATGCTCCTGCTTTCCTCCTCACACTCTATGCTCAAAATCACCTCTGCCCCGTGCTCCTGCTTTCCTCCTCCCCCTCTATGCTCAAAAACACCTCTGCCCCGTGCTCCTGCTTTCCTCCTCCCCCTCTATGCTCAAAAACACCTCTGCCCCGTGCTCCTCCTTTCCTCCTCCCCCTCTATGCTCAAAAACACCTCTGCCCCATGCTCCTTCTTTCCTCCTCCCCTTCCATGCTCAGAAACACCTCTGCCCCATGCTCCTGCTTTCCTCCTCACACTCTATGCTCAAAATCACCTCTGCCCCGTGCTCCTGCTTTCCTCCTCTCCCTCTATGCTCAAAAAGACCACTGCCCCGTGCTCCTGCTTTCCTCCTCTCCCTCTATGCCTCAAAAACACCTCTGCCCTGTGCTCCTGCTCTCCTCCTCCTCCTCTATGCTCAAAAACTGCTCTGCCCTGTGCTCCTGCTTTCCTCCTCCCCCTCTATGCTCAAAAACAACTCTTCCCCGTGCTCCTGCTTAACTCCTCTCCCTCTATGCTCAAAAACACCTCTGCCCCATGCTCCTGCTTTCCTCCTCCCCCTCTATGCTCAAAAACCCCTCTGCCCTGTGCTCCTGCTTTCCTTCTCACCCTCTATGCTCAAAAGCACCTCTGCCCCATGCTCCAGCTTTCCTCCTCACACTCTATGCTCAAAATCACCTCTGCCCCATGCTCCTGCTTTCCACCTCCCCCTCTATGCTCAAAAACACCTCTGCCCCATGCATCTGTTTTCATCCTACCATTCTTTGATCAAAAACACCTCTGCCCTGTGCTCCTGCTTTTATCCTCCCCCTCTATGCTCAAAAACACCTCTGCCCTGTGCTCCTGCTTTCATCCTCCCCCGCTATGCTCAAACACACCTCTGCCCCGTGCTCCAGATTTCCTCCTCCCCCTCTATGCTCAAAAACACCTCTGCCCCATACTCCTGCTTTCCTCCTCCCCTTCTATGCTCAAAAACACCTCTGCCCCATGCTCCTGCTTTCCTCCTCCCCCTCTATGCTCAAAAACACCTCTGCCCCGTGCTCCTGCTTTCCTTCTCCCCCTCTATGCTCAAAAACACCTCTGCCCCGTGCTCCTGCTTTCCTCCTCCCCCTCTATGCTCAAAAACACCTCTGCCCCGTGCTCCTCCTTTCCTCCTCCCCCTCTATGCTCAAAAACACCTCTGCCCCATGCTCCTTCTTTCCTCCTCCCCTTCCATGCTCAGAAACACCTCTGCCCCATGCTCCTGCTTTCCTCCTCACACTCTATGCTCAAAATCACCTCTGCCCCGTGCTCCTGCTTTCCTCCTCTCCCTCTATGCTCAAAAAGACCACTGCCCCGTGCTCCTGCTTTCCTCCTCTCCCTCTATGCCTCAAAAACACCTCTGCCCTGTGCTCCTGCTCTCCTCCTCCTCCTCTATGCTCAAAAACTGCTCTGCCCTGTGCTCCTGCTTTCCTCCTCCCCCTCTATGCTCAAAAACAACTCTTCCCCGTGCTCCTGCTTAACTCCTCTCCCTCTATGCTCAAAAACACCTCTGCCCCATGCTCCTGCTTTCCTCCTCCCCCTCTATGCTCAAAAACCCCTCTGCCCTGTGCTCCTGCTTTCCTTCTCACCCTCTATGCTCAAAAGCACCTCTGCCCCATGCTCCAGCTTTCCTCCTCACACTCTATGCTCAAAATCACCTCTGCCCCATGCTCCTGCTTTCCACCTCCCCCTCTATGCTCAAAAACACCTCTGCCCCATGCATCTGTTTTCATCCTACCATTCTTTGATCAAAAACACCTCTGCCCTGTGCTCCTGCTTTTATCCTCCCCCTCTATGCTCAAAAACACCTCTGCCCTGTGCTCCTGCTTTCATCCTCCCCCGCTATGCTCAAACACACCTCTGCCCCGTGCTCCAGATTTCCTCCTCCCCCTCTATGCTCAAAAACACCTCTGCCCCATACTCCTGCTTTCCTCCTCCCCTTCTATGCTCAAAAACACCTCTGCCCCATGCTCCTGCTTTCCTCCTCCCCCTCTATGCTCAAAAACACCTCTGCCCTGTGCTCCTGCTTTCATCCTCCCCTCTATGCTCAAAAACACCTCTTCCCTGTGCTCCTGCTTTCATCCTCCCCCTCTATGCTCAAAAACACCTCTGCCCCGTGCTCCTGCTTTCCTTCTCCCCCTCTATGCTCAAAAACACCTCTACTCCAAGCTTCTGCTTTCCTCCTCACACTCTATGCTCAAAATCACCTCTGCCCTATGGTCCTGCTTTCCTCCTCCCCCTCTATGCTCAAAAACACCTCTGCCCCATGATCCTGCTTTCCTCCTCCCCCTCTATGCTCAAAAACTCCTCTGCCCTGTGCTCCTGCTTTCCTTCTCACCCTCTATGCTCAAAAACACCTCTGCCCCATGCTCCTGCTTTCCTCCTCACACTCTATGCTCAAAATCTCCACTGCCCCGTGCTCCTGCTTTCCTCCTCCCCCACTATGCTCAAAAACACCTCTGCCCCATGCTCCTGTTTTCATCCTACCATTCTTTGCTCAAAAACACCTCTGCCCTGTGCTCCTGCTTTCCTCCTCTCCCTCTATGCTCAAAATCACCTCTGCCCCATGCTCCTGCTTTCATCCTCCCATTCTTTGCTCAAAACCACCTATACCCTGTGCTCCTGCTTTTATCCTCCCCCTCTATGCTCAAAAACACCTCTGCCCTGTGCTCCTGCTTTCATCCTCCCCCGCTATGCTCAAAAACACCTCAGCCACATGCTCATGCTTTCCTCCTCCCCCTCTATGCTCAAAAACACCTCTGCCCCATACTTCTACTTTCCTCCTCCCCCTCTATGCTCAAAAACACCTCTGCCCCATGCTCCTGCTTTCCTCTTCCTCCTCTATGCTCAAAAACACCTCTGCCCTGTGCTCCTGCTTTCATCCTCCTCTCTATGCTCAAAAACACCTCTTCCCTGTGATCCTGCTTTCATCCTCCCCCTCTATGCTCAAAAACACCTCTGCCTCGTGCTCCTGCTTTCCTTCTCCCCCTCTATGCTCAAAAACACCTCTACCCCATGCTCCTGCTTTCCTCCTCACACTCTATGCTCAAAATCACCTCTGCCCTATGCTCCTGCTTTCCTCCTCCTCCTCTATGCTCAAAAACACCACTGCCCCATGCTCCTGCTTTCCTCCTCCCCTTCTATGCTCAAAAACTCCTCTGCCCTGTTCTCCTGCTTTCCTTCTCACCCTCTATGCTCAAAAACACCTCAGCCCCATGCTCCTGCTTTCCTCCTCACACTCTATGCTCAAAATCACCTCTGCCCCGTGCTCCTGCTTTCCTCCTCCCCCTCTATGCTCAAAAACACCTCTACCCCATGCTCCTGCTTTCATCCTACCATTCTTTGCTCAAAAACACGTCTGCCCTGTGCTTCTGCTTTCATCCTCCCCTTCTATGCTCAAAAACACAGCTACCCTGTGCTCCTGCTTTTATCCTCCCCCTCTATGCTCAAAAACACCTCTGCCCTGTGCTCCTGCTTTCATCCTCCCCCACTATGCTCAAACACACCTCTGCCCCGGTTTCCTGCTTTCCTCCTCCCCCTCTATGCTCAAAAACACCTCTGCCCCATACTCCTGCTTTCCTCATCCCCCTCTATGCTCAAAAACACCTCTGCCCCATGCTCCTGCTTTCCTCCTCCCCCTCTATGCTCAAAAACACCTCTGCCCTGTGCTCCTGCTTTCATCCTCCCCTCTATGCTCAAAAACACCTCTTACCTGTGCTCCTGCTTTCATCCTCCCCCTCTATGCTCAAAAACACCTCTGCCCCGTGCTCCTGCTTTCCTTCTCCCCCTCTATGCTCAAAAACACCTCTACTCCAAGCTCCTGCTTTCCTCCTCACACTCTATGCTCAAAATCACCTCTGCCCTATGGTCCTGCTTTCCTCCCCCCCCTCTATGCTCAAAAACATCTCTGCCCCATGATCCTGCTTTCCTCCTCCCCCTCTATGCTCAAAAACTCCTCTGCCCTGTGCTCCTGCTTTCCTTCTCACCCTCTATGCTCAAAAACACCTCTGCCCCATGCTCCTGCTTTCCTCCTCACACTCTATGCTCAAAATCTCCACTGCCCCGTGCTCCTGCTTTCCTCCTCCCCCACTATGCTCAAAAACACCTCTGCCCCATGCTCCTGTTTTCATCCTACCATTCTTTGCTCAAAAACACCTCTGCCCTGTGCTCCTGCTTTCCTCCTCTCACTCTATGCTCAAAATCACCTCTGCCCCATGCTCCTGCTTTCATCCTCCCATTCTTTGCTCAAAACCACCTATGCCCTGTGCTCCGGCTCTCATCCTCCCCCGCTATGCTCAAAAACACCTCTGCCCTGTGCTCATGCTTTCCTCCTCCCCCTCTATGCTCAAAAACACCTCTGCCCCATGCTCCTGCTTTCCTCCTCCCCCTCTATGCTCAAAAACACCTCTGCCCCATGCTCCTGCTTTCCGCCTCCTCCTCTATGCTCAAAAACACCTCTGCCCTGTGCTCCTGCTTTCATCCTCCTCTCTATGCTCAAAACACCTCTTCCCTGTGCTCCTGCTTTCATCCTCCCCCTCTATGCTCAAAAACACCTCTGCCTCGTGCTCCTGCTTTCCTTCTCCCCCTCTATGCTCAAAAACACCTCTACCCCATGCTCCTGCTTTCCTCCTCACACTCTATGCTCAAAATCACCTCTGCCCTATGCTCCTGCTTTCCTCCTCCTCTTCTATGCTCAAAAACACCTCTGCCCCATGCTCCTGCTTTCCTCCTCCCCTTCTATGCTCAAAAACTCCTCTGCCCTGTGCTCCTGCTTTCCTTCTCACCCTCTATGCTCAAAAACACCTCTGCCCCATGCTCCTGCTTTCCTCCTCACACTCTATGCTCAAAATCACCTCTGCCCCGTGCTCCTGCTTTCCTCCTCCCCCTCTATGCTCAAAAACACCTCTACCCCATGCTCCTGCTTTCATCCTACCATTCTTTGCTCAAAAACACCTCTGCCCTGTGCTTCTGCTTTCTCCCTCCCCTTCTATGCTCAAAAACACAGCTGCCCTGTGCTCCTGCTTTCCTCCTCTCCCTCTGTGCTCAAAAACACCTCTGCCCCGAGCTCTGCTTTCTTCCTCTCCCTCTATGCTCAAAATCACCTCTGCCCCGTGCTCCTGCTTTTCTCCTCACCCTCTATGGTCAAAAACACCTCTACCCCATGCTCCAGCTTTCCTCCTCTCCTCTATGCTCAAAAACACCTCTGCCCCATGCTCCTGCTTTCCTCCTCTCCCTCTATTCCTCAAAAACACCTCTGCCCTGTGCTCCTGCTTTCCTCCTCACCCTCTATGCTCAAAAACACCTCGGCCCCGTGCTCCTGCTCTCCTCCTCACACTCTATGCTCAAAATCACCTCTGCCCCGTGCTCCTGCTTTCCTCCTCCCCCTCTATGCTCAAAAACACCTGTGCCCCATGCTCCTGCTTTCATCCTCCCATTCTCTGCTCAAAAACACCTCTGCTTAGTGCTCCTGCTTTCATCCTCCCCCTCTATGCTCAAAAACACCTCTGCCCTGTGCTCATGCTTTCCTCCTCTCCCTCTGTGCTCAAAACATCTCTGCCTCGTGCTCCTGCTTCTCTTCCTCTGCCTCTATGCTCAAAATCACCTCTGCCCCGTGCTACTGCTTTCCTCCTCCCCCTCTATGCTCAAAAAACCTCTGCCCTGTGCTCCTCCTTTCCTCCTCCCCCTCTATGCACAAAAACGCCTCTGCCCTGTGCTCCTGCTTTCCTCCTCACCGTCTATGCTCAAAAACACCTTTACCCCGTGCTCCTGCTTTCCTCCTCACACTCTATGCTCAAAATCACCTCTGTCCCATGCTCCTGCTTTCCTCTTCCCACTCTATGCTCAAAAACACCTCTGCCCCATGCTCCTGCTTTCATTCTCCCATTCTTTGCTCTAAAACACCTCTGCCCTGTGCTCCTGCTTTCCTCCTCTCCCTCTATGCTCAAAAACACCTCTACCCCATGCTCCTGCTTTCCTCCTCTCCCTCTTTGCCTCAAAAACACCTCTGCCCCTTCCTCCTGCTTTCCTCCTCTCCTCTATGCTCAAAAACACCTCTGCCCCGTGCTCCTGCTTTCCACCTCTCCCTCTATGCTCAAAAACACTTCTGTCTTGTGCTCCACTACACTACTGCCCCTGATCCCACTCACAGCGACATTTATGGGGTTGCAGTATTTAGAGGTGGCTTGATGAGTGAGGGGATGCTGTTTTTATAATGGGTGCAGCATTTACAATAATTTTGGGGATTTTTGCAGTCTTTTTTTTTGGGGTGCAGTATGTATGCAAGTAATTACAGTATTAAACAAAATGCTTTAAGTGTAGAAAAGTACATTATAATGTATATCTGTTTAATTTGTTGTTGGTTGTTACTATAGATGTACATGTTAAATGACGATGGTACATGTTTATTATAATTTCTTATCATCGCTTATTGTGGCAATAATTGATTAGTAGTGCATGGATGTGTCAAAAAACAGATGCAGGGACAGGGACTCCATTAAATAAAAGGTGATTGCTAAGAGGATCACTTTATTTCTAGGTTCAGGACTCAGTCGCTCTACTGCTCATGCCTGGTTATCAGAACACGCATGTGCGAGTTACCATTGCCTATAGATTCTTCTCCCTGTAAATTATGGGAAGTATAGCCCGTAGGCTACATCGGCCAATGCTATCTGAAGATGGCATTAGCTGCTGGTGCCAAGCTTCAGAATGCTTTGCAATCCAGAACTTGGTAAATTCAGCTTTTCTACAGCCCTTGCTTTTGTGGTCAAACATGGGGCACCACAGCAGATGCATACAGTAAATCTGGGTTGTACTTAATATTTGTGAGTACCCCCCAAAAAATAGATGGTTTTAGGGTATATTCAGCAAGTATTTTTTTATAAGTATGCCTCATTGTCTTCTGAATTCAACATTATTTTTAGCCTTTGAATTTGGTCATTGGCTCTGAATCACATCAGCTTAGAGTTTTCTGAACTTTGATGTTTTTAATTACTACTCTCCAAGCCTTACATATCACATGATTCCTTAAAGGTAGAGATGTGCGGGTCCGTGTCTCAGAGAACCGACAACAACTGAATTTACGAGTTCTTAGTTGAACCAAGTTCGGAATCATTTTGGGATACCAAGTCGAACCGAGGTCAGGGACTCAGAAAACCAAACCCAAGTTTTGGATTGCATGATAAGTCAAAATGACGACATTTTAGCTGTTTTTTCTATTTAAAAAAAAATACAAAACCAAACCACGTCAGGATGGTCTTGCAAAACCAAAACACGAAGGTGAATCCAGATCCAAAACCAAATACAAAACATGGGGGTTGGCGCACATCTCTACTTTAAGGAGAAGTATCTCAGACAGAAAGAAAGGAAGGAAGAGAGAATAAAGAAACAGCGGTGCTGATGCAGCTGAATGTGCAGCCATTTGTGATTCATATCTTGTGTGTTACACTGCGCATGCTCCGGAACCAAGTGTATGCAAGTACGAGTAGTGCAAAGTGTTACTTCCACACCTGTGGATGAAAGGGCATATCTGAGCTATAATTCAGTGTTCTCACATAGACAATGTTTAGTGAGGATGTGTTGATGGAATTGTGGACCATGTATAGAGTCAGATCTTTTGCATCAAGGATAGAGCTGGTGCAAGTGTTCCCTAATGGTGACAACAGGTATGAAAAGAAGTATATGGATACGGGTCATTCCGATTGCAAAGATGCATACAACTGTGCAAAATTACACATTTAGTTTAGTGCATGCAAAGCAGGAGCAATTATGGCCAGCTTGCGTTCAACTCTGTTTCAGAACTGGAGACAAAAGAGAGAGACTGAGGGGTATATTTATTAAAGTGAGATTTTTTAGAAGTCAAGATGTTGCCAATAGGAACCAATCAAATTCTAGTTATTATCTTCTAGAAGGTGCTAGTTAAATGTTAAATATAATCTGATTGGTTGCTATGGGCAACTTCTCCATTTCGAAAAACTCTTAGTAAATATACCCTTGAGAGGGAAAAGTTAAAAATGAGAGAGAGAGGGGAGAGAGAGAGAGAGAGAGGAGAGAGAGAGAGAGAGAGAGAGAGAGAGAGAGACAGACCTCTACATACTTGCCAGGAAAACACTAAGATTTGGAAAAATTATAAATTCTCAAAACAAAACAGAGAGTGTAGAATGCATATATCTTATCGCATGTCAGATGTATAAAATATGACTGTTTGCTGCAGATTGAGTTGCAAAAGTGTATCTGAATAATAATCCCCATGGTTTTGGCATATGTTTCTTAATTGTCTAAGAGGAACATTACATGAATACCCTGCTGTCATGTCCCATGGGCATCTGATCATCTATCACAGTGGGATCTTGCTGATTTGGTGATTGGCTCTGAGACATTGTTTAAGCACTAAATCAAAGTATTTTTGCTGTTCTCTTTTTCTGTGGCCTATGTATGAATTAAGCATTTTTTTTAATTACAAGATGAACATTTCACCTGCAAATTACTATAATAACTAATGAAATCACTATCTCTTTTCATAAGTGGTCATTAAATAATTACCATTTAAACTGTGGTATATGTATGTGTGTGTGGGGGAGGTGGGGGGGGGGTGGGGGGAGTTAGGTAAAGTAAGTACAAAGCACTCCAGTAGGTCAATGTTCTGAGCATGTGCCGGAAACGACATCACTGTTAGTGTCAACTGGGAATATCACTTAGCTGAAATGACTGATGATAATTCATAGGATGGCAAATGGGAACATCTTTTTATTTTTGGCAACAACCACATGTGCAGACTTGGGATTCAGTCCCACTTTGTACAAAAAAAAATTTGTTCAAAATATTCAAATAAATAAATAAAACTGATTAAAATGTTCTATTCATTTATTTCTGTCACCATCAATTGTTGTGACAGTAAATGAACTACAGGCAATGTTTACTAAATAGGCTTCACCATACAAACCGCAGAGAAGCTATTGCCAACTAAACCCGGCAAACATATAATGTATAGACAAAGCCCCGCCTTCGATAAAAACACAGACCCGTTACGCACCATAGTGTTGAAATGTAGCTATAAGGAGTAAATTTACTAAGCTCCATGTTTGCCCTAATTTGCATTCACGGGAGTAAAACCGGGTTTATTTTCTGTATTTTTAGAGGTGAACGCAGCCGATTCTGAAGTTAAAATGCACGCGTAAATACAACTAGAAATGACTACACCATCGTCTAAACACAGCGGTACTTTCCATAGACAGGAATACAACATGGGAATTTATAAAAAATTGTGATTATAATCAAGGGTGTAATAAAAGTAAACACAAACATAACTTTCAAATAGACCCCCTCCTGAGCAGGGTGTCTTGCAGAAACATATACAGATCAGTGTGTTCCATGTATGTTTCTGTCTGTAATTATAAAAATAAAGGGTTAATTACATTTTTTTAATTGGTGTTCCCCCCCAAAACGTAACCAACCCCGAGCTCCTGAGCCAGTCCTAGTTCTACAAATACAGTGGAAAAACATGTATGGTTCCTCCGTATTTTATGAACCAGCATAGGGTTCTGTGAGCCAGTTCTAGTTTTAAAAATGGGAAAAAAATGATGCGGGGTTCCCCCTATTTTTAAAACCTGCACTGGACTCAAACTAGCCTGGGTGTAATGCCACAGCCAGGGGACCCTTTCACCGGGTCACCCCGGCCAAAGCATTAACACCCCAAGCTAGTCAGCCCAAGTGATGATATGGCTCACCCAGAGCCCTGATCTCAACATCATCAAGTCTGTTTGGGATTACATGAAGAGACAGAAGGATTTGAGCAAGCCTACATCCACAGAAGAGTTGTGGTTAGTACTCCAAGATGTTTGAAACAACCTCCCTGCAGAGTTCCTTCAATAACTTTGTGCAAGTGTACCTAGAAGAACTGTACATCTCCATCCCGGTAAATGATGGAGACTGGGTGGTTTCCATCATTTACTTTCTCCTGTGCTTATTTTACTCTTTATTTTACAATGGGGGTATGGGTGCCGGTCGCCTGCTGGCACTTGTAGATCCAAAGGGCAGGTACACTGGCATCTGTAGTCCCATTGTGTACATATATTTATTCCACTATTTCCCCTGCACCCACTGGCCAGGGGTGCAGGGAAGAGCCCCGGGATTCAGCCTAAGCCTGTGGTGCTTGGGAGAGAAGGATCCCTTTATTGGGGCGTCCCCACCTCTCCTGAGATCCCCGGCTTGGGCTGACTGGCTTGGGGTGTTAATGCTTTGGCCGGGGTGACCCGGTGAAAGGATCCCCTGGCTGTGGCATAACACCTTGACTTGGTTGAGTTCGGTGCTGGTTTAAAAATAAGGGGAACCCCACACTAATTTTTCCTATATTTTTAAAACCAGGACTGGCTCACTGGTCTCCAGTGCTGGTTATAAAATTCAGGGGAATCCTACACGTGCCCTCCCCCCTGTATTTTTACAACCAGGACTGGCTCAGAAGCCCAGGGCTGTTAAAGCTTTGGAGGCAGGAACAGGAGTGTTCAGGCTAGGGAAACACAGGGAAAAAACACGGGTAGGAACGATCAGACACACCATCAGAAAACAACCATCTTGACAAACACTTAGTAAATTCCCAAATTTATTTTATAAAAAACCCCTGTGTCTGATCTTTCCTACCCATGTTTAATATCGGACGAACTTGGGCATAACACGATGCTTAGACTGGTCACAATATTAAAATAATAAAAATGATAATATTAATAATTATTATTATAAAACAGCCAATTAAAAATATTAATAGTACTATAAAAAAAGAGTGCAACTTTTTTTCACAATCTCTATTAATAATCGATTTATATAGTGTAAATGTTATTCTTTTCTTTGTAAGCAGTGAAAAAAAACTGTTTTCCAGCCAGGAAATTATTTTTATGTCAAAATAGGACAACAAAGCAGGAGACCTGTAAAACACATTGGACTCTTCTGATTCAATCATCAAAGCACAAAGGACAAATCATGCATTTTTTAGACAAATGGAATGTACTATGTATAATTTACCACTTGTATGAATGTAGATTACAAATGTCATGTAATTCATGCTTATGTGGAGCTCCTTGCTGAAGTGATGTTGTATTGTATTGCATTTTTTATTCATAAGGCAAATTATTTAGAGTTCATCGTTCTTTACAGGGATTTTATACTGGGAGAGTAAAATAAACTGCAAAACTTTATAGACTGGAGTAAAATGGGCATCATTACTTTTACATGTTCAGTTTTAAATACCAATAGATTAATTACCTGCTGAGCTAATAGATTATTAATTAACCCTTACAGCTCTTTCCTTATTAGGGATAGCAAAGCCCCAAGCAGCTAACCCTTTCAGCGCTAATGACTAGAGTGAGCAACTAATTAAATTGTATCACAGTTAGATGAAGGAGTAGGCCAATTAATTCAGGAATCAGTCGGCCAATTAGAAATGTCATCGGCAAATAGCAGAGTATGTGCTGGTTCACGAAAGCTAATAATCACTGGGAGAAGGAGCTTACTTTCTAATACACCCTCGTGCAATTAAAGAAATAGACATTATTGCGGCATCTTCATCTGCCTACAGCGGGTAATATGTGACAATAAAAAGAGCACTGATGTCATAAGGTCTGACACAAATTTCGTAATAACAATCTATGCATCAGCTGCCTCTTATAATATATACTGCTGTAGATGTTTGTTTACAGTTATATGGAATGGAGAACAGCTCAGGTTACTGTATGTCGGCAACAAGACAGATAATTGGGAAAGTTTGGGGGACATACTGTCAAGTCCTCAGGAACATGATCTTACTGTATATAGGAATCGTATCTTTATTATGCAATATTTTCCTCTTAAAGCGATGCATGAGATATATAAGCGCTATATATAAAATTATACATAGATATGATGTAGTGTTGGCTGATCAAAATAATTATTTTCAATTAATTGCATGAAGTGGAATGACATGCTAAAATCATAACTGAAGACAATTGAAAACCACATTGGTACACTGGGATTGCACATATTAATTGCATAACTGAAAGTATGTATATTATAAACATACAGTATGTTACATGCAATGTAAATTGTGGTATATTTACTGTATCTTTCTACACAGTGATCTGTTTTTCTCTCTTCAGACGGGTTTCCGTCTCATGAGACATTTACACATGTATCAAGATCTGAGAAATAAGTCTCTTTTTAACCTGCTTGTCAGATGGATGATTGATTGTAGCTTTTATTCCATTGAGTTTATAAGTCAAGAACATCATAACTGTTACATTTAGTGTGACAAATTCTTACGCTTGGAAACACATATGTCTTTAAATGACTTTATTCCATTATTATCTATAAATTCAGAAGGATTAAGATCAAGTTTTCTGTAATCTTATTTTACATTCATTTCTATTTTGCTACAAAATTGTTATGGTGGAAAAGCACATGTTTTACAAGCTGACAGTATGTTACTGTGCCCATAGTCAGATCATCCATTAGGCAACGTAGTCTCACAACTAGGACCTAGTTGTGATAAAGGGTGCCAGATTACACTAAGAAGTTTTCATGATCCTTTGCTTTTTTTGACAAATAGAGGAGTGAAGGGGGCCCAAACCAATATGTAGTCTAGGAAGGGCCGTAGAGAGCTGGTCCAGGCCCCATGACTTTTGGGAGCGTGGCCTAATCGCAGGAGGCATGGCTACACCTCCTTAGGGAAAAACCCAAATAGAACAGTATTTGCAACACCGCTTTGCGCTAGGGAGAGGGGCACTGTGAGATCATCAGCCCGGTGCAAATCCAGGGGGGGTGGGCGCGATCAAACTAGGCATATATATAAGGCAGCACTGATTAGTGGGTGACATAAAAATTGTTTATTTTATATTGTCTGTACTATTCTCTTCTTGTGGTCTTTCTCTGCATTTTGATCATAACCGATCATGTATTTTGCCCAATAAAAAAACAATGGACCCTTCTGTACCCCATCTGCTCTCTACCCGGCATTGTGTCTTGGACTTGGTAGCTTTCCTCCACTATCATATCAAAGAAAACCTATTTCCACTGGAACATAAAGACAATAGTAATGTCTAGAAATTTGTGTACAGAATAAAGACAAAACCACAAATGTGATATTTTTGTTACATTCCTCATGTTAATTATAGCAAATATGACATGTTTTCCTGCACAAGTAAGTCATTCAGTAAGTTAATTAGTGTTTCACATTGATTGGTTGTGCTACTGTCCACCATAAATTAACAAATTATTATTGAGTAATATGACAGAAGAGCCATTCATACTCTATGTCTGTGTGATTGTGTGCAATCCTTTAACGTGTATATATATATCTATCAATGCAATTAATCACTGTACAGTTATGCTTAATAAAAAATGTTTAATTAAAATATGGTTTGTGAATTAGATTAGTGGTCTAAGATGCCATTTGTCTGTATGGGATGAGATGAGATGAGATTACATATCGTCCAAGAAAAAAGAAAAAAACAAACCAAATGTGTCATTATAAATATATTCAGAAAGATAAAAATTATATCTATGTTCCACACTAAAGCTGGGTACACACTTGTCCAATTCTCATCCAATCCAACTTCAGACCAACCTCTTGTTTCATACAATCGTGGACTTCTGGTCTTGTGAAAAATCAGGAAACCAGATAGCCAATCACCAGACCAATTTAGAAGTGTGTACGCTCCCGAGACTGGTTTGTCCAATTATTCTCCCAATTCGTGCAGTTAAGTGACGGCCAGTCTGCCAAAGATTTAAGGAGTGTGTACGGTGACACAATCTTTTCATCAGATTGTTTCAGCAGATTAGAGGTCTGTTGCAAAGTTGGACAAGTCTGTATGCATAGATTGGATTAATGGTGGCCATACACGGTGCAATGCACCATATAGGGCGACTGCCGATCTGTCGGCAAATGGATCGTGCTGTCCCCGCTGACAATCGTGTGGTCCCCACTGACGGCATAATATGCCGGCTCCCCCCTCCATCATCTGAATGGATTGTACATCGCATCCCAGATCAGATGAACCTGCGGGAAGAGCTGGAGATGCGATTTACGATCCCGCAGGATCACGCACCACGATATCAGATACGATATCGTACCCATACACTGCACGATATAGCACCTATATCGTGCCGATCCATTGGATCGGCACATATATTGTGCCGTGTATGGCCACCTTTAGAATCTGCGATGAAGTCTGCAGTAGAATTGCATCAACAATCTGATCTGGAGTTGGATCCCCAGAGGATTGGACAAGTGTGTACCCAGTGATAGAGTTGAAGAGGTCTGCTTAAACCAGCAATAATACTTTAACAATTGTTTGCAGTAATGGCCATAAACCCATCCAAACTGGGATCTAAAATTTACTTAATTGACTAGGGAGACTTCCCTGGAAAATATACTGGCATTGGGTGACACCTGATGGCTTTAGGAGAATGAAGAGTGGTATGGTAGTGATCAATTATAGACATATTCTTATTTATCTTTGACTAAATATAAACTGTTTGTGGGTCATAAACAAGCTGGTTGGGGCAATTTTAATATCGGCACTGTGTGTTCATCATCATTCAAGAAAATGAGCTGCCTCTGAGATACTGAAACCACTCCATCTGGCATTAAAAAAAAAATCTCTGTCAAAAACCTCTTGGCCATGTCTGCATGCTTTTATGTATTGAGTTGCCGCCATATTACTTCCTGATTAGATATATGCAAGTGTACAGGTGTACCTAATAAAGTGGATACTGCAAGGCTAATGCAGAGTGCACTGCCAAATGGTCCTAAGTTCTAGATAGAATCAAGATGCATTCCCCTCTGCCACTGCAGCATATGCACCCATTTTATAATAGGGATATTACATATGCCCGAGTTGCATCCATGTTTTAAACCACAAACAAACTCAAACTGCATAATTTAAACAGCAATATATCCCATTCTCTTGCATGCAAAAAAAACCTGGTGTAGTTCTCACTCTGTAGGTGCCCCTGGTTGTTTAACCTTCTTAAAAATAGCCAAACAATGACATTACATTAAAGTGTAAAATAAACAGAAGCATAAACCCATCATTAGGTTATATGAATTTATATATAGTTAGAATATGAATATTATCTCTCTCATGCAGGGCCCTCTTCCCTCATGTGCTTCTCCTTCACTTGCTTACCCTATCACTTATTCTTCACAACTGCACCTAACACTTGGGGGTAAATTTACTAAAGTGAGCAAACAATCAGATTCTAGCTATTATCCTCTCTAGAAGGTTACGATCGCTAATGCAGCAAAGTGCATAAACCATGTCCTTGTCCTGCATTCAGTAGCGGAGCTAGAGAGTGGTGGGCCCAGGTGCAATAATATGCTTTGCCCCCCCCCCCATTCCTGGCACCCGGCACTTTACCTCCCCCCCAGCCATTAAATTCAGTGCCTGGCCCTGTCCTGCTGCCCAGGCATTTTATTTCACCACCTCCTCACCTCACCAACCCCCTGCTACCCAGACTTTTTTTCAACACTTGGTCCATCCGCAACCCGCTGCCCGCTGCCCGCCGCCCAGCTTATTTTTTACTAATTATACTGACTTACCTTGTTTCCAATCCTTCCAGCTTCTTCTCGTCAGTCCGCTTCTTCCCCTGCGCTGCTCCTCTTGATCTGCGACTCACCGGGGCTTTCCAGCAGCGCACGTGATATCACATGCTCGTGCGACGTCATGACGTGAAATTTGCCATGTCAAACAAGGGCCGGGCTGCGGCAGGTGTCACTATGTCATGTTGGCGGAGCCGGAGCGGGCCCGCTTCGGCTCCATCCAATTACTTAATGGGGACCGGGTCGGCGGACAGTGGCTGCAGAGCTGTCTGGTGCAGGTGGCTATGGGCCCCTGCACCACAGCGGGCCCCAGTGCAAGGCACCAGCTGCACCGCCACTAGTTCCGCCCCTTCCTGCATTGATTGGTACTGTTAATAACTGTTTTCTTGTGTGATCATTTGCTTATGTACTTTGTATGGCGCTGCAGAACCCTTGTGGTTCTATATAAATAAAGGATAAGATTAATGATAAAATGAATCTAAAGAAAAATACAAACATAATGCGTAATTTGAGAGAAGATTTAATAGATGGTTTAAACAATACTGTAGGACTCTTTTTATTTGTTTCAGTGTAAACTAAAAAAATATATCCTGGGTTTTATTCCTTGACTTTCATTAAATATGGCGTTATCCCTATCTTTCACCAATATCTGTGGTTCTGTTGTGGGAACTTTAACATATATATTTGTAAATATTATTCCCAGTTCTTTTAGATAAAGCATCTTATAAGTTAGGTTTCTAAAAGAACCACTAAGACTGCCTCTACAACCACAGCAACTGCAATCATGCAACATGACAAACGTTATTTTTTAGGTAGCTTACACTATGCTATACAAAAAAATGAGCATTCCATTATATAAATATTTACCAGCAAGATAAAAACATGATAACATATATAGACAAGTAGCATATAAACTGTTCAGCTACAAAGGAAAAATAAACACTGAATGTAAACAAAAAGAGAGTATTCAGTTAAACAAACAAAAAAATAAGTGATGAAGTTTAAGAAATCCTATGTTAGGTTTATTTTTGTTCGAATGGTTGTATATTTTATTTTTCCCTTATTTTGGTCATTAATGTGGGCTTAAAGTCTATTTCTTGCCGACATACTGAAGCTTGATATACATTTTTTCTTTTAACATCTCCCCTCAGGGCACAAAATACACAGACTGACCCTGGCTTTTTAAGAACCTTAGTTGAACAAAATGTAACAAGCCTTGTATGTTTGAGAAACATTTTCTTATTCTGACAGGGACTGAACACAGCTATTTGAAGTCTGCAAGCCGGACACAGATAATGGTGCATCTTGAGACCATTGTCATTCTTGTCAATAAAACGGCCTCGGGGAACACTCAACAAAGCCACCTTTTTTGAATCACCATTTTTCTGTCTTGCTAAGACATCTGTAAACCTCCGGTCTGCGAGGTCACGTTATTTTAGTCTGATGTGTCTCAATGATAGCATCATGCCGATGAAAAATAAATATATAAAACAACATTTGACAAGGCAACAATGTAAAATGGTTCTTATCTTGTTTACTGAACTCCCTCAATAAAGGTTTTTTATTGTAAGAATCCAACATATCTTATAGTTTATTTAGCTTGCAATATTAGGAATTAGAATGTACACTACTTCTGTAAAGTCCTAAAATTATAACTAGATTTACTGTAGCTTAAACCCATTTGCCTAATAATGTTTACAAAGGTCTTTGCCACACCATCATTTTATTATTCTGGCTATGTGTAATGGCATATAATATTTACTTGCCTGCTCTCCTAGACTGTCCAGGAAACTCCACATTTTCAAGCTTTTCCAGTATCCCATCCATTTCTGCAATAAATTGGGTGGGCAGAGCCATGATGACATGATTTGCTGTGAATTTGTTTTTGTGCCCCCCACTGTAAAATGCAGATAATCATGGCATGATGACGTGATTCACGGCACTACAACACCCAACCTCCAGTTGCCCCTTGGACCCTCTCTCTAGGATCTCCCACTGATCCTCACTGTTTCTGAATCCTTTGCTGTCATTGTCAGTTGACAAAATCAACGTTGTGCAATTATAGAACAAAGTGGCATGCTTCTGCATTCAATAGTTAGGATCGTAACTAGATGTGCAGGTGGTGCTGCGGCCCTGGATGCAGGTACCTATGACATCTGAGTAGCTCAGAGCATCCAAGGGAAGCTCCAGGCATGCACCCTAGAGTCTGTTGAACCACCCAGAGCAACATTAGGACAATCCAGGCAGCGGTTTTCTTTCAGGTGTTGGTGGCCCTGCTAGCTCAATGTGATGTTGTGATGACACATGTTTGGGGGTGGGGCCGGCACAGGCTAGAAAATCACCCTTCTACAGCACTGGTGGAAATGCTGTTATAGTCCTACTCTCGTTTCAGGTCTCCATTGCACTCGTATACCACTGGGTATATATGCATACAAATTAAATGAAAATGATTTTCTATTCTAAAGTTGTCGAAGTTCCCCCTTGCAAAGTATTGGATAATGTCTGACCTAAGCAAGCCAGAGGTCTTACTTAGGTTGAAAATGGTTGAACTACAGTATATTATAAATATGTGCTGGGGTAATGGAGATAGCACAACCCCGGCCTTGCCTACATTTGCTCATGTTAATCATAGGTTTGGAAAAACAGTTGAAAAATTTTATTTGTGACTAATATACTAATAAGGTCACAAAATGTATGTGTATAACGCCATTACAATTGCACTTTTTTTGTTTTTCAATTAGTGTTACTAATAAAAATAATAAAATAGTAAATAATCTATGGTAAGCGGGCTGCAATAGGCGAAAACCACGTATACCTAGCTCCAGTGGGTGTACCCCAGTCACTCATGTTTGGCATCGCATATAGGAACCCTTTTATCACTTAATATTTGCGCTGTCTTTTCAGGGAATACCCAGAAATATTAAGTATTCCTCCATTTCCACCAGCACTGCAATCCCATATGGTGAATGGGATGCTGTCAGATTTACCAAGTTACGGAATGCGAAGCATTCCGAAATTTGGTCAGCTCAGCTTACACCATCTGAGGTAGGCACAAGCCACTTTAGCCTATGGGCTACATATCGCAAAACTGGCCGGGAGAGGCTTCCGTAGGACCATGCATGGGCGGGATCCTTGGCACAGGAGTGAAGAGACCGCTGACACATTAGTACATCGCTGGAACGGGTTCCTTCTGGAGCCTCTTTCCCTGCGGGTGCATTTTGTTACATTTGTTACATTGCAGCACTACGATCGCATCCTGCAATGTTATTATGTGTGCTAATATCGTGCCCAGATCGCATTGCAAATATGATCAGTAATAAAAGAGCCCCATAGTATCCTCCTTCTCCACGTCATGTTTCCACATCTGTACTACATATCATAATTAGGTCAATGTTGACATTATGATCATATTGACACATCATACCTTACCCTGGCAGGGACCTGTAAAAGAGGAACAGCCTATTTGTGTAATCTGAGACACACATGAACATTTATCAAAGCATGGAGAGATAGAGAGAGAGAAAGTGGAAAGAGATAAAGTACCAACCAATCAGCTCTTGTCATTTTTCAAACAGAGAGGTCTATGTACTAAGCCTTCAAGAGAAATGAAGTGGATGGAGATAAAGTACCTACCAATCAGCTCTTACTTGCCACTGTACAGACTGTGTTTGAAAAATGACAGGAGCTGATTGGTTGGTACTTTATCTCCATCCACTTTATCTCTGTCCAAAGCTTAGTACTTCCCCATAGTTTGGTAGAACATTTCCTGATCCTCAGAGACCTCTTTCTTCGTAATTTGGTCCCTATTATATAGACTTGTTTTATTACTGCGTTTCCTCAAAATTCTAAAGTGGTGTTAGAGTATGCTGTTGCTATACAAATAAATGTTAATAAGAATTTTTACAATAATATTATAGATTGCATTGAATCTTTCTGTAATTATAATTAACATACAGCTAGTACTGTATGTTGCTTTTTTAACTAACCTAATCTCAAAATAATGTTGGTCTTACTATGACGTAGTGTGCATGTAACGTATCTGTGTATCTGAAAGAGCTGGGCAGTTGTTTGATTTTGCACACATGCTCGTAGTCCCCACAAATGATGGGCTGCAAAGGGATTTTTGAACAATGTTAAAACTTTACAGTACAATCATCTATGAGGAGAACGTGTACTTTGGCGTTTACTTTGAAATGACACTGTTTATTTCCAACATTTACAGAAATAAACAGGAAAATCTTTTAAACACTAACAATTGAATTTGATTTCTGATGCTTTTTGGCAACAAATCACTTCTCCTTTCAAGCTTCAAGTGCACGGTATGTAAATACTTGACATAAGAGACTATAGATCTGTGAACCTTTAATGCACTTAATGATGCCAAATTGTGTTAGCGTACAGTACACATACATGCCGCACACAGGAAGGACCATTAGTCTCCATTTTGTACTAAGAAAACATTTTGGTCTGTTTAGAAGATATGAATTTAATGGGTGTCATTCGATGTTACTTCTATAACATTGAGAAGTGTACAAGTACAAAATATCTAAATTCAAAAAAATTACAATTATAAAAATAAAGTATCTTCTCATGTACCACAATGTAATCTAGAGTGAAACAAAAGAGCATTTACAAGTAAAAGGGGATCAGTTACTGTAAAAAAAGGAATTGTTCAACTCAAACTAATTTGTGAGATACTGGTGTCCATTAGTGGAGTGGTGTAAGACAGTGTCTGATTTTTACTGACAACTTTATTTTTTGTTTACTAACAGGTGACAGTTAAACTTATTTTTTAGGTCAGTAAATTGACTCGCTGTTAATAACACCCCTTACATTCACATCCCTTATTATGGTTATTCCAAGGATTTGTTACTCTTTCTGTAAAAAAGAAATAGAGAAATAATAAAAAAATATAAAAGTATCTTCTTGCTCTAGAAATCCTTATTTAAAAAAAAATTGCACTCATAAACTGTGGACTTGATACAGATTTGTTCGCAACTCGGCCATAATTGCATCCACATTACATGCAAGAAACTATGGGCCCCATTTATCAACGCACCTTAATACCATATTTCATTTAGTATCGCAGTGATACAAACCAATATGCCACTGGCATTCATCATTACTTGCCTATCCGGCGAGGTCCAGCGACGTCCACCTCATCGGCGGCATCCTCCGCTCAGGTGCTGATAGCCTATTGCTGCCAGCGACTGGCTTCTATTTTATGTGCATGCACGACGGTCAGTCTACATATGTGTATGACTGTTTCACCCGGTGGGGACCCGGCAATGTCTGGAAGGCTTCGCTGAAGCCAGAAAGGCTGCTGCCAGGTCCCCATTGTCGGCAAAGTTGGCGAGAGCGATACAGTGACAAACAGTGGTAATCTTAGATTACCGCTGTTTGTTAAATATTGAAAGGATTACATTATCGTTGATAAATGGGGCCTTAAATGCATACTCATCTTTGTGGGCGGACTGCTTCTATCCATACTCTTAGGGGCATATTTGCTAACAAGTGATATTCTTGTTATCACTCATTTCTAATTTTTAACCAATCAGCTCTTTTTTCAAATACATGACATTTAGGAGCTGATTGGTTGAAGCACCATTTAAGCTTCGTAACAAGTGATATCAAGAATATTACTTGTTATTAAATATGCCAATAGATTTGATAGCAATCATCATAATTACGGCACATTTGCACTAGCCTACACAAGGTGCAAATGATAAATCTGGAAACAGGTGTATTTAAGTTTCTATCCAACTCTGCGTAGTCTCCCATTTTATCAATATGCCCTCCCTAATCATTGCCAACAGTTATTTTAATGTCTTTATCATATAACATCTGCCTTGTCTATTTCCCTACCATCCCTGTAGGCCATCTCTAGCAGTACTCATTACATAGGTTATGGTTGCCAGTTGGAATATAATGTATTGTAACTATACCATGTAACTTGGTCACAAATTGAATGTGTAAATAACAGTTGTTTCCATGCCATATTGCAATTAAAGAAAATAAAATCATTCATCGATCTCTATGGAAACATGATACCATTATTGTAAAATCTTCTGCAGAACTGAACAATGGACATTACTACCTTTCATAAAACTCCTAAGAATGAGCCCAGTCAAAGGCAGCCACGTGATTGTCCTTAGAGTGGGAGTAAGCAGGGATAACAGTAACAAAAATGTGCAGTTTGATGCAATCTTTGGTATGTGGGGCCCCTTATCACCATACATTTTTTGCATGAGTATGTGACTTTCGTGCAAAATTAATTAGTGCCACTTAAAATGCTTGATAGTGCTTATCATCCTGGAGATAGAAAGATTTTATTTTAGGTTATTCTAAGCTGGTTTCCATATTATTATTATTAATTATTGGAATTTCCTGTGGATATAATAACAACTGGGCCTAACAATTGATATATCAGATAATAATCCTGTGGTTATAGATTGACCTGAATTAAGTAGAAACCATGCAATATTATTAACAGGAAAGAACCTTCATACATCTACATATGCAATTTGGACATACAGTACTGTATATGTAACTGTCCAAATATGTTTTATAATTTTGCTCACATGATAAACACCTGGTTATGTTATTAAAAGAGCTTTGATGTTTAATATGTCTGATCGATATTCACAATACGGATCAGTTTAAGGCACTGAAAGACTCTGGAGTGTAGGGGCTGTTGCAAACCGTTAAACGTTTTACTTAAATACTATTTCTTGCTCTGATCCTTGATCCAAATTGACCTATTTGTATATTTCTTCTTTATTCACTACAGCTCACTCAACCTTGACAGATTTAATTCATTGTAATTATTATTATGGAAAGATATAATATCGGAGACAATGTTCCTTGAGGCTACATATTATTAAGCCTGTTATGTACTGTTACTAAAGAGGAAATACCAATTATCATATCATTTAGTAGAGCAAAATATTATCCTTCTTTTATGAGTAACTACTTCCTTGAAGTTTATTCAAGTGTTTATAACCATTTAATGCAATATTGCTTCTTCGAGGTATCCATTACACTGATATATTCAGCAGGAAATTAGCTATGTCTCCATCATGTCTTGCAAGAATATTCTCGTGATTTTCTATGCACTTTATTTTGTATCATTTAAATTACTTGGACAGCATTCAGATAATACTTGAGGAAGGTCATCGCTGAAGAAGGGAATTTTGTGGTCTTGAAGTTTCAAATAAATGACTACAGGCATAAAAATAACGTTAACACCAAGGTTGTGATGTTAACACCAAGGTTGTAATTTGATTGCAACCTGGAAAAATATAGACGTTACTGTGAAAAAAAATGTGAGTGAATTCGATTTTTTTTTGTTCAACATAAAAAGTGTGGTATTCATAAATAATTTGATAAATTGTACAGTAGAGCAGCAGAAGAAGGAATAATTAAATGTGAAACTTTAGAAAATGGTAATTTAATTAAATCTATATTTTACGACATTATCCATAGATGAAGTAATAAGGGGAAGAGATTTCAGATAAGAGTCAATTGAAGAGCAATCACAATGATACACACATCTAGGTCTCATATATACATTTATTTATTTCACATATTTTTATTAGCGTACATACAATCTGATGAGGCTTGTTCATATTTATTTTAATGCCGCAAAAAAATATACTGTACAGTACCTTAAAGAAACCACAAAACTAAAATAAAATCATATAAGATTATTATGCCTAGCTGAGATGGGTTGTATTACTGATAATAATGACGACAATAATTATAACCATCTTCTTTTAGCTTTTTAAATGTATAACATTAAGTATATTTCAACACTGCGACATATATAGAATTAGAAAAAAAGGTTGAAGTTATTAAATGTTTTTCCTGATGTTCGACCAATTTAGTGTGATACTGACTTTGCCGAGCCAGATGGGGCCTTAGGCAAGGTACTGGTCTGGGACAGTGTGTGTGTGTGTGTGTAGGTGTGTGTGTGTCATTACAAATCCCCCCATAACATAACCAAATCCCCAAATAACTTCAATGTGTCCCAATAGATCATAGTATACAACACATTAGCATTAATACACCCCCACCTCACATTATATCACTACACCAACTCCACAGATCTATTACTACACTTGCCGACCCACCTCACCCACAGATAATATTAGTATACACTAGCCAGATACATTACTACAGTCTGCAACCCATCTCACCCTACAGATAATGTTAGTTTACATGACACTGATACATTACTACATCCCAACCGACCTCACCTCCTAGATAGTATAAGTTTATGCCCCCCTCCCTAGAAACATTACTAAACTTCCAACTCATATCACCTGCCAGATAATATCAGTAGACACCTCATCTGCCCAGATAACATGAATAAGGACACATCCTTTCTCAAGTACTTAGCTCTGCTTGCAGGTGGCCGTGTGCTCCCTCACACACCAGCTGCAGGGGAGAGGAACAGGATGGGAAGAACAGGGGAGCATGAGGGGGTGGTTACTTGAATAGGGGTGGGTACTCAGGAAAAGATCAGGGAAAAGTGACCTACTGATGGCAACACATTGGTAACTGCTTCAAGGGGAGGAACCAGCCACCAGGAGTGCTGCACTGGTGGAGCTGTCCCCTTTATGACTGGGGCTATAAGTGATGTTGCATGTGGCTCAAATTACTAAATGGGAATAGCTGTGAGTGGCAGACTGGTCCATGATGCCCCATTGGCCCCTAGGCAGCCGCCTGTACTGCCTTGTCCATAATCCGGCCCTGAATACTTGTGAGAACTTTTAGTCACATGCCAGAAATCTTTTTAGACATCAATAACAGTAACTCCAGCTGCTTGATGACATACAGTACGAGTGCCAATATATGTAGAAAATACTAAGATATTTTCCATTTCACTTCTATTAGCCAATGTTCGAAGAAATTCCCAAAGACTAATGTGGGCCATACATCTAAATGGAGATTCCCCTTTCTGCCGATGCCGATCTGTGATCTGATGCCCGACGATCAATGATTTCTCTGAGGATCGGCAAAATACTACATGTTAACAATCCCCAACTCATTAATTCTGATCATTTTTGGGTCAGAATCGGCAAATCGAGATTGTCCAACATGTTGGCTTTTCATGATCCCCAGTCCAGTATTTTGCAGTACGGGGAATTGCCCAGATTCATCGCAGATGTATGGGCCTCATAACTGTGCTTTAAAATGTATAGATATCAGGCAGAATTGAACAGACATAGCAACATAGGAGAGCTATCCCTGGTGGGTCCCACTGCCTGAGGGTCCCTTCCCTACTGAATGTTACAACTCTCCTCAGTTACATTTACACAGCTGAACCTAATCATACATTCGGTGTTACACAGTTATAATAGAGGTGGAGGGATGTGAAATGAGGACACACTAGTACTTGAAGTGCCTTCTGAGAGATAGCCATACCCATCCCTGAGATGACCATACCCATCTGTGGGCTGGCCACAAGCTCTATCCTGCAATTTCATGGGCCCCCAACATTGCTTCCCCAGTGTAGCAGAAGGTAAGTAATGTTTCTGGAATGCGTTCATGATATGATGTCTACAATCATTATGTTGACTACACAGGAGATAGGCGGGCCTATGTCAGTGGCACTATGCCGACAAAGTTAAAAGGCAGCTAAAAGCATTAGAGCACCCATTTTGAGTTGGTTCCCACATGTATAAAAGATTAGAAAAAAAGAAAAAACAAGTTAATATAACTTCAGCATTTGATTGAGACATTTTTAGCCTGACACACTTACATTGAATGTCATAAGTATTTTTTAGTCAGTTTTATTGAAAAATAGTTATTGTGCACCGACCCCCGTGTTTCGGTTTTGGATCCGGATTCATCTCCGTGTTTTGGTCTTGGATCTGTATACTTAAAAAACTAAATAAATTAAAAAAACAACTAAAATTACGTCATTTTTCCTGTTAGCATGCAATCCAAAACCCAAATTCAGTTTTTAAATCCGAGTTCCGAACCGCGGGAAGATCCGTACCGGGACTCGGTTCGACTCAGTTCGAGTCTGGAATCCCTAAATACTGTTGTTCAGATCTCTCTTGACAGTGGTGCCACCATTGAAACACAGCATGTAACCGACACTTTAAGAACTATAATGCATTGTGAACAGTGATTTTCTATATAAAATAAACTCCTTTGTGAAATGATCTTCCCAAAGCTACAAACAATTACACATAGCTGACACAACTCATTGGGCTGGCTGGATTTCATCATCATTTTGCAGAGCTTATTTCAATATCGAGATGACAGAGATAAGTAGGGTGCATTTATTGAGGCGTCGCCCACGCATAATGATTTGCTGGGTAACTGTGAAATCTGCAAATAAAATTGTGCTTCAACCTTACATGTAACTCAGTTACAGCGCTTTAATTTATTTCTTAAGAAAGTTACTAACTGCAAAACGCTCATTCACATTTGAATTTGTAAGAGGTAGAACCAGTTACAAGGCGTATATTTATAATGTTATAAATTATTACATTGTAACGGTGGCACAAGCTGTTCCGAGAATCAATATTAAGGATTTTTTTTGTTGGCTTTCGAGTCGATGGAATAAAAGATGATATGAGTATATATCTGTGTGATCATAGTGTTTTCCATTGGTTATACTTCAAATACATTCATTTGACAGAGGTTTATTTATCTTACTTAGGAAGAGTACATCTCGTAGTGGAGCATATAGTGTTCATGTTTCTATACTAGTAACATCTCAATCATGTTTCTGCCATTACGCAGAGAGCAGTTTATTTATGACATATGATAGTTTCCTATTTGTAGTGTGTAGTTACAAGGAAATGTTATTAAAGGGACCAGCTTCTAGGGCTCTAGTGACACATTAGTAATGATTTATCTGGATGAATCAACCCATTATTGTCTGGAAGGGATAGGAAATTCCTGGTGGCATCGGAATACCGTGATTGGGATGATTTGGGATGATCTCTTCCGCCAAGGACAGCCCTCTGCTTGCAAGTACCCTGGTCCAGTCATAATAAATATTGGGCAATATTTTCCTATGCTTTTAAAGACTAGGGGCCTTATTCTGAGTCTCATGCAATGCAGTTGTTCACGTAGTTGAGCAATTATTTGCAGCTGCGTATTTGTGAAAAGTTCTGAAAATCCCTAAGGCACATGCATTATACAGAGTGTATGCACAAAGGTGCTGTTTGTGTTCAGATCAGACTGTGGGGTCTATTTACTAAGCAGTGTTAGGAGACAGAGTGAAAAGTGATAAGAAATGATAAGGTGCCAGCCAATCAGCTCCCAACTGTCATTTTTCAAACACAGCCTGTGAGATGACAGTTGGGAGCTGATTGGCTGGCACCTTATCACAGACTTATCACTTTTCACTCTGTCTCCTGACACTGCTTAGTAAATAGACCCCTGTATCAGAAATGGGGCGGAATGATCTTGGGCGGTGACTGGGAGGTGGCTAGTAGAGCACGCAAAAATCTGCTCTATGGGTGTATTATGGGCGTGACGTGGGCGAGTCAGTGAAAGCAACGGCATTCACAGACACACAGCCACCAGCTGCTCGCTGAGCGTACTGTATCTTGCATGTTTTTGCACTGCGAATGTTCTGGAGCACAAAGGTATGGGCGATGCAGAGCCGTAAGCATTTCAACCGCATCCGACTTGTGCCAGGAAGGCTGTAATGGTGCATGCTTTTTAAATTCAGTTGATAGAACTGAGGGTGATGCACAGTTGGACTGAAGTATAGAAATGCCTGTTTACATATCATGTGCACCAAGTACTCTGCATACGGGTGAAAATTCACACATATTCCTGCACATACAATGTCAGAGCATACTGTACCTTCAATTTGTATTCAACTCTGTGTCCGGTGCTCAGTTCTTTTTTTGATCCTGTATGCAGGCTACATGCAATATTCATTTAATGTCTGGAAATCCTGCTGGAGAGGTAAGTGCTAGATAAATTCTATTAGCACAACATCATATCTGACACAGTTGCACTTATCTGTACAGACTGATGTTTCAGGTATCCATACAAGATGAGTATTATTGTGAGGGAGTACATTTCTCTATAGATGATACCTATTAGTTTCTGTAATGTGCCTAATTATGATTTATTAGCAGCTATTTATACAGCACCTTCATATACGGTATGTCTATATTCCCTACCACACAACTACACACACAAATGGGTTAATTGTGTCAGAAGCCAATTTACCTCCTAATATGTGTTTGCTGTGTTTCCTTTCTCAAAGGAAACCCATGCAAACAATGAGAAGAACAAACACACACACACACACACACACACACACACACACACACACACACACACACACAGCTTTGGCTCTGAACCCATGGCGAGCTCTCCTGGGTTCCTGAGAGAGTAATCCATCCTCTTGCATCTGTTAACCCCAGTGAAGTGGGTGGTCTTGGGGCTTGATGGAGCATTTTGCAGTGAATTGCAGCATCATGGTCTGAACCCCTGATTTCCGAAGCCACCGATTCACAGCACTGAACAACATGGGACAAGGGCATGCGATTCACCGCGCCACACCCACCATACCTCACTTTAAAATGTTGCCAAATATGTGGTGCTGTGAAGTAGCACTGTAACCATTGTGCCATCATGCTGCCCATGTGCATCCCTGCAGTTATGAAGATCAATATAAGGAGAATCTCCATCTTTTTAGCTGTGACCCTACTAGTAGGTATACGGAGGGCATTTATAATAATAAAAACCACACATCTTTTAATTGACCTTAATTAAATCTCAGTCTTGCCTTTCAATAGAATACTTTTTGCATCATTTAATAGCATATTATAGAGAAAATGTAGAAATATGTGTGTATAAATAAATCAATGCAGGCAAACAAACAAAATGGGAAGTTGTGATAGGTGGCCCAGGTTACTGGTATGGATTTGAGCTCCAACAATCAGTATTGTAAGTTACAGTACATACAGATGTGTCCTGCTAGATCTTTGCTCATACCGCGCCAAACAGGCTTCTAAGTCACGGCATGAGAATAGCACGACATTGCGCAGTAAGGCACAGTGAGACTTGACAATATCCACGGCATGCAATACACAGCTTCAGCACTGGGTGGCCAGTGCTCCACTGAACAAGTATGAATAAGTGGTGAGTAATACAGCAGTGAATGGCTACAGTATGGTACTACAGAATACAATAGAACAGTAAGCCCTGACAGACGAACCAATCACATACTGTACAGTACTGCAGAGTGTAATCAGTGTCTGTAATACTATATACAGTACTGTAGTAATTCTGCATGGCAGGCTATTTTAGGCAGTGATGCGTGGCACTCAAACAGTGATGACATGCCTTAGAAAATAGTAGTGGGGTTTTAGCAGCACTGTATGAAATCATCAATGAACCACAAACTCAGCATAGAAAGAGGTGTCTTTAGATTGCAAACTGACTGTACATTTTATGCCACACACTTGCAGCAATGTCGGCACTGCTGTGCCTCTTGGAGTTTGTACAACATGCCACTAGTCTGTACACACCAGTAATGCCGGACACTGCGGAACTGTAGAAAGTGGTGTGTAGCACTCACACAGTAATTAAATAAATGAGTAGTGGGGCTTGAGCAGTGGTGTATGAAACCATGCTTGAACCACAAATCTCAGCCCAGATAGTGGTATCTTTAAATTGCAAACTGTCTGTGCATTTTATACAGCACACTTGCGGCAATGTCAGCACTGCTGTGCTGCTAGGAGCTTGACACTAATCGGTACACAGCAGTAAGTGCCAGTCACTGTGGCACTGTAGAAAATGGTGTGCAGTGCTCACACAGTGATGGCATGTCTTATAATTTAGTAATGGGGTCTGAACAGTGGTTTATAAAACCATCACTGACTTACAAGTCTAGCCCAGAAAGAGGTGTCTCTGGATTACAAACTGACTGTGCATTTTATGTCACAAACTTGTCCAGTAGAGTCCTGGGAAAAAGTGGTTAGTGCAGACCCACAAATACTGTAGAAATGTATGTGTTTCCAAATACATCTCTATCCTGGTAAATGATGGAGACCGGGTGGTTTCCGTCATTTGCCAGGCCATCAGCCAATCAGAGGCCACTCTAATGTAAGCTGTGGCTGATTGACTGTAAGCTGCATGGCTGTCAATCAACAGCCATACATGTTTGCTTTTGGGGAAGGGACCTAGAGGGCACAATTTGTAATGTGATCACACCACCTGCTCCAAAGATTTCGAACAGTACAGTACCCACTGTTAATTTTTCAGCAATAAATAGCCTTTCATTAACATAATAAAGGATGCTTTGTTAGCCATGTAAGCAGTCAGCTCAAGGTCTGTCCTTGCAATTACAGTACTTGTGCCATGAAAAGGAGAGGAATGGTGACCATTGGTAGGACACGATCCCCCAGCCGCTAGGATAACTGCTGTGCCACTAGGAGTTTGAATAACATGTTGCTAATTGGTACACATCAGTAAGTGCCAGTGATCTTGGCAATGTAGACAGTGGTGGCATGCGTTAGAAATTAATAGTGGAGTCTGAGCAGCAGTGTATAAAACCATAGCTGAACTACAAGTCTCAGCCTAGAAATAGGTATCTCTGGATTACAAACTGACTGTGCGTTTTATGCCACACACTTGTCCAGTAGAGTCCCGGGACTTGGCAAAAAAAAACTGATTAGCACAGACCCACACACACTGCAGAGATGTATGTGTTTCCACATACAGTACGTACTGTACAGTACATCTCTACCCTGGTCTCCATCCGGGTGATTTCCGTCTTTTGCCACCAGCCAATGTAAGCGGCTGCTGATTGGAACCTCATGGCTGTCTATCAACAGCCACACTTGTTTGCTTTGGGGGAAGGGCCCTAGAGGGCACACCGAGTTTGTAATATGATCACACCACCGGCTTCAATGATTTCAAACAGAACAGTACCCACTGTTAATTTTTCAGGAATGCCGGCTTGCGAGGCCAGGAAACTGCTCTGTGGATGCAGCCCCTGGCTTTGCCACTCCTGGAAATGGGGAGGACACGCCCCCATTTCCAGGAACGCCGGCCACCCCCGCCTCACCCCTTAAATGCCTCTGCCTGTCAATCAGGCATAGGCACAGAAGGGGCTGCGTGAAATCACGCAGGACCCGTTATGCACATTCGCAGAACGGGTTCTTTGCGCACGCAGATTCTTGATAAAATTGTGAATCTGTGTTCAGCATTACACTTGTGTGCAATGCTGAATTAGCCCCAGAGATCTGTATTCAGTAAGGAAAGAGCATAACCTGCTCAGTATTTCCCATAGTCAATAGCCAATGCAGGCTTTATTCCACCACAGAAGACAGCATATTAGTCAACAAATGTATAGTCAGTGTGCACTTACCTCACACTTGCTGAGTTTGGGTACAAGTAGCAAGTGTAGGGGCATGGTGACACAATTTGCATCATCATAGCTCCGCCCCCTGTGACTTATTGTTGCAGACAGCATCATCCGGCCTAGGGCAGGCCATGATGATGAATTTCACAGAAACGTGAGTCATTAAGTAGGTGGAATCCAGGAGGATTCCATGTTCTCTTGGGAGTCAGGTAGAATTCACGGATATACTGTATTTCCCCAGATGCTTTGAGTGAGTAGACCAGTCTGGCTTACCTACTAAACCAGGGGCACATGACAACATAAAATATTGTTTGTGCTGCATTTTTACATTTATGCAAGCGAGCCTTACTAACCTTTGGTGGGGAAAGGTAAGACACAAATATATAAATACTTTCTGTTAGTTATCTTATTGTATTATATGTTAGGAAAATTACTGAGTCTCCCTAGCAGTGATGTCCTATACTTTCCAGGAATAATTATAATGTAAATGTTGCATTAGGGAAAACCTTGAGAATAAATTTGAGCAAAAACTACTCTGTGAACTACTCAGACTTGACTACTCTTTATTGCCATCTTTCAATGTTATTGCTGTAGCCTGCCGGTTTAATTGTTTCAATACATGGAGGGCTAACCTCTTTCACAACTTAATTATTGTTCATAAGAAAGGAGACAGCAAAGCAATGAGCTTTGTTTCAGAGAATGCTGAATATAAATACGTGGCTGCACTATGGTGGAACGTTGTTTACTTAACAATGCTCGTACAAAGCTAAGACTTTCCTTAAACAGATAAAAATGGAAGAATTAAAGAAAATACAAGAAGAGTGCTAGATAAATTCTTACTATTTATAAAATAATATATTTATATTTAATATTGTCTATTTTCACAGTGCATATGAAATATGCAGTTAAGTTAAAGTCATTGCTTGCACAAGTATTGATAAATGTAAAAGTTTTAATTATAGTTCCACAATACACACTTCCACTAAGGAAATAAAAAGAGATTGCTACCAATAAGTTATAATTACCAAGAAAAATTTGGATAGGGGCCCCACAAAGCCATTCGAGCTTCCAAGGGCCCCCTTTGCATGTGAAGGGATTTCTCAGCACCGTCTTAAGGTGCGTATCCACTAGGCGATTTTAATGAGCGATTGAACGATTACGACATCGTAATCGTTCAATCGCTCATTAATAATGCACGAATAGTGCACTATAATGTCGGAATCGACCAGCGATGCTTCCGACATCAATCATCGCCTGAACATGACGGTCAATCTGCCAATAACAACAAATTGGCCATGTTCAGGGATGAGGGAGGGTGCCTGCACTGAACGTCAAATCGTTCAATGTAGGCACTACAGAGGATGGGGAACGACTGTACGATTACACTGTTGTAATCGTACTGTCGTTACCCCATCGCCTAGTGGATGTGCACCTTTAGAAATACTGAATTTTAATAGCGCATGCACCACAGTGCTTTACATAGAATATTTGGCCATTTACATTCCCTGCCCCAGTGGAGCTTACAATCTATGGCCCTCATTCAGAGCCGTACGCTCTGAGCAGAGCGCACGCTCTGAATGAGGGCCGCCCTCCATAATTCTGGAGCGTCCTCCTGGACGCTCGTATAGCTGTGGGTCACCACCCACAGCCTATTCGAGCGTGCAGTTTGATGGCCGCGATGGTCGTGACCATCGCGACCATCGAAACTGCGAGCTGGAGCCTGCGGTTGAGGTTTTCAACCGCAAAGCCCGGAGTGATTTTGGCTCTATCAGAGCCAAAATCACTCCCACTGACATCACTAGTGATGTCAGTGGGCCGGCTTCTGACGGTAGGCGTTCCCTTGGGAACGCCCCCGTCAGGGAGGCACGCCCCCGGCACGCCCACCAAAGGGGGCGTGCTGTCAATCAACATCGACAGCACGCCCCCTTTGATCAGACACAACTAGCGAAGGACTTTCCTTCGCTCGTCGCGTCTGGCGCATGCGCACGACGGAGCTCCCGCCGTCGTGCGCATGCGCAGTGCACAACATCGACCCACTTGCGAGCGGACAGCCGCTTGCGAGTGGGTCTGAATCAGGCCCTAAATTCCCTACCACATGTGTACACACGCACACAAACACAGTATATTTTTGAAGTGCGGGAGGAAACCGGAGTACTCAGAGGAAACCCATGCAAGCACAGGGAGAATATACAAACTCCACACAGGACCATGGTGGGAATCAAACACAAGACCTCAGTACTAACCATTACACCATCTGTGCTGTCCATAATGTGAATGATTCTATACTAAACGTAACTACATCCTATATGCTCATGGCAATCTATCTAACAGTCCAATCTCTAATAATTAACTGGGGAAGGTGAGATAAGAAAGTAAAAAAAAGGTCATATATAAATAAAAGTAAATCCATAAATAATAATTAAATATTTTATTCTAAAACCCACTATCCAGAAAGATCTAAAATAAATAAGAATATACTGGCCTACTTTAAATAAACAATTTCAGGAAGTTTGTGTAAATTACAGAAAGGGGGCGTGCTTGCTCCACACAAGGGGTGTGTCTAGCTCCAACCATGCCCAGCAGCCTATGCAAAACAGAACAGTTGGGGCCTACAATTACTATGTGAGTATGCCATCAGAGATAATTGCATAAGGGCAGACATACCAACATTCTGGCTGCCCCTTCCGGGAGGTGACAGCCAGATCAGCAAAATCTGAGGGCGTTGCCGGCTGGTGTGGGCGGAGTGGGGCGTGGCCATGCGCTTGTGTCATTTTGGCCCCGCCCCCACTACACAATGGCGATAATCCCAGCATTGTGAAGCAGGGGCGGGGCAAAAAATTACGCAATTCGGCGTGAATCACGTCACAGGCCCCCCTCTGCCGCGTATTCTCACTCATCGCGAGGGGGGATAGGAGGGGTCGGCAGCTTGCGGGAGGCTTGCCTGCCTTCCCAGGAGGCCAGGAGCGGCACCCAATTTTCAGTAGGCTCCCAACCAGTGGCGTAACTAGGGTATTTGGAGCCCAGGGCAAATTTGAAAAGGTAGCAACCCCCCACCCACTCCAATAACCTGATATGTGCGCGCGTCGAAGGCGTGCACGGAAAAAAAAATGGGCGTGGTCACTTAAAATGGGGGTGTCAACATGACTCACCCCTTTATTTTCACGCTGAACATTCCTATCCATATGCACCTTAACCCCAGTAGTACCCCTAATACAGTACCCCCAGTATGCAGTTGTGGTCCCTCTTATGCAGGCCCATAGTAGTGCCCCTTATACAGTATCCCCAGTAGTGGTCCCCCTTATACAGCCCCCAATTAGTTCCCCTTACTCAGTGCCCCCAGTAGCGGTCCCCCCAAACGCAGTGCCCTATGTAGTGTTCCCCCTTATGCAGTGCCCCCACTAGCAGTCCCCACAATGCAGTGCACCCAGTAGTGGTATCCCCTTATGCAGTGCCCTTTATATAGTGCCCCCAGTAGTAGACCCCCCCTATGCAGTGCCCTTTATATAGTGCCCCCAGCAGTAGTCCCCCCCATGCAGGTTTCCCAGTAGTGTTCCCCCTTATGCAGGCACCCAGTAGTGATCCCCCCTATCTAGTGCCCTCTGTAGTGGTCCCCGCAGTGCCCCTAGCAGTAAGCCCCTTATATAGTGCCCCCAGCAGTAGTCACCCCCTCTCCCATGCAGTGCCCCCAGTCGTGGTCCCCCTGATGCAGGCTCCCAGTAGTGACCCCCCTATCCAGTGGTCGCTGCAGTGGTCCTTCCTGTTATTGCCCCCAGTTGTGGTCCCCCCAGTGCAGTGCCCCTAGTAGTAGGCCCCTTTTATAATGCCCCCAGTAGTAGTCCCCCCCCAAGTAGTGGTCCCCAGTTGAGGTTCCCCCTCCCGATTAAGTGCCCCTTGTAATAGCCCCCCACCCAGTAGAGGTCCTCCCAATAATGGTGCCCCCTGTAATAGCCCCCCACAGTAGAGGTCCTCCTAATAATTGTGCCCCCAGTAATAGCCCCCCCCAGTAGAGGTCCTCCTAATAATGGTGCCCCCAGTAATAGCCCCCCCCAGTAGAGGTCCTCCCAATAATGGTGCCCCCAGTAATAGCCCCCCCAGTAGAGGTCCTCCTAATAATGGTGCCCCCAGTAGTAGCTACCCCCCCGTTGTGCCCCCACCCCAGTAGAGGTCCCCCCAGTGGTAGCCACCCCCGTTGTGCCCCCAGTAGTGCTGACAGGTTTTTAAAAATATATGTATAAAAACTTACTTACCTGAATCCATGCTGCTGCTGCTGCTCCTCCAGTCCGCGACGCCGCTCCCGCCGCCACCGCCCGCCAGTCCTCCCGGGCTGGCGCGCTCAGCATAATGGGACAGATGTCATGACGTCTGTCTCATTACCCACTGCAGGAGCCGGACGGAAGTCCGGCTCTTGCAGTGGGTGCTGCAGCAGTCAATGAGAGTCTATCTGACTCTCATTGGCTGCTGTTTAACACACGCATCGCCGCCAGCACTGGCGGCGATGCGTGTGTTATGCACAGCCTGAGCCCGCCTCCTGGCACTATTGGGCAAGCACTCAGGGGGAGGGAACGGGCTCAGGTGTGCAGCACAGAACCGGCGCTGGAAGCCTAGCGCCGGTCCTGTGTAAATGTGTAGCGCTGACCGCACTCATTGCGGTCGGCGCTACACTGGTGGCTAACTAGGGCGGGCCGGACCGTGGCCGGCGGCGCCCCCCCTGCGCCGCCGGTCCCACGGCGCCCAGGGCAAGCACCCTCGCCCTGTCCTAGTTACGCCACTGCTCCCAACCAAATCGGGATGGTAGGCAAATATGCATAAGGGTGGCATGCTGCCAGAGGCTTTATATAGTAGCAGGGCTGAAGTCATTATTATTTTAATTTTACTGCAAAAGCTCTAGTAGTGCTGACACTAAACAAGCAGCCAGAATACAAAACACATTACAGGCTTCCTTGGGACCAGTGTGGCTACATACAAAATGCTGTTTTCTTACATTTAACTGGTTAATAAACAATAGTTCTATAAGCAGGGCTTATGTTTTAACTAACAGAGAGGGGGGCAAATAATTTTGGGCAAAGCCATTATATTAGGGGGAGCATATGGTGCTGGTTATAGCATGGGAATATTAGCCTGTCATAGCCAGATGCTGGATGCAGCTTTTGCGAGTAGACCCCATGCTATTCATTTGCCTGAAATTGCTGTACCTAGTCCAGGCTATGAGCACCAGTACGTGGATAATGTTTTTTTATTGGGTGGGCCTGGGGTACATAAATGTATTTATTTTTTCATAATTTTTACATACTTAAAAGGTCCATGCCTGATGATGATCATAATCATATATCTTTGTTCCAGGAGTAAAGAACCCACAACAGTTATGCGTTCTGACAGGCATAGATAAGACTCTGTAGACCTCTATGTATATAAAGTCATTGTGTAAACGCACCTTTACTGTATTTGCTCTATGCTTGCACGCTCGTTCCCGTCCCCACTCTATATCTGCAGAAGCAAGAAGACGCAAGCCAGTTATATATAAAACAAAGAGTGTAATATTAGCACAGGGATAAACATTTTTGCTGCACACGCCCAGTACAAAAACGAACAAACATACTGTATAAAACTTGGTTTTCACCCAACTCAAAATGAGCCCCAATTATTTCAGTTACCACATTCTAGGGATCACTTCCAGGAAAAATTGTGGACATGCCACCTTTGCCCTAAATCTGTCCTTTATTTCATTGTCTGCTTCTGTCTGGCAGCACATTCTGGGGTTTGTAGTTCTACAAAAACTGGAAAGTGACTACCACTGATTTCAAAACAGATTTTTTATTGCAATCTCTCCAGAAGCTGAAACTAGATAAATTCAAAGGAATCAGAAAAACAAAACTACATTTATTGACTTTCACACACTAAGAGCCCATTAGTTGTAAACTGGTGCTGAAAGCCAACATACCACGAAATGAGATCAATTGTTTTGGCTTGTACTGTGACAGAAAGAGCATGGGAATGTGCACTGAAGTTCTGAGAACGACACACTGTGCATACTGGTGATTATATATATATATATATATATATATATATATATATATATATTTAGGGGTGTGCACCGGCCACTTTTCGTGTTTTGTGTTTTGGTTTTGGATCTGGATCTTTCTTCGTGTTTTGGATCTGGATTGGTTTTGCCAAAACCACCCTTCCGTGTTTTGGGTTCTGGGTTTTGTGTTTTGGATCTGTATTTTTTTTTTAAAAAAGCATAAAAACAGCTAAAATCACAGAATGTGTTGGTTTTCTGCTCCTATGCTATTATTAACCTCAATAACCTTAATTTCCACTCATTTCCAGTCTATTCTGAACACCTCACACCTCACAATAGTGTTTTTATGTCCAAAAGGTTGCAAAGAGGTAGCTGGATGACTATGCTAAGCGACACGAGTGGGCGGCACAAACACGTGGCCCATCTAGGAGTGACACTGCAGTGGCAGACAGGATGGCAGTTTGAAAAACTAGGCCACAAACAGTACATAATGCAAAAAAAAAAGAGGTGCAAGATGGAATTGTCCTTGGGCCCTCCCACCCACCCTTATATTGTATAAACAGGACATACACACTTTAACAAACCAATCATTTCAGCGCCAGGGTCTGCCACACGAAACAAGCTGGCAATTAATCTGTCCCTGCACAAACTGGCTCTACGGAGGCAAGATGTCGTCCTCATCCTCCTCATCCACCGATTCCTCAACCTCCTCAGTGTTGTGTACATCCTCATCCTCACAGAGTATTAATTCGTCCCCGCTGGAATCCACCACCACAGGTCCCTCTGTACGTTCTGGAGGCTGGTCTCCCTGGAAGAGTTGTTAATTCATTTTTATGAACATCATCTTCTCCACATTTTGTGGAAGCAACCTCCTACGCCTTTTGCTGACAAGGTTCCCGGCTGCACTAAACACTCTTTCGGAGTACACACTGGAGGGGGGGCAACTCAGGTAAAATAGAGTCAGTTTGAACAGGGGCCGCCAAATTTCCTCTTTTTCCTGCCAGTACAGGTAAGGACTGTCTGACATGCCTACTTGGATGCTGTCACCGATGTAATCCTTTAATAGACAGACGCATGCTTGGCGCTGCTGCTTTGAGGATGCAGGTGCGGCTACAGCCCACACAATTCACAAAGACAGAAAAGAAAAATAATTTTTTATTTTTTGTGGAGCGCACTTTGAGGGATACACCACCCTTTAACAGACAGACGCACGCTTGTCGCTGCTGCTTTGAGGATGCAGGTGCGGCTACAGCCCACACAATTCACAAACAGAAAAAAAAGTAGAATTTTTTTATTTTTTGTGGAGAGCACTTTGAGGGTTACACCACCCTTCAACAGACAGACACATGCTTGTCACTGCATCTTTGAGGATGCAGGTGCGGCTACAGCCCACACAATTCACAAAGACGGAACAAAAAAGAAGATTTTTTTTAATTTTTGTGGAGCGCACTTTGAGGGTTACACCACCCTTTAACAGACAGACGCACGCTTGTCGCTGCTGCTTTGAGGATGCAGGTGTGGCTACAGCCCACACAATTCACAAAGACAGAAAAAAAAATATTTTTTTTATTTTATGTGGCGCGCACTGTGAGGGTTACACCACCCTTTAACAGACAGATGCACGCATGTTGCTGCTGCTTTGAGGATGCTGGTGCAGCTACAGCCCACACAATTCACAAAGACAGAAAAAAAAGAAGAATTTTTTTATTTTTTGTGGAGCGCACTTTGAGGGATACACCACCCTTTAACCGACAGACGCACACTTGTTGCTGCTGCTTTGAAGATGCAGGTGCGGCTAAAGCCCACACAATTCAAAAAGACAGAAAAAAAAGAAGAATTTTTTTATTTTTTGTGGAGCGCACTTTGAGGGTTACACCACCCTTTAACAGACAGATGCACGCTTGGCGCTGCTGCATTGAGGATGCACGTACAGTGCACACAATTCACAAACACAGAAAATATTTTTTTATTTTGTTTGGAGTGCACTTTGGGAGTTACACCACCCTTTAACAGACGAGCCTGCCGGCCCTTTACTTATGACACAGGTGCACGCTTGGCACTACTTTGTTGATGCACGTGCAGTGACAGTGCACACAATTCACAAACACAGAATATAATTTTTTATTTTGTTTGGAGTGCACTTTGGGGGTTACACCACCCTTTAACAGACGAGCCAGCCGGCCCTTTACTTATGACACAGGCGCACGCTTTGCGCTACTTTGTTGATGCTCGTGCGGCTACTGCGCACACAATTCACAAACACAAAAAAATATATTTTCTTTATTATTTTTGGAGTGCACTTTGGGGGTTACAGCACCCTTTAACAGACAAGCCAGCCGGCCCTTTACTTATGGGACACAGGCGCACGCTTGGCGCTGCTCCTTTGTTGATGCATGTGCAGCTACAGTGCACACAATTCACAAACACAGAAAATCATTTTTTATTTTGTTTGGAGTGCACTTTGGGGGTTACACCACCCTGTAACAGGCAAGCCAGCCGGCCCTTTACTTATGACACAGGCGCACGCTTGGCGCTACTTGGTTGATGCACGTGCGGCTACTGCGCACACAATTCACAAACACAAAAAAATATATAATTTTTTTTTGGAGTGCACTTTGGGGGTTACAGCACCCTTTAACGGACAAGCCTGCCGGGACTTTACTTATGGGACACAGGCGCACGCTTGGCGCTGCTCCTTTGTTGATGCACGTGCAGCCAGAGTGCACACAATTCACAAACACAGAAAATTATTTTTTATTTTGTTTGGAGTGCACTTTGGGGATTACACCACCCTTTAACAGACGAGCCAGTCGGCCCTTTACTTATCTCACAGGCACACGCTTGGCGCTACTTTGTTGATGCACGTGCGGCTACTGCGCACTCAATTCACGAACACAAAAAAATAGATATTTTTATTTTTTTGGAGTGCACTTTGGGGGTTACAGCACCCTTTAATGGACAAGCCAGCTGGCCCTTTACTTATGGGACACAGGCGCACGCTTGGCGCTGCTCCTTTGTTGTTGCACGTGCAGCCACAGTGCACACAATTCACAAACACAGAAAATAATTTTTTATTTTGTTTGGAGTGCACTTTGGGGGTTACACAGATGAGCCAGCCGGCCCTTTGCTTATGATACAGGCGCACGCTTGACGCTACTTTGTTGATGCACGTGCTGCTACTGCGCACACAAGTCACAAACACAAAAAAATATTTTTTTTTATTTTTTTTGGAGTGCACTTTGGGTGTTACACCACCCTTTAACAGACGAGCCAGCCGGCCCTTTACTTATGACACAGGCGCACGCTTGACGCTACTTTATTGATGCACGTGCGGCTACTGCGCACACAGGGCCTGATTCAGACCCGCTTGCGAGCGCTGAGCGGGTCATAATGAGACCCACTGCCCCTATGGACAACAGCAGCGCAGCACAGCACAACACTACACTGCACTACACTACACTATACAGCCAGCACTAACTCCCACCCTCCGTCTTCACTGTCCACAGCCGAGTGAGAAAATGGCGCCGACGCGGGTACCTTATATAGAATCCAAAACCCGCGAGACCCGGAAGGCGGGATGATGACGTTTTGCCTCGATTTCAGATCCGAGTCAGGCGGGAAAAGTCGAGCCTGACTCGGATTGGCCTCGGATCGGAGGCCTCGGGGGGGGTTCGGATCCGAACCCGCTCACCCCTATAGATGGGTTTTATGGCCTATAAAAAATATATATCGCCATATGTGCACGGTGTGTACAACTCAGCAAGGGTATCATATGCACCTCCTTTACAGTCAAGACAACTGTAGCACATGTGTCTAGTTTATGCTAGGGGATATGTGGCATTACAGTCAGGCATGTATCTATAATGGGTGCAGGGTGTGCGGGGCACACGGGTCCCTGGGTCCAGGGGGCCCCCGCACCACACACCCTGCACCCGTAGCATTACTTACCTCTCTGGGGTCCTACATCGTAGCGGGGGTCCGGTGCTGTAAAAACTACTGGAAAATGGGTGCCGTGGCCATTTTCCCGTCATTTGCGGATGCGCAGTACAGGGAAAATGGACGCCGTGGCCATTTTCCCAGTGACCTGCGCATACTCTATAGACTCTGGGCACGCTCTAGTGCCCAGACTCTATAACTCCGGCGCTGGTCGTGCACAGCTCAGTGCGCTGCCTGTCGCCGGACAGAGAGGAGGGGGCCCGTGTCGGAGACTGCACACGGGCCCCCTCCTCTCTAGAAACGCCCCTGATTACAGTGGTAGTAATAAATGCTAAAATTAGAGTACATAATTACAGTACATAGGGCCTGCTTCATTATGGATCGCTATTGTGATCGCAGCTTCCATTGCGCATGCAGTTCTGCTGCGAAAATATGCTAATGTTTGCAACTGCTCAACCAGCTTAGAGATGCCCACTACTGCTTTCTCACATCCGCAAGACCTCACAGTCCTGCTTACACATTGGTAACATTGAGTAACATCGGGCCCTCATGCAGAATTACAGCAGGTCTGTCCTGTCTCAGAAATTGCAACTCTCGTCGCATGCAGTGAGTACTAAAGCTGCGAATCCCATCGCAGTGGCTAATTTATGCACGTCCAGGAAACAGCGTTCAAACGGATCAGACACCCCTGCGTTTCTCCACCACTCCGCAGTCACCACCCCATACCACACCTCCCAACATGACCCTCTCCAGGAGGGACGCAATGGTCTTGTTCTGGACTTCCCGGGTAAGAGGTGGGGCTGCAGCGCAGTTCAAAATTCAAATAGGGGAGATACACCTACTGTCATTTCACCCGCTGCCAAACATCACTGGCTGGGACTCACTGGCAGTTGGTGTGACTCCCCTATTTGAATTTTGGACTGTACTGCAGCCCCACCTCTGGAGCCGTCACCAATCATAAATTACCAGGGAAGACCAGGACCAGAGCATTGTGTCCCTCCTGGAGAGGGTCATGTTGGGAGGTATGCCTACTTTGTCCAGATTTGTAGACTTCATTTGAACAATATGAACCTCTCCAGGAGGGACACAATGCTCTGGTCCTGGACTTCCCTGGTAAGAGGTGGGGCTGCAGAGCAGTTCAATATTCAAATAGGGGAGCCACACCAACTGTCATTTCATACTCTGCCAAACATCACTGGCTGGGACTCACTGGCAGTTGGTGTGACTCCCCTATTTGAATGTTGGACTGTTCTGCAGCCCCACCTCTGGAGCCGCCACCAATCATAAATTACTAGGGAAGTCCAGGACCAGAGAATTGTGTCCCTTCTGGAGAGAGTCATGTTGGGAGGTATGCCATACGCTGACATCCCATCACTCACTCTGCGTATGTGTTTACAGTGCGATCACAATACTGGCCTGCGCACGAGCATTGCAATGCATAAGTATGTGCAGTATGCCCCATCGTCCGATCTGCGTACGCTGTTGCAATTGCGATCAATGATGAATCAGGCCCATAAGTCATTCACAGTATAGAATATGGCTGAACACTGTTATTAATCAATAAGTTGTATTCACCATGAAAAAGGAAATTAAAACAAAACTTAGACAAAATTGATGTTATTATTCAGATTAATTCAATACACACATCCATTGTTTTCCACTTTAAAGGATTATATTTAAATTTGCATTATTGCTGCAGTCCGATAGCCAAATGTCACTGTAATAATGAGAATAGATTGTAGCACTAACAATAATTTACAGAGATGTGCGGTTCGGTTTTATTCGGATTTACTCGGATATGTTCGGATCTCAAAAACTGCATCATATTGGCTATCCGGCTGTCACGTGTCTTGGATAGCCAATAAGAGAAATCCGAACTAATCCGAACTTGCTATAATTTGGCGATAACAACTGAGTAAAACCGAACCCGTACATCTCTATTAATTTAGTATTGATATAAGTGGGAGGTATTCAGACACATTCTGCCAATCAAAAACATTATCAGTCCATATTTTGCATCACCATAGATCAAGGACCTGCAAGTGATCTGTGATTAAACATCTATCCCACCTAAGGGTATGCAGTCGGGAAGCCGGCAGACCTAATCCCGACAGCCGGCTTCCCGACTGCTTTATCCCGGTGAGGGTTAAATGACAGGCATCTAAATCTAGACATCTGTCATTTTACCGACGCCGCGAGCGCGGACAGCCGCAGGGGGGAGGGTTAGGTTTAGGGTTCCCGGGGGAGACTTAGGGTTAGGCACCCCCCGGGAGGTTAGGGTTAGGCTAGGGGAAAGGAGGGTTAGGGTTAGGCACCCCCGGGGGGGACTTAGGGTTAGGCAGCCCCCCGGGGGACTTAGGTTCAGGCGGCGGGGAAGGGGAGGTTAGGTTTAGGCACTTAGAGGGGGGATTAGGGTTAGGCACTGGGGGGAAGGTTAGGGTTAGGCACCCCTAAGGAGGGTTAGGGTTAGGGGGGAGGTTAGGTTAGTAAATACTTACATTGGGATGATCAGGATTTTCAGCCATGTCGGCCAGCCGCTGTTGGGATTTAAACCATTTATAACGATTCCCACCTGAGTGGTTTTCATCAGTAATGCTTTGAATGCATTCCAATTATTTGTGCACATACACAGTAGAAAAAAAGTGTAATTTGCAAAAAGGACCAAATGTGTTTGTGTCCAACTCCACATGACCCTCATAATTTGTACAAAGATAGATCCAATGCCCTACGAGCAAATGCCAGTTTAAGTCAAAATAAGTTTTTGTATACAGTAAACTGACACAATGGGGTGATTCAATTCAATGCGATGTTGAATTGCTTCGGGAAGGAGTTCCCGTAACTATTCAATTGACTGTGCTGTAAACTCCAGACTAGAGGATTTTGCTCGCACCCAAGCAGAAATCCGACTAAACTAGGGCCGCAATGCAGGTTTCTGGCTTAGCGCATGCGATAATAGCACCCCTGCTGAAACTTAAGTCAGAGAATGCCGGTTACCACGACTAAATACTCAGTTTAAGGAGTGCAGGGCACATCACAGTCAATGGAATAGAACTGGGAACTCTTTCCTTGAGCATCGCACTGAATTGAATCACCCCAATGTGACAATGTGTTCAGTACTTGTCATCATTCTGAACCCTGACCCATCATAGTGCAAATAAGAACGAGAGATATAAAAGCACATGAGGGCGACTGCTTACTTGCCGACTGCTGACTATTTTAATGTGGCATCCGGGGAATCCTGAATAGTGACGTGTAGATGAGAAGTGTTGAGGGAGTATAGTGGGCATGTCAGTTAACATGGCTGCGTACACAAACGCACAGACATAGGCATATATAGTCAGACAAAGAAAGTGCTCCTGCCAAGTTTTGATGGTACAACTGTTGGTGGAATAAAAGGACGCACCAATCGGTATTACTGCCTGTACAGATGCTGAAAGTGGGCATGTTAGTCCTTGCACATTCGGCTGCACAAATGCAATCAATGGAAGGAGTTTGCAGCGATATTTGCATAAAGTCGAAGATAGGAGATCGCCAATACACACTGCAGTGTGTGATTCTGCATCTGACCTAGAATCAGGCCCTATGCATGCAGTATAATGTCTGGTTTTTAAACTGCATCCAGTGCAAAGACACAACTGTAACTAACACCACCAAAGATCAACCATAATTCAGTGGTCATGTGGGAGGTGCGGGTCACTACAGACCTGGGAGCTCATTCAGACCCGCTTGCAAGATGCAATTACTCGCTGCCCAAAAGGGGCCGGATATTTAAATTAAGCGCTCACAATGCGACACTTCCCGGCACCATGCCTCCCATGTGCTCTCCTGTACGTTGCCTCGTGGCTGTATCAAAGGCCCTTTGAGGGGACAGCCAGCTGGTAGGTGCAGATGGCAAGGAGCAGGCAGAAGAGAGGTGTTTGGGGCCATGGTGCAGAGATTCCGAGCATTGCAAAGTGGGGAAGGACCAGGATGGCGGAATTTGCATGGCTGCTGGGACACTTGTCTACTTATCTGGGTATCTGGGGGAGCTACCTGAGATTTGGGAGCCTCCTGGATCTCGGGTACAGTATGTAAGTATGCTCTGCACTGCCCATGCTTCGGTATGCTTGGTATTTACACTTCCATCCAACTCTGCATAGCCCTCAATTGCATTGCCAAACCCTCACTGAACTGCCTATGCCCTGTTTCAGTCCACTTATGCATCTTCGTTCCAGAACATGCGCAGTCTATAATCATGCAAAGGGCCTGATTTAGAGATGGACGAACTGCCTTTGGTGGACAAAGTGGAATTATTTTTTGGTACTACACAAGCGGCTCAGGGCCTGATTCAACATGTATCACTATTTTTCTTACACGCAGTTGCTGATATCAGCAGTGATATGCTTATGTCTGTATTCCCATTGCCTAACATAAGGAATCCACTTCCTATTACTCACATACATTTACCAAAAAATGTTGGATTTGTCTCCCACCTCAAAACAGGCAAAATGCCTAAATTGCCATTGTCAAATCTCATTGCTATAATCTCATTCAGGAATACAAAACTTTTATGCATATGTAAAAAGCAAGAGGCACAGAAGCATGTAGCCCTTTTTCAGTAGACATCCCAGGCTTCTCTCACCAGGAAATGCCAACTTTTGCACCCTCCTCCTGCCACCATCTACATATGCAAATCTGCGCCATCACATGACGTCACATATTTCCACTAGAAATCTACATATTTTGCACTTTTGCATATGAACTGTGTAACTGTGAATTAGAAGCTTTAGGCTGAAATTAAAATTTGCAAAAATTAAGCTTTTCTGACCTTCATGCTGTCTCTAAGGATTATAATGTCAAAATTATTATTATTTTTTATATAATTAAAATTGATGTCAAGGTTTTAAATAAAATGCAGCCCACTCACTCTCAAGACAAGGATATTCGATTTGGCATCATATGGAGATTGTCTGAGATATGATCTAAAACAGAGCTGAATGAGCAAACCCGTCCAGCAGGCATCATATCTTCAATTCAGCAATAACAAGCAGTCACATTCTCTTACAGCGGGATGCAAAGAAAAATATAGTTTTCACTTGTGCAAATAGTTTATCCCACAAAGAAGGAAGATTTGGGCCAATTTAGGTGATTTGTAGGAACTCCCAACTAAATAACCTTCAGCCTCGTTTACTATGAATTATAGTCCTGCAATATTTTGACATCTACCACATTTTCTTTACATTTTACATTTAGTTTTCAACTGTATGACAGATGACAGACAATTTTTATATATACAGAACTTAAACTTTTTTGTTGTTTTGTAACAGCAGAAACCAATGATAACACCTTTAATGCTAAATTTAACTAATAGTAAAAAATAGTATTTGGCCAAATCAAGAATATGGGGCTGGTTTAGCGTTGTATGCAAGTCTACTTTGCAGGGATAGCATACGATTTTTTGCACTGCGCATGCACCATAATGGAGCATACACAACTTCGAGCATCTACAGGCGATCTTCACTTACAGCTGAGTGGGTGTAACTGGTTGGCAACTGGTCATTCGCACATAGTTTAAGTCTTCCATTGGCGTGTTGGCAGAATTGCAGACTATACAGAGTTTAACATATGCAGTGGTTCCTATGATTTTAGACAGATCTTTTGCACCAGTAGAGGTCTGGTGCAAATTTTGCACTGATAGTTCTGATGGCTACTGTCACAAATAGATGTATAGGGAGGGATGACATGAGCTGTGAATAAATACAGGTGAAGATCTGCATTTATTTGAGTATGCAACAGAGCCGCATGAGCAGCAAACTTGTATGCAATTGTTATACGGCCCATATGTCATTCAGCTCACATTTGCTGTAATGCAATTTATTTTGAAAATAGGGCAATTACTTGAGACACAGTACTATGTGGGGCATCCTTTTATGTTACATCCTTCCCATTGTTTGGTTAACTCTCTCTGGGGAAGTGCGGGCTGTGAACCTTATCTCATTAAAATGTTGAAAAAATCAATTTGCAAATCCTCCTGCAGGTTCTATGTGGTGAACAGCTCACTAGAGTCCATTTGGAGTAGAAGAAGTGACTGCGGAAGTAAGAACATGTGATTGAGCTGTGTTACTGTTTCTGTGCATTTGTGAGAATGGGTCCAGATGTGCCTTCAGGAGGAGGAGGAGGAGGACTATTAGCCACTGGAAGAGGTCCACTTGAGAGCAGTCAGACCATGGATGGAGAGCCCACCAGGAGAGAACACACTTAGCTAGAGGAAGTCATCTCTGGAGAAAAGTCCATCACAGTGGGAGCCATCCTGGAAGAAGCCACCACTGAAAAGGCTGCCAATGGAGAGCTTGAATCTGAAAAAATTCAAGCTTGACCAGTCAGAGGCCAGAGTGGAGAGAGCAGATTGGCATTTTGAATCATAGCTCTGCCCACTTATAATTATCATTGGCACCACTCCCTCCCATGACTTGTACCAAGTGAAGATGCCACCTGCCTTTCTCATTTGTCCCCCGACCACAGTTAGATTTGACCACAAGTATGTAAACCAATTTGGCCAAAGTTGAAAGACCCCCACAGATGACAGAAGACACATAGCATGGTTTTATTGGCCCTACTGGTCAACATCTGAATAATCCCGGTGCAGAGCTTGTGACCAGTAAGTTTTAAAATAACCTACTTGCTCTGATGGTCAAAAATACATTGCGTATTGGTCACCTAAAAGCCTGTCACAGTCAAAACAGTCTAATGAATACAGGTCTCCTTATTTATAGCAGGAGAACAAGTGTGGATTTAAGCCCAAAAATGCCACTCTAGTCTACACCCAATGAATAATTCTGAAAGAGTGTGAATTCATCAATAAGTGTATTCTTTACTAACTACAGGGAGCTTACATTCCTTCCAACTATAATTGTCTTAATGCCTGTTTTAATCAGTATTAACTACCAGCAATAACATGCTTTTAATTATGTTTTAAACGAGTCCTTTATTGGCCTGTTTTGGGAAGCAAATTAGTCAAAAGGAGCTGTTAATCAAAAACGTGTTACTGGCACAAAATAAATGTTCATTTAAGAAGCCATTTAAAATAAACCTGGCTCATTGACTCTGACAACCTACAAGGACATGGAGGTCTCCTGAGGATGTCTCCTCCTGTAGTCTTCCAGATACGCCTTACTGCTCGCAAGATATAAGTAGAAACATATTAAGCAGTTTGGGTCATTCATCAGCTAACTTTTACTACTGTATTCAAGGAAATGAGCCTCCTAGGAACTTCTCAGCATATCTATTCCTTCATTAGCTAAGTAATATTGAGAGAGATGTTATCCTGTCAGTATGAATGGAGACTCGCGTGCACTGAATTAGTCAAAAGGCCATTTTGTCTGTGAGCTGCCTGTAAGGACCCGTAAGTATTTAATTCAGAAAATCTCTAATGCATGTCTGATCGAAAAAAATATATTAATGGTAAATGAAATAGGAATATGCCCATATGTGATATATCTGATATACAGTACAATATTGAAACAAAACAATCTAGCGCACAACAGCTGCCTGCTAATTGTTTGCACTAGCGGTGTGAGCAGGAGAGTGCCTATAATGAAGTAATGAGGTACATGGGCTGCAAGTTTTAGGGGCACATAAATAAATGTAATTAATGAAAAAATTGCCAATTTACTAGATACAAAATTGAAAAATAGTTAAAGGTATATTTACAAGTAGGAGTTCTCCCGTTCCCATGCAGTGCACCCCCTCCCAGGACACTTTGCCATCTTCTGTGTGGGCGTTACCTTTCCAAAAATATTGCTGGGAATATTGTACTGCCATCAGCAGATATGGAGGGGAGTGCAGGCACAGTGGAGAGACTGTTCTCGCTGTACGCCACAGACCCTGCACCTATTATAGATACGCCATTGGTAGCACTGGAAAATCATGACACAAATCACATACAGTACATTGACATGAAACACACAGTAAAGTTGGCCCTGCTGAAATGAGCTTGCAATCTTAGAATAAGAGTTTTCTGGTTGGCATTCGGCAGACATAGAATAAGAAAAGAGATATGAAATAATATCATGCTTTCCTGTCTGTACAGTTCATGTTACACAATTTATAGTATAAAGTCACAGAGGTCTTCACATTAAAAGTACTTTATTATAATATTGCATTCAAACTTTACTTTTAGGGGTCCATTCATAACTTAATTTCTACAAAAGCAGGTGAAAAATAATATTTGTAGAAATTAAGGATTGGGGCTATTCATTATGAAGGTAATGCAGGAGATACCACTAATATCTTGTCTGTCGCTTATTTCATGTGGTCTGCACCAGCTGACTGAAAGGGCCCAGGATCAAGTAACAGAACAGAGGAACCAGCAGTTAGGGGTGCCACAGAACCTACGTAGGCCTAGGTTCTTTGTTGAACCTCAATGCAGTGTCTGATGACAATGTCATACAGATGTTCCGCCTTAACCGCAACTGCAACAACAGAATGAACCTATATGACCTCAACAAAGCTCAGCTTGAGCCTGACACTGCATGGTCACAAGCCTTATCAGGCCTTCACAAACTGCCGGCTGTTCTGCACTTCTTTGGTACCAGGAATTTTCAGTCAGTGATGGGGAGGGTGGTAGGCATATCGCAAGCCACCTTCTCCCGCTACCTGGGCCAAGTCCTTGCTGCACTGAAGTCCCTCCCCTACAAGTATATATGCTTTCTTAGCCAGGAGTCACAGTGGCATGATGTCAGGTTAGCTTTTTATAGGATCGCAGGCATGCCCAAAGTCCTGGGTGCTACAGACTGCACACAAATTGAGCTGAGACCACCTAGGGTGCGGGCCCACATGTATATTTAAATAGGCAACAACACAGGGCCGGCTCTAGGGGTGTTCGACCAGTGCGGTCGCACAGGGGCGCCACCCATAGATGGCGCACCCCTCCCCAACATCCCGATTTCAGCGAGACAGTACTGTCCCGCTGTTCAATCCGTGGGCCGAAGTGGCCCGTGGGTGGTCAAATCGGAAGGTTGGGGACCCCCACCGCCGCATCTGTGCAGTGGTGCCGGACCCCCAGAGTGTGAATGGATGCTGTGCGTGCATGCGCGCGGCATTCATTCACTGACAGTTGAAGGCTGGGCTAAGCCCAGCCAGTGACGGAGGGCTGGGCTTTATCCCCAGCCTGACGTTATTTGGAGGCGTACAATGCAGGCACGCCTCTTAATAACGTCACTAATGGGGAGGTGCCTATGGTAATGAGGCCACACTCCCAATTTAGGATGCAAGCGGCTTCACGCGAAGACAGGGCGCATCCTAACGGGCCGGCACAGGGTGCTCAGACCCCTGGAGCAGGCCCTGCAATAACAGCCATTCCACCAATGTCCAGGTGGTTTGTGATGCAAACCAAAGAATCATGAGTGTTGTGGTTGGTTATCCTGGCTCATGTCACAATTTCTTTATCCTCAGTCAGTCATCCCTGTATGCTAATTTTGAGGCAGGCCAAATGCTGGAAGGATGGTTGATTGGTAAGTACACATTCCTCTGGTTAATTACTCATTACACACCTATAAATGTTGGCATGTTAACCTTCCAATACCTTTAGTTATTTGCTTCACAGGTTATTCGGGGTACGGATGTTTCTGCTGACTTCTGACTCCATTGTCGCTTCCTGATAGTCCTGCTGAGTGCAAGTATAATGAAGCACATAACTCCAGAAGATCTGAGATAGAATGTACATTTGGGCTATTAAAATTTAGGTCCCACACTTCATAAAACTGGAGGAACTAAGTTGTATTCTGTTGATATGATCTGACATTGTGATCTTCTGCTGTGTGTTGCACAATCTGTGCCTAAATCAACCTCCCCCGCCAGATTATGCAATGCATGGTCCACAGGCAGGGCTACTGGTTTCATCTGGTGACTCTGTGAGAGTGTTAGGCAGGTTAGAATTACAGTGGTTGCGAACTAGTTCAATGTAGGGGGGAGATGTACTAAGCTCGGGAAAGTGATAAATTGCCAACCAATCAGCTCCTAACTGTCATTTTACAGACTGTGTTTGAAAAATGACAGCTAGGAGCTGATTAGTTGGCAGTTTATAACTTTGAAATGTATCACTTTCCAGAGCTTAGTACATCTAGCCCTAAGTAATTTACACAACATTGTTATTTTTACCTTTAATGCCACAATTTTACATAAAATAATAAAATAATGTTAATAAACCACAATTTAATCATTGGGGCAAATGTTAAACTATGCATGTGTGTCTTGGTTTTCCTCTAAATAAATGTGTTTCCTCACCTGTGGTCAACTACTTATCCAAGGCTTTTAAACTCAAGTGATGTCTTGCTACTGTACATGAATTTTGTAAGTACACATGCAAATCTTGGATCAACTCCTGTAACGTGTCCTGTTGCCTGTTCTCAAAGACTGTTTCACCTTTGCATTTGTAACCGTAGTAAAGAAAAAGCTATTATAAATTAATAACAATGACACTTGAATAATCAAACATTACTACCGTCTGTCACTTTAAATTTCAATAAAACATCAACATACAATGCATTTGATAAAATACATCTCTGAAAACCAGGCTCTTAGAGTGCCTCTGTATCTGCAGTATATAATTGGTATGCGGTGAAGTTTGTGACTCTATTTGGCACACACTTTCTCACTAAAATATCAGTGTGTTAACATGTTTTTTGCATAAAAAGTATTCCTAGTCATTTAGCCATTATTTTAAGGTGTGTTAGCTTCAAAATACTTAAATTAAAGTAATAAAACAATGAACTTTTAATTAACAAGTTTTAATGTGTCAGCACCTGCATATAATGTTATAGGCTTTTGCTGAAACTCATTTTGTTTGAAAAATGTGTCAGCACTACTGTTATTATGGAATCGGTATGATATGCCGCCGGACGTTAGCCTGGCGGATGTCATACCGACGCTGGAAAGCAGCCAGTGAGGATCCCAACAGAGGTGACTACCCCACTATCACTAACCTTTTCTCCCCCTAACCCTCCATTAGGGGTGCCTAACCCTAACCTCTCCCCCTAGTGCCTAACCCTAACCCCCCTGTAAGTGCCTAAACCTAACACCCCCTTCTCCACAGCCTAACCCTAACCCTCCCAGGGGAGTGCCTAACCTTCAGTCCCCCCGGGAGCCCCTAACCTAACCCTCCCCCCCACGCGGCTGTCCGGCCCGGCACCCGGCTTACCTCTGTTCGGTCTGCCGGGCGTCGGGCGCCCGGCGTAGGTATTTCGACGCCTGTCATTAGACCCCTGTCGGGATTACACAGTCGGGAAGCCGGTGGTCGGCATTTAGACCAACGGCATCCTGTCTGCATCCCGTTATTATGTCTACTCACATTCTCGTTTAGGCTCAACAAAGTTGCATTAATAGCAGAAGGCCTGCTGTCATGCTTACACAAATGCCTACTAATTTGTGACAAGTGTCCCATTTGTCTGTCCATTAGGGCCACATGATGTTCATGGAATTCTGTCATGGACATTTGGAATACAGAGGCTGCATCACCAGCTGTATTTGTTGTTGTCTCTTGCAAGTCTGGGCTGGGTGAGCTTGCTGTTTGGGACCGTTGTGGTGTCACTGGAAAAATGTGTAATGTCACCATTCCGTCTTGTGTTTCCTTAGGATGACTAAGTGGCTGTATTGTTGGTGACCGAGGACCTTCAGTGTTTGGATCTAAAGGAAACCCTTGCCATTCCAATATATCAATGTTCAATTTAGTGGTTGAAACGAGAAGAGGTTGTTGTATGGGTATACAATCGGAAACCAGCTGCCTTAATACCGGCAGCCGGCTTCCCGACTGTCATATCCCGGCGAGGGTGAAATGCCAGGTGTCTAGATGTAGACGCCTGTCATTTCCCTGACGCTGGGAGACCAGCGCCCGGCATCCCGATCGAAGGGATGCTGGGTGCCGCGAGCAAACATCCACGTGGGGGGGGAGGGTTAGGTTTAGGGCACCCAGGGGGGGACTTAGGGTTAGGCACCCCCCCGGGAGGGTTAGGGTTAGGCTAGGGGGAGGGAGGGTTAGGGTTATGCACCCCCGGGGTAGGTTAGGGTTAGTCACCCCCGGGGGAATTAGATTTAGGCAGCGGGGAATAGGGGGTTAGGATCAGGCACTTAGAGGGGGGATTAGGGTTAGGCACTAAGGGGGGAGGTTAGGGTTAGGCACCCCTATGGAGGGTTTGGGTTAGGGGGTTAGGTTAGTTTATACTTACCTTAGGGACGATCAGGATTTCCAGTGCTGTCGGGCTTCTGCTGCCGGGCTCTGCTCATCTGTCGGACAGGTGCTGCCGGGAATCGAACCGCCGGTATTTCATACCGATTCCGTTGTATGATGCTGGCATATGATCTTTTTTGGAGTACAGCATAGGAAACGTGTACCTGTACATAAGTATTTCTTATGAAGCATTTGTATTTTTTGGTGTACATGCAGAAATTTTCTTATGTGAAACTTCTCCACTGTGGTGCTTCGCCACTTTGGAGAACAGTTCCAGACAAGTAATCCTAAGGTTGCTTTTTCTAAAGTACTTAAGTAGATATTTGAGTGAAATTCAAAATGATAAAGCATTGCTGTGTTCATCATAGATACTCACCAAAAGGCTGCGCACGGGAAGGTGTCACTGCGTCGATGGAATTTTTGAAATGTTGGGTCCCCTACTGCCAAAAGAAGGTGGCGGTGGTGGTGGTGACTGTCTGGCAGATTGTTCTGGTGAAGGTGAACCTTAAATAAATGAAGCATGTGTAAATTACATTCAAAAAATGTATTAATACATTTACCAAAGTACAATATGCAAAGTGTCTTTACCTGGCCTTTCATCATCCTGCCTTATGGGTGGTCTGAAATGTTTCTGCTTGCTGCTACCCCTTTTGCCTGTAATGTAATATTGTGATATCAAACAAATTTCCAAAACATTAGCAGTGCAGACAAACAACTGTAGTTAGTATTGGCCTAATGTTTTACCTTTACACATGTCAAACCAGTTGTAATACATTTATAAATGGCACTAACAAATAACCCTTTTTTTTCTTTGTCACTACTATGTTTTTTTTTTTTTAACAAACAACATACAACATGTTCAAGCAAAATAAAATGGGCGTGTGCTGACATATATTAGCTAACATCAATAATTCACATATCCAGGTATGCACAAAACAATGGACATTGGCCCTGATTCAGAGCCGGACGCAATTAGCGCTCGCTCGTCCAGAAAATAGGGGTGGCTATTTAAATCAACCGTTCGCTCTTTGCGGTCTGTTCACGCATCTATGTCTGAACGAGCGAACAAAACTTGCGGTCGTTTTTTGCAAAAATACACCCCCTGGCCGCTCGCATCCTACATCATGTCCGCTATTTATTAGATTAATCGAGTACATCGACAAGGGTATGAACTGCTCGCTATTCTTGGGGTTGGTTTTTGCTACCACAATTTTGCGAGCAGTTCCGGCTATAAAATAACCCAGTGATGTGGTCAATGACGCTGCTGTTTTAATTATGCACACCCATAAAACGCCCCTTTTGATCTTTAAGCACGCCTGCGTTCGGATCTCCACTCCCCGTTTTCAAGCACCTTCCCCCGTTACCACCCACATACGCCTACTCCTGTCACTCAAATTATCAGGCATTCGCTATTTTGCGAGCACATGAATTTTGACCGCACTGACTGGTTCGCGCATGCGTATAACGATCCGTATGCATGCACAGTTGGGCAAACATCGCTCGCAGCGAACGAGCGGCCGCTTACGAGCGGCTCTGATTCAGGCCCATTGTTTGCTAAGTACTTTGGTCATTGGGTTCAAAAAATATCACTTCTATTCTAATAGCAAAAATGCCACTGTAAACACATTAAAATTACATGACAAAGGTAATGATTAGGATATTACTCACCCTGCTTGGGCATCTGTGTCATGGACATGCACAGCCTAAACCAACTCTGTTGGATGATGGAGTGCAATGTCTCTCCATACTCAAGCCACTACTGCTGGGAGGGGGATCCGGCACCGGTCTACCTCTGGTGTTTAGCTTCTGTTGCAATTTTGCTCTTCACATGCCGCATGATATCACTGAAGAGCTTTCTATATATTTGACCTCCTCCAATATTTTCTGCCACAACAAGGATTTCTGACCACTTTTTCCGGAAGAGTATTGCCCTGACAAATGGTCGTAATGACTCATGACCCCATTGACGAGGACCACATTTTACTTCAATGCAAACTGCACATTATGGCCACTCTTTTGCCTCTGGCCACTGAGCCTTCATCTTCCTCCTCAAAGTCAGACCCCAGCAAAGGCCGCTGCACTGAAACCTCCTCCACATCTGACTCCATCTCCCCTGCCCCACTGGACACTTATATATAGAATAAAATAAAAAAGCCTTCAACACCACCTCACCCACACACAATTCACGCCCACCTCACAGACACTCACAAATAATGACAAGACAAAAAAATAAATATGACACAGGACAAAATAATGACAGATTTTAAACAGTTTAAAGACTACAGAAAAACACAAGACAACTTACACAACCAACCAAGCAACAATTGATTTAGATCTCAGCAAAAAAACTCTTCTCCAACCACTGTGCACACTCCAACCAACACTAATGCCACCAATGTTCTCGGCGGTTTGTGGGCATATTATACAACCATGGCGACACTACTGTAGCATGTTTGAATTCTGAGTAATCGGATTATGGGCCTGATTCAAAGGCGCTCGCAAAAAGCGCGCGCTCGCTCTGAATCAGGGCGGGCGCTTGGTTTTTAAGTTGTGGCCTCTTGGCCGCTCGCATAGCTGTGGGTTACCAGCCACAGCTTATGCGAGCGGCCATGATGATGGTCACGATGGTCAAGCCCATCGCGACCATCTGGCTTGCGACGAGACCCTTGTGGTAGGGTCTCATTGCCGCAAGCTCCAGAGAGCTTTCAGCTCTAACAGAGCCGGAAACTCTCTCACTGACATCACTGGTGATGTTAGTGAGGCCGCCCACAAACGGCAGATGTTCGCTTAGGAACGCCTCCATTTGTGAAGCCACCCCCCGGCCACGCCTACAAAAGGGGTCGAGCTGTCAATCAACATCGACAGCGGCCCCTTTTGTAGTGAGTCTTGGAGCGAGCGCTTTTTGCATACACTCCGGGGCTCATGCGTGCGCACTGGCCCACCATCGACCCAGTTGCGAGCGCACAGCGCTTGCGACCGGGTCTGAATCAGGCCCTGTGTTTTCAATTTTCTCAGTTTTGCTCTGACTTCACATGCACATTTGGGGGGCATCGTATTACACATTTGCGAATTCAGTTGCGAATTTAGTAGCAATAAAACCCTAAATGACTGCTGTTCTTGCACACACCATTACACAACTAATTACACCATAAAGTGATAAAACACAAGCAAATACAATTCTTGGTAAATGTGCATGTTGATGCAAAAAAGTTTGGCGATAAAATGTAAGAATGGATGGCATCCCAACACGATTCTTAGTACATTTTTCTCCTGGTCTCTAAGGTCTTTGTGGCAACCAGTATGTTTTATAGGGCTCTATTTACTACAATCCGCATATTGAATGCGGATTGTAGTGTGATATTACCGAGTGAATTCGCATTGCGAATTCAGGCAATATCACAGGGATTTACTATAAATCCCTTGCAAGGACAGAGCTTGCGATAAAGCTCTGTCCCTGCGGATCCCATCCGCACTCTAGTCGCGGTATTTTCGGAAAAAATACTGCGACTAAGAGCCCGCGCATGCGCCGACCGACCACTGCTACTACCCCCCCACCAACGCTAAGCCCCGCCCCCCGGCACTAAGCCCCGCCCCCCCGCGATCGCGGACCCCCCCCGTGACCCCCCCCTCCCTTCATTACACTTACCTGCATCCTCCTGGCCTCCGGTGATCTTCTCCGGGCTTCCCGTTCAGGTGATCTCCCATACTGCACTGGGGCCCGATCACCTGATGACCGGGCCCCAGTGTACTATGGGAGACCAGCTGACCGGAGAGGAGCCATCACCGGAGGCCCGATCACCGGTTCCTGGATTCAGGTAGGTGAAAAAAAAAATGTTTAATTTTTTTTTCTTTTTTTTACAGTAATCAGCTTGCGGTCTGCTTAGACCACACAGCTGATTACTGGTACCGGCTCCGGGCTCTGCTCTCCCCGTTAGAGCAGAGTGGGAGCCCGGTAACCGGGGGAGACCCTGGATAATGCCACCTCCAGGTGGCGTTATTATCACAGGGCTTCCCCCGGTATTTTTTTACAATTTATTTTTAGTAACTTAGGTCGGATCACATTTCCCATTACAATTATGGGAAATGCGATCTGCTTTACTAAAAATAAGTGATACTGGGGGTTGGAGTAGAATTTTACTAATTCTACTCCAATTGCCCTATAGTAACTACAGGTGAAACTAAAATAATGTGAAAAGGGTGTGAAAATACCCTTTTTCACTTTATTTTAGTAAAAATAATGTTAATAAATAGAGCCCATAGGCAGTAAGAGAAAAAAGGAAGCATTAAAAGCAGAGGCATATGCATCTCAAGACAGCAGCGTCCCTCCACTGGATGACACATGGTGCGGTCTGTAGAGTAGTGCCGGCAAAAGGGGGCAAGACCTCATGGGTAGGGGGTGTGGCCTCATGGGTAAGAGTGTAGCCACGCAGCCCAAACCCCTTGTTTTAGTCTCTCCGGAGTTTCCCGGAGATGCGGTCTACCTTCAGGGACTAGTGTATTTGCAGTGCCGGCTCCCTCGCTGTGTCAGGAGCTGAGTGCTGCACGTAATGCTACAGTATAGCACTCGGCTCCTGTCACTGAGGGGGAGTTGGCACTCGGCAGGTGACACCCGAGTGTGGCCAGCACCCCCCTTGTAACGTCACTGTCTCAAGTACCCAGCCACTTAAGCACAAAACGAGTCTTTTCCTTTAACATCTGTTTATTGTAAAGGAATGAAGACACAGGGCCTGATTCAGAGATGTACACTAATACAATCGCAACTGCATTCTCCCACAGATTGCAGTTGCTAATGCCATCCAAAGCACAGTCGCACATAGGGACACCAATTGCTGCCTTCTCATATCCGTTCGATGTGGTGCAACAGTGTAAACATTGGTAACATTGACCCTAATAAGGCAGTCACGCTGCATGTAAGTCAAGTCTGACCAGCCGCAAGCACTGCAGCTCTTCTGACACACAGCAAGCTCTCATGCTGTGAAGGCGATTGCAATGGCTTATTATTACATGCCCATCAAACAGCATTTAAACGGCTAGACATGCCTGCTTTTTTCTAACCACTCCCACGTTACCACACCTAAGGGCTGACTGTGTGTCACTCACTTTGCGAGAGGTTCCTCTGTACGAGCGTATTCACATTGCAATTGCTGCATTGCGCAGTGGGGCTTTCGCACATGGCAAACAATTGAGCGATCTCAGTAAATTTTGGCTTGCAAAACTTTCTGAATCAAGCCCATAGTACAATAATGAAGATATAAAAATTAGACCTAGAACAGAGCACATGTACATTAATATTGTGATGACAATAAAATCACAGTACACTACAGAAGCCAGAGTGAAAAGGCCTGGAGTTACAGCAACAACGGAGTTATAAATACATGCTATCATGTCGACATGCCCAGGGCCGTAAAGAGCCTGGCTGGGCCCGGGCAAAGGAGGGGGTGTGGCCTAATCGCGGGATGCGTGGCCACGCCCCCTTGAAAAAAAATATAAATTTAGAAGCGCCGCACGGCGGCACTGTGCGCCGGGGAGGGGGGCACTGCAAGCCCCCCAGTCCAGCGCTTACCAGGGGGGGGTGGCGCGATCAGTGTGATCACTCCCCCCCACAGCCACAGGAGGCTGCTCCGGCTGCTGCAGCAGCCGCGAGCAGTCTCACACTGCAGCCCAGCACAAGTTGTGTGCTGAGCTACTGTGAGGGAGCAAGCCCAGGCCTTGGTAAACTGTACCCGCCCCCCATCACAGTGCCCATGGACATGCCAACCATCATCCGCATAGCCATGGTGAATGTTGACATAGTCACTGGCTAGTGTTCCCATGCTTGAGTAGAAATTTTGACCATGTCATTATCATGTCAACCTTATGCATGTCAACATGATTTCTGTCGACCTAACATACAACACCCACAATTTTATAAACTCACTTATAAGGTGTTGCTTTTCTACCAATTACAAGATATTTTGTATTTAGTTGTCCCGTGACTTATCATTATGAAGTGTGAAAGTTAACGGAAGCATATTGGTAATGGGCAGTCAGAGAGTAAGGGGTCTATTAGATATGTTAATTATTGGGGCCCAGTGGCCCCTGAAAATTAAGTAACCAAAATCACCAGTACATTTCAACAGTGCTCCAGTGTGAAGACAGCTGATCCGAAAAATCAGCTGTCCACACAATTCCTATCACCGCTACTTTAGTAAAACTTAGCAATGCCGAGTACTAGTGCGTGTTCGCGAACTGGAGTTCACACATGCGCACAAGAATCCTGCGACAGGCAGAAGTAGCCAATCGGCTCCCTCTTCGCAATCCCGTACCTCCTTCCTTAGGGAACAAATGTTATCTAAAGATGGTGTAGGTTCCTTCTGTCAAGCTCCGAAAATTTAGTATGCTCAGAACTTGATGAATTTAGGTTCCCATACTATTGTATGGGGAGAGCTGGTCAGATTGGGGCTGAAAGGTAATAAGGAGATATCCGTGCTATCTTTTGCATTACCTATATAATGAATGGCCCCGAAACTTAATTTGAATATAATTTTCATTTAATTTTGTAGAAATTAAGGGATGATGAATTGACCCCTAAACATGGTAACAGTCTCCAGGCCTAGTTCAGAGATGGAGGTAATGACGATGTTTATGCAGTTGAGCGATTATTTGTGATTTGTGCATGTGTATGAGTCACACAGTGTATATGTACGAGTCGCAGAGTACATGCGTCAAGTTTTATTTCCATTTGCGGTCGCAGCATGGATTTGGCCATAGGGTGATTAACAGTCATAGAACGTTTGGGAGAGGTATTCGGGGAATGGCAATGGACACGCAGATTTAATGCAACTGTTTTGGGGGCAATTGCAGACAGCTATTGCGATCTTGTACACATTAAACATGGTTTCGATGTCTCAGTTCCACTGGCAATTTTGAGTAACCATAGAGTTTCTCATAAATCCAATACTCAACTGATATGAGAAACCGTTGTTGCATCTTTGTAAGCAGTTGTTTGGATTTGTGAAGCCGTCAGTGCGAATCACAGACATTTGCATATTTTTGGACAGCCGTTTGTACTAGAGATGAGCGGTTCGGATTCTGTGGAATCCGAACCGCTCCGAACATTGGGGATCCGAGTCCACCCGAACCCAGTTCCCCGCCTGACTCGGATCCCCGTTCGGGGCCGAATGGCGGCCGCCTGATGTCAGATTCTCACTAGAGAATCAGACATCAGGGCTCCTATTGTGTAGGGCAGAGCGCTGTGATAGCGCTCTGCCCTACACAGATACAAACACACAGCCACCAGCGGCAGCTGTGTGTTTGTTACAGCAGCCAATGAGAGTCACACAGACTCTCATTGGCTGCTGCACGGAGGGAGCTGGCTGGAGCTCACACATGAGCTCCGTCTTCCGGCTCCCTCCTCAGCGTGTGACAGCAGAGCGGACGGCGCGGGAGCGGGGATACAGGTAAGTTTTTTGTTTGTTTTTTTTTACTTGTGCAAGGGCCTGGGGCGCTACTGGGGTGTCTGCTACTGGGGGTCCATACTACTGGGGGGGCCTGCTACTGGGGGGGGGCTATACTACTGGGGGGTTCTGCTACTGGGGGTGGCTATACTACTGGAGGGGGCTATACTACTGGGGGGGTCTGCTACTAGGGGGGGTCTGCTACTGGGGGTCCATACTACTGAGGGGCTATACTACTGGGGGGGCTTACTACTGGGGGGTGGTCTTCTACTGGGGGGGTCTGCTACTGGGGGGGCCATACTACTGAGGGGCCATACTACTGGGGGGGCCATACTGGGGGGGGCATACTACTGGGGGGGCATACTACTGGGGGGGCTTACTACTACAGGGGGGGCATACTACAGGGGGGGCTAATACTGGGGCAGCCTACTACTGGGGGGGGCCTGCTACTGGGGCAGCCTACTACTGGGGGGGCATACTACTGGGGGGGGCATACTACTGGGGGGCCATACTACTGGGGGGCATACTACTTTGGGGGGCATACTACTGGGTGGCATGCTAATGGGGGGCATACTACTGGGGGGGCCTGCTAATGGGGGGCATACTACTGGGTGGCATGCTAATGGGGGGCATACTACTTGGGGGGCCTGCTAATAGGGGGCATACTACTGGGGGGCATTCTACTGGGGGCACTGCATAGGGGACCCTACTACTAAGGGGACTGCATAGGGGGCACCTCTGCTGGGGGCATTGTGTAAGGGACACCGCTGCTGTGGGCATTGTGTAAAAGGGGCACTACTGTGGGCATTGTGTAAAAGGGGCACTACTGCGGGCATTGTGTAAAAGGGGCACTACTGTGTGTCATAACATAAATAAGAGACACTACTTTATGGTGTAATGTGAATCAGGCCCTATGTGCGGTGTAATGTGAATAAGATTGTGCACTGTGACTCCTTGGGCCGTAGCCCACTATGTAAACAAGTACTGTGACTCTGCTGGCCGTACCCACTGGGTGGGTGCACTACTTTTCATTTCTGCCACTGCTGTGTGGCAATGTGTCATAGACGTGCTTTATACTGTGGTGTCTGTGTCGTTGTGCCGCTGCTTTGCCGCTTAGTAACCAGTCAGCTCACTGCAACCTTTGGCCAATAATGTTGAAAACAATATTATAAGCTGTGATATGGTCTAAATTGACTGGAAATTAATGTTATTGAGCTTAATAATACTCTAGGAAGAAAAAAAAAGACCAATTTATGTGATTTTAGCATTTTTGTCAATTTTTGTAAAAAAATCCAAATCCAAATCCAAAGCCAGTCACCGCAGTTTGGCAAATCCAAATCCAAATCCAAAGCTGGACGACAAATTAGAACCAAATCCAAATCCGGCAAAAATGGTCCGGCGCACATCCCTAGTTTGTACAAATTAGCAGCCGCAATGACATTAGCGTACATCTCTGAAATCAAGTACTCAGTTAGGGATTTTATATTACACCAAAAAAAGAGCAATCTTAGGACAAACTTGTGTCGAAGCATGCAAGGACCATATGGTTAGAACTTTTTAGAGTATTTAGAGATTCTGGTGATGATCTCATCTCAGTTGCAGAACATACTCATGTGCAGTCTTTGTGGCAACTTACACGTTATCATTTTTTTGCAACTTCAAATCACTTGATGTAATACCTAACAATTTAGAGTGTGAGAAACCAAGCAATCAGTAGCTTTGTTAAAAACAAAATCTTAATAATTTTTAAAAAGCTTTTTACTTTTATTTTAAGTGGGCAATATTTTTTTTTATTATTTATTTAAGATGGCACCAGTTCATTATTAATAACTAATAATATTTTTGATAACTATCCGACATGTTTTCAGCAATTTTTGTACTCAACTGGTACTACATTCTACTGGTATTACATTTTTGTATTTGTGGCATGAAAAATGTTGAGTTTGTGGTGACTTGTGGATTTCTGATGGTTTTCTAGTGATTTTGCCTCTATTACATATGGCGGTTTGCAAATTGCCAGAAAATTAACTTGTTTTTTACAAATTGGTGGTTATTACAGCTCTCTCCAGGTTCTTTCCTCAAAAGAATATCAAAGTCACACTATTGTGGTGCAAGAATAATGTAATATACAGTAAAAGGTATATGGTGCCCTTGTAGGTGGGTTGTAGGTGCATATCTACTCGATTTGGGTGAGCTGTCTAGTTGCAACCTAAGTAAGAGAAGTCCCAAGAAAATGAAGAAGCTGAAGACATTTATAGAATTTATTTCTAGAGATGTGACAACTTCCTGTGTTTCTACAAAAGATTGGGGAGTAAATCTTCCTATTATGAGTTAGAAGCATGTGGCCTCCGTGGACTTAGATACCATGTTATCCCCCTGGCCCACTGAAAAAAAGAGGATTGCCCCAATTGGGACAATCAGTGAAGAATAGTTTGACAGATGGAGACCTCTGTTGACAGTCCAAAACAGTAAGCATCAGTACACTATCATGAAGGGATGGTTAGGACAAAGCTTAACCTATGATATTTTTGCAGCCAGGTATAAATTCTAACATATTCACATCAATCAGTTCCTCTTCTAAGTCTTCCAATGTTTAGTACACGGTGCAATGGACTTGGTATAAATGAGCGTCGGACAGGATGCCGGTGGTCAGAAGACCATCAGCGGCATCCCGATGTGCAAAATACCGACAGGGGCCGGTAATTTGCTCCAGGTCATTTGGAACCAGGTAATCATCTGAATTGGTACGGCGATGGGAAAAGTCAGGAGTCATTAAAATATTTTGGATAAATCATCTTTATGGCATTAATGTGACCAATGCTTCTTCCAGTGGATGAGATCCTGGGCAAATTTGTACAGCCATGGCGTATAATCTACTTCATACAACTGGTCATATGTTTTCCTGATCTTAATACCTACAGTAGACAGTTGATGAAATCACACTGCTGTGGGAAATTAAAACTGAAAAGGTAATACTTCAGACTTATTGTTAATAGCTGTGTAGTACGACAACGCACCAAAGTCAGACAGTTCTTTGAAAAGATTGGGGAATGATGTAAATGGCTTAGTGAGAAACAATAGGACGTCATCAGCTAAAGGAGCAATATTATATTCTTTTACCTTAGCTAAGGTTTCCAGTTGATTTCTTTTTTTCTGTTTGCTTGCTCAGTGAATAGCTGAAAACATAAGATTGTTGTTTGATGTTAAAATGTATTTGCCACCCATTGGATGATATAATGATGGAACATGTTGCAATAATTTGGACAAAAATTATGCGCATTTATAGAATAACTGCACCAGGAAGCACAAGGAAAACATTGCACTACTGAAGTCGGATGTAAGAGCGGTACTCATGGACATGCAGTGGATGGGCAAGATCAGATCGTTGGACCACTTATTGCTGTACTACTAAGGATTTGATATGTCTACATCATTTCCTGCCAGAAGAATGTCCTTATAATATTCATCTAAAGGAGGCGGCGTTGCTGATAGATCATGTATGGAGAAATACACTTTTCTTTTTTTAACTTCAGTTTTAAAGTATTGGTTTTATTGTTACTGTGGTTATCAGCTTTGACGTTGGATTTGTTGCACTGTTAATATGACTCTACTACAAAATAGTTCATGTAGTTTGAAATTTTGGGGCTAATTATGAAGTGGGATCAAAGTAAAAAAAAAGGAAGTACTGTAACTTTGTATTTGGAACAAACCAAGTTGCAATGCAAGGATTGCAAATATAATTATTTTTTGCATGCAAGGTAATTACTGGCTGATGTTTTTGCATTTAGGGCCTGATTCAGACCCTAAATGAGCACTCGCAACCTGGTCGATGGTGGCCCAGAGTGCATGCGCACAACGGAGCTGGCTCCGTTGTGCGCATGCTCGAGACCCGGATAGCAATTGGCAATCCGTGGCTCCGGGTCTCGCACCAAAGGGGGCGTGCTGTCGATGTTGAGTGAGCGGGCCGGGGGGGTGGCTGCCATGAGAACGCCTACTGTTTGGGGGCGGCTCCACTGACATCACAAGTGATGTCAGTGGGAGAGCTTTTGGGCTCTGTTCGAGCCGAAAGCTCTCTGGGGCTTGCGGCCACGAGACCCGACCAAAAGGGTCTCGTCGCAAGCCCAGTGGTCGCGATGGTCTTGACCATCGCGACCATCATCGTGGCCGCTCGCATTAGCTGTGGGTGGCAACCCACAGCAATGCGAGCGGCCAGGAGATCGCTCCATAAAAAAATAAAAAGACGCCCTGATTCAGAGCGAGCGCTCTGTCAGAGCGTTCGGCTCTGAATCAGGGCCTTAGTCCACAAATACTGGACAGATATTTTTACACTGCAATTTAGATTTGAGTTTGGACACGGTTCTCTCATATCTATTTATCTCTGCACATCAGCTCCACCTACAGTGCAGCATGGTTTTGCCAAGGTGCACAGTCACTTGCTCTTTTTTGCTTTACTCCTTACTCAGAATGGGAAGCAATCGGGAAGCCGACTGCCTATATACCGGCAGCCGGCTTCCCGACTGTCTTATCCCAGCATGGGTGAAATGCCGGGCGTCTAGATGTAGACGCCCGCATTTCCCCGACGCCGGGAGACCGGCGCCCGGCATCACGATTGTAGTGATGCCGGGCACCGCGAGCAGACAGCCGCGGGGGGGGAGGGTTAGGTTTAGGGCTCCCGGGGGGGACTTAGGGTAAGGCACCCCCCGGGGGACTTAGGTTTAGGTAGCGGGGAAGGGGGTGGTTAGGGTTAGGCACTTAGAGGGGGGATTAGGGTTAGGCACTTGGGGGGGAAGTTAGGGTTAGGCACCCCTAAGGAGGGTTATGGTTAGGGGGGTTATGTTAGGTTAGTGGATACTTTCCTATCCACGATCAGGATTTCCAGCGCTGTCGGGCTTCCTCTGCGTCGCACTCTGCTCCTGTCGGGCTGCCGCTGACGGGAATCGAACTGCCGGCCATGCGGCTGGTGGTATTTCATACCCATTCCCTCAGAATCAGCTTAATTTTCTGCAGCTGTCATTTGTGATGGGCCACAACTAAGATAATAGTAGTGTTTTATTAATATGTTTAATTCCACTTTATATATAGCATTAAGAAACTTGAGGTATGTATTAATGGTATCATAAACTGCCAAAATAGAGACGATCTTTTGTTCTTTTTATGTTTACTAGGAGTTCTGTATGAAATCCCGGCTGTCTGGATGCCGCTGGTCAGAATACCGACAGTGGCATCCCGACAGCCAGAATCCCAACACCCATAGGGAAGACAGGTAAGTGTTTTTCTAACCCTTGACCCTCCCTCCCCGGTGCCTAAGCCTATCCTCCCCCTGTGGTGCCTAAGCCTAACCTCCCCCTCCCTGCACCCTAAACCTAACACCCCCTCCCTGGTGCCTAACCCTAACCCTCTCCCTAGTGCCTAACCCTAGCCCCGCACCCTAACCCTAACCTCCCCCTAACACCCCTATACTTCGGGATGCCGGCGGTTGGGATACTGGTGCCGGGATCCCAACCTGTCGGGATTTCAGTACCGGTATTCAGACCGTTGGCATCCCGCACGCCGCGATGCCGACCACATCCCGTTTACTTGTTCTGTTCACTGCACTAAAGAAAACATATTTTCATTGCCCTCTAAGGGATATATTTACTAAAATGTGGGTTTTTAGAAGAGTTGTTGCCCATAGCAACCAGTCAGATTCTACTTATCATTTATCTAGCACCTTCTAGAAGATAATAGCTAGAAGCTGATTGGTTGTTTGAGGCAGAATAATTAGCTGTAGTTACTGTTCCATATAGCTTTATAACATGTAGCATGACAAATGCATCACACAAGATCCAGTAGGAGGGCATAAGTTTAGGCTAATATAAGAATAAGTACAAGTACAGGTAACTGAGGAGGTCAGTACACAGAATGCAAACAGTAGCACAGTAGGCATACACATTCATGAGAAATCTGGCATTATTGACATTATGTCACAGGTGAGTTCCCAATTTATGGTAATAGCGAGCATGATCCCAAGTTGAGAAAGCTTTCATTTTACTGTGCTTCTGCAGACCACATTGCCGGATACTGCCTCTCTGTATGCAGCCCTGAACAATCACTGAATGCCCTAGGCCTACAGAGTGTAGCCAACTTCATGAAGTACATGATCTGGGCCTTAAATGAGAGTTGGGGCACAAATGAACATATCGCAGAACGTTACAATGGGCAGGGCCCAGATATTGCACATGAAGCCCCATATATTCAGTACTGAAATGGAGAGTTCAAACTGGCCTTCCCTGCACATACTGTATAACAGCCCCTGAAGAAATACGAAGAAAAGTACTGCAAGGGCTATGGGTCCACCACTGTTCACTACATATATCTATTAGGTGTTGCTTATTCTATATCAGCCTACAGTGAGAGGCATGCATTAGGTGACACTACCCAGGAGAACACTCCAATGGGGCTATGTATTTACTGTATAAATTCAACTGTGCTAAACAAATAAAAAAAGTCATACACAACAAATAGTATCCTTCCATGGACAGTTTTGTTATCATAAATATATATTTATAGTATTAAACAATGTGTAAATCCTACAGTTACACGCTTCATGCCAAAATGTAAACGTCTGTCTTTTAAAAAAGACCAACACAGATATTGCTGATTGCTGATTGTACAGACCTCACCTCAAAGACGCAAAGTGCTATTTTACTGAATAGCACATGTACAGATGCATATTTATACTAGGGGTGAGCGGGTTCGGATTTCTGAAATCCGAACCCCCCCGAGCCCCCCCGATCCGAGTCCGATCCGAATCAGGCTCGACTTTTCCCGCCTGACTCGGATCTGAAATCGAGGCAAAACGTCATCATCCCGCCTTCCGAGTCTCGCGGGTTTTGGATCCTATATAAGGTACCCGCGTCGGCGCCATTTTCTCACTCGGCTGTGGACAGTGAAGAGGGAGGGTGGGAGTTAGGGCTGTGTAGTGTAGTGTAGTGTAGTGCTGCTGTTGTCCACTACTTCAAAGTCCTTAGGGGCTGGCTGTGTTGTGCTGTGCTGCTGTTGTTAATAGGGGCTGTGTCCACTACTTCAAAGTCCATAGGGGCTGGCTGGACTGTGTTGTGCAGTCAGTTCTCCATAGGGGCTGTGTCCACTCCAAAGTCCTGTGCAGTGTCCCAGTCCTAAAGGGGTGCTGTAGTGTTGTCCAGGGGGTGCTCTGTCCATCAGGGGTGCTCCCCCCAAGTGCTAAAAAAATAATATATTTTCTGTGTTTGTGAATTGTGTGCGCAGTAGCCGCACGTGCATCAACAAAGTAGTGCCAAGCGTGCGCCTGTGTCATAAGTAAAGGGCCGGCTGGCTTGACCGTTAAGGGTGCTGTAACCCCCAAAAGTACACTCCAGTCCAAACCAAAAAAAAAATTATTTTCTGTGTTTGTGAATTGTGTGCGCAGTAGCCGCACGTGCATCAACAAAGTAGTGCCAAGCGTGCGCCTGTGTCATAAGTAAAGGGCCGGCTGGCTTGACCATTAAGGGTGCTGTAACCCCCGAAAGTACACTCCAGTCCAAACCAAAAAAAAAATTATTTTCTGTGTTTGTGAATTGTGTGCGCAGTAGCCGCACGTGCATCAACAAAGTAGTGCCAAGCGTGCGCCTGTGTCATAAGTAAAGGGCCGGCTGGCTTGACCGTTAAAGGGTGCTGTAACCCCCAAAGTACACTCCAGTCCAAACCAAAAAAAAATTATTTTCTGTGTTTGTGAATTGTGTGCGCAGTAGCCGCACGTGCATCAACAAAGTAGTGCCAAGCGTGCGCCTGTGTCATAAGTAAAGGGCCGGCTGGCTTGACCATTAAGGGTGCTGTAACCCCCGAAAGTACACTCCAGTCCAAACCAAAAAAAAAATTATTTTCTGTGTTTGTGAATTGTGTGCGCAGTAGCCGCACGTGCATCAACAAAGTAGTGCCAAGCGTGCGCCTGTGTCATAAGTAAAGGGCCGGCTGGCTTGACCGTTAAGGGTGCGGTAACCCCCGAAAGTACACTCCAGTCCAAACCAAAAAAAAAATTATTTTCTGTGTTTGTGAATTGTGTGCGCAGTAGCCGCACGTGCATCAACAAAGTAGTGCCAAGTATGCGCCTGTGTCATAAGTAAAGGGCCGGCTGGCTTGACCGTTAAAGGGTGCTGTAACCCCCGAAAGTACACTCCAGTCCAAACCAAAAAAAAATTATTTTCTGTGTTTGTGAATTGTGTGCGCAGTAGCCGCGTGCATCAACAAAGTAGTGCCAAGCGTGCGCCTGTGTCATAAGTAAAGGGCCGGCTGGCTTGACCGTTAAGGGTGCTGTAACCCCCGAAAGTACACTCCAGTCCAAACCAAAAAAAAAATTATTTTCTGTGTTTGTGAATTGTGTGCGCAGTAGCCGCACGTGCATCAACAAAGTAGTGCCAAGCGTGCGCCTGTGTCATAAGTAAAGGGCCGGCTGGCTTGACCGTTAAGGGTGCTGTAACCCCCGAAAGTACACTCCAGTCCAAACCAAAAAAAAAATTATTTTCTGTGTTTGTGAATTGTGTGCGCAGTAGCCGCACGTGCATCAACAAAGTAGTGCCAAGCGTGCGCCTGTGTCATAAGTAAAGGGCCGGCTGGCTTGACCGTTAAGGGTGCTGTAACCCCCGAAAGTACACTCCAGTCCAAACCAAAAAAAAATTATTTTCTGTGTTTGTGAATTGTGTGCGCAGTAGCCGCATGTGCATCAACAAAGTAGTGCCAAGCGTGCGCCTGTGTCATAAGTAAAGGGCCGGCTGGCTTGACCGTTAAAGGGTGCTGTAACCCCCAAAGTACACTCCAGTCCAAACCAAAAAAAAATTATTTTCTGTGTTTGTGAATTGTGTGCGCAGTAGCCGCACGTGCATCAACAAAGTAGTGCCAAGCGTGCGCCTGTGTCATAAGTAAAGGGCCGGCTGGCTTGACCGTTAAGGGTGCTGTAACCCCCGAAAGTACACTCCAGTCCAAACCAAAAAAAAAAATATTTTCTGTGTTTGTGAATTGTGTGCGCAGTAGCCGCACGTGCATCAACAAAGTAGTGCCAAGCGTGCGCCTGTGTCATAAGTAAAGGGCCGGCTGGCTTGACCGTTAAGGGTGCTGTAACCCCCGAAAGTACACTCCAGTCCAAACCAAAAAAAAAATTATTTTCTGTGTTTGTGAATTGTGTGCGCAGTAGCCGCACGTGCATCAACAAAGTAGTGCCAAGCGTGCGCCTGTGTCATAAGTAAAGGGCCGGCTGGCTTGACCGTTAAAGGGTACTGTAACCCCCGAAAGTACACTCCAGTCCAAACCAAAAAAAAAATTATTTTCTGTGTTTGTGAATTGTGTGCGCAGTAGCCGCACGTGCATCAACAAAGTAGTGCCAAGCGTGCGCCTGTGTCATAAGTAAAGGGCCGGCTGGCTTGACCGTTAAGGGTGCTGTAACCCCCGAAAGTACACTCCAGTCCAAACCAAAAAAAAAATTATTTTCTGTGTTTGTGAATTGTGTGCGCAGTAGCCGCACGTGCATCAACAAAGTAGTGCCAAGCGTGCGCCTGTGTCATAAGTAAAGGGCCGGCTGGCTTGACCGTTAAGGGTGCTGTAACCCCCGAAAGTACACTCCAGTCCAAACCGAAAAAATTTTTTTTTCTGTGTTTGTGAATTGTGTGCGCAGTAGCCGCATGTGCATCAACAAAGTAGTGCCAAGCGTGCGCCTGTGTCATAAGTAAAGGGCCGGCTGGCTTGACCGTTAAAGGGTGCTGTAACCCCCAAAGTACACTCCAGTCCAAACCAAAAAAAAATTATTTTCTGTGTTTGTGAATTGTGTGCGCAGTAGCCGCACGTGCATCAACAAAGTAGTGCCAAGCGTGCGCCTGTGTCATAAGTAAAGGGCCGGCTGGCTTGACCGTTAAGGGTGCTGTAACCCCCGAAAGTACACTCCAGTCCAAACCAAAAAAAAAAATATTTTCTCTGTTTGTGAATTGTGTGCGCAGTAGCCGCACGTGCATCAACAAAGTAGTGCCAAGCGTGCGCCTGTGTCATAAGTAAAGGGCCGGCTGGCTTGACCGTTAAGGGTGCTGTAACCCCCGAAAGTACACTCCAGTCCAAACCAAAAAAAAAATTATTTTCTGTGTTTGTGAATTGTGTGCGCAGTAGCCGCACGTGCATCAACAAAGTAGTGCCAAGCATGCGCTTGTGTCATAAGTAAAGGGCCGGCTGGCTTGACCGTTAAAGGGTGCTGTAACCCCCAAAGTACACTCCAGTCCAAACCAAAAAAAAAATTATTTTCTGTGTTTGTGAATTGTGTGCGCAGTAGCCGCACGTGCATCAACAAAGTAGTGCCAAGCGTGCGCCTGTGTCATAAGTAAAGGGCCGGCTGGCTAGACCTTTAAAGGGTAGTGTAACCCCCGAAAGTACACTCCAGTCCAAACCAAAAAAAAAATTATTTTCTGTGTTTGTGAATTGTGTGCGCAGTAGCCGCACGTGCATCAACAAAGTAGTGCCAAGCGTGCGCCTGTGTCATAAGTAAAGGGCCGGCTGGCTTGACCGTTAAAGGGTTCTCTAACCCCCAAAGTACACTCCAAACCAAAAAAATATATATTTTCTGTGTTTGTGACTTGTGTGCACTGTGGCTGCACGTGCATCAACAAAGGAGCAGCGCCAAGCGTGCGCCTGTGTCCCATAAGTAAAGAGCCGGCTGGCTCATTTCTTAAAGGGTGGTGTAACCCACAAAGTGCACTACTCTCCAGCAAAAATAAAAAAATATTTTCTGTGTTTGTGTGCGCTTTAGCCGCACGTATATATATATCAATATAACATAAATGGAGGACCAAACTTTCTCCGATAAAAATAAAATAGGGAAAGATCAAGAACCACTTCCTCCTAGTGCTGTTGCTGCTGCTGGGAGTTGTTCATCATCCCAGAGAGGAAGTAGGAACATCACTACTTTTACTAAACAATTGACCCTCCAACAGTCCCTAGCGATGAGGATGAAGTACGACAGCAGTCATCCTGAAGCAAAACGTATAACTGAGGCCTTGACTGCTATGTTGGTGTTAGACGTGAGTCCGGTATCCGACATTAGTGCAGTGGGATTTAGACAATTGATGGAGGTAGTGTGTCCTCGGTTCCAAATCCCGTCTAGATTCCACCTGCATCCTCAAAGCGTGCGTCTGTCTGTTAAAGGGTGGTGACACCCTCAAAGTGTGCTACACAAACAATAAAAATATTCTTCTTCTTTTTTCTGTCTATGTGAATTGTGTGGGCTGTAGCCGCACCTGCATCCTTAAAGCAGCAGCGACAAGCGTGCGTCTGTCTGTTAAAGGGTGGTGACACCTCAAAGTGTTCTACACAAACAATTAAAATATTGTTCTTTTTTTTCGGTCTTTGTGAAATGTGTTGGCTGTAGCCGCACCTGCATCCTTAAAGCAGCAGCGACAAGCGTGCGTCTGTCTGTTAAAGGGTGGTGTAACTCTCAAAGTGCTCCAAAAAATAAAAAACTATTTTTTTAATGTGTTTGTGACTTGTGTGCGATGTAGCCGCACTTGCATCCTCAAAGCAGCAGCGACAAGCGTGCGTCTGTCTGTTAAAGGGTGGTGACACCCTCAAAGTGTGCTACACAAACAATAAAAATATTCTTCTTTTTTCTGTCTTTGTGAATTGTGTGGGCTGTAGCCGCACCTGCATCCTTAAAGTAGCAGTGACAAGCGTGCGGCTGTCTGTTAAAGGGTGGTGACACCCTCAAAGTGTGCTACACAAACAATAAAAATATTCTTCTTTTTTCTGTCTTTGTGAATTGTGTGGGCTGTAGCCGCACCTGCATCCTTAAAGCAGCAGCGACAAGCGTGCGTCTGTCTGTTAAAGGGTGGTGACACCCTCAAAGTGTGCTACACAAACAATTAAAATATTGTTCTTTTTTTTTCGGTCTTTGTGAAATGTGTGGGCTGTAGCCGCACTTGCATCCTCAAAGCAGCAGCGACAAGCGTGCGTCTGTCTGTTAAAGGGTGGTGTAACCCTCAAAGTGTGCTCAACAAACAATAAAAATATTCTTTTTTTTTTTCTGTCTTTGTGAATTGTGTGGGCTGTAGCCGCACTTGAATCCTCAAAGCAGCAGCGACAAGCGTGTGCGTCTGTCTGTTAAAGGATTACATCGGTGACAGCATCCAAGTAGGCATGTCAGACAGTCCGTACCTGTACTGGCAGGAAAAAGAAGCAATTTGGAGGTCCCTGTACAAACTGGCTCTATTTTACCTGAGTTGCCCCCCCTCCAGTGTGTACTCCGAAAGAGTGTTTAGTGCAGCCGGGAACCTTGTCAGCGAAAGGCGTAGGAGGTTGCTTCCACAAAATGTGGAGAAGATGATGTTCATAAAATGAATTATCAACTCTTCCAGGGAGACCAGCCTCCAGAACGTACAGAGGGACCTGTGGTTCCAGCAGGGACGAATTAATACTCTGTGAGGATGAGGATGTACACACTGAAGAGGGTGAGGAATCGGTGGATGAGGAGGATGAGGATGACATCTTGCCTCCGTAGAGCCAGTTTGTGCAGGAACAGATAAATTGCCAGCTTGTTTTGTGGGGGCCCAAACGAACCAATAATTTCAGCCACAGTTGTGTGGCAGACCCTGGCGCTGAAATGATTGGTTTGTTAAAGTGTGCATGTCCTGTTTATACAACATAAGGGTGGGTGGGAGGGCCCAAGGACAATTCCATCTTGCACCTCTTTTTTTTCTTTGCATTATGTACAGTTTGGGGCCTAGTTTTTCAATGCCATCCTGTCTGCCACTGCAGTGTCACGCCTAGATGGGTCACGTGTTTGTGCCGCCCACTCGTGTCGCTTAGCATAGTCATCCAGCTACCTCGGTGCAACCTTTTGGACATAAAAACACTATTGTGAGGTGTGAGGTATTCAGAATAGACTGGAAATGAGTGGAAATTAAGGTTATTGAGGTTAATAATAGCATAGGAGCAGAAAAACCTACAAATTCTGTGATTTTAGCTTTTTTTATGCTTTTTTTCAAAAAAATACAGATCCAAAACACAAAACCCAGAACCCAAAACACGGAAGGGTGGTTTTGGCAAAACCAATCCAGATCCAAAACACGAAGAAAGATCCAGATCCAAAACCAAAACACAAAAAGTGGCCGGTGCACACCCCTAATTTATACATTTTAGCACATGTACAGATGCATATTTATACATTTTGCGTACATACGATCAATTCTGAGTTGGCCGGACGTCTGTCTATGAAATGGAATAAAAGTGGACGGGAACTGGGTGACAACACGTAAGATATCTATCACGTGGGAGTCTCATGTGCATGTGCCTAAAGCTCTGCACAATTCTGAGTCATGCATATGGGGTAGGGAAGCTTGTTTCTGTGGATCTCTTGCGCCTAGCATGGGGCTGGTGCAAGTGCCAATACTAAGGATGACAAGTGCAGCAGTTGGTGTTAAGTTAATGGGCAGCACGGGCCCTCCGCTTGCATATGCTTGACCCATTGCTTTAGCTAATCGGCAGTGCTATTTTTCAGCAGGAACAAGCAGGAACTCAGGGCTCAATTCAGACCTGCTCGCTAGATGCGTTTGTACGCACCCAGCGTATGCAAATCTGGCAAAGGCAGGCGATCGGACAGCATGGCATTAGCACGCCCACTATGACTTGGCGTGCGATCGCTCTGTGTATGCAGACGCCCACCTGCCTGTCTTAAGATGCCCACTTGCGCACGTCATCTCCAGGAAGTGTATGCAACCATCGGTACCATCGGACCCATTCACAGCAATTGTGGCTGACCATACCCTACCGCAAGCACTGCGAGCACTTCAGTGTAATATTCAACCAAGTGACGTGTACTATGACGCTGCCTCTTAATTATGCATGCCTCTGAAATGGCGTTGAGACACTCAGGCATGCCTGTGTTCGCACCTCCACTCCCCCGTTTTTAATGGCCAGCCCCTGTCCCCACCCACAAACGGCTTCTCCTGTCATTCAATCAGCCGGGCTGCCTATGAGCAGCAAGTGAATGCTTGCTGATCACTCGCATTGGTTCACACACACACACTGCAATGAATACGCATGAGCAGAATGCAAAAATCGTCTGGCTGCGTGCAAACGCTTCCTAGCAAGCGGGTCTGAATCGGGTTCCTGAATCTCTTATTAACTATGACGTAAAGTCCTGGGCCAAACTGTATTTTCCATAAGATAAGTTTTATCCTTAAATCCCTTTTGAGTGCCTTCTTTTCTAAATACTATATATATATATATATATATATATATATATATATATGTCCAAAAAGATACCAGTGCGCTTAGTGTATAGTTGTACCATGTTTCCGGTGTCCCGGCATGGAGAAGGTCCCGGTTTCGTCTACAGCTGAAGTTTTGCCATGGAAGTTCAGTATTAATGGCATGTGGTACATTTTAAGCTTTTAAAATAAAACAATTCATGCACGATATTGTGCCCCCTGCTTTATTGTTTATTATATATATATATATATATATATATATATAATAACCTCAATAATATTAATTTCCACTCGTTTCCACTCAATTTTGACCACCTCACAGTTCACAATATTGTTTTCATTTGGTTTAGGCCCAAAATTTGCACCAAGCTAGCTGGCTGGCTAAGCAGTGGGTAGCACAAAGACGTGGCAGTTCAACTTCCAACATGGTACATAGATAAACATATGTTTTCATTAATCAAGAGGCCTGAGGGAGTTGGAGTATGAATGTAGTTGAAGGCAGGGATAGAAAGGGTTGATTCGTAGTAAACTGAATTTAATTTGTTGATTCCAAAGCAAATTTTTGAGGGAGGTGGGGAGAGCATGGGTGAACAATATGTCTCATGCTTTGCCCACAAAATCACCTTGGTGGTTTAGAATATTTTTAGAATATTTTTTTAAAATTAAAGTGGCATGCAGGAGATGCTGCCTGAGGCCATAAACATTTCTGGACATTTTTGGCATTCAGCAACTGCATGTCAAAGATTGCAGCAGCAGTGGAAGTTCAACTTCCAACATGGCACATCAGGAAACTATTTTTTTTTTATTCCAGAGGCCTGAGGGAGTTGGAGTATGTATGTAGTTGAAGGCAGGGAAAGGAAGATTTGATTAGTAGTACATTTAAATTTTTTTTTTTATTCTGAAGCAAATTTATGAGGGAGGAGGGAAGACATTTACAAAAAATATTTAAATCATTCACATCAGTCCTTGCCCCAGAATAATCCTTGAGCACTATGCCTGCTGCTGCTGGGAGTGGATTTTCATCCCGGAAGGGGACCAGGAAGACTACTAGTAGTACTTTAAAAACAATTGACTGTTAAACAATCTTTTGCAAGGGGGAACAAGTATGACAGCAGTCACCCAGTTGCATAGTGGATCACTGACGCCATAACATCTATGCTGATGTTAGATGTGTGTCCAATATCTGCCAATAATGCAGTGGGTCTTAGACAGTTAATTGAGGCCCTGTGTCCGCTACCAAATCCCATTAAGATTCCACTTCACTAGAAAAGCAATTCACAACCTGTACAGAGACATAAAAAAAGTAATTAGTGGCCTCCAAAATGCCTTTGTACCCACTGTCCACTAAACCACAGATATGTGGACAAGCTAAACAGAGCAAATGCAAGATTTAAGATAGAAGGTTTAAGTCATACGTTGTGTCTTTCTTCCCAGTGAACACAGATCTAAAGAGATGCAAAGAGCTTTTCGTAAGCAAATTGTCAACTCAAGTGGCACATGACGCAGCAATGTCTTCTCCTTCAGTTTCTCCAGCAAGTGCATCTGCTGAGAAAAACTAAACTTTCTCAAAAGACTCACTGGTGATGCAGATGAGTCAACACAAAACACAAAAACTTTTTGGATGGATGCGCTGCAGATGACATTACAGGGAGGAGATTCCTAGATGGTAAAGGTTCCTACCTCTACTTACTCTGGCTTTACAAAGGGTACAGATGACGACAATTGTTGTCCAGATTTGGGTAGAAATAATTCCACACATAAGAAGTGAATTTTTTTGTCTTGTGCCCAGGCATGACAATGGGCACTAACTGTTTCTTCCACTGGTGCCTGATTTACACAAGCAACATCTTCATCAACAATATCCTTATTAGCATCAGTTACACAAATATTCTGCTCATCCTGGTCCACTTCCAGAGAAGCATCCTCGATATCTATGTCAGCATGTTCACTTGTGCTTACATCATCATAAAAGGCAGAACCACCAGTCATAAATAAAGGCCAAGCCCTTATCCTTTCCTTGCCACTTAATGTGGTGAAACTGGCATATTGGCAATTTTATGTCTTTCTGCAGCTAACTTTCCCTTTGATGTTTTTTTCTTTACCACTGTAAAAGATTGATTCTTGATTTTAGATGCCCTGATTTAAGCCCTGTATGCCCTTGGGCATCGGCTTTAATAGATGATGTGGATGGACTAGTATCATCATGACTGGTGGCAGCATCTCCAGCTCTAGTATGTGGTTCCTGCTCTCCTCTCAACTGATCTTTCTCCATATCAACAAACACGAATGAAGTGGGGTACAGCACACACGTCAATTTGTACCAATTTTAAATATTACACTGTGGTATCAATGACCTACAGTGTCACAAAATTGTTTATGGATAAGAAAAGAATAAAACACTGCGCTACCACTTACAGTGTCACAAGATTCTTTATGAATAAGAATAACACATTACGCTACCACTTACAGTGTCACAAGATTTTTTTTTGAATTAGAAAAGAATAACACACTGCGCCACCACTTACAGTGTCACAAGATTATTTATGAATAAGAATAACACACTGCACTACCACTTACAGTGTCACAAGATTATTTATGAATAAGAATAACACATTGCACTACCACTTAAAATGTCACAAGATTTTATTATGAATAAGAAAAGAAAATTACACTGCGCTGCCATATACATTGATGTCACTGTTTTATATATAACGCATGTTATTTAGCACTTTGTTGTGGTCTTGTAGTCGGCATGTAGACTAATAATTTATTCGCGATTGAGGAAAGAAGTGAAAATTAGCATTTTTTTATTACTAGTTTTGTGTTGTTAAATTGTAAAATTGGGAATATTACACTGCAGTTCCAGTTACAGTGTCACAAGATTTTTTATTAATAAGAAAAGAATAACACACTGTGCTATCACTTATAGTGTCATAAGATTTTTTATGAATAAGAAAAGAATAACACACTGCGCTTCCACTTATAGTCAAAAGATTTTGTATGAATAAGAAAATAATAACACACTGTGCTACCACTTACAGTGTCACAATATTTTTTATGAATAAGAAAAGAATAACACACTGCTCTACCACTTATAGTGTCATAAGATTTTTTATGAATAAGAAAATAATATCACACTGTGCTACCACTTACAGTGTCACAAACAATATGTGTATGAATATTATACTGCAGGCTGACCGGCAGCATCACAGTAAAAAAAAAATAATAATAATAATAAAGTGCACTGGGGTACAGTACAAAAAATATATGTTATATTTTATTATTTTCTATATTATTAGCTTTTATTTTTTTATACACTGGGCACACTTGGACGGAATTTTCTATACCTTCAGTCAGTGATCTACACTGCCGGCTCCAGGCTTGTGCATGGCTGGTCTGATTAACAAATCCTGCTGCAGGTGCAGCTTCACCAGCACTCTCCTACATCTAGAGCTGGTGAGTTATACCGTATAATTATTGTGTATCATCACTGCAGCCATTGGATTCACACTGTAATTGGCAGTGACACCAGGATAACAGACTGCACAAGCAAAGTGATGGGTGGATGAGTGCTGAAACAAACCAGCAGCAGGATGGTGGTTTCAAATGAAAGCATCCTCACACCTTCTCCAAATTAAAACTTAATGTGAAAAATTCTGAAAACCTCATTTTCAACGCTAGTGATACATTACATAAGCAGACGTCTTGCAAGGATTCTTCCAAACTATTCCCACATTAAGGGGTGATTTATCACAAATCCCCGGGTTAGTACCCAAAAATAAGGGGAAAATCATATATAGTGAAGCATAGTTTTAATAAACGCAATTGAACAAGAATAAACATTAAAAAAGCATGTGCATTAAGACATCCATATAAATAAGCTACCTTCATAAGACAGGATATCCTTAAACAGCTGGAAGAGCAACAGTTACCGGGTGGGTAGAAAGGAACTGTCAATGGGCAGTCCTTTAAAAGCTTAAGATGGAATGACAACGTGAAGATCCCGAGTCTTACACTGGTCTCAAAATCAAAAACAGGTTTAGCCACAGGCGCTAAAAAATGGATATCTAATATATACCACTATGAATACAAAATGAGTGTTCTACACTGCTGTTTGAAGGTATACAGCCAAAAGAATAACAAAATAGAGAAAAAAGATAACAGCGCTGTGGGCAAAAGGTACATTATTTATCCTTGGTGGATAATGGCAGTTTTTAGATGGAATGAAGTTATTAGCATCAACTTCCTTTAAAAATTTGTACGTTTTAACCTCATTTGGTTTACTTTCCAATGCCAGGTCTAGATAATCAATTTTGTCATCATTATGTTTATATGTGAATCTTAAATTAAAGTCATTAGTATGATTATGTTTAATAAATTGTTCAATACTAGTCATCACCCTTCCAAATGAGTATTAAGTCATTGATATAGCGTCGATATAATTGAATGTTTAACTCTTCATAAATGGTGTTATAAATGAAGAGCTCCTCCCATTCACCCATTAGGAGGTTGGCCTACAACGGGGCAAATTTGGGGCCTGATTCACAGCCGGACGCAATTAACGCTCACTCGTCCAGAAAATAGGGGTTGCTATTCAAATGAACCGTTCGCTCTTTTCGGTCTGTTCACGCCTCTAGGTCTGAACGAGCAAACAAAACTTGCGGTTGTTTTTTGGGAAACTACGCCCCCTGGCCGCTCGCATCCTACGTCATGTCTGCTATTTATTAGATTAATCAAGTACTTCGACCAGGGTATGAGCTGCTCGCTATTCTTGTGGTTGGTTTTTGCTACCACAATTTTGCGAGCAGTTCTGGCTATAAAATAACCCAGTGACGTGGTCAATGACGCTGCTGTTTTAATTATGCACACCCATAAAACACCCGTTTTGACCTATAAGCACGCCTGCGATCGGATCTCCACTCCCCGTTTTCAAGCACCTTCCCCTGTTACCACCCACATACGCCTCTTTCTGTCACTCAAATTATCAGGCTTTCGCTATTTTGCGAGCACATTAATTTCGACCGCACTGACTGGTTCGCGCATGCATATAACGATCCGTACGCATGCGCAGTTGGGCAAACATCGCTCGGAGCGAACGAGCGTCCGCTTACGAGCGGCTCTGATTCAGGCCCTTGGTCCCCATCGCAGTGACCTGTTTCTGGAGAAAAAATTTATTTTCAAATTCTAAAAAATGATGATCAAGTATGAACGTAATACTTCTAATGATAAAACTTATCTCAGCTTGTGTTTTGTCAGGGTCTCTTTCAAGAACTTTTCTCACTGACTCTAGACCTTTAGAATGGGGGATAGATGAATAAAAAGCCTGAACATCGATCGTCACCCAACTGTATTCAGGAGACCAAATATAACCCTTAAGGATTTTTAGTAAACTTGTAGAGTATTTTAAATTAGATTTTTGTTTTTACGCGTACAGTTGAAGTTGTTGGAGTTAATCCCTGAAATTATGGGTCTCCCTGGGGGACTTATTTTGTCCTTGTGTACCTTTGGAATATGATAAAACACCGAGATATTAGGAAACTTAACATATAAATATTCAAATTCTTCTTTACAGATTAGATTATCTTTTTTAGCATCATGTAGTAATTTAAATAATTCCTACCGGTACACTTCAATTGGATCTTCAACTAACTTGACATATGTGGGAGTGTCATTTAAATTTTGTAAGCTTCCTCAAAATAGGATCCCTATCATGTATAACCACTGATCCCCCTCCCTTCCACAGCTGCTCGCAAATATGGTCACTTTGCATGCAAATCAGTCCCATAATATCCTCCCCGTCTACCCCATCTGTGTCACACCTGTTTGTCTGCCCTACCCTTTTAGTATATAAGCTCTTACAAGCAGGGCCCTCTACCCTCTTGTGCTTCTCCCTACTTTACTTTCATCTACTTCTTACTCCCCACTAGGGCGCCTTACACTTGGTTGCTTAAGCTTTGCAGCTTATTTGGGTGTTATGGTCGCTAATGTGGCAATGTATATTATCCATGTCCTTGTCCTGTACAGTATTGCATTGTATTGTACTGTAAGTCTTTGGTCACCTATTTGTTTTACATACATTGTAAGGCACTGCGGAACACTTGTGGCACCATATAAATAAATGATAATAATATTAATAATAATAATAATAATAATATACAAGTTGCTGTCTGTAAAAGAGCCTGTACAGATATAACTGCAGGTTTCAGAAGCTTCTCAAAACTACATATATAGAGACCGTATAGGGGCAAAAAGGATATTCAATAAGTAAATGTTTCAACAGAACAAGATGTTCTTGAGTGGCCCACACATATTCATGAGCTTAATCTATTATTTGCATTATACATATTTAAATCTCTATCTATCTATCTATCTATCTATCTATCTATTGTATTAATAATAATGATTACTATGTACATGCATTTTTGTAAAGAAATAAATAAGAATGATATGAACAATATGACCTCTGTATCTGTGTAGCGGCTCTGTTGCAGGTAATGAAGGATGGAACAAAGGAATTGTTCCGTCGTTCATTACCTCGTTCTGGTGTGCACCCAGGATCCGATATCTCGGCCCGTCAGGCTGGGTACACGTTGCTCAGTGTGTACCCAGCATTAAACTACATGGATGTGGCCTTCTACTGTATTTAAAAGGGTTACAGTATGTCACCTCAAGGGGTGTTACGTCTATTTTGTTCATTGGGAGGTTTGCCAGCTAGCAACAGCTGGTGGATGGATGAGCAAGCCTCCCGAATACCACTGGAACAAGTTAAAGTGAAAAATATTCACTTACTTAGCTTGTCCCTACACAGGAGGGCGGGGCCAAGCATCTGCTCTCTGAGCTAATGGTCATGTGCCCGCTTGAGCCCGCCCTCAGGTAAATTATTCTACAGTGCAGACATGGGAGGAAGCTGGGTCTGTTTCTCTGACAGAATACTTACAGCTGTCCCCCATTGTCTTGCCATAATGTGATAGGAGAGTCACTAAACAATGCTGGCAGTTATTATTTATCTATTACACTGTTATTTAAAAAGTCAGGTGAGTCTGAGGTAAAAGTCACTGCCAAAAGTAACCTCACTCGTGTTCAAGAGATAGAAGTAAAGTGGCCTCTCCCTGTTAGCAGCGCTTCATTGTGATGAAAAAATATATTGTTCTGTCAAGTAGATGAATACATTATTTTTTCTCTAAGTGTGAGGTACAAGCCCACTGCCAAAAGACACCTCTCCCTGCAAAGACTAGTCAGGGATGCCTGTTCAGCCACAAATGTAGCAGCCCCTGATATTGTCTAAAGGTACAGTATCAAAATATGAGGTGCAAAAGTAAATGTGGATTTAAATTCACACAGGGAACACTGTTCAGGCACAAATGGATTCCTCCCTGAAATTGTCCCAAGGTGGCAAAACATGAGGTGCAAAAGTGAATGTGGAGGGAAATTCACCTACTGATACCTGCTGAGGCACAAATGGATCCTTCCCTAAAATTGCCTGAAGGTGGCAAAGTACCAGGGTCCGCACCAGACCCTGGTGCGGACCCTGTATTTTAGCAGAGGCTAAGGGGCCACTTATTGCCCACCCCTGCTGCAGAGCAATTCTAGCCAATAGTGACAAATGGTGTTTAAGGAGTTATACAGGGCTCCCAGATGCACCTACACTATTTGCCCTGAAGTTGACTGCTCTTTATGTTCACATGAGGGTGATAGGTCTTAATTCAACCCCCATGGAACAATTGTGAAGTAAAATTTGGTTTTAAAATAACAGATGCTTCTAGTCCTCTATGTTTTGTCCAGAAAGATTGATTCTGCCATAGCTGAAAAGCTAAGCAGTGTGAGACCTGCAGTGCCCTGGATGGGAGACTAGGAGCAGTAGGCTTTTTCTACACAATAAAGTCTCTTGTAGCATTTAAATATATCCTACTCAAGGCAATTAGTAGAACCACCCTCATTATTGGTGAAGGGTTTGCTGGTTGACCAGTGCTGGGCTAATGAGTTTAGCCCTGAGGCCACTTGACATGCCTATTCTGATAGATGCAGACCTATTTGGCCAGATTTCAAATGTGAGGTCAGGGGTCACATAACATTCAAGGCCCACAGGTCTTGCTCAGACAGGTTCATCCTAAAAAATACTTTCAAACAGTCTGAGTATCCTCATTCACTCTCCCTTCTAACATATGCTCAATGAGATGCAGCCCCTTGCTATACAAAGTGTTGTCTATAGCTTGGCATCAGGGGAAAATAGATTTGACCATAAAGGGAAAAATGTAATAGAGTCTAAGTGCTAAACATGTGCCAGTTTGCTGCTAGAAACATGCGAGTTTGCAGTTGTCGTATGTAATAGGATGCAAGAACATGCAAACTTTCATGTAACTTGAAACTAATCTTCTCATCCTGGCAAAATACGCCATCCAAATGTTGCCCAAGTTAAATATACAACTCACACAGACTATTTAGACTCAGCAGCACCGTGTTTAGCAGAAGCCTGCACAGATCAGTGAAAAATGTGTAGGCTTCTGTGTGTTAAAAGTGAATGAAAGTGTTAAAAAAAATAATAATAATGTGGGTTCTGCCCCCAAAAGCATAACTAGCACTGAGTTCTGTGAGCCGGTCCTGTTTGTGAAAATTTTGGGAGGAAAAAACAGGGATTCCCTGTATTTTCGTCAACCAGCACCAAGCTCTGTGAGCCGGTGCTGGTTGTGGAAATATGGGGAACACCGGGCTCTAACTAGCGGGTGGGTTGTAATGCAACAGCAGGCAGGGAGGACACACTTGATGGGGTCCCCCTGCCAAAGCATTCACTACCCAACACTAGTCAGCCCAGGCCGGGGATTCTTTGGGGAGTGCCCCCCCCCCAAGCAAACCACAGGCCCAGACTGATAGGCCGGGGCTATCCTTCACACCTCTGTGCGATGGGTGCAGAGTTGATTGTGTCAAAAATAGAAATAATAATGTCCTTTACAGGTGGACTACTCCTGATTGGCTGCCGGTCAGAAAGCTGTGAGTGGCTTGCTATCAGCACCATATTCAAAATGCCATTACCGCCACAGCTCAGCTGTCTCTCCATCTGCAGGATGGCTGCCAGTCCACGACTGCAATCAGTAGTAGTCCAGTGTTCCCTTCCAGTGTTCAATGTATTTTATGTGGAACTGTCTTTTTCAGAGTTATTTATGTGGATATGACTTTTTTAGTATTTATATGGGTCCTACTGTATTGTTGTGGCTTGATGTTGCTTTCCCTATATATTTAGTATGTATCTGGTTATCTGTGTGTGTGTGTGTGTGTGTGTGTGTGTGTGTGTGTGTGTGTGTGTGTGTGTGTGTGTGTGTGTGTGTGTGTGTGTGTGTGTGTGTGTGTGTGTGTGTGTGTGTGAATTTACAGCAGATTTCTTTCCTATGTTCCTGTATTTGTATAGTTCTATATAGGTATATGATAGATTGACATGTTATAATAACACCTACCCCCACAGCCGAAACTTTGACAATTTTTTGTAAAAAATTTGCTACGCACCAATTGATGCTCTACCACCACTTTAGCACCACCCACATTGCCCACAGCTCCGCCCAACTCTGCTGTCCCCCATACCCCCCACCCCCCTATTTGTCTACAAAAATAGCACTGGGAATACTTATTTTTATTTGATATTGTAAATAAAATGTATCTGATCATTGTACAAATATCAACCCTGATCTACACTCATTCTTGATCTAGAATGGAGAGAACTGAGCAGTTTATTGCTGTCTGTAAAGTGTTGGTTACCTAAGGCTGAAATTATTATTAACATACTGTCTTTTTAAATGATAATGACATAATATGAAATCATACAAACAAAAAAAAAAACAAGTATATTGCAAAGTAACATAAACTGATAGAAATGAGAATTGTAATAAAAAAGTGTTTCACGTTGAACCCTTAACTTTTATTATGTCCACGAGATACATAGACAGGAGGGAATTAAGTCTATTCCATTTTTAAAACATAACAATACTGCATATTAATAAAAGAGCCAACATGGGATAGATAAAAAAGATTTTCTAATATATATTAATTGCTCAACCCAATCGATAGCAGCTCTTTGATCTTACTTTGTTATAACGAATGGAAACATTTAGTGCAAGGTTCCCTTTAAAAGAAGTAGTTCAGCCCTTGTTTCACAGCTATTTCCTTTTTAAACCACTGTTCAACTTTTTTTTCCCTCATATTATTAATAAACATCCTCTGATGATCCCAAAATACAACAAGACATACTGTATATCAAATTCAATGGCTTTAATAGCTATCTAGTTTACAGACTGTCGGGGTACATGAGGACAACTTATTAGAAGAGACAACGTCAACAGACATGTGTACAACTTGTTGCCGCAACTTTGTGACGTTTTGTTACATACACTACTGTTTATAATATTTAGCTATTATTTGCCTTGTGACCTACTTTTTGGTAGTAAACTATTTTTTTTTCTTTTTCAGAACCAGATATTGTTCCACTCAAGCTTAGATTGTAACTAGTAACAAAAATGTGATTTATGGCGGCATGGCACTTAATTGAAAACTTGTATACCATGAAAGTTAGCTGAAGCTCCCAGAGAGTGAACAATAAGGCTTCTTAGAAATAAACTTGTTAGTGCTCATGTCAGGGTGAAAAAGTCACTTGAAAGTTCTTTGAGAACAATACCGACGCCAACTCATATGACTGTTCCACTACAACTGTCACCATTTAAGAACAATATCCATATAGACATGGCCTGTGTACGCCTTTGTACTGCGAATTTGTTAAGCACTGAGGAATGTGAAAAAATCTGTGATATTTTTATGTCCCCAACAAGGACTGCAGTCCGAGGGTTTTTTTTTTTTTCAAATGAACAAAGTTTTCAATTAACCTTTAACCTGACATTCTGGCAGCCTCAACACTTGTACTCATTCATTTCTCCAAATCAATACATCTTTCTTTAGCTATTGTGATACGTATACCAGTTTATAGTCTAAGCAAACCCCAAGGTGGGGGTGTGAGGTGACTTTTCAAAATGTAACATTTTTGAATACCTAATAGAACAAAAGTTGGGATTACATACATTCACAAAGTATACATAATTTTCCATGTCTTGTTTTGTGTTTCAAAGTAGAATAATGCAGATTAGGATCTTATACTACATACAGTATCCTATTATTTTTACCTGTACGAGATTGAAGATCCACTGGTGCTGTGTTATACACTAGGCAGTGACACCACATGTCAAATGCGTTTGCCATGTAGGGGTATCAAATACTTGAACTTGCAGTTAGTTAGGGGGACGGGGATGTCAGTAAACCCAATGTGGTTAAGACAAGTAAATGGAGCAGGCAGCATAACAAAAGCTGCTTTGCAATGCAAACAGTACCAACCACATATGTGATGAGGGGTGTTGGAAACAGTTCCACACCTTTACCTGAAATATGATACCTTGGATCTGTCACTGGTACGAAGCAAGAACTTGGGACCTCATTCAGAGCCGCTTGCAAAATGTGACCACAATCGGGGCTTGCGACGAGACCCTTGGGGTCGGGTCTCGTCTCCCGTAAGCCCCAGGTAGCTTCCTGCTCTAACAGAGCAGGAAGCTACCTACTGACATCACTACTGATGTCAGTAGAGCAGTCTACAAATGGCAGGCGTTCCTTCAGGAACACCTCCATTTGTCCGGCCACCCCTCCTCCCCGCCTACAAAATGGGGCAAGCTGTCGATCAAGATCGACAGCCGCCCCTTTTGTAGTGAGCCCCGGAGCGAGTGAATTTGTCACTCGCTCCGGAGCTAGCGCACGCGCACTGCGGCCGCTGCTCGTGCGCAGGGCCTCACCATCAACTCGCTTGCGAGCGCATAGGCACTTGCGAGCGGGTCTGAATGAGGTCCTTGGTTACACTCAAATTACAATATAATCCCTGATTTGGTGAGTGCATTATATTTAGGGACAATTTGGGGCCAAATGTAATAGGGTGGAGTTTAGCAGTAAAATACATTGATCAAGTTGTATTTTCAAAACAGGAAACACCTTGGTGAGAGTTTAAATCTTGAGAGTTTTTTGAGTCCGAAAAACATGCAAGTTTGTATGTTCTGTGACTTTATTACATTGGCTGAGTTTAAAAATGTGAGAGTTGTTGCCCTCATGCATACCTCCCAACTGTCCCACATTCAGTGGGACAGTCCTGTTTTTCTGATCGCCAGGATCCTGCTCTTCTGTACGACCCCGGCATCTGACTTGTGCTGTAAACCAGGGGTCCTTGATGGCAAAAAAGGCGGAGGCACATTTGCAGTCTAGAACACTGGTCCTAACCAGTTTTAGGCAGCCAGAACCTGCTGATATATCGTTTGTGCATCAGGCAGAGGTATACCAGCACTATGTCTGTGAACAGCATCGCTCACAGACATATCGGGCCGGCTGTGCTGCACAACTGATGCCCAATATATCTGCAGATATATTGGGGCATCGTGCTGGCGGTCAGCTGCCCATCCGTACACTTGCTGCACGGGCCCGCCGTGTAAATACCTGCCCAGTTGTGACGTCAGTCACAATAAATCTGGCAGTCTGTATGCAGAATATATGTTCTGTACAGACTGCAGATATATCTGCAAATTAGGTGATCCGCAGATATATCGGTGAGGTGTGTACCCACCTTTAGTCTCTAGAGATTAGGTATGCTTTACATTGAACAAACACAGAAACACATGAGGGCAATATATATACAGCATTTATCCAATATACTGTATGACCTAGGGTCACATTAGAATGCAGGTTTGCCTAAAGAGAATTATCCTGCTACATAGAAAGTCCAGGTTGTGCCTGTCATCCATCTTCCTACTTCTGGCGCTTGTTCTGTGACATCATGACGACGCTGGGTGTGGGGGCGGGATACGTTTAATATGCCGGTGGACGGGATCCTGGGCATCGATATTCCATTGCTGGAGTCCCGATGCCCGGCATAATGGCGATGCCGCTATCCCAAAGACATGAGGATACCGACGTTGGCATCCGACCTCCGCCATCCCGAAGGTAAGTATATGGGTAAGTATTACACTTAGCCCGGGGATGGGGGGCTTAAGTTTAGGAACCCCCAAGGGGAGATTAGGGTTAGGCACATCCCAGGGAGGGTAGGGTTAGGTTGCGGGGAAAAAGCGTTAGGCACTCCCTGGGAGGATTAGTTTTAGGATGCGGGAAGGGGGGGTTAGGGTTAGGCAACACAGGGGGTGGTGGTTAGGGTTAAGCACCACCAAGGCAGGGTTAGGGTTAGGGTGGGGAGAGGGTACTTACTGCCCCTGTCGGGATTCTGGACCTTCAGGCTTTCTGCTTAGGGATTTGAACCGGTGTCAATTTAGCTGCCGGCTATTCATACCAAACCAGTGGGGGCTGCAGTCCCAGAGTGCATACTGTACAGTATTTGTATATACTGTTAGCTAGAAGTAGAAAGATTTTAAAAACAATGTTTAAGAGAGATATTATTAGACTGTTATTTGATTAGAGTGTGGGGTTATGTTTTGATTGGCTAGGGTGGTAGCTGAGTAGAAGATTTAGTTAAATAAAGTATTGTGAGTCTAATGCTGGGTACACACTTGCCGATGTGTACCCGGGCCATATGTTGGCCTGACATATAGTACCGCTGATACAAATTGAGCGATGTAATGAAAGACTGAATGATCTCTTGTTCCGTTCTTCATTACCTGCAATGGCGCCACATGTTATATTGTCCGATTGGCTGTGCAGCACAGCCGACCAGACGATATCGCATGCAACTGCATGCAAATCAATTTAAAATACATTTTTAATGTGTTTTTTTTAAACTGAGAGGGGGTGGGGGCAGGGTCGTTTCTAGACAGTCTGGTTCCCAGTGCAAATAGTCAAAATGTGCCCCCCCACTAAGTGAAATTGCAAGATCAATAACGTTCTTGTGCCAGCTGAAGGCGCAGATGCCAAAATAGGGGGCGAGACCTCACAACAATGAGCGTGGCTTTGTGGGATATCCAGCCCTGCCTCCTGCTAGCCCCCAGTGTCCCTCCAGCCAGCCCACACAGTATCTCCCCAGGCACCAGCCAGCCCCCAGTGTCCCTCCAACCAGCCTCCAGTAATTATTATTATTTAATAACCCTCACCTGGCTGCCGGCTTTCATGTAATCACACCTCTGAAGAAACTGATCTTCCCTTGGCAGACAATATCTTTAGACAGTATTCATTATTCATGTAGGAGCTCACATTGCCCAGAAGATGCTTGTTTGTGTAGAAGTATAACTAACGTCAACATCATACAACAGACGTTCAACCATACTTGTGCCCTATGTCACCTACTGCCCCCTGTATCCCTTCCAGGCTCCTGCACCTTGTGACTCCTTTCTTTATAGCCTCCTGCCACGTCTCTCTACCTTCCTGCCCCCTGTCCCATCACTCAAGCCTCCTGCACCCTGTCTCTCAGCCTCAATCCTTCCTCTGTTCCTCAGCCTCCCCCTCTGTGTCAATTAGCCTCCCCCAGTATGTCAATCAGCCAGCCTCCCCTGTGTGTCAATCAGCCAGAGTCCCCCTGTGTGTCAATCAGCTAGTCTCCCCCTGGGTGTCAATCAGCAAGTGTCCCTCTGCATGTCAATCAGCCAGCCACCCCCTGTGTGTCAATCAGCCAGCCTCACCCTTTTGTGCCAATCAGCCAACCTCTCCCTTTTGTGTCAATCAGCCAGCCTCCCCCTTTGTGTTATTCAGACAGCCTCCCCTTTTTTTGCCAATCAGCCAGCCTCCCCCTTTTATGTCAATCAACCAGCCTACCACTTTTTGCCAATCAGCCAGTCTATCCCAGTTTGCAAATCAGAGAGTCTCCCCCTATTTGTCAATCAGCCAGCCTCCCCCTGTTTGTCATGCAGCCAGCCTCTCCCTTTTGTGCCAATCATCCAGCCACCGCCTTTTGTGCCAATCAGCCAACCTCCCTGTTTGTCAATTAGCCAGTCTCTCTCTTTTGTGCTAATCAGCCAGCCTCCATCTTTTGTGCCAAACAGTCAGCCTCCCCCTTTTGTGCCATTCAGCCAGTATCCCCCTGTTTGCCAATCAGCCAGCCTTCCCCCTTTGTGCCAATCATCCAGGCTCTCTGTGCTTCTCAGAATCATCCTTTGTCTCCCCAGCCACCAGCCAGTGCAGCGCACACTTACCTCCTCCTTTCTTGCTGCTTGGCTTCTCCTCTGCTCCCAGTCCCAGTCCTCTCCTCTGCGCTTCTTCTCAGGCAGGCACAAACCATAACAGCTGAATGGTTCTCATTGAACGGGTTTCTTTGCCATAGAGGTAGCAGAGGAGGTGGAACTCAGGAGGTTAGTGTAGTCCTGGTCCTTGCCAGAAGCCAGCAGGGGATGAGGACAGGGCACCCCATACGATTGCATGGCTTGCCCACCCCTAGAAACAGCCTTGGGTGGGGGGCCTCTTAATTCATGTTTCCCCAGGCCTCTATGAATCTCTGAAAAGGCCTGTTTACCCCTTGAAGCGGCCATGTGTGCTTCACTTTTGACTTCCACCAATAGTTCATTGATTGAATTAAAATAATCACAGAATGGCCTATTTATGCCTATCATTACTAAATCAAGATAAATATTTACAACTGTGTGGTCTATCCATGAAAAGGGAGTTAAGCTGGGTACACACTAGATGATATGTCATCCGCTTCCACAGATCGGGCCGACATATCGGGTATATCATCTAGTGTGTATACAATATGTGCGCTCCTACAGGTTGTTTATCGGCATTGTTCCATCAGACTGCATGCATGGCCGATGGAGCGACCCAGCAGCCAATGCCAGCAAGCTCAATGGTGGCAGTGACCGATATATCAGGTGGTCATTCACCGGATCATGCTGTGTGTACCGATCGCTCAATATATCCTTCATTGGCACCCTGCCTTATACTTTAGCTGACAATTGAGAAGCAAGAAAAAGCATGTCAAACCATAATTGCATTTTATGTGGTACTGAAAGATTAGTGCAATCTATACAAACCTAAGGGCCTGATTCAGAGGTGGACGCAGTATTGATTTCAGTTGCAAGTGGACATTGTTTACAGTCTGCGCATGTGTCCTGATGGTCACTGCCGGGGGACATCAGAACAAATTTGGTCACAGAAAGAGACAATTTCAGTGGGTGTCCCTGGTTGGTAACAGTGGGGAGACTAGTCTTATGAGGGCATGTAACAGCCAGTGACTGCGCCATTTTTAGCAATAGCACTGGCTCCGGCGGTCATGTTCCAATGGACATTCTGAGCAATCATAGGGCTGCTCTAATGTCTGATGATGCAACCGATGGCACCAATGGTGCAACTTATTACTTAAAGCACATATTTGAGTTGCAGCTAGTGGGCATCTCTGTATAAAGCTCATTGGCTGCGGCATTAGCATAAAGATGCAGTTGCGCTGCTTAAGAAGGCTCAGTCGCGACTGCATTACCGTCCACCTCTGCATAAGGCCTTAGATCTGTGCAGGCTTTGTTAGCATTAAATTGTGTAAAAAAGGGTTAAAAAACAGAAAAAATAATGTTGTGCCCACCATCCACCCACTTATAACCATATCCAGCCCTGGTCCTCTAAGCTTAGGCTGGTATTGAAAAATATATGCGGGATTTCCTCATTTTCCAATAACCAGCACCAGGCTGAACCAGCCAAGGGGCTGACGCTATGGAGCAGGGACACACAGCATGGGGTCCCTTGCCATAATGACAACCAGCCCCAGGGCTAAAAATGGTAGAAGTGGTAACCCCCTCTCAAAAAAAAATTGGGCCCCCTCTCCACAAAGACAACCAGTCCTGACCTGAATGCCCAGAGTTCTTCTCTGCACTCCTGGTGGCAGTGAGTGTAGAGGTAATAGTATTAGCAATTAAAGAGTTAATATTGATTTTACAGGTGACCTACAAGTCCCAGCAAGCCTACACCGACATGATGGCACTTGTTGAACCACAGGTAATAGTAATTAAAGAGTTAATTAATATTGTTTTTTTAAAGGTGGCCTACAAGTACCAGCAAGACTGCCTGACACGATGGCACAAGTGCCAGTATGCCCTGACATTAAGGGCATACTTACCAACTTCTAAAATTTCCTCCCTGGGAGAAGTGTGGGGGTTACCCGAAAAAATGTTGAGACTCCCGCAGGTCCCGTGAGGGTATGCAAGTATGGTTAAAGGGCCCCCTAGCATTGTCAGCCCACCTGCAGGGGTGCAGAGAGGGGGGGCGGGCGGGTACTAATTACCCGGGCCTGGGCTTGCTGGAGGGGCCCGGATTCAACGCTGCCCCTTCCTTCCCAGTCAGCTGAGCAGCCCAGCACATGCTGTTGTGTTCTGGGCTGCAAGGGAGAGTGCTTGCTGCTGCAGAGCAGTCTGCTCAGCCTGTGGGGGGTGGCGATCATCCTGGATTTGCGCTGGGCAGAGACGCTGCAAATACATTTTTCTAGGGGGCGTGGCTACGCCTCCCACAATTAGTCCCTTTACCCAGGCCAGCTCTTGGCAGCACTGCCCACCTGAAAACAACTGTTAAACAAAAGATGACATACATACCGATTATTGTCCCAATAACCCCCCTCCCCGTCACACACAGACACACTCTTACACCAATTTATTACTTACAAGTTGAAGGGGTAATGTCCTCTTCAGTCCATGTAGCATCACAACACTTTCCTAAACAAAAAAAGTCACTACTGCTCTTTACAGAACCCTTTCATGAATGCCTGGGCACTCTCCATAGAAATGAAAGGGTTGCACTGATTGGTCAGAACGTGGGAGCTGCCTCTTTTTCCCCCAGGTGTCATTGAGGTTGACACTTCCCAGCCTCTGATGCAGCTGTGGCTCCTCTGCGGCTGTTAAGTTATTGGCAAATTGGGGCAGCACTCTCTCCTCGCTATGTTTCTGTTCCCGTGGTCCCTGGTTGCGATCTCAGAGGTGACCATAGTAATCTCTGCTGCAGCTGCGACTTCTCTGCGGCTGCAGTGGGGTATCACACTTGTTCATGCATTGCGAGCACATACAGATTGGGCTAGAGAAGCATGTACTCCTGACAATGCTGTATTATTTGCTTTTTAGGTAAAGGCCTGTGAAAATGAAATAGAAGATAATAAACCACAACCACAACAAACCACTTGTGACTGGCTGTTTGAGAATGTACTTACAATTATTTTAAAAATGATTCATACCTAATAGCGAATGTACATTTTGCAATCAAAAAGCTATAAACATAGACATAATTGTCTGTAATGTATATCTAGTGTAAACTAGGAGCATTTATTTCTCAAAATATTCAAAGAAAATATATAAAATAAGAGAAAAGTCTTCTTGTAGATAATTGTAACAAAAAAAATCAAACAATCTCTTATGAGGAAGATATCTGAAATAATGGGCTTGGACATTGGACTGACTTTACATAATTATGGTAGTGTGTAAAGAACAACTTCTGAATTATGTCTTTAATAAGATATTTTAATATTAAGTGAAAGGTAAGGAAATACCTCCACTGCCAAGGGTGTTTCAAGAGAGGAGGGGGCCCGTGTGCAGTCTCCGACACGGGCCCCCTCCTCTCCGCCTGGCGGCCGGCAGCGCACTGAGCTGTGCACGGCCAGCGCCGGAGTTATAGACTCTGGGCACTAGAGTGTGCCCAGAGTCTATAGTGTATACACAGGTCACTGGTAAAATGGCCACGGCGTCCATTTTCCCTGTACTGCGCACAGTACAACCAGTTTAAAAGTTCCTCCAACTTTAGCTTTTAAATATGGCAGTTCATTCTATTTTTTATAGTAAGCAGCAGGCTCACATTTTACCACATACGTTTCTGCTTTTGTGATTCAGTTTATACTACATTAATAGTTTACATTGTTTATAACTTCCCCCAACACAATTATTTGTGATTACCCTTTGATTATAAATTACTTTTCTGTTTACAAATATATTTGACATTCTTGGCCACTAGATGGCATTTGGGTGACTCAAAGGGTTTTTGAAATGGTACTAGCAATTGGGCTGGAGTTTTCTTAGTTTCTGTAACTTTTAGAAATCACTATTTTTGTTATTCTAATCAATTAAATACTAGCTGATACATTTTTTACAATTATATATTATATAATACTCATTTATTTAAATTGTATTATATATTTTATGAACGAAACATATATTATTCAGTGTGTCAGATTTATGATTGTATTTATAAGGTCCAAGCCATTTGGTACTCACAAGACAATTATAGCTCAGTTATCACAGACCGACGGTACCTACTTACCCACTAATTTCATCAACTTATACAGACTCATTTTTAATCTTTATTAATGGTATTAGCAATCTGCAAATTATAGTGTTAAAAATGCAACTTGTCAAAAATGCTTTGTGCCTGGTTGCAGTGAACAGCAGATTTACATGCAGGGCTGTAGGATAGAAAGAATATATATTTTTAAGAAATCATTAAAAATAGTGTAAATAGTTTTGCATTTGAATTTAAAGCTTTATTCCAATAACAAAGCTTTTATATATAAATGTTTCTGTTCAGGTAGCAATATCTGATAATAATGTTAGCAGAACAGGGAGAATTGACTCAATGCTTGATAAATTGGCTCCCCTAACAGGGTTTATCTCTGTGATAAACCTAGTAATATATAGGGCAAAGCAAAAATAAGACAGTTTGGAGGTGAAAGTACCAGTTTTCTCCAGCAAAATGGTTTTATGCTCGGTTTTATACCTAAATCCTCCCTTTAAGGATGGGTCACTGCTCCAGGTCCAGTGTTGTGTGCTTGACCCTCAGGCTAATATATGCCTGACAGCCCTTGAATACGATAGTAATATACAGTATCTCTATAGCAATTAGATGTGCTAAAAAAACAAACAGAAAAAAAAACCATTTATACATTTATACAGTATAACATGAATGCGGTAGTAATATATAGTATCTCTATAGCAATTAGATGTTGCTAAAGAAAAAACAAACATTTATTCTGTATAACTTGAATGCGGTAGTAATATACAGTTGCTATTAGTTGTATGTTAATGGGAGGGAGACCTTGCATTGTAGCCCAGGGGCCTTAGCTACTTTATTAGTTCTGACTAATCTCATTTTTAAAAAGTAAGTAACGTTGCTTTTCCATTATTTTATATCAGAAACTGTGTAGTACTAAAAATATATCTGACATAAATTTTTAGAACCAGGAAACCATCAGTAATTATAGGGCCCAATACATATGATCCTATTTTAGTACCCACCCCTGTTCGGACTTTTGATATACCCCAAGTTACATAATAATATAACACTGAATTGAAAAAAATGTAAATTATTACTAATATTCTGAACAATTCCTCATGTAGCTTTGCCGGTGTTTGGGCACTACGTTTTGTTCAATTTTGGACTTTACAGACTCTTCAGTCTAGCCAGTATACAACAGGGTGACTTTGATTCTCTTTTCGACTTTCCCAGCCCTCGCAGTGTACTGGTATTGCATACTGTTGAGTATATCTGAAAAAAGGCACTTGCGAATACTATAGTTAAAATGATTGCCAAAAAATGTGCTAAATCTTCTATTGTTTTATTATTTTCATATATATTTATATGAAATAAATGTCATGTATAACAATACAAATACTTTGTAGTACACAAAAACAACAAAACTGAACTGAAGGGTGCCATGCAGATCCTCAAACATAATATAACAAATATGTTTTTTAAAACAGTGTTTAAAGAGAAAAAAATGCTTTTCAATGTATTGAAATAATGTTTTCATGTGCTGAGATATTTATATATATTTACAATCAATGGCGCTTTATTTAAAAAATGCATTTTATTTGTCCTCGTTATTTAGGAATGAAAAATAATTAAAATTAGAACCCTTTGTGGAAGTGAGGAAGGAAGTCTCATTGCTGCCCAGCTAGGTGAGTGTTACAACTTAATTGTAAGCTATGGGGGAGAGTGTCTGAAAATCTTAGTCTTTAAGAGTGTAATTTATGTTAAATCTAAACTTTATGTGGACAGAACCATAAACTGCCAGCATCCTACATTGTTTAATTTTCTACCACAGTCCCAGAGTATTGGCTAGAATTCCATAAAACCGCTCTGACTTTCTGTAAGGACATTACATAAAACTGTGTTGCCTTTTAATGATTATGATGCATTCTTAAAATAATGCTTTTGCTTTAAAGACATTTTAGATGAGCCGCCCCATAAAAGTATCACATAAACCCTACCGTGCCCCCTCCCCAAAAGTGCGGAGATTTCCTGCACTGCAGATCCGTGCCGATGCTCCTGGATCATTTCTGCAGTATCTCCTGCCATCTTTAGTTCACTTTCAATAACTGCATTTGCAAAATAAATTAACAGTCCATCAAAAAAACTCCCACTCCCACAGCCCAGTGGAAATAGACCATTAATAGCAATTTCTGGCAGAAAGAGTTGAAAGGAAACAGAACAGGAAATGATCTAATGATTACAGAATAGGACATTTCCCTGGTGCCCCAGCTGTTTGAGGCTGACCTGACAGTTAACCAGGAAACTGTGGGGTGGCATTATGGAACCTCAAAGGATTTCAGTGTTTTCAGTGGTACGCTTCTCACACAGGAATGCGGGGATGAACAAAAAAAGGCAAATATCTTAGATTGAGTTAGAAGGGATTAAGTGATCTGGTAAAAATATATATTTATTTGGGAATAGCTGGTGGACACCTGGATTAGATTAAAAACACATGTAAGTGGATACACGTCTTATTATTACCAGTGAATAGTGCTGTGCCTCTCGCCTGGTGTGTTACATACAGAACAAGAAATCAGCTTCTCTGGGAGAGATGCTGGAAAAATACGCCTGAGAGTTTGTGGTTAATCTTCTTGAAATGCGATTTAGGAAAACTTGTGTTTTCCAGTCCTTTTCATTGCAAAATATGGCAGTCGCCAGTGAGAGTGAGGATAAAATATAATAAAATATTTTTTCAGGCTGTGCTTTATTATCAGATAATATTAACCCTGTCAGTGCACAGTAGCCCTAAGTTTGATATATCATTTTTACCTGAAACCAGGTGTGATAGACATATAAATCACAAATGAGTTATTATATTATTTAAAACTACAGGTAATTGTTATACAGAATATAATTCCCTTGTCATTGTATCCAAAATTGAACATAAGATTCATAAAAACCCATTCAATTGCAATGATCATTTGTTCTTATTACTAACTACATATCATTCATATTTGCTGTCTATTTAACAATTGCATTGAAAATGTGAAATAAAATATTTGACTTACTGACAATTTGTACATTTGAAAATGTTATAAAAAAGTAGTAAATTGTTTTTTTTTAGCTTTTACTGTAATCTATATTTTTGTTAAACAGTATTAATTTGCTTCTTCCATAGGTCCATTGTGTTTTTGCAACCATGTGATCACACCATTGTTCTATTCTTCCGCTGTGTCCGTTATTGTTAGGAGTAATAGTAGTGATACTTTATCTACTACTATTTTATTATTTAAAATGTAAAAACATAAAAATGTTAACATTCAGTAACATACACTTAGAGGCCAGTGACATCTAAGCAAAGGCTAAGGCATGTTTACACCTAGTGTAACACTAGGGTCGTCCTGGGCTACGGACTGCGACTGAGGTACAAGTTTTCAGTGCTCTTGTGCTTATTATCTAAAGTTTAGCTAGTTGTGTCTGTATCATTGCCATATTTCTATTATGAGTTGCAGTATAATTTGTATCCACCAAATTACAGAAAAGTGAAATCACAAAATTGGACACATTTGGAATTTTTGCACATCTTTAATAATTGGCTGTATTTTTAAACTATATAATATCAAGGTGATGAAGTTAAATGTCTGCAAATAAAAAGAAAAATGTAGGGTATGAACTATAAATGTGATATTGGACACTGCAATTTGGCCCATGTATTTATGATGATAGTGAGTTTGGGGCATCTACAATGCTGGTCCCTGGTGAGATCTCATGTACTGTACTGGAGGGAATGTGTGTGTCAGACAAGACAGGAAACGTTAAAGATGAACCAGGATAAACTTCTCTAAAAAGATACGTTTTGAGAACTTTCCAAAGTTAAGAGACTAATGACCATGGTAAAAATCTCCACATTTAGATTGCAGTCTTTCATCTTGTGGCAGACATAAAGCAGCGACGCTTGGTAACTACACATATTTCATATTGAACAAAACCAGTATTTCTCTTCAGTTGTCATTTCTACCACTTACCGAATTCCTGCAAATGTAAAAGGGGATGTTAAAAATATATTTAACCACATTTATTAGATGATCAAATCTGTGTGAGTTACTGTTGCACCAGGTTAGTGAGATTGTATTCTCCTGTCTCTGAGTATTGTTTAATAACATAGCCCAGTGGTGTAACTCTCCATTAAAACCATAACAGTCATACATCTACTTTTATTGTCTTACTTGTACTAAAGAGATGGAAACTAATTACAGATTGATTGGTCTGGGATAGCGCAGATTTGCACCATAGATTAGTAAATAACCATTGTTGTCTTCTTCTCCTTTCTTCATATGCTTTTTGTGGGGAACATAGTGATATTAAAGACACAGCCATGACTAAGTCTGCTAGGAAAGCCAAGTAATATATCCTATGAGCATTTGCTTCATAATAAATTGTTTGTCATATAAACAAAGCAGAGATTGGTTGTTATTATATAATGATCAGTGGACGCTGTGCCATGACATATATCCATATTAAGCTATAGCTTCTGAAGTACCAGACCTAGAGAGTCATGGCGGGATGCATAAAGCCCAAACTGCGGTCAAAAAGTCAGAAAACTGTCGTTTTTGGAGGTCTGGCAGCATTTACCATATACACCACACAAAGTTAAACTTTCTGGAGTTTGTACCACATAGGCAACACAATCTATAGATGACATTACTTAATAGAAGCCTATGGACTTTTTAGCGCATAATTCTCAGAGAGAGATCCAATAGGATCCCTCCCAATATCTCCCACAACTCGCGCATGTGCAGGTTGACAGCTGTGCATGTGCAGAAGGACTGCCAAGTCTTACACCCAGAAGTCCGCACACAGCAAAGGACAGATCTTATTGGAAGAACTGTCCTTACAATTTTAATGACAATTGTACATGTACACGGCATTACTTAATGCCACTCTGCATGCGATCAGTGGTGGGATGTATCGCATCCAAAATGCGATGCCTGATGCATCCCGCCCGATATGGACCCGTCACATACACACATTTTGTAGCTAAACCAACATTCATAAAAATGCAGTTTATGAAACTAGTCACATCCCTGAGGCACAAGGTATTCTGTGCCTCATCGATCATAAATGTAATTCGTTCCTGGTGAATTCAAAGTCAAAATGTTTATTCAAACCACCAAGCAAGATGCCTCCGTTGTTGATGAGTGACGGGCACACTTTAAGCATTCTCGAATGCTCGTAATTTAAATATGCTAATTTATCCATTTAATGCACTGGAACATACATCCAATTCTTCTTTTAAGTCCCATTTCAAAGACTCTCATGATTGCTTATGTTCTACATCATATTATGTCAGTGTAACAAGCTGTAAGAAAGCCCTCAGCTAAATATATTCACAGGCGATTTCTAGATACTCTGCAGAGTAAAAGCCTTCTATCCTTTTTCCTTTTATTTCCTAAAGGAAAGGTTGCATATTTAGACATGAAATGAAAGAGTTAACCTTAACACATAAGACAAGAAAAAGAAATTAACTAAAGTAAAACATACAATGACACCAGCTCTGCGCTTTTACAGCAAAAAACACGATGATAAAACACCACAAAGACGAGCCTTATGAATTTTATTAATGACTATGAGACAGTGCGCTAAACATCAAAGGTCTGTGGGAAAGATTAATGACCCCGTGTGAGACTGTTTAATTACCTCCAGCTAATTAGATTCTTGACCAAATTTTTAATATCTGCATTCCTTCTAAAGCCTAATTGAGATTCCACATTATTTATCAATCTTTCAAAAAGGCCTGAGTGAGCCGCTTTCCGCATTTTTTCCCCTGTGCACTTTGACTCCATTTATGGTCAATTATTAAATAAATAGTAAAGTAACTATTCTGCCCACAATGTGCGCGCTGAGTACTTCAAGCTTGTTTATTTTGACGGCTTCTTTCGTTTTTTCTCATATCATTTTCTTATATTTAATGGCATGTTCCAGCGACTGCTCTTTACTGTTTATTGGAGATATATGTATCTGTATCGCTCTGTTCTTCTGTAAATCAGCCTTTGCTCATGAGATCTGCCAACTGATCTTTCTCATAGCTTTACCTTGATCTTAAATCAAGGCCTGCCGTGTTATAGGGGACGGCAGATGCAGCTAATGTTTCCTTGTCATTATTTAGACTAAGATCCTGGGCTGTTAACACACAATACCTGCTGACACTTTAATATTACATATTACTACGTTCTGTATTCTGAAATAATGCAACATTTTCTTTCATTTCAGTGCAAAGGTTGAAATAACAAAATTTAAAGGGAAAAAAAAAATCAAAATTGTAGCTAATATAGATCTTTTCTTTGTAGTGTTATGGAAAGTAGATGTGTTAACAGTTTAAACACAATTTCAAAACTGAAATAATCTTTTTGTTGTTTTTTTTTGTTTTGTTTTTTAAAAACAAACAAACTACAGAGGTTATGATAATGGATGGCGAAAAAAAAAAGATCCATGTGGCATGCTGTGAAATGTGATGCCCATTCAGTTTCAGATACTCATTGCAAAAATAAAATTAGATATATTTTTGGGGACTTTTTTTGAAACAAGTAAAAAATAAAACCTTACAAAAATGTCAACTAAATATGTATTTTAATTCTAGTACTGGCTTTGGGAAAAAGTTGTAAAAATATTCCTTAAGGGCATCCAGTTATGAAATGTATTTAAAAATAACAGTAGGATACTAGTGCCCAGACAGATAATAGTGTCACCTACATAGCTGTATAGCTTAAAATGTTGGTTACAAAAGATAAAACAAACAACTATCATTATTACTTTCCTCTCAGTAATGAGGCTAGTTTTGTTTTCTGACAATTACAAATGCTTACCAAATTGTACATTTCAAAATATTGGCAGAGATTCAGCTTTAGAGCTTGGTGGGTGATTAGTATTATAACAATTTTGGGTACATTTATAAATGTGATGGTGAAAAATTAGTACACAACTAAATGTTGTTTTACATTTCTCAAGTACAATTGTCTCAAAACAACAAAAATAAAAACATATTAGCAAAAAATAGTGAAACGCATCATAAATGAGTTGCAGGAACATACATTCGGTCTCACTGGGTGACAGTTACCTTCAGGGGTTTAAAGGGACTTTTATTTTCCTGCTGCCAAGATGAGACCACTTAAACTATCACATTTCTGTGCATGTGGGGTCAATGCCCCAGCTACTAGTCATCAGAATGCCATCACTTATATCAAGGGATGGGTAAAAGACAAAAAAGTCCTCATTAGTAAATAAAGTATGGGCAAATATACTAAATAGAACACTTTTATTTCAAATAAACATGTATAAATGCATCTACTGTGTTTGTTTTTGTATTTTAATGCAAAAACACCACCTTTAAAGTTTTGGTTTATATTTTTATTCAATAACACTTTTAGAAATGCCCATCCCTTAATTTTATGCAACTATTTCTGTAGATGTATCTTCTGCAGTCTTATAAATGTCTTCCTCCTGGTTGTCATGAACAATGATCAGTGGCGGAACTTCCATGGGTGCAGAGGTTGCAGCTGCTATGGCACCCAGCAGTGCTGGGTCATTGTCCCCTCCCCAGAGAACTCCATGAATGCTCCCTTATATGATATGTATGAGGCACAAGCAGCAGGTGAACAGATTTGCATGCTCAGAAGAGGCTTCTTCTCTGCTCTTTTCGGCAAAACTCCATAAAAATATTTATATGCTTTAATAAACATTTAACGACAGATAAAGAGAAAAACAGCAATGTTTCCCTTTACTAATTCTCATTTCCTAGTTCTGGGCTACATCACTTAGATTTATGGGTTAATATACAATTAGAACATATGTTCCAGGTTGGGTTCTGCCTGGTCCCAACATATATTGTAGAGTATCTGTCAATAGGACTACTTAGGGAATCTCATCAATACATATTTTTGTGTTACACAAAAGGCAAATTTTGATTGGTGTGAAAATGCTAAATCTGAATTATAGCATTATTTAATTAAAGTATGGAAAAATACCTTATATAGTTTATTTTTCTCAAATTGTTACCTTATTGTGACTTCTTTTTCCTAATTTGAACTGTAACTAATCTGCAAATTGTATCAAATTAGCACTTCTCACATGAATGGCTAACATGGCAGCAACAGCCTTGCTACAAATGTGAACATGTAATTGACTTATAACATCTAATAATGACCCAAACATCTGTTTTAGGTATTTAATGTTTTCAGGTTCATCACTTCTGGGCTAGCTGAGAATTATTTTCAATAAACCAAGTCATTTAAGAAATGTCCTTTCACCAGGTATTAAAAATATATGAGAAGTGTTTGCAAAGCAACTTTAAGAGAAAGCTAAGAAGCTATTGGATACCGATACCAATGTATTTCAAAGGATGAATATTACTAATTACTAATTAATATACATGAGATAAATGGAGTTTACATTTTTCACCTTTCTTTATCAGATTGTCTTCTTAGGAAGGATGTTCTTCCCATTCTGTCATTGTGCGACAGCAGAATATGAGTGATAGATATGCTCTGCAGGAATGCACTGTGTGGGTTTGTGGATTCATAATCGGGGGCCGATTTTAATAAATTTTGATCATTTTAAAATCAACAAAAATCAATCAATATCGATGATTTGTTTCTGGGGCTAAATCACACATTTACTAATACTTCAAAAAATCAAAAGAAAAATTGTCTGTTAGTAAATGTGTGATTTAGTCACAGACACACAACATTGATGTTGATAAATTTTCATTGATTTGGATTGATTTTAAATCAATGAAAGTCTTTTCAAATTGACCTTTAGTAAATATAACCCTTAGTGTGAGGAATAAATACCCCAAAAATGTATTTTGACTAAAGGCTCATTCCACTTAAAGGGGGAATTCAAGTAGCAGTGGTAATTTACCATAGGTGAAAAAAGGTGGCAGCCTCGGGCTTTAAAGCGCATTAACCCATAGAATCTAGGATAAGTTCCCGGACCTATGGGTTAACACGGTCGTGGCACCTGCAAACAAGCTATTTAACGCAGATTTCTTTTCAAGACTACTCAGGCTCGAAAAAAAATCCTTGTTAACTGCAGCCTGCCTTCGTCTCTAATTGTGTAGCCCCGTTGCTTCAATTAGCACGCAGGAATTTACCGCGGCTAACTGAATTCTCCCCTAAGGATCAACGAGTGGTTTTGGTAGAAAACAAAATACAACATTTTAGTTACTGTCTTTTGTTGCGAGAAAGCTCTGTCCCTGCGAATCCACTTCACATACTTACACTGTACTTTTCAGAAAAAATACAATATGTGTCCTCACATGCGCCGCTGCTGGCTGCAGCTGCCGGCTACCATTGGCAAGCTTCTTTAATTACGTGGTGCAGCCACCACAACAAAAAATGAATAAGGTATTCATTTTGTTCCTATGCTGCCACCTCATTTGCACCCCCTAAGTCAGGGGTGGGGAACCTTTTTCCTGCCGAGGGACATTTTGATATATATAACATTATTTGTGGGACGGTGTAGGTCACGCCTCCTCCATGTGACGTCACACGAGGGTGGCGCCACAATTGCTGGTGATTACAGCAATGCCGATAGCTGTATGGGCAGTGGTGTGACCGTCTGAAGCATACTAAGGACGCTCCAGGCGGCACTGCTGCATAGATTCTGACTGCAGGGTGCCATTCTAGGCATCCTGCTAGCCAGATGAGGCTAGAAGAAAAAAGCTCAGAGGGCCAGACCAGATGATTCCGGGGGCCTTATACATCCCCCGGGCCTAAGGTTTCCCATCCCTGCCCTAAGTCCTGGCACCTAAGTTGCAGCCTAGTCAGCCCAAATGTTGCGTATTCTCACATACACCGAACTGTAATCTGAGTTTCCGTAATATTTATTGCTGCTGCTCTAATCTTTGAATTTTTTTTAAACATTGCATTAAAGAATTTGTTTCCATGTTATGTCAATAAAAATGTCTCATGCCATTAATAATAATATCATTATTAGTAGTATTTATTTGGCATAACTTCAGCACAAGTGCTTAACAATTGGGATCATTACAAACTAGAAAGACAGGGGGCCTGATTCAGATCTGGACGCTCTGACCAGAGCGCTCGCTCTGAATCAGGGCCCTCCTCCATTAAAATGGAGCGTCCTCCTGGACGCTCGTATAGCTGTGGGTGACCACCCAAAGCATATACGAGCGTCCAAAAAGATGGTCGCGATGGTCTTGACCATCGCGACCATCGGACTTGCGACGGAAACCCTGCGGTAGGGTTTCCCAGCCACAAGCCAGAGCCAAAATCACTCCCACTGACATCACTAGTGATGTCAGTGGGGCCGGCTTCAGATGGTAGGCGTTTCCATGGGAACGCCTACGTCTGGCATGCACGTCCCCGGCACGCCCACCAAAGTGGGCGTGCTGTCAGTCATCATCGACAGCACGCCCCCTTTGGTGCGAGACCCGGAGCGACAGCTTGGCTGTCGCAGTCCGGGTCTTACGCATGCACACGACGGAGCTCCCTCCGTCGTGTGCATGCGCAGTGGGGAACATCGACCCACTTGCGAGCGTACTGCCGCTTGCGAGTGCGTCTGAATGACCCCCAGGGTCTTTTAGTCCATAAATCTTCATTTCAACTTTTACTTTTCCCCAAATAATATACTGTAATATCTAAACATTTATAAATGATGTTATCCAAAACAACTAAATACTGTAATGATGGAACGCTAAAAAATGAGGGGATTTCTGGTCTCTTGCCAAAAAAACTGTTAGGATAAACATTCCTACATTTTTCATACTGCTTGGCTCTACACAAGTGTTTGTTTTAAAATTAGAAGAAACACAAAAATAATATACAAAACAACACTGCCCTTGTTTGGTAAACAGAATAAGCTAGAATGTGTTTTCCTATACAGACTAATGGGTGGTAGAAAGTGACTACAGATGACACACATATACGTATCAGTAGTGCACGCAGGGGGGTTTTCTGAGTACCTAGAAACCCCCCTGTCTCTGACAGATTCCAGAGCAGGCATCATGCTCTTAAACTCTGCCCCCCTTGTGGCAAAATGCTGCGATTCGCAGGTCAACAGGGTGGCAGGCGATGCCAGTATGATGCAATGCAATTAGAATTGCGTCATTTGGCTCCACCCCCTGACTGACCCACTTTTCGCTGCATTTTCACGCTACAGGGAAGGGCCTAATCACATGATGCCAGACTGCCAGGTCTGCAAGGTAAGTGCATGTGTAATGTATGTGTGTGTATATATATATATATATATATATATATATATACATGTATGTGTGTGAATGTGTATATATGTATGTATGTGTATATAGCTATATGCCTGTGTGTGTATGTATGTACGTACATATATATATATATATATATATATATACAGTATATATAGTATATATGCATGTGTGTGTGGAAACCCCCCTGTAAAAATCATGCGTTTGCCCCTGCTATTAATGATTTGTGTTATTATTACTTTCTTATTCAACATACATGAAGGATCAAATGTGTTAAGAAAATACAGTGGGGCAGGCATACAGTACAGTACCTCTTCACATTCAGGCATGGCTAAGGCATTTTATGGTGTTTCTATAGGAATACCTATCAAATTATTGTATCACAAATCAGAACAAATGTCCTGATCGCAGGATGGCAGGACAGTCACCTAAAATCTGGACTTTCACACCAACATTGGGATGGTTGGGATATAAGGTGTAGATGGGATGCATTTAAGAAAAATGCCCGGATTGCCTCCCGTCAGAATCCCGATGCTGGAAGCTCAACCAGGGACTAAAGATATGCATCTAAATCCGGACGCCTATCTTTAGCCCCATGCCGAAATCCCGACACCCAGCATCTGAACAAAGGCAATGGTCAGGCACCCCCCCCGGGAAGGTTAGGTTTAAGGTGCGGGAAGGGGGGGTTACTGTTGGACACCACTGCGGGGAGGTTAGGGTTAGGCACCCCCCGGGGAGGTTAGGGCTAGGCACCACTATGGGATGGTTAGGGGGGGAGAGGGGAGGGATAGGGTACTTACCAGCGCTAGTCGGGCTCTTCACTGTCCGGGCTTCCGGCGTCGGTGTTTGGTCCGTCGGGAATAGATTACATACCGATTCCGGTGTAGATAACTGCTACTGATGTATCTCCATTGTGATGTGGCCATTACCCCAGGGACAATTCTTGTCTGTGGCAGATGTTAAAGATAAGTGCAGCTGGCAGATTCCGATGTTCTTAGCTAAATGCAGGCTGGGCGTACTCATGCTCCACATATAACCCTCATGCAAAAGTCAAATTTCATTTAACAAAATGAGCTAATTAAGTGGTAGGAAAAGTGTGCTTACCTGGGTTTTCCCTGATTAATAGATGGCCACAGGACTATTTTACTTTATTTTTTGGAATATCGGGGCCCCCTAATCTCAGCACTCCTCTCATAAATAATCTAAGGTCTAAGAGAAGCTAAACTGAGCAGGATTTGAAAACTGAAGTCATGTAAAATAGTGAAGAGACTGGTCTGTTTTCCAAATATGTACTGTACTCCCTCCTGTGTAGATGCTGAGTGGGCAAATAGGTACATTTATACAAAACTAAGTGTGCCACCTGTCTGCTTCATTTGCAGTCAGTAAATGACACTTAATGGCTGTTCAGAGAGCAGCAGAGAATTGGTCTGAGGATATATTGATTCACTATGTTCATTTTAATTTTCCTTTTCACAGCTGTTTATCAGTAATTATAAAAGAGGGCAGGGCCAGATTAGCAATGGATCAGATAGGACTACAGCTCCAGGCTTCCACATAAAAACAGGCCCATCATCATGACATCATGATGATGACCAACTGCCCAGATGGCCTCATTTTTGGACATAGAGTATTGCATTTGTATATCTATGTTTCTCACAAAACAATACTGTTTCTACTTTTTAGTAATTAGAGACACGTTGGGGCTGTTGTACACACCCAAATGGCCTGGCCACACCCACACAACACTGGTCACACCTCCTCCGCTTCTCACAATAGACCCTTGATCATTTTCAGCTTCAGGCCCATGTGATCCTTAATTCAGTCAACCTTGCTTGGCCTACACAGCAGGTCACTTAGTCTTAGTGGTAGCCTGCTGATTAAGCAGGTTGTCATGTTGTGCGCCACGCTACCCATACCAATAGATGTGGCAGGCAGTCAGCACTACAGACAGTGAAGAGGAGCCACCTGGAGGACCCATTCAGACAGTATTGTGAAGGAGTGTGGACACGACTCAGTCACTCCAGAGCAGCCAGAGTCCACTCACTGTGTGTGTGAGGTGGACTGACACTCACTGACTGCACTAGGTAAATCTACCTGTCTGTCTGTATACAACGTTTATTGCTTTCCAGGGCCGGTAATAATACTAATGACTAGACTGCTGCAATGCAGACACTTCATGAGCTTTGTACTTATTATCTCTTTTGTGGAGCAACCTGCTCCTTTCAAAGAGCATTGTCATGAAAAATGCTTTTTCTGCCTATATACTGTATATAGAATACTGGGCCTGATTCAGAGCCGGACACTCTGACAAGAGCGCTCGCTCTGAATTAGGGCCCTCCTACCTGTTATTGGAGCGGCCTCCTGGCCGCTCGCATAGCTGCGGGTGACCACCCACAGCTTATGTGAGCAGCCAAAAAGATGGGCTTGCGACCATCGGGCTTGCGATGAGACCCTGCGGTAGGGTCTCACTGCCGCAAGCCCAGGAGTGCTTTTGGCTCTATCAGAGCCAAAAGCACTCCCACTGACATCACTAGTGATGTCCGTGGGGTCGACCCCAGACGGTAGGCGTTCCCATGGGAACGCCTCCGTCTGGGCAGCCATGCCCCCGGCACGCCCACCAAAGGGGGCGTGCTGTCACTCACCATCGACAGCACGCCCCCTTTGGTGCGAGACCCATAGCGACGGCTTGGCCGTCGCTATTCGGGTCTCGCGCATGCGCACGACGGAGCTCCCTCCGTCGTGCAAATGCGCACTAGGGCACCATCGACCCGCTTGCGAGCACTCAGCGCTTGCGAGTGGGTCAGAATCAGGCCCACTGTCTGTTATTCAAATTATAACTAAAAAAAAGTTAAATTGATTTTCTTCTTCCTGTTCAGGAGGGCAGTGACTGTGGCTGAACAATTCAAACAATATACATAAAGTGGGGAACATGGGGGAAGTATTTCAATAAATCTACATAAAGTGGGGAACATGAGGGCAGTAATTCAATAAACATACATAAAGTGAAAAAGCCCTGCCCCAAAAAGAGTGAAAAAGAGTGAAGAAGTTTCCCATAGCAACCAATCAGCTTTGAGGAAATATTTATCAAGTGCATTCATTAAAATGATAGGTAGATGCTGATTGGTTGCTAAGGACATCTTCTGCACTGGTTCACTTCTCCACCCTTTTCACTGCTTGATACATCAGCCCCTTAGCACACTAGTTACCAAAGAGTGGCTGCAGCCAGAGCAGATTCCCACCACTAGATTTACACTACATTCCCATGTCTAGTATGTGCTGCTGGATTATAATAGGGGTTTGTTTTTAGGTGATAATCTACAAAACTTCCATTTTTATTTTTCTGTTATTGAATGGGGTAAATATCTTTGTGCACAATCCAACTTCAGGCCATATTCTTGCTATTAATTTAAAAAATATTGACTGTGTATATTAATACAGGTCTATATCTGTCAGAGGGAGCCGTGTTTTAATGTTTGGGGTCTGAAATCAGTATAATGGGATGTGTTTGGACTTTGGACAGATTAGAAACATGCACAATTTTTGCCCATGTGTTTTTTTCACTAGAATTGCGGCAGGTGTGTGTGGAAGAGCTTACTGTGTGGAGTGTTGTATGTTAGATCGACATTTAGCATGTACACACTAGACAGTGACTATGTTGACATTCATCATGTCTACATGGATGACATGTCGGCATGATAAAATGTCGACCTAATATCCCTGGTGACCCAGGTCACTTACCACGTCCCGGTGGCTCTAGCGTCTGCTTCTGGGTTTCGGTGATCACGTGAGGAAATATTCCAGCACAGAAGTCTGACAAGTAGAGGTTTTGGTAAGTATTACTCCCCTATCCCTAAATCCTAATCCCCAACCATAATCCTATCCCTCCCCTTAGTGCTTAAAAATAACCTCTCCTCCCCACACCCCGCAGCCTAACTCTAACCTCCCACCGCAACCTGACCGTCCCGGCAGCGCCTAACCATTGGCATTGTGAATGTCGACATTTCATATAATAACAACATTCAGATGTCCGCACTGTAAACAGGTCGACATTCTAAAGATGTTGATATGGTGCCTATTGACATGTTGAACCGTTGTGGTGTCGACATTATGAATGTCGACATGGTCATTGTCGACCATGTGACCGGATTCCAATGTGTGGCCTTAGGAAAATTCAGCTTAAAAGCAAAGCAGTTGCAGCAATTTATTGGGTCAGCATGAGAAAGTGTGGAAGTAGTGGATCATGTATTGGGAATCACCCAGGATCACTGCCAGTGACTGTACCACATTATGCCCACTATTGAAAGGTCATAAACTGTGTAGATGTGTTCTGCTTTGCCACATTTGCACAAAGTTCAAAGCAAATCATGACAATCAATGCAAATTTGATTGTAAGCTCTAGAGCTCTGTTGATTGAGACCAAAGATCATATTGTTAAGAACAGTCATCAGTAAATACAATTTATCTAACAGCCTGTTTGTACATATTTATAACATTTACTTAACAATTCTACTTTGTTTGACCTTAAGTAAAACATAAATATTAAGGAAATCACTTTAAATAAAGCACTGTATTAGTTTGATTATTATTTTATTATGGGAAATGTAACATTTTCAAGTAACAGTTCAGGGAAAACACGTGCATACAGACTGAAAGGTATATTAATAATTCCCATGCCAGAATGTCTGGTAATAATTCCTCAGAGGATATATTATATTTGTGTGCACATATCAATCTTTTGTAACCAATTTCAGTTGGGTTTAGTTTAGTTTGGCAATAGATTTGTTTCCAAAGGTGTCTGCACAGACTGAACCACAGAAAATATTTATTTGACCAAAAGGCAGTTCAACCTTTCTTTAAAGTTAAGGTAATTGAAGCCTGCACACTCGTACCCTTTTACATAAACAGCTGAAAGCCAATCAACTTCACTATCAGGCAAATTATAATGGCTGAATCCAACCACTTTTGTAGAATATTTTCAAGGTTCAGCTTTTGATGCTAATTGACTAAACATGTTTGAGGTTAATATGTTGCATTTGTGTATATGACAGATGCAGTCTGGGCTTCCCACCTTGTAATTCCTGCGTACGTTTGGTAATATTTAGATTTATAAATGATATATCTTATTTTCCACAATACATCACTATATTTTGGAATCTCTCGAGAATAGATATGTTGGACCTGATTCAGAGTTAGGAGGAATTTGCATCTAGGGGCCTGATTCAGGATGGCTCGCTATTGTGGTCGCGGCTGCGTAATCGCACGCAGTTCTGCTGCAAAAATATTCTAATGTTTGCAACCGCTCAGCCAGCATAGAGACGCCCACTTATGTAATACCTCGCAGTCCTGCGTACACATCAGTACATTGGACTCTCACGCAGGATTACAGCAGCTCTGACCTGTCTCAGAAATTACAAATCTTGTCGCACGCAGTGAGTACTCAAGCTGCGTATGCCGTTGCAGTGGCTAATTTATGCATGCCCATGCAACGGTGTTCAAACGGACAGGCATGCCTGCATTTCTCCGACCACTCCTACATCACCTCCCCCAAACGCTGAAATCCTGTCACTCACTCTGCAATGGCTTTCTATCTGCGTGTGTGGTCGCAGTGCGCTCACAATGCTGTTGCTGAGCATGCGTACTGCGGTTTATATGCATGCGCAGTATGCTCCATCGCCGATCAGCATACGCGGTTGCAATTGCGACCCATGCTGAATCAGGCCCTAGGTACAAACATGGGCCTGATCCTGAGTCGGATGCTGCAGCACCCGTGTCTGCGTCGTTTACCGGTATTGCTTCTGAGACTTTAGGCGAATACCGCTATAAGCCCTTCATTGGTGTACATATGTGCGTCTGCATGTGCAAGGACTGAGACGCCAGCTGTCAGCACCTTTAGACACTCATATACTGCTTTGTGCATCTTTAGATGCAACCATCCGTGTGGCATTCAATGTGAACGATTATACATCTGAGGTTGCAACCAATACAGCGACACGTCTGTGACACTCCCATTATACATTATAAGATGGATCATATCTGTGCGTCTGAATAGTCACCTCTCAGTCACAGCCCAGGAATGCCCAAACACATTTCCAATACATTTCTGATACCATATGTGTCAATAGCAACGGCGCCTCTGCGTGTACACACCGCATGCACTGTGTGACTTTTTAGCAACTGAGACACATGCACAGTAACAAAAAAAAATAACATCGCCATGGCACGTGACTCAAAATCATAAAAAAACTTCATGTCCATCTCTAGATAGAGAGATATTTTGCTAACACACTCTGCTAATAGATTATGGGTCCTGTCCCCAGATCCCCAGCATCATGTTAATTCTATACTGTGCTAATACTGTAGGTATGTTGTACCGTGTGGCAGTACAGTACACTTGGCTTGGAAAGAAGTTAAATCCAGCCTTGGACAGAGCTCTAACACAGATTTTACATGTGTAGTTTAGATGACTAGAGTGAGGTTACTTAAATGCACTGAAATTGGCCACACATGGTACATTATCACAGCCAATACCAAACGTTTTCCAGATATGACAGAATGTGGCCTAAAAAAAGTCCTGCATATATTTTCTGATCAAAATGATCTACTACTATTGGTATATTTTTCAGCTACTTGGATACTTTCATGTTAGAATTGATGTGGTCACTTGGCCAGAGAGGGGGTAAGACTGGATCCCATACTATTTAGAAATTAAGGGCCTGATGCTATGTTGAATGCAAGTTCCCCATAATTGCTCTGTAATAAAATTAAATGTGTAAATGTGTACACTTGCCTGTAGGCTTATTGCTTGCATCTTCTCCTGCACCGCACCCCATTCTGTACACAAGCATGATACTCCTCATCATCATCATACTTGGTCCAAATGATATTCCTGGAAACTGACATAGTTACGCTTCCATCCTACTCTGCACAGGTCGTAGTTCCACCAACAGACCCTCTCTGAACTTTGCCTACATGAGAATGGCCTGTTACAGCGCATTCACACTCCTTCATTCACAAGTGGAGTGACTGCATCACTCATACTTGTATACGCTTGGTTCCGGAGCATAGCCAGTGTGAGAATTCACAAGATGCACTCCGCAACTCAACATGAATCACTAAGGGGTATATATATTATTATTATTTGCGGCCAGCCCCCAAAAAGAAAGATTCCTTATCGCTGCAATTCCTGGCAATAAGTAATCGTTATTCACCCAGATCTACCATTACTGAGTCGCTGGCGTCAAGGGCTTCAACAGGCAGGGCCACCAAGGGGGGGAGGTGGATACTAATTACCTGGTCCCTGGCTTGTTGGCTTGTTGGAGGGGCCGCACCCCCCCCCTCTTATTACCTGTCTGCAGCATCAGCCTCTCTCCCCAGTCCAGCTGTGTGCTGGGCTGCAGTCTCTTCTGTCTGTGCTTGGGGGTTTGGGGGGAGCAATCACATTGATCTGTATTCCAGCGAGTGCAGCTGAGGGGGCTGCTGTAGCCACAATACCTGCGAAAGGTAGCCCATAGAATACTATAGGCTTAGCTGCCAAGGTCAAGCTTGATAAATTCGACAATACAGCAGCCCAATAGAAAACTATGGGGACTGCTGTTTCTGTTGGAAATGGCAGAGAAGCGGTAGCTATTTGCTGCAGTACACCCATGGTACATCTGGGGGATTCCTTAGTATTTGTGGTTACCCCCCCAAAACACCATATATGCCGCAAATATATACTTATAATAAATAGGTCCCTAAGTGTTTAAAAAATGGTACTTTGGTCTTGTCATCCATTGTTCAGCAAGATCAACCAAAGCCCATCTTAGTTTTTCTTCTCTTGCATTCAAATTTATCTTTATCTGTCCCCTATTGGGTCTGAATTTATGTCTCTGCATAACCAAACAATGTGTCAGTCATATATCCATTTGTTATTTTCAAAGAAAAAAATATAATTATCCTTCTAGGTTGACTCTGTTCAGTAACAATAAAGTAGGCATAAAATAATTATAACTCATTTCAGGCAAAATTAGAAAAACAACAATTAATAGGATCCTATGGAGAAAGACTGTAGGGGAGACAGAAATATTTACAATAATTACCCAAAAACCTCTATAAATTATTGATATAGATTTTATTTTGTTTTATAAATTAACAGGGTTCTATATTATGAAATGTAAGACACAAACCAGTTATAAGAAGATTGGTTTATCATGAGGAATAAGTGGAATATCTATAGATAGAAATGTAAATTTATGAACCATGAAAACTACTAGTGAGTATATTTGTCTGAGAAGGTGAATGATCGCTTTCCAGCTACTAGATTTCTGAAATCCAAACACAACCGAATTTAGTGGTTTAGAGTAGAACCGGGTCAAGGTTCAGATTCACTTTTGTGTCCCGATTCGAACCGAGTCCCGCTTCGGATCTGTTACCGGTTCGGGACTCGGATTTAAAAAACAAATTTGGTCTTGGATTTGGACATTTTAGCTATTTTTATTGATTTTCATTGATTTTTATTTGAAACCAAAACCAAAACACTAGAGGGTGGTTTTGCAAAATGAAAACCAAAGCATGAAGATGAATTCAGATCCAAAACCAAAACACGGGGCTCTGCGCACATCCCTAACAGTCACTGACACTGCCACTGGAATATTATTCAGCTCTTAGTTTTGAGTAAAATGCTTGTGTTGAAAAGAATCTATGTCCACCCCGCTAAACTCATTTCCACTTTGTCATTTTTCTCCTAAAATACTGATGAGTTTTTCTTCATTTATGTTTAAAATTAATAATGAGTATTGGTGGGACATGAAAATTGATATCTTTACATACAGTATTCCTATTGTGTGATAAACGTAGAGACAGCGCTGAATATGAAAAATATGGAATATAAATTAACCAGTGGACGACTTTTAAAATGATAACACAAATTTCTTAAAATACTAAATTCACAAGCTGCAAATGCAATCAGAATAATTCAAATATCAAGTTATAAAGAAAGAATATTACACAGCTCCTACATGGATCTGTAGGAGAACAGTTCTTGTGTCTTCTGTGGACACAGCTTATGCTCAAAACTGCTTGTCCAGGCCTGTGTCCCTCAGCATGCATCCTGCTCTCTACACCAGTGTATGGTTTGTATGTTCACGGACACCATTTTGTTGAATTGCATAGCAATGGTCAATTGGTGCTCTATTTTATATTTCTTAAGATTTGTTCCACCTCTCTGTTGAGATATTCTCCACTGTTATCAGATTTCAGGGGCTTGTGTCTGTAACATGTTTGATTTTCTACAAGTCTCTTGTAATCTGCAATCTTTTTTGCCACTTCAGATTTCGCTGTGATGAAGTACACTTGTCATCCTTTTGAAGTCATCTATAAATGTTAAAAAGTTTCTATACACTAACAGCATTTACTTCAATTGGACCACACACATCTGAATGTACTACAGTATTACATGTTGTTTTGTAGCACTGTTTGTTGGTTTTGGAAACAGCAGATTACTTTGTTTCCCCACATTACAGCTCTCACATATGGTTTCTCTGCGTTAGTCACCAACATTTCTGTGATCATCCCGTTCTGTAGCTTCTGAATACTGTCATATCAAAGGTGACCAAATCTTCTATGAGAGTTCCAGTGACTGTGACTCAGTTGTCTTCATCATGCAACAGTGCTGTGTGTCAAGGACATACAATTGCTGACATCTTGTGTCTGTAGCTATAACAGCCCCTCTTCTGTTTCTTACAGTGAGCTTTAATTGTCCCAACTTTAGTAGCTGTAAGGGCTTCATTGCTAATTCCTTTGATAGTGATAGGGTCACATTTGGTTAACTTGGTGAATCATTCCTCACTGCAGCTGAAATGTCTTGTTGCACCTAAATCAATGTACTCGTAATCCTTTCTGCAGATATCTGTAAAACTCAGGACTGACTTAACTCTGTCAATGCATTTCTTGATTTGCTTACTGTAGGATTCACATGTTTTTATTTGCATGCAATTGCTTTATGACCTATCTTGTGACATTTGTAACATTTGAATTTAAATTTTCACATTTTTAACTTTTTGTATTTAATGCAGTTGTCTCAGCCTTTAAACCACAGGGCACAAGTTCTTGAAACTGTAGTAACTTTGCTTTGACTGTGTTGTTTACTTTGCTGTGTTTGTCGCCAACACCACAACCAGGAGTCAAACTCAGGCATCAAGTTCTGCAGCATTGCTGTAGCGGAATCAGTATGAAATCCTGGCACTCAGGATACCTGCTGTTAATATACCGACAGCGGCATCCCGATGCTCAGAATCCTGACAAGGGTATGGTAAATATGTTAACTGCCCCCCTTCATCCCTTAACCCTCTGTTCCTACATCATGACACTAACCCTCCCCACCCCCAACCCTAACCCTCCCCGTTAGTGCCTAAAACTAACCCCCCCCCCTTAGTGCCTAACTCTAACACCCCCCAGTGGTACCTAACCTTAACTCACCCCCGGGGGTACCTAACCCAAACCTCCCCCTCCCCTAGTGTAACCCCCCCGTGACGCATAGACGCCTAAACTTAACACCCCCCTCGTGGCTAAGACCTAACATGCCTCACTATACTTACGATTGGCATCCTGACTGTCAGGATGCCGGCATCAGGATGTCCACTACTGTCGGTATTCCGGCGCCAGTGTTCTTGCCGGGTAGTGGCATTCTGGCGCTGGGATTTCATCAGCCGGGATGCTGGTTGTAGGTATGTTAACTACATCCTACTGTAGCAATCTCTTCATCATCCTCTTACACTCTAACAGATTTTAGTTGCTGAGAAATAGACATCAACTTTTTAATCACTCATATTGCTGCATTCATTCAGTTTGGTGTTACATAATACACGTCTTAAATGTATCCTTCTCTGAGATCTCCATCTTGATACGCTGCTTGCAGTGCTGTCCACATGTCTTTTGCTGACTCGTTCTGATGTATTATATGTAGTAAACATGTTGTTCTACACTTAAGCGTTGAGTATCCATGGCTCTTTCTATATTTTCTGGAAAACTGGAGTCTGCGCAGTAGCACACTCCTCTTTCAACAATAACCTTGTTTTTTTTGCTGATGGTGCAAAGATAAGAGCACCCAGAAACAATTCCAGCTCCAACAAGGAATGCCCCTGATCTGCCCAACTTTCCTGCTAAATTAACCTTTGAAAATGTTAAAATTATGTCGCAAACCAAATTTCCACTGCTACATTAGTCAGTGCAGTAATCCCTTCTATAAGATGCATTTAGGATGTGTTCACCATATTGTGTGACACAAGGCATGAACTGCCCATCTCTATGTTTCCTCCAATTAGACCTATCCCTTTATACTCTTTTATATATATCTCACCTCTCGCTCCATCCCTTACCAGCCGCGCACATGGTGACATATCTATCTTTTGCATTGATGATGTTAATAAATGTAGTTTTTGTTATTGTTCAGCTTTAACTTTACGGATCAAGATGAGACAAAGTGCAGGTTATTTCTAGGAGTTTCCACTACAAAATGATGCAGTTTTCATGAAAATCGGTTCAGTAGTTTGTGTGCCAACTAAGATCAGACAGACACAATGTTCATATTTGCACAAATGCTATTCAATAAAGAAAAGGTATGTATCTTCTAGTAATAATTGGCTGGAATGGGGTATTTTTCGTTTAACGTGGGCCAAGCATGGTGTATTGCATATTGAACCCACATGCAAAAATCTGTTTTTCAAGAGGTGCAGAAGGTGGCAGAAGGTGCATATGTTGTAGCACAGTCTCTACCTCCCTGCAAAAGAACTTGATTTTGACAGTTGCTCATGAGGTGCCTGTAAGCATTAGAAATCTTCTAATAAGACAGGATCATCTTTGTACCATCTAGGTGCATTTCATGTGAGAAAACGCAGCTGACATGCATTCCTGCAAAAATACGGGCATCCTAAATTTTCAGGGGCTATAAAACCAGAATTTGGGTCAGTATTTATATACGTGCTGGGCATCTACCCATATTTATCTCCTAATGCCATTAGCTAGTCCCTCCGGTTTTGTTGTCTTCTGGTAAAAGTCTAAATCTCTTTGAAGGTTCCATCCGAATCTACACTAAAGGGCCTGCTTCCAAGTTGCACACATATGCTACCACTTTTCTCTAAGGTTGCAGAATTGTAATCACCTTCATATGCTAATGCTGCAATTGGCCGAACTGAGTTGCAAATCTGTGCACCTGAAAGTGCAAATCTATCCTGCCCACTGTTCTAGCGTCCAGAGACAGCCATCATCATTAGTGCTAGATGCAAGAGATCCATCATAAAAAGGCTTCCCTTGCCCATACCCTCTACTCAGAATCATAAAGGGGTGTACACACACACTCACAATACTCTGATCAGAAATAGCCACTCTGCGCAAATGCGTGCACATGCGCGTGCCTTTCAATTTGCTTTGCCCATCACCTTGAAACTACTATCAATGGATACAACTGTAAAATAACAGATTTTGTAACATGTAACACCAAAAGCATTATATACGCAATAGAATGTACATGTAATCTGTTTTATATTGGGAGAACCTCTAGACCCCTTAAGATACATGTGGGAGAACATCTGAGAAATATTAGAAGGGGTCTGGAGACTCATGCTCTCTCTAACCACTTTAAAACCTGCCATAATAGCAATACATCAGCTATCAAACGATTCATAGGGCTACAGAATGTAAAAGGCCAATGGCGGAGGAGGGATTTGGCAAATCAACTAGCCCAAGCAGAAATGAGAGCTATTTTTAATTGTAAAACGTTGAAACCTGGCGGTTTAAATCTAGACTTTGAGGTAAAATGGTTCATATAAATGTATCTGTATTATATTGCACTTTACTACTGCATGCACTTTGACACTTTATAAGAATTTTTATTTAAGTTTTAAAAAACTGTTTTATTAAGACTAATTTATCAATTTCATCTATTGAGGACACATAACGTATGATGCCAAGGACTCCACCCTGGTACTATCCATATTGCATGAATTACTGATGGAAATGGTACTATCCGTACTATCCATATTGCATGAATTACTGATGGAAATCCTTCTATACAAAGGAATCCTGTCTCGATTATCAAAATGAATGGAGACATGCATGGAGCATCATTTTGTTTATGGTTACCATGACAATGAAACGGAAACTACGCAATACAGACCAACCCTCAGATGCCTGCATGCCGTAATAACACATGGCTATTCAGCCAGAAGTACAAGGACACTAGCGATAGTCTATTGGCCGGGCACAGCAAAGATCATGGGACTTGTAGTTTGGGCTCTGTCTAGAGATCAGCTGTGCCCATGTCCAGATAATTAGAATAGGAAGGTATTTAAGGGAATAGGAGACTCCTTGTGATATCCACCTTGTCGATCACCTTGAAAAAGACCCCAGCACGGGGTAGAAACGCATCGGTGTTACAGGAGGACGGGAGAACCGCAGGACAGCTGGAGACGCGATACCGGGCAGTGGACAATACAGCCGAAGCCAGCGGGAGACCCGAGACTTTCACTGTGCATATACCTGCTACGGGCTTTTTAAGATCTTAAACACGGTAATTGTTGCCACTCCTGCTACTTGTGGAACACCTTTTCTTCCGATTTTGTTTATATTTGTGGATGTCTACCACATGTGTATTTTAAATGTTCTAATTAAATTGTGCTTCACTATTAAGTGATTTCCCCCCTTTATTGGGGTATCTACCTGAGGAGTTACTGGAGATAAGATCCCCACAATCGTGGAGGAACACCTGGGAAGAATCCAAATTAATATCTACATATGTAATGTATTATCAGCGCTAGAAAGGAAGTTTCAATATTCTGTTTCATATGCACTAATATTAAGTCCAGCATATTTTGAACTTAATATAAGTGCCACTTTTGAGGTCAAATCTGCAAAAAAAGAGTAGGCTTCCAAAAACTGACATATACATATATACTGTATATGAAAACCCTTATTTGTGAAAGTTCACTGCAACTTTGCATTTTTGAATGTACAGTATGCCATCAGCTATAGGCCGAGTATACTTGAGAAACTACCCTGGGGGGACAGCAGATGTCAGCATTCCTTCAACTGTGACAGTGTACTCTATGGTAGACTCTTTTATTAATTCTTCATATGCTATGTCAGGGGTTTCCAAACTCTGTCCACAAGGCACCCTAACAGTCCAGGTTTTAAGGATATCCATGCTTGACCACAGGTGACAGTGCCTTAGTCAGTTTGATTTAATCATCTGTGCTCAACCATGGATATCTCTAAACCCTGAACTGTTGGGGTGCCTTTAGGACCACGTTTGAGAACCCCTGTGTTATGTTATGTAATTGTGCCTGTTCTGATCAAAGTAAAGTTTATCCCACAACTTTCTTCGCTTGTTAGTGCTTGTACAGAGAAATATACAGGGTGTTTCACTCGCTATTGGCCCCAAAGTTTTTGTAATAACTTTTAAAGTAATTGACATCATTTAGTCACAGACACAGATATACCTTGGTCTATGAGAAACATGGGTAAGTCATAGCAAGTGTTGAAAGTGTTTGCCATTAGCATCCAGGCCAGCTGTTCACGCATGCGCGAAGTGAAGTCCAGCTGTTCACCACCCTAGTCACCAGTCCAAAATTCAAATAGGGGACCCACTCCAACTGCCAGTGAGGATACCAGTGAGGATGCCAGTGAGGATGGCAGTTTGTGTGGTTCCCCGATTTTATTTTAAGAGCTGTGTTTTGAGACTCTGCTGATGCTGATGATAGTAATGTCCTTATATTTCTATTACATACAATATGAATTGCAGACTTCTGGAGCTCAATTATTTGCAATTGTCTCAATATCAGTATTTGTATCCAAAATAACCAAAACACCAGTTAATTGATTTACTGTAAATCAATAGGATCCTTATAGAGCAAACCTTGATAAAAATTTGGCTGGAATAAAACCAATATTGGCCTGAGTGTTTGTTCATTACCCAACCACACTAACCAATCACATTGACAGGCCACTTAACCTGAAAGACCAAAGGATGGATCTACTCCAATTTGGACACCTACCATTATCTTTTCACCTGTTGACCGAAGCATCTGTTTGGGCATGAATCATTGGTTTCCTCTTCATTGTTATCCTATGGGTCCTTTATGGAAGACAGAATTTCTGATGGAGTTAATTAATTTGCAGGAACCTAATGAGGGCAAAATATTGTACTGATGAAATGGTATGAATAGACAGACATTTAAAGTATGTTCATCAGTCCTGGGGTATGCCCAGTGTGGTCTACAGGGAGGAGGGAGGGAGACAGTCGATGCAGCGTGTCTTTGGGAGAATGCAGGGTTCTTCCACTTCCGGGTTCAGGGTTCTTGACTGGGGGTTGTGTGGTGGGGGCATGTACAGTGGTGCAGAGAGGGGGGAGGTGGGTAGGGTACTAATTATCAGGGCCCAAAAGGGGTCGGGTCTGCTGCTGTCTGCCCCCTTACCTGTCAGCGGCAGTGTCTCCCCAGCCCAGCACACGCTACTGTGGGCTGTGGTGGGTGCAGGGGCCGCCTCTTGTGTGACAGTGACCATCCCTCCAGCCGCCCTCCCCATAAAACCAGGACATTTGGGCACAGACCCCCAATCCCAGTACAATCCCGGGAAAAACGGGATGTATAGCAATTAGCAACCCTACCTGGGATTGCACAGTGTTGTCATATGTTTTAATATTTTTTTTAAGAAGTAGCTGGTGCTGTTATATTTTAATGAATTGTTATTCATTAAGGTTCTGTGATTAGCTTATGTTCCTTAGCTAAACCTCAGCTAATACCTTTTTTGAATATACAAATGTATTTTCTCAAATTTATTTTCTCAGGATGCTTCCAACACTTTCCTGCCCAATAAATATAGCAGGGGGGCCTTGGTGAACATATTCACTTTAATCATTATCACTGAGCAGAAACAGTTTTGTTTTTTTTGTCAGTTTGTTTCCTTTCTTTTTAGAAACATTAAATATTTTTTTCCATCTCTATATTTGTGGCAGGAATGTCTCTAAACATTAATATCGCTTGAGTCTAATTTGCATACTGCAAACAATAAGTGAAAAATATAAAAATAAATATCATACATACATATGCACAGAGACTTTTCCCTCAGTTGCATGCACGCACATTTTAAATGTAAAAATACCACACTGAACGGCTGAGTGGCGGTCCTATTACTTGTTAGACCTGAGAGGTATTGCCGGAATGAGTGACATGCTCTTGGGTATGCAATCTGTCACTTAGCATGTTTACTTATTTCACTACATCCTATTGTTTTCATTTACTTTCAGCAGGGATTTATGTGTTTGTCTGGGGTCGCTCCGGTTTCGTCCTGTTGCAGACACATATACAGCTGTAGACATGGCGACCTGGTGACAGATTTAGGATTCCATTATGCTCCAGAGAGATCTTTTCTCTCATTGTGTAGGCATTTCACAAAGAGACAGCAGCTACTTTATTCAATATTTCTCAAATCATATAGGACTAGATGTTATCAGCTCCTAACTGTCATTTTTCAAATACAGCCTTATTGATTCCTACCTATCTATACACCCTAAATGTCGCTATTTAGCGTTATTAGTCGCACAAGATATAATTGCTTTCCAGACTTTGATTATGGTTCCAAAGCACAAAAAGATATTATTCACCAAAAACCAGATACTTACACGCCTTGATCTAAAATACAATTAGCTCAAAAGATTATACATAAACAAGGTACAGTCAATACATTACCCAGGTGCTCTGGATCCAGATTTCCGGCATCAAAGGTGAAGCCTCCGTCAACAGAAAGAATATGATGACTAACTAACAGGTCCAGGGTGCTTGCATATAAACCCTTGCATAGATTAGGCAATACAATAGAAATGAGTTGGCATAATCCTATTGGTTCTTCTTCTTGGTTCTTCTGTCATAGGTCAGTAGGTACAATGGTAGTTCAGCCATCCAATGGCTCTTTGTATGTGTTTTAACTAATCAATAGACACTACATGCAAAGTACATTCTGACACATAATTCTCTATAATCCATAACTTGCAGACGCATGTTGCGATCTCCTTGCCGATGGAACCAGAGATCTGCAAATAAAATGTGGTTTTGAACAGCACCAAACATGATGTGGCTACTACATACTAAACCTTAAAGATCAAATACATGTGTTTTATAAAATTATACAATAACGAATAAACCTTCTAATATTAGCCTTTATACTAAGGAACCTTTTAGGAAATTTGTGTATGCGTAAGTGTAAGAGAATATTGTGTAACTAATATGCGTGGTGCATTTATGTGTAGAGTGCTTATGATAAACAGCGCAACTGTGCGTAATGTGCGGTGTTTATGCATGTAAGTCTATGTGTGTGTGTGTTATGCAAGGTGTTACAAGCAGCTAGGTTCACTTTCAAGCAGGGTGGAGACCCCCAGCTGACTACCGCTGCCACTTCGTCTGATAGCTAATTCAAAGGTTTTCCTCTGCCTATTTAGAATACACTTGTCAGTACTTCTTAAGCAAACCTCCAACCATTGTTTCTAACTTCTCATTCAGGCAAATTCAGTTGTGCATATCAGTGTCTGGGTTATATGTCAAAAGCCACAGCCATACTTGTCTGTATGCAAGGCTTCTCAATTTATATGTAAAACACTCACAGTATCCTGGTGTATATATTTTTTAATTACTTTTCTCAGACATGTATACAGTAGCTGTTTCTCATTACTAACGAAACCCTGCATGAATATTGTGTTTGTCAGTGTGAGAGTGTTGTATATTATTCGCTATTTAGTGTTGTGCAAATGTGTGGATGCGTGCACACACTGGGTGCGTGCACACGCTATGGTGCTTCATGGATTGTACCAACATAAATCGGACAGCAGATGACCAAATCATCCGATAACAGTTGAATTGCAGTCGCATGCAATTATTCGACTTCAACAGCCTGTAAAGTGACAGTTAAGAGCTGACTGGTTGGTACTTTATCTCTCTCCACTTTATCTCTCTCCAAGGCTTAGTACATCTCCCCCTAATGCCGCGTACACATTAGACGATATGCTCCATGAGCAATCATAGGCAAATGCAGGGGGGGTTCCGGATGCCAAGAAACCCCCCTCCCCACCACACACCATGACCACAGTAGAAATAGTAATATAATAGAATTTTACTAGTGCTGAATGTTCAGCCAGTAATAAATAACCTATGCACCAACTAGGAGATCTGAAAAACATGCACTGTTAGGGATGTACTGCCATAGAGCCTAATATGCACATATATGTCTAGGGCAGTGCTAGGTCCTTCTGCTGCTCCTGCAGGCTCCCGGACTTGCCCCAGTCTGGAATGGTGCCCACTGCTAAAATAAAAACATTTAGTTCAGACAGGATGGCCCTACGGCCGCATGAAATAGCTTTCTGTGATTGCTGGTCCTGTATATGCTGGAACTATGACACACAATACACTTTGTATGACGCATATTAAAGCTGGTTAAGTACTAATTCTGCCCTCTTCATTGACTGGCCGCACTCACTCTATAATCAAGCATTTGGGAATCCCCCTCTAGAAATCCTGCGTTTGCCACTGGCGATATCGTTTAGTGGTTCCCCTGCAGTGCCGGGCTCAATGTCATTAATGTCATTGAGCACACACACTGAATGATATCATTAACGATATCGTTCAATGCTGGCACCCTCCCTCATCCCTGAAGTTGCACAACACGACGATACCGTCAGGTTGGCCCGCATGTTCAGGGGCACAGAGTGGGGGGAGGGAGCGGGTACAAATTATCCGGGCCCAAGCTTGCTGGAGGGGCCTGGTGGGAGCCCGGGTCTGGCACCGTCCCCCCCTCTTACATAACTGCAGCCCAGCATACGCTGCTGTGTGCTGGGCTGCACTGAGAGACTGCTCGCGGCTGCTAAGAAACAGCCACAGCAGTCTCCTATGCCTGTGGGGGGAGAGACGAAGCTGATCGCGCCCCCCACTGGTTATGCGTCAGGCTGAGGGGGCTCACTGCGCGCAGTGCCATTTCACGGTGCTGCAAAGCTTTTTTATTTTTTTACCTAAGGAGGCGTGGCCATGCCTCCCGCTATTAGGTCACACCCCCTTTTGTACCAGGCCCGGCTCTTGACGGGCTTGTGAATGTTCAGGCAATGAACAACATCTTCAACGACCCGTGGGAGCACGCATCGTTGGTTGTTCACAGTGTACACACTGGACTATATTGGACAAATATCACAACAACATTAAATGATTACAGTATACCTTATAGTATAAGTGCATTTATAACCAACTTTGCATATCTCAAAGAAACGTTTATCAAGAAGCTGAATGTTCCCATAAATTGAGTCCAGTAGTAATAAAATGTCTCTTGAATCTTCAATGATCAGCACACAAAAACAAAGGAAGTTGAGGATCCATTAATAAGCATTTACAATGAAAGTGAATTGCACTATCCAGAACACTATGGATTCCAATATATATATTGATTATTCTTGTATTTGGTCACTATTGTAGTATTGCAAATAGAACTAGATACCTTGCTGTAATATTTAATTAGAGTCACTACTGTAATAATGGAATATTAGCCTTTAATCCTGTGTAAGGTTGTTTGGTAATTATCAGGCTGTAATGTAAGGTCACTGCTGCTTCTCACAGCCCAGTTTTTTACAACTATGGGGGGATGTCCCTTGGCAACAGGGGTGATCACAAGCAGAGGGGTGATTGTCTTACCCGAGTCCACAGACGGTAGCTGTATGGCTCCTGTTTGCAGCTTCACGGGACGGGTGGATGCCCCCTATGCAGTGCCGCCTATGTAGTGCCCCCAGTAATGGTCCCCCTATGCAGTACCTCCAGTAGTGGTTCCCCTTTGCAGTGCCCCAGTAGTAAGGGTCCCTGTAATGCTCCCAGTAGTAAGCCCCCTGTAGTAAGCCCCCAGTAGTAAACTCCATGTAGTGCCCCCTGTAGAAAGCCCCCAGTAATGCCCCCTGTAGTAAGCCCCCTGTAGAAAGCCCCCAGTAATGCCCCCTGTAGTAAGCCCCCATAATGCCCCCTGCAGTAAGCCCCCTGTAATGCCCCCTGTAGTAAGCCCCCAGTAATGCTCCCTGTAGTAAGCCCCCAGTAATGCCCCCTGTAGTAAGCCCCCAGTAATGCCCCCTGTAGTAAGCCCCCAGTAATGCCCCCTGTAGTAAGCCCCCAGTAATGCCCCCTGTAGTAAGCCCCCTGTAGTAAGCCCCCATAAAGCCCCCAGTAATGCCCCCCGTAGTAAGCCCCCAGTAATGTCCCCTGTAGTGAGCCCCCAGTAATGCCCCCTGTAGTGAGCCCCCAGTAATGAGCCCCCAGTAATACCCCCTGTAGTGAGCTCCCAATAATGCCCCCTGTAGTGAGCCCCCCCCCCCTGCGAGTGCACACACATCCAAAAAAAAAAAAACAATACTTACCTGAAACCCCGCTCCAGTGCTGCTGCCTTCCGTCCCCGGCGCCCGCTCCTCGGAACTATGGGAGTGATGTCATGATGTCACTCCCATAGTGCATTGCGGGAAACGGAAGCGGAGCTCTGGAGTGAGCTCCATTCCTCGGACTACCGCCGGGGGGATAGAAGGTGCCGGCAAATAGAGGGTGCGAGATGCCAGGGGAGAGGATGTAGGAAGGTAGAGAAGACACCAGGTGAGAGGATGCAGGAAGGAAGAGGAGATTCAGGAAGGTAGAGGAGACACTATGGGAGAGGATGCAGCAATGTAGAGGAGATGGTTGGGGAGAGGCTGCAGGGAGGGAGAGGAGACACCGGGGGAGAGGATGCAGGGCGGGATAACACACACCAGGGGAGAGGAGACACTAGGGGAGAATATGCAGGGTCGGAGAGGAGACACAGATGGAAAGAATGGAGAGTACTAGAGGAGACACCAGGGGAGAGGATGCAGGGAGGGAGAGGAGACACCGGAAGAGAGGATTCAGGGAGGGAGAGGAGACACCAGGGAAATGGATGCAGAGTACTAAAGGAGACACCTGGGGAGAGGATGCAGGGGGGGAAAGGGGACACCAGGGGAGAGGATGCAGGGAGGGAGCGGAAACACCGGGGTGCAGATGCAGGAAGGGAGAGTTGACAATGGGGGAGAGGATGCAGGAAGGGAGAGGAGACACCAGTGGAGACGATGCAGGAAGATACTGTAGAGTAGACACTGGGCAGAGGATACAGAGGAAGCACAAGAAGTATCTTGCCCTTCTGGAAAGCTGTCTCCGCAGAAGTAATGGAGGAACGAAGAATGGCTCTGTTTTTTACAATGAACTTGCAGTGAGTTCAAAACTAATTTATCATTACTTATATTTTCTTCATCAATAGGCCCCAAGGTAACAAGATCATGCATGGGCACCCTGATGTTTTAAGATAGATAGAAAGCTAGATAGATAGCTAGATAGATGTTCAGTCTAGTGTTTATTCCTCTTATAAGATATACATTGGTTTATATCTCATTAACCCAGAAGCAACCTTGAATAACTTAACTAATAAATAATGACACGGACAACAACAGCTTAGTTAAAGGTCACAGATTTTTATTTATAATTAATTAACTAACCTAACCAGGGTGGCTAAGAGACGCTGCAAGCTCAGTTCTAGCTTTCGAATAACCCAATAAACTCGGGGGATGACTGAAATGTCACCTCTCTAGACGCACTTACAGTGCGAGGGTCTCACTTCCCTCCTGGGCCAATCTGAAATGCTTCCGTATAAAAGCGCCTGGGTTCCCCCGCACAGAGAAGGACACACTTGCCATGAACATCAAGGGCAAGTTCCCCCACAATGCTTTCTTGACCCACATAAAGTCACTGAGCTGCAGCGTACTCCCGCCATGCTGCGCCTCCCCTAAATTGGGAAAGAAAAGTTAGTGCGACAGAACAAAACAAAACCAGTAATAGGTGGGATGGTGGGTTTCAAAGATCCAGAAAGAAGCTGCCCTCATGCAAACCAACCAATATATACCAATCACCTGGCCACACCTTCAAGCATACAATTGGCCCAACTAACCTGCTGACCCAAAGAGCTAACTAAACTGCCTAGCAACAAGGCTGTCATTACAGCCAATCAGCAAAACCCAGTATTCTTACCTATTTTCAAGATTTTTCAGCTTTCGCCTACAATATTCTGTACCATGCTAGTTTTTAAGAATTGTACCAAAAAGTCCCCTCCTATCACTTTAGAGTAGTACAGGGGAAAGATATAAAGTATTTCTGTGGTAAGACCCCATGATGTGCTTTTGACACGTAGTTAAGCCTCGCTCATGGCGTAAGTACCGCCCAAGGTTATAAATCTTCTTAATTCACCAATAGTGGTGAGGAGATTAGGCTATGTTGACACAATCTAAGTTATGAATAATAATAACCTACTCTCCATCATGACCCCTTCCAACCGGTACAAAATGCTCTGCTCCTGGACTTCCCATCTAATTATTGATTTGCAGACACCTGTGTTAAGCTAGTTAATAGATGAGGAAGGTGTTTCACCACAGGTGCCTGCAATAATCAATTAAGAGAGAAATCCAGGAGCAGAGCTTTTTGTACCCAGTGGAAGGGGTCATGTTGGAGGGTCTGTAATAATACCCATTATTATGCAGACTAAAAATACAAACAATAAAAAAAAAAAAATTTTAATAATTGTAACAATGCTTGGTCTTGGTTAATAAATATCTGACTGACAATTTCAGGAATTGGAGGTTTTGTTCATCATTATTTTAGTATTACATTATGTCCATATAATCTCCAGTTATAAAATAAGTGGCTGTAGTGCTGCTTTCAGACAGTCTACATAACTATTATTTGTATTTAAATTGATTCAGTTCATACACATACAGAATTTAATGCCATGCATCTCAGTGCTAAATATTGTTATTCAATGTACAGTACCCCGTCTTCTGTGCAGCAGCGGGCAACAGAGTTCTCTCTAATTGTGTCATGTGACCACAGTAATTGAAATCCAGACCCTTTGTGTGTTTCAATTAATTCTACTTGTCTTGCCTTAGCATCTGATGTGCTTGTCTACACAATAGACTCATAATTTTGTGCTCTTATAGATACAGTATTTGTGACTTCAAAGAGCAAAGTTCATTTTGTAAAGGAAACTTAATTAGTGGGGGGAGGATTCCATTTTTTTTGTAAGATAATAAACTTTCCTCATATTACCCCTAAAGATTAATAAACTTCACTAGAAACTTATATTTAATTTATGTGACTTTAAGGGTCATGCTTTAATAACGATGATGAAACACGATTATTACTTCTTAATGCTGAAATTACAGTTTTTACATTGTAAATGTTTCTCTCTCTCTGCCCTGTGGCACCAACATCTTTATCACTCCATGTGTTTCTAGTCTTAAAACCTTTACCCCTGCTGTTTGAAAAATATTTCTCATTTTCGTCCCCTATGGAGTACAGAAATCCCTAAAGGCAACCCATTAGTGATCTCTCTGCCTTTCTCCAAACACTTATTATGATCACCATTGCGGCTGCTCCTGCCTCATTGGCTTCTGCTAAGGTATGTAAATGAGATGGTAGAAATACACACTTTTTTTTTTTTTTTTGCAACTGTGGAACTTCATAGAGATTTATAAAATGGGCAGCTATTACAGAGACTGGAAATGTCAGCAAGATTTATGCATGAGTGACAGAATGTCTAGGAGATGTTCCTTTTCAACGTGCTGAATCTTTTCTAATCAATCTAGAATTGTGCAATGCATTGTTTTACTTTTTTTTCTTCTTCTCTATGTGTGTGGTTGTTTTTATCTTATATCTCAAGCTATCAGTAACTTTTGGTGTGGAAAAATAAACAAGACGAGTATTACAGCAAACACGAATTAGGGGTTAGCATACAGAGACTATTTAAACTCAATTGATTGTTTTGCTTCCATTGTACAGTTTAAAGCTGTGCGACTTATATATTTGCAGAATAAATATTAATGAGATTAAAAAAAATATTGGAGAAGCACTGAAAGTAAAATACCAATTGCTTTAAATATTTGAGAAACTACTAGCATCGTACATACTGTATATATGTACGTGCATCGATTGTTTCATAAGCTTATCTGGTTGATTTTGAGGATATTGTAGTTTCAGTCCAGGAGGAAGCATTTTTCCTCCGCACATCAGACAGTCACACATTGGGGTTTAGGTCCCCGTTACCAGGGATGGCTGTATCATCTTACTGCCATATGTGTCCCTGCTGGCTGCCTGCAGTATCCTTGAGGCCTGTGGTCACTCATCTGTGAACATGCAGTTCCTGCCGTTCTGCATCATGGGCAGGCCATCTTGGACAATATCACATGATCCAATGCATGAAATTCACAATGCACATTACTCTTGTACATGGAAACTCTCGCAAAGTGAGTAACAGGTAGTCAGCGTTTGGGGGAGTTAATGGGGTGGTGGTTAGAAAACCTAGGCATGACGGAACATTTAGACACCATTTCAAGGGCGAGTATAAATTAACATTTGTGATTGCCTTCACAGCATGAGAGCTCTCTCTGCGTGTGAGGAGAGCTGCAGTATTTGCGAATGGTCAGACTAGCCAATGAGCATCAATAGTACCTATGTTTACACTGTTGCTTGCTGTCAAGCGGATATGAGAAGGCAGCAGTGGGCGTCTGTATACACAGCTGTGCTATGGAAGGTATTAGCATATTTTAGCAAATGCGATCTGTGAGAGAATGTGGTTGCAGTTGCATTAGCTTAAATCTCTGAATCAGGCCCTGTGACCACTTAGCTGCATTTCATAGTATCTTTGACAAGCCTAGAAGAACAACATCTTCATCCTCTGACATTTTCCGACTTCACCTAGGCTCACATACTGTACTGTGCGAAAATACATTGTGCAATTCTGAACTACTTTTATCAGAACTTCAGTGGAATAATGCGGCACTTGTCACTGTCTTCTGGCAAGGCCTCTCAGACGGAATTAAGGATGAACTGGCTGCTCAAGAGTTACCTACCAACCTAGATGACCTGATATCCATTTGCAACAAGGTGGACCTTGGCTTCTGTGAAAGCGCCCAAAAAACAGGTAGGGTGGAACTTCCCAAGGTTCGTCCTACTCAATAGTTTCAGCCTCTCCACGTAAATCAGAGGAACACATGCAATCAGATCATTCTCATCTCACGTTGGAAGAATGATAAAGATGATTCTGAGAAAACCTGTGCCAGTCCAGGTCATATGCTTGGGTCCTGTAAGGACACCTATACTTAGCTGACGGTAGAGAGGTCAGTTAAGAAGTATTCCCTCCATTACATGCACCTGTAAAGGGACTATAAATGGATTTGAACAAATACCAATCTGTGTATCATTGTTCTGAGAGGTATGGATGGGATCAGTAGTTGTAGAGCCATATTAAAACTCTCATCCAGCTGTTTTCTTATTTTGAAGATAAATCTCGACCAATGTGAGAGTTTACTGCTAAAATGTCACATTTTCTATACTCTCACCCTATTACATTTGGCCCTATGTCTTAATATATCAAGGAGAATCTGGGGAGGTTTCATCAGCACTATCCTGCTGGGGCAGGGTTCACCTTTGTTAATAAAAAGAAGGGAGCCTGCATCCGTGTATTAATTATGGCAGGTTGAATGACATCACAATTAAAAAGCGGTATCCACTTCCACTGATTTTGTAATTGTTAGAGTCAAAGGTGCAACTATTTTTAAGAAACTGGAACTCAGAGGTGCTTACAACCTCATCAGAATCCGTCAGGGTTCTGGGCAAAACTTGACAGACAACCTTTAATAATCGGGATGGGTATTACGAGTATCTGGTAATACCCTTTGGTCTGTGCAACAATCTTGCTGTTTTTCAAAACTTTTGTGAATTACATTTTTTTGGACTTATTATACGTCACTGTACCTGGATGACATCTTCATATTTTCTTGAGTGTCATCCTAGAGATGTGAAAGAGTTACTTCTACAACTGTGAAACAACTATCTGCCCTGCAAGCTGGAAAAATGTGAGCAGGTGAATTTTGTTCATATTTTGATCAAAACATTTAAGCTTGCAACCAGTCTTCAAGGGATCCCAATTCTTTGCAAGATTTGCATCATACTGAATGTGCCTGAGTTATACTGCATTAACCCTGTGTTGCCTCACACTCTGTCTATCTGGTTAATAAACCAATCACTAGTTAAGCTATTCAACATGTGAACTACTCTCCATCACACACCGCTGACACCTATCAACATAGGTTCTGCCAATATAAGATGGGTATCTGGGGATGCATCCACATTTCATTAGGCTATATCACACTAGGTGTACTACACTTACATGTACTGCTTATGAACCTTACTGTTCTCATCTTACATTTACCCTATATATAAGGACTAAGCTATGAGCAAATCTATATACGGATGCAATTTGGTGCATAAAATCAGAATAGAAACATAGCGATTTACACCATAAAAACAGTCTAATGTCCAACTATAAGAAATATGCGCATATTCTTTATGAAAGCCTTTGGGGGTATTTTAAAATGTGCATATAGTAAATTGTATACAAGTAAACTTACCTAAATAAATCATAATGTTAAAGGTACTATATTTAGCTTGCTGCTTAAAGGACACCCCAATTACATCAAGATTTAAGAGCATGAACTTGAAAAATGATAAAGTGAGTTTGTATTAAGTGGATTGATGTATGTTCCAATGTGGAGATGTTCTTGTTCATTTCGGTGATATTACTAAGTGATCCAAATTAAATAAAATATTATAAGTGATTTGAGGTTTGATTGGGACCAGTGACTTATCTGCAATGGGTGCAGGGTGTGCGGTGCACATTGGCACCTGAGTCTAGGGGGGCACCCTGAACCCATGTTTAATACTCACTTCTCTAGAGTTCATCGTTGGCAGTGCCGGCCCTGCACAGCTTTTTTTCACACCAAGTCCCATTTACAGTCTCAGTTGCACACAGATATACAAATGTCACATATCAAATTAATCAGCTCAGTCTCATGTTGCACCGTAGTCACATCACATTGCCACTTAGATGCATTTTTGTAAAAAAAAAAAAGCAAATAAGACGCCCATCGTGAGCAGAGTCTCAAAGGACCTGGTGGCTCACTACACACTTCATGGCATACTGAGGATAGATGAGCAACAACATTTCTGTAGAATGCAGTGCTATCTTACTGTAAGAAGATGTCAATGGAGTGCTGAGACATCAGTTATTAACTAAAGAAAAAAATGAGTTAAAGCAATAGTGGCTCCTGCAAAGTCACAGGCTGAGAACATAAAACACCCTAATCAAAAAATTAACTATACTGTTTTATTCAATTATACTACATTGTACACAACATATTGGCAATGCTTTCAAGCTCCTTGAGAGGATTGTTGACCTCCACCTCACCTCATTCCTTTCCACCCTCTTACTTCTCGACCTTCTTCAATCTAGCTTCCGTCCCTCTACTCAACTGAAACTGTCCTCACCACTGTCACTATTGACCTTCTCACATCCACATACAAGGCTCACTTCTCTGTACTGATATCTGTCTGCTGTCTAATACAATGTTGTGGACATCTGTGTTCTTCTTCACACTCTCCACTCCATCTACATCCTTTCGTAGATCAATGCTGACCTCACCAACTGCTCCTTTTCTCCATCTCCCATTTTTCCTATCACTGTAGGCTTCCCCCAAGCTTCCATCCTCTGCTCCTTTGTTTCTGGTCAGATTTATGCTCATGAACTACAGAAAACTTTATTACCCTAAAACATCATGACGTTCATTTTATCATACTGTATGTCCCCCCTAGTCACTGACTATACTGGCAAGGGTTACAATTAGAGATGTGCGTAGACCCCTATGTTTTGGTTTAGCTTCTAAATCATCATCATGTTTTGGTTTTGCCAAAACCACACTCAAGTGTTTTGGTTTGGATTAGGTTTTGGTTTTATATGTTTTTAAAATTATAAAAATATCTAAAATCATATAATTGTTTTGTTCCTTTAGTATTACTAACATCAATAACCTGAATTTCCAGTCATTTCCAGTCAATTTTGACCACCTCACAGTACCTGAAATCACGAGGGCGGATCTTAAATGCAATCCAAAACACACAAGATCCGTTTTTTTAAATATGAGTTCCGAATTGTGAGAACTAGAAGACCTGAGCCAGCACTCTGTTCTACTCAGAAGTTGAACCCCAAAGTGATTCCAAACTGGTACTCAATTTGACTGTGATCCCCTAAATCTGGGTGTGTTTGGTTTCTAGAACTGCTCATCTCTAGTTACTGTACTGTGTTATAGATCTGATTTTTTTTTTCCACTGAATTATTCTTAAAGAGTTACAGCATCACATAGTGAAGGTGGCCATTACATTGGGCTATCGTCTGGGAAGAATGTAGGCTATTCTCTAGGAATTAAGAGGTAGTGAACATGGGTTGGGTACGGAAGGTCAATACTTGCTATGTGTACAGAGAGTATGTTGACCTTACAGTGCCGTTCTGTTATCCCAAAGCAAGGAGTTTGAAGTGTCCCAAGTCTTGGATTCCTGTTTCTGAAGGGGTCAGTTACAGTATCTTCTGGATTGGAGAGGCTATGGCCCGGAAGAACGCTGCTGAACTAATGCCCAAGATATTTTCGCTCCTTCTCTCAGGAAGTTTCACTCTGCCCATCCAGTGAAGCCTGGTAAGTGTCCTGATGCCACCCATAAGGAGGGGGCTACTGTCACGACCAGGGTTTTTTGGCATAAGGGACAACAGGTATTATCTGTGAGGGCGCTGTGTTGTGGTCCTTCTGGCAGCAAGCATTGGCTGTGCAAGGTGTTCCGCAGGCACGGTGTCATTTTGGCTGGGGTAGGCCTGGTGGTGTTTCCATTCCACTCTGGTATGGGCGCCACCATCTTGCTTCTGGTCATGTGACTTAGTTGCTCCAGTCCTGGCATGTCACATGCTCTCTCTGACCTATCACAATTCTGCACTGGGTACTTAAGGGAGTTCAGAGCTTCCCATAGTTGCCAGTGCAACGTGTTTCACAGTGTAAGCTGTGAGAGAGTTCATGTGCTTCTGAATAACCTGTCAGTTTGAGTGCTCGCCTGTGCTCCTGCTGAATTCCAGCTTCCAAGTAGCCTGCACTGCTCTGCTTGCTCCCAGTCTCCTGCTGGAATAATACTGCACCTTCTATTTACCCTTTCCCTGCCAAAGGACCTGTGTTTACAGTTAACCCTGAACCTAAACTGACTCCATTTACCTAGCTCTAGACTGAGCCATCTCAGTACAACTCTCTGCTTAATTTCATCAGCTGCTGCTAATCCAATTACTCCATAACCTCTTCAGATCTCATCTCACCAGTATCAATCAGTAACTGTTTTACTGTCTGCAGCCCTGCAGTGACCATTTGGATTACAAAGACTCTTATTAATTCTGCCACTACCTGGACATTACCCATTCATACTGCACTACAGTTTCTAATCATCACCATCCTCTTAATATTCTGGACTTTATTTTATCTGTATACATGTCTGCAAATTCACCCATTAAAAAACCCACTTTTCAATTTAAATCTGTTCAGGTGTCTGCTCCTATTACCACCCCGGGTTCACAACAAACCCAGATCCTAACACAGGGCAAATGTTCCTTACAGCATTTTATCTGTGCGGATGTTTACAGTTATAACAGCCACATGGGTAAAATGCTGTAAGGTACATTTAACCTGTGTCGGGATCCTGGCACCGGCATTGTGAGGTTGACATATTAAATGTACCCATAGTGAGAGTCGACCTTATGCAGTGAACTTATGTATCAGTAGTTGCACTTATGTGCTAATTAGTCATAGCCATGGAAATTAGTTTAGCCTACAAAATGGCTGCTTCTAATGTGTTTGCAAAGGTTAAGTTTAAAATCTAAGGCGGCGATTCAATTGTTTCTATGTAGTGTGGCTCCCATCTAAAATGACTGAGAGCTATATAATTGTTTTGGGCTACCAGCCCCAAAGCTGCACTTTTTGTGGATTTTTGCTCACATCCTCCTGAGTAGTCCTGAGCAGCTGGTTGTGAGCGACTGGTGTGCTTTATATGCAGCACTCTTGGGACTTAGCAAAGGAGAACCCACTGAGCATGACTAATCCTGTGCATTAGATTGTGAGAATGCGGCTGTTGGGACCAGTGTGGGGCTTGTCGAGCAAACAATTGAATTAGCTCCCGGACACTTTAGATAGAGGCTAAATCTGTCATACAAAATAGTTGCCTCCTATGTGTCAGGACTTGTGTACTTTCTGTTTGCATATTCAGACAGGCGTAATATATACTGTATATACTGCATGCATGAATAACAATGGCAGACCTTGAAATACTGGAGAAATAATCGGGGGATTTGCAAACAATGGTAGTTTGGAAGCGGTCATGGAGGTGAAAAAAATAGTAACAGCAAAAAAAAAGAAAAAGGAAAGGAATGAGAGCAGGGACCTGTTTTGAGGTGAACAACTCCTGAGAGTACTATAGAGGCCAAATTGTGGTCCCACATATAGCAATAAAACAGGTATAAAAATCCCTCAATACCCCTGCTAGAAACTCAGGCTAACTAGCAACGAGTGGCAGCAATCTCAAGTACCTACATGCAGGGTTGCCGCAGGTGCAGTGTGAACCAATGCTACTAGTTGGTGTTTGGTACAACTGGATACAGGACAGATATACACTGAGATAGCAATAGAGTACACTGGAACAGTCTGTGGATACCATGAAGTGAGTGCTGGCAAAATGCAGTCAGACTGTGAGAAATGCTGAGACTGTAGTACAGCAGAGGTAGGCTACAAGTGTTATTGGAATTGTGCTATGCACAATGTAAGCAGACTGCAAGTGATGTTTGAACTACATGCTGAGCACAATTGAAGCAGGCAGTAATGAAATATGTTGTGAAGCAGTAGTGGAGCAGGCTTTACCGGATAGCAATGAACTGAATGCTGTGAAGCAATTACTGCAGCAGGTACGCTGGAACACACTGAGACAGAATGCTCATGGAGCAAATACTGGAGCCTTGTAACTGCAACAAGTGCAGAATGATTTTAGCAATACTGGAGACTGATGACTGCAACAGATGGAATATGACAGGAGTCAGGGTACTGATCTCTAAGGAGAGAAATTGTTCTGGCAATGAAAAAAATCTTTTCCTGATTTAAATAGGGGGTCTCTTAGAATAGTTAGGCAGGATAAATGGATGGCCACGTCCATGATGCAGAATGGTAGGAACTGCATTTTACAGATAAGTGACCTCAAGTCAAGGTGGCCAGTGGGGACACAGGTGGCAGTAAACTGACACTGCTGGACCCAGTAACAGGGATTTGGACCTCAATTTGCGAAAGTGCCCCCCCTTTCAGGAGTGGTCACAAGACACTAAGGGCCTGATTCAGACCCGCTCGCGAGCGCTGAGTGCTCGCAAGTGGGTCGAAGGTGCCCAAGTGCGCATGCGCACGACGGAGGGAGCTCCATCGTGCGCATGCGCGAGACCCGAATAGTGATGGCCAAGCTGTCACTATGGGTCTCGCACCAAAGGGGGCGTGCTGTCGATGGTGAGTGACAGCACGCCCCCTTTGGTGGGCGTGCCGGGGTCGTTGCTGCCCAGACTGAGGCGTTCCCACGGGAACGCCTACCGTCTGGGGCCGGCCCCACTGACATCACTAGTGATGTCAGTGGGAGTGCTTTTGGCTCTGATAGAGCCAAAAGCACTCCTGGGCTTGCGGCAGCGAGACCCTACCACAGGGTCTCGTCGCAAGCCTGATGGTTGTGATGGTCTTGACCATCGCGACCATCTTTTTGGCCACTCGCATAAGCTGTGGGTGGTCACCCACAGCTATGTGAGTGGCCAGGAGGCTGCTCCAATAATAGGTAGGAGGGCACTGATTCAGAGCGAGCGCTCTTGTCAGAGCGTCCGGCTCTGAATCAGGCCCTAAGACTGTAGTTTCAAAGGGTATTGCAGTTGGAACTTTCAGATCAATCCTGAAGCATGTATATTGGAAGCGTTGATCCAAGCTTTCTCCTCAGGTCCTTAACCCTTCAAATATATGGGGTACTGAAGAAGGCCATGTCTGATATGAAAGATATCTTTGACCTCATACTCTTTTCCATGCTAAGTCTGGATTTTTGAGGGGCCTTTATAGGAACAGTAGAAATGTTTAAGTACCAGATGTTTCAGTAGAGAAATGTGAAACAAGTTGAGGGCCCAGGGATATGGAGGCAACTGTAACTTATAGGAGACTGGGTTGATGACTTGAAAGATGCTAAACAGCCAATAAATGGGGGAGCAAATTTCATGGACAGTATCTTGAATCGTAAGTTGCGGGTAGACAGCGAGACTCCAGACTGTAGACTGGGGATGGCTCGCTTCTTACTAGCAATTGCTGCAAATTGTTCAGTTATTGTGTGCAAATTTTGTCCATGGATGCAGGAAAGATCCAGTCATCCTGAGAAGACAAAGGGGTGAATCCAATTGTTTGCGAAGGGTGTGAGTTGCCATTTCTATGCCGGTAAAGCACAGACAACAGCATGGCTTCTTGCACTCCTCGTGGCCCTCTCTGAGCCTGAATTTGCATAATTTTGCTCGGAGCCTTATGGGGCTGTGAGCGCTTTTATATGAATTTGGGGCCATCAAGTGCGGCCGTTGTTGTGATGACTCGCACCTGCAAGTACATTGCGTTAATTTAGATTGAGCCCAAATGTATAACCAATGGAAAGTCTCCAAGTCCTGATGAACTCACTTGGTTTGGCCTTTGGACTGTGAATGGTATGCCAATGAAAAGTTGAGCTTAACTTAGAGAACTAGCACCACAATTTGGCTGCAAACTGAACTCCATAGTCAGACACAGTCTCGACTAAGCACCCATGGAGTTGAAAGATCTCTTTGACAAATAGTTGGACAAAATGGGCCATTTTAGAGAACAGATCTACTATGACCATGCTTTTGAAAGCGGGAAGATCAGTCACAAAATCCATTGAGATATGGGTCCTAACTAAGAATTGGTAGAGGAAGACATTGTCAAACAGGAGATTGCCTGGAAACTTTGTGCTCAGCACATTTGGAGCAGGCCACCACAAACTGCTTCACATACTATTGGAGAGTTGGCCACCAGTAATCATGGAGAATTAACTCCTGCCTCTTACAGGCCACAACATGTCTGGCACATTGGGAGCAGTGGGTCCCTATGCAATTTTTTGTGTAATCTTTCTGGTATGATAGTATCCCCCGAGGAGCAGTGGTGTCTTGAGTGGCAATTTCTAGACATAGATTACTGAGGATAGGATGTTTCTCTGTGGCTGAGGGACTATCATCCTCATATCATGGATTGTGATAAGGTATCAGCCTTGTTGTTCTTGAAACCCAGATGGAAAGTCACTTGGATGTAAAATGGTGAAAAGAATAGAAACCACCAGTCCTGACACAGATTCATGAATTAATCGACTTGAAAGAGTAAGTTTTTATGGTCTGTGTAGATGGTGACCATATAACGTGCCCCTTCCAACAAATGCCTCCATTCTTCAAGCACCAATTTCAAAGCGAGAAGTCCCCGATAGCATAATTTCTCTCAGAAGGTAGGAACTTCTGAGAGAAGAACCCACAGGAATGTAATTGATCTTCAGGTGTTCTTTGAGAGAGAGCCGCCTCCACTCCAACAAATGAGGTGTCTACCTCGAGGAAGAGAGGAAGAGCAACATCTGACTGATTGAGAACAGGTGCTAAGTTGAAGACCTACTTTAGTTGCTGGTAGATAAATTGGGCTTCTTCACACCAGTTAGCTGGGCTCTCACCTTTTCCTATGATTGGTGAAACCACTGTGGAGTACCCCCGGATATTCTTGCAATAATATTAGCAAAGCCCAGAAATCCAAGCAATGAAAATTGAAGGGGGCATGTAGGCACAGGCAAAGTACAGTAAGGTCATGTTATCATAAGATGATTACTAACTGGGTGATTTATTTATCTGTTATTATCTGTGATGTGCACTCACAATATTGTGCAGAATTCTTTAATACTTATTTCATTAAACAATCTGTGTCCATCTTCCTGTACAACTCTAATGCATACTTGCCAACTCTGCCTAAAGGTCAGGGAGAGTCCCAGATTTGGGGGCTTTCGTGGCATCCAGACAAAGGACCAAATTCAGAGATGGATGCAGTAGCACAGTAGCTGAGTGTTTGAACGCAGCTACTGTGCTAAAATATACTAATGCCTGCAGGAAGTGTCTGTGTCACGTCCAAAGTGGAATGTGGACCTGGACTGAGTGCAAGGAAGTCCTTGCAAACAGTTTCCTGAAATTGGAACGAGGCTGGATGAAGGAGAATCCTATTCACAAATGTCTCTGCCTTAGCAGAAGAAGTGGAGGATGGTGGTCTGGATAAAGGAAACGAAAAGCAACTCTCCAGGGAATGCAGAGCACCACCTCTGGAGCAGCTGAAGAGCAGGAACCTGGTAGCGGTGCTGGCTGAGAAAGCTGGTGGAGGAGACTCTGTAACATAGCACAGAGGTGTAGATCACCAGAACTGAGGTGGAACAGACCAACTGACAGTGACACTTCGAGGTGGAGCAGGAAGCAAAAGAATTCTGCAATAGGGTACTGCATACTGGAACACTGGAACCAAACAAGACTATGGAGCACAGAGAACTAGCACACGGACAGCTGTGTAAGATGTTGTACTGGCAACTCTAGAACTCCCGGGAAGCCCTTAAGTATTTAGTTTTTGGGTTGGATTTGCTGTTAGATCCCACTGTGAGTTATGCAGACTGGAATGGCTCATTCCTGTCATGTGACCAGATCCAAGGTGGTGGCGCCCAGCATCCGGCAGCATCAGCACAGACTCCCAGCCACCGCATCTCCGCCATGCCAGAGACCCAGCGCTGCTGCTCAGGGACTTGCCCGCACACCCTGCTAGCCACCAGCAGCTTGCACCCCGACCGGATGGACCCCGACAGAGCACCCCCCGCTGTGTTCCAGTGTGGCCTGTGACAGTCTGAAGGTAAAAGACGCCTATAGCAGGCATCGCAGATCCAATTGTTGTATCCAAAGATGCAGCATTGGATCAACATCACGGCCATAGGCTTGTAGCATCAGCCATCTGAGTAAGCCAAAGCTTGCTCAGACTGGCTACCTTCTGCCATTTGTGAGGCCTGGAAATCAGCGCCCTCCAACGCAGACCCTGGCCTTGGCACTCCCAGAAAATGGAAGCGTCGTCCCCATTTTTAAGAAAGCAGGCCAACAACATCCCCTCACCACCCCCACCTGGTGCAGCACATCAATTTTACTGTGGCTTGGGGGCACTGCATGCTAACACGCAGGGCTCGTTCTACAATGGCGCAGAGTCCAGAACATGTGCAGACCCACAAAAATAGGAGATGTACATAATCCATCGGGTTTACGTACATCTCTGTATCAGGCCCAAAGTTGTCCATACTCCCGATGCCTACTTTTCCCGACTGAAGTGGCCAGCCGGGAGGTTGGACGATGCGATTTGCATTAAATTGCATCATCATAGCCCTGTTCCTCACTGAAATATGCTACAAATAGTGGCTTTAAACAGTTAGGGATGGGGCCAAGATGACGAAAATGCAGTGCCACGCCACCGTCCATTAAAGTGGGTTCAAGTCCAGGAGTCTCCCAATTAAAGAAATTGGGAAAGTATGCTCTAAGGGGTGCAAATTGCTTTTATTATTATTATTATTATTATTATTATTATTATTGTTATTACTATTATTATTATTATTATTATTATTATTATTATTATTATTATTATTATCCTTTATTAATTTGGTGCTACAAGGGTTCTGCCATACAGAATGAAAGCAACATACAGCAAAATTACATAGTACATGGGAGATCAGACAGGGCAGTTACAAACAAGTTAAGAATCCTTGCAAGTATGCATAATTGTAATTTACAGATCACAAAATTACATAGAGACCACAAATGGGCCCTTCTTGCAGGAGCTTACATTTTATATGACAATTAAAGGAGGATACTTTGCCATGGAGTGCTCTACAACCATTGTAGAGACACAGAGTGGGAAATTGAATTGCCCAGTAAGAGACTTGTGTCCCAAGCACAAAAAAATGATTGTAAGCTTCAATGGGCAGGGAAAGGTCAAACACTCTGTGTACAGCAATGCATAACAAATCTGATGCTTTTTATATAAGATAGTACAGAAAATAATTAGTAAAAAAAATGTAAATGTGCTAAATTGCTACTAAAATAGTGCTGCAAATGTGCTTTTTACATGGACACAAATACGCAGCTTGTCATTAAGTGTTTCTACCTTGATGAACATTATCCTGGATGTTTAAGTTAAACACGACATGAAATAACTGTTCCGTATGACATCTTGTTAAAATGTTTTCATTCAGATCCGTGCCTTCCATTTGCTACTAAGAGAATAAGAGATATGTCCTTTAATTAAAGCAAGTGACAAGTCAGTGTTAACCTCGTGTGGCGCTATCCAAAACTTCATCAAATATTAATCTAAAAACCTTATTAAACACAAGTTCACCAGTTCCCTTTTTAGAAAGTGGTATTTAACAAAGCTCGGGCAGGATGTTCACACTGGGGCTGAATTACAGGCTGCCAGCGCTAAAGGATTGACAGGGGATCATTTTGTTACGGGGCCACCTCCTGTCTGTTTTGACAACCACTCATTACACCTCTGAGCAAACCACTCAACTGTAGGTTTCTCCGCAATGCAAATAGCTGCAAATGGATTCAATTTAGAGGGAGCTGAGAATGTATCATGTGCTGCCTGGAAAGGTAAAAGCTCTTAATTTTTTTTGCAAGACAAAAGGAAATTCATTCTCTCAGCCATCCTAAGGAGCAGCGGACACAGTCTGCATTTGACCATGTGTGTAAATAACGCAGCCCCTGGGAGATAATAAATATGGTATTCAATCATATTATCTGGGAGATTTTTTTTTTTGATACCCTGGAATAAAGAATTAAACGCCCAACAGAAATCCCACTGTAAACACTAGTGTCACTTTACAATCCTCTTGTGACCTGATACAGAGGAGTGGTATGTTCTGTCATATTTTTGAGGCAAGCAAAATACAATGGTGTCACTGTAAGTAGAATATTATTTAGCTACTAGACATTGACCAATAGTTCATGAAAAATGTTAAAGCTGGGTGCACACTGGATCGATGTCGTACCGATTTGGCCAGTTTGTCCAAGTCGTAATGACAAATCGCTCAGTGTGTATCCCCGATTTGCGCGCTAACGTGATTCATGCGATTTTGCCCGGTCGGCTGGGCTGCATGATATCGCATGTGGAGCTGTGTATATTAATGAAGGATGGAATAAGTGATCATACCTTCCTTCATTACATCTCTGTAATGTGTACAGCAACACGATTGCTGGTCACGCTAATGTGTACCCGGCATAAGGGGGCGAATCAATTTTTTTATTGGGCGCCTTAAACTAATGGGCGCCCAATAGAGCAATTCAATTGTTGCTCCGCTTGGGCATCCACACCAAGGGTAGACACATTTCTGGTTGCAACCTCTATCTATCTATCTATCTATCTATCTATCTATCTATCTATCTGTCTGTCTACCATTATGAATTACAAAATAAGAAAGGTAGGGCCTAATGTAATAGGGTGAGAGTTTAAAAAATGTGAGAGTTGAGCAGCCAATGTAATACAGTCTGAGAACATACAAACTTGAATGTTTTTAGACTAAAAAAACTGTCACGTTTAAAACTCTCATCCAGATTTTTCCCGTATTGAAGATAAAACTTTACTGCTAAACTCTCACATTATCTAAACTCACACCCTATTACTTTTGGCCCGTAGTCTTATAGATAGATTGATTTATATCATGATGCACCATCACATACTATCGAGACGTATTGTTTTAAATAAAATGATCATATTTTCTGATTTTGAATTAATGAACTTAGCCTAATTTACATATAGCAAAAATCAGCTTGCAAAGTGCTTCCCAAATCAATTTACATTGATAGAATCCGTTTAAACAGACTGTGATTAATCACTCCCAGGGTTTATGTCAGCAGTTTCTACAAAGTACAATTCATTAAGAGGGATTCTGCTTCCCCTGGACAGTTCCTGATCTGTACCGTGACGTGAAACCTAAATATGACTATGGTAACACCTCCTATCTGAAAATAATGCTTATTCTGAAATAAAATCTGTCCAGGCATAATATATATTACAAAGCAGTGGGTGACAAAATTCTGGAAGGGAAATACCAAGATTGCTTCAATGTGTCCTGTAAAAAGTACTTATAGACAAAGGAGATATACACGCAGGATGTGCAACAAATACAAGTTCACATTAACAGCCTGTTTGCAGCACTAGCTTGGAGGTGTTATATGTCTAATAAACAAACAGTAGGCTCTTTGCACTGCAGTGCATTAGATTGCAATTGTTGCTAGCTAGTGTGTCTTACAAACACACATGGGATGCAGTCAGGAAGCCGACTGTCGAAATGGCGACCGCTGACTTCCCGACTGTCAAATCCCGGCAAGGTACTAATGACAGGCATGAAAATCCCGACACCTGTCATTAGACTTACACTGGGAGCCCGACGCCCGGCATACCGAACGAAGTTAAGCCAGGCGCCGGGCGCGGACAGCCCCGGGGGGGGATGGTTAGGTTTTAGGGCTCCCGGGGGACCTAGGGTTAGGCACCCCCCTGGGAGGGTTAGGTTTAGGCTAGTTGAACGGGAGCTTAGGGTTAGGCACCCCCCAGGAGTCTTAGGTTTAGCCTGCGGGGAAGGGGGGGTTAGATTTAGGCACTTAGAGGGGGCTTAGGGTTAGGCACTAGGAAGGGAGCTTAGGGTTAGGCAACCCTATAGGAGGGTTAGGGTTAGGGGTGGGAGTAGGGTTAGTAAATACTTACCTTTGGAGCTGTCTGGATCTTCACTGCTGCTGGTCTTCCGGCATCGGGATTTCAACATAGGTCCGGCGATATTTCATACTGTTCCCACACACATATACAGTGACAAAGATGCCTGCAGTCAGTCACCTAACTACTCATCTACCAACTACAACTCTCTCTTTGTACTTGGGCTGGCACACCAGCTATTGAGTTTGAGGATTATACTAAACTTGCATGCTGGGACTGTAATAATAATAATAATAATAATAATAATAATAATAATAATAATAATAATAATAATAATGTCTCCTAAAGCACTCCAAGTTGCTTACATTTGCCTTTACAGTACAAAATACAAAACAAGCTTAACAAGGGACATTAAATGCTTGGGTGAATAGATGAGTCTTGAGTCTATTTTTGAAGGATTCTACAGTGGAGACCTTTCGAACTGTGTGGGGAAGCGAGTTCCATAGTGTCGGAGATACATAGCTAAGAGCTCGACCCCCAGATGAATTCTGGGAGATTCTAGGTACTGTTAGTAGGCCTTTGTCAATGGATCACAGTTGAGTGGGACAGTAAGGGATCAGAAGCTGCTTCAAGTACCTTGTGCCCTGGTCAACAATTCGCCATCTGACAGGCAGGCAGTGAAGGGAGTAGAGAATGGGTGTTATGTGGCTGGATCAAGGCTGATTAGTTAATATCCTGGCAGCTGTATTTTTCTTTCTGCATTCTTTTGCTGGAAGACCAAGGTAGAGGGCATGGAAGTAGTCTAGGCGTGTTTATATAAATGCATGTATGACTTTATGCATATCTTTTGAAGGAATGAAGTGTTTGGTTCTAGCTATGTTTCATCAGATAAAAGAATGAGGATTTGATTGTGGCTGATACATAATGTTTAAGTGTGAAGCCACTATCTAGGACACCACCAAGATTCCGCATATGTTCAATGTTTTGTAGTTCTGAACCCCCAAGCGTAAATCCTGTTGGTTGGCTGTGCTGCAGCCTTGTCCTGTGACCTATCATAAGGACCTTTGTTTTATCAGGGTTCAATCGCAGCCAACTGGCACTCAACCACTCCTGGACCTCAGCAAGGCAGCCATTAAGGGTTGTTATTGGGTTCTCAGTACCTGGAGCAAAGGACAGGTTCAGTTTGCATCATCTGCAGAGCAGTGGTAGACCAGCCACGACATCTGATTATTTTACCCAGTGATAGTATGTATACAGCAAAAAGCATGGGAGATAGTAGAGACTAACTATATAGTATAGTATAATATAGTATAGTATCAAATAATTATGATACTTGTATATCTGCATGTTGTGAAACACTATGGGGCTAACAGTCAAGATGGTACATCAGGCATAAACGGGTCACAGGGAATAGCCGAGGTCAGAACCAGATAACAACGCAGAAACAGGGGTCAGGCAGAATCAGAGTCACGAACAAGCCAAGGTCAGAACCTATAGTTAGGGTATTCACAGGAACACCAGAGTATGGTAATGGAGCCTATACTCTGGCACAGGAGTGCTCCCAGGGACTTCCTTATATAGGCAGGGCTTGAATAGGGTGCCTATGTGACAAAACCACATTTGTGTGTGTGCCTTTAAATATTCTCAGGTCGGCGCACACTCCTGCAGGGAGCCGTGACTGCATGCACTACACCACCAGGGGAGGAAGGACTGCATGGCAGTGGGTGCTGGGAATTCCCCACTGCTGCCCTATCATGGACCATCGCTGCCAGACCCAGTAAGGATGCGCCGGTGTCTGGTGCACTGTGATAAGTGCTACCACAGCTGCTATCATGGTAGCAGCTGCAATAGCATAGGACCATGAATCACCCCCTATGTGTCCAACAATAGAATCAGATATAGGGGAAATAAGGATAGTTCCTTCTCAAATTACCATTGGAACATTAATATATGCATGTGTTGGCACATGTCCATACATCACCCATGCTGTCAGTCATGTAAACCAATTTGCAATCAAATTAAACAGGTACATAGCACTGGATTGGCAGTTAAAGCATCTTCAGATAGTTAAAGGGTAGAAGCTACTTAAAGTTAAAATTTATGAAAACTGTAAGATTGGAGTTAAAAGCATCCTGTGATGCCAATGAGGGATTAGATGAAGATGTCAGTCGTCAGCCGGGCAAGTAGAAAACAGCCTACCATTGCATTATCCACTACTGAGGCGGAGTATATGGCTCTCACAGAAACAGTCAAAGAGGCTTTGTGGCTGAAGGAGATTTGGTGTGATTTAGGTCTTCTTAGTTCAGATGACACTATCAGCATTACATGTGACAACAAATAATTATTATACAAAGTTTAGTTTGTAGTAATTGGTGCACTTCGTCTCAGCATTAGAGAATTACAAATTTAAACGCATACATGAATTTGTCACCACAATCATCATTGTTTATTTGTTAGGCTCCACAAAACTCGGCAGCACCATAAAATCAGAGTTAAAAATTATATAAGTAGAATTACACATAAAATAAAACATGTACAGACGAGGTTTACAAATGAGATGCAGATGTGAGAAAAGGGCATTGCTGAGACAACAGCAGCTAGTGGAGCTTGGAGTCGTCATGGGACTGGAGAATATGCAGGGGTAGTCTCAGGTGTTGTATAGGCTCTAGTGTACAAATGGGTTTTGAATGCTTCAAAGTTTGAAGGTTAGAGGAGAGTCTGGTCAGATGGGTTAGGAGTTTCATAAATGGGATGCAGCTAGCATAATAGAAAGGTTAGAGGCAGGTTTTAGGTGGTTACCAGAGATGAAGAGGTAGGTCAAAGAGAGAGTGAAGAAGGTAGCTTGTCTACTGTCATGCGGGAGACTTCCGAATTTGCAAGCAGTTCCTCTGGAACCCCGGAACTCTGGAAGAGTAGGTGGCATCCAACTCACTTCTTAGTGAAGTACTCACTTCCTAGTAAATTGGCCACTATTGGCAGGGCCGCAACTAGGGGGTGGGCTAGGGGATGCACTGCCACAACACACAGATATACAAGTGTCATATATCAAATTAATCAGCACAGTCTCCTGGCATGTCCTAGTTGCATCACACTGTGACTTAGAAGCATTTTTGGCAAAAAGAAAATGCATCCAACACTAGAAGAGTTGCATGGGAACTGATGGCTCACTTATGCCTGGCATATCACCCTGCATGGTGTATTAAGGAATGATGAGCAAGGACACCCATCTTGATCGACCCATAATTCACTGCATTCCCTATGAGAGTGTGGAGCCTAGTGACGCATATTGCTGGGCTGTATCCGGACTTACAGTCAGCTGATTCTCTCCTCTGGGCTTCTCCAGGAGGAGAGAGTGCACAAATAGGCAAGTATGAGTTAAGAGGGAGTGTATCACATGAAGGGATCAAAGATGTATGAAGGGAAGTAGTCAATAAGAGCTTTGAAAGTGTTGGTGAGAAGCTTGAATTGTGTTCTGGAGGAAATGGGGAGCCAGTGTAGGGATTTTTCATGGGTTCATTGGAGGCTGTCCCTCACTTTCTGACTGCATTAGACATGATGCTGCTCAGCCCCTGACTCCCTCCCCTCTCTAGGTTGCTGCTAAGTAGCAGGGCACATTGCTACAGTATCTCTGATTGGCTCTCACTGTCTCTTGCTGATTCAGCACCCTGGCCAGCAGCTTTGTGTAAGATTTCCTTTTGTGACTTTGCTTCACTAAAATCGTCACTGCTCGGCTCTTTTATATCACAGATGAATGGTTCATACACCTAAACCTTCCTCGACCAATGCTGTATAGAATAGTGAAAACCCCATCAAAATCCATCCAGTGGTTCAGGAGATTATCTTGAGCAAACAGGCAGACGCCAAGATCGGGAACTTTATAATATATATATATTTATATATATATATATATATATATATAATTTGAATAGCCAGCACTCCTTTGCTGTGCACAAACACACCTGCATCAGGTGCCTTCCTCCTGGTTACCCAACATGGTACCAACCATAGAAATCCCACAAGTAGAGGCGGCACTCAGATGACTTGGTACAATAATGACCACAGGAGCCTGTATTAGGTCAATGTTTCAGAACTTTATGTTCTTTCGTAAGGATAAATTACAAACAAACAGAGCATGCTTTATATACAGTACATACACCCAGTGTGACGTTGCAGGAAGTATCTGTGTTACACAGCTTACACCTGCAATCAAAGTAAACCCACCATCACCAGATGAACAACTATTTGCAATTGATACATATTAATACAACAATATCAAAAACATACAATACTAATTGGCAGAGCCATAACTAGACTTTTTGGTGCCCTGTGCCAGAAAGAGCATTGGCGCCCCCCTCATTTTTCAAAGGGACATAATGCAATAAATGAAAATAAGAGGAAGCTACAAGCAAGAATGATAATAAACAAAAATTTGACAGCCCAAACAGCACCCCCTGACCTGTGGTGCCCTGTGCCATGGCACCGGCCGCACTACCCTAGCTACGGCCCTGCTAATTGGCTTACTGACAAAAGTACACAATATCAAGACTGATGTTACTGCGAAAAATTTGGCACAGGTTGGTTTTTTGCAAACTAACAAAAAAGGTTGTTTTAAGTGCCCGAATAGCACTACATGCAACTATATACTTGCAGATAGGACAGGGACATTTAGGAGGACCACGGAAGGAATGCATGGCAATGTCAGGTCTGGGATACGGTTAATTAGGTCCCACACTAGGTCCCAAAATGAAACAGCAATGGAGCATTCTCATCATGTAAGAAAAAAAGTGCCATCCTACCACAGCATACAATGAATTTGGACACAGAGAGTGGCAATTTTGGTGGGCTTTTCTGGGTGGCAACAGTGGGGTGGCTAGCCAGACCTGGGTGTGTCAGCAGTTGCATCTTAAGATTTAGTTGCACTGACACAGGTGACCATGTTCAGACAGAGGTTCTGTGCCTCCATAGGGCTGGTGCAATCTCTGGTGTTGTGTGGCAGCTGGTGCATCTTAATGCTCACAGCAGTAAATTAGAGTCTCTGTACGAAGTCCATCGTCTGTGGTAATAGCATGAAGACGCAGTTGCCCTGCGGCTAAAGACACAGTCACGACTGCAATAGAGAGAATTAAGGTAACACAACACACAACAGATAGTGGATTTGCGAATAAGTAGACTATTTTACAAATAGAAGTGTACTGTATATCTGCTTTAAGTCTTCCAGTCAAGAAGACATTCCCCCACCATATAGCATTCAGTCGGACATCAGTAGGTACAGCTACAGTTAGCTATACCAAAAAGAGAAAAAGATAGTTCCTTTATGGGGCACTCACAGACTCAAAAGTTATATCAATCGATATTAATAACATTGATCGAATTGAGGAATCGTCATGTAATTATTAAAACATAAATTTTATTAGTATTATTAATAAATGAAAAGTAGTTCGCGAAATATAATATTACTATACAAAAACAAAAATATAAATACAATTGTGTTGTAACCAAATTGTACTGTGCATTTATTGCTATTATATTGCCTCTGAATGGTCATATATCTAGGTGTCTGTAACTATGGGGACATAACCATTGTTCACTAATCTTCATGACAAATTGGATAATGTCTCATGGGTCCAAGAGTCTCATATACCTTCATAATTATGAAGAAAATTGTTTGCGAATAAAAATCATAATCGCAAATCCCTAAACGCTTGAATGATCATGTATATGGAAGTAACAAACTGCCATTATTTAAACATCCATAGGTTTGCTCCTAATTATCCTGGAGTTAAATCACCTCTTACAAAGGTGTCTAGATTAGAAAAACACCCGCTGGTAAATTAATCATCCATCAAGTGGCATGATTAAACCAAAAACATCCATATAATCCTAATAATAAAGGGAAATATCTTAATCTTCCTTCAAGTACATTCTGAAATTAACAGACTATAATGGATGTTATGGTGTATAAAGAATCAATATCATAAATATCCTATGATGGTTCCCGAGTTTATATAACCTTGACAAAGTTCAAATATCATATTACACTTTATTAGGTATGTTCAATCCTATAGGCCAAGAATGTTCACATGGCTTCAATAGAAATAGCCATATATTCAATATGATATATTTTATACACATGTCATCTAGTTCAACAGCTTATGATGGATGATTATAATACGTATCCAAGATCAATGTTATTATTCTTCATGGATCTTCTTGAATATAAATATATTTATCATACAACTAATATTCTAATCAGTGATAATCTCCGGGCGAGTCTGATTGTGATTTGTGGGTTTGTATTACATTGGCAGAGTTCCACGTATCTCACTGCATCTTATATTGCAACATGTCAAATACAATGTTGCACTTTATTATGTATACTCCGTCCTCTGCTCCCAATCATGTAGTCCCCCTGTCTAACAGACACCCTTCATTCTCAGTATCCTTACTCCATATTGGTTACACAAACACAAACTTATATCACATAACACATAGAAAATTGATACACGTGGGATCGCGTGCACCACGTGTCTCCTGACGCGCGTTTCGCTACAACTGCTTAATCATAGGATCTATGATTAAGCAGTGTAATAAAGTGTAATATGATAAAGTGTAATATGATATTTGAACTTTGTCAAGGTTATATAAACTCGGGAACCATCATAGGATATTTATGATATTGATTCTTTATACACCATAACATCCATTATAGTCCGTTAATTTCAGAACTTGAAGGAAGTTTAAGATATTTCCCTTTATTATTAGGATTATATGGATATTTTTGGTTTAATCATGCCACTTGATGGATGATTAATTTACCAGCGGGTGTTTTTCTAATCTAGACACCTTTGTAAGAGGTGATATAACTCTGGGATAATTAGGAGCAAACCTATGGATGTTTAAATAATGGCAGTTTATTACTACCATATACATGATCATTCAAGTGTTTAGGGATTTGCGATTACGATTTTTATTCACAAACAATTTTCTTCATAATTATGAAGGTATATGAGACTCATGGACCCATGAGACATTATCCAATTTGTCATGAAGATTAGTGAACAATAGTTATGTCCCCATAGTTACAGACACCTAGATATATATAATAGCAATAAATACACAGTACAATTTGGTTACAACACAATTTTATTTATATTTTTGTTTTTGTATAGTAATATTATATTTTGCGAACTACTTTTTATTTATCAATAATACTAATAAAAGTTATGTTTTAATAATTACATGACAATTCCTCAATTCGATCAATGTTATTAATATCGATTGATATAACTTTTGAGTCCGTGTGCCCCATAAAGGAATTATCTTTTTCTCTTTTTGGTATAGCTAATTGTGATATATATTCCTGAGTGCACCTCCTCTTATAATAATAGTGAAATTTGTAAGACATTATGCCTACTATATAATATGATATTTGTTAAGATAAGGAAGGACTCAAAGTAAATACGTTTATAATAATATCTGTGCGGGTAAATCCCTCTTTTTCTCTGGTACAGCTACAGTATCAGAGCCTACTCAACCAGAACACTCTCAAAATGTGTGTACTGATTTCATGAGACATCTGTTAAGCAAGTGTCAATAAAACTTAAAGCATATATGCATTCCATCACGTAGAGCCAGAATGACAGTGTACTCATGCACAACCACAAAAGTGAAGGGAGGTGCAAGACCAGACCCAGAATGGCTGACACCTGTGGACAATAACCAATTTAAAAAAATAAAGGTCCTGTTTGAGAAGCTGAAGTAAAAACACAGAGCAATGTTAACTCTGTTGACTTAGGGCCTAATTCAGAGATGGACGGAACTACAGAGCCACACACAAGCGACTGTGCAATTGCCAAATCACTTAATTGGCAATTTTGTAATTAATATGATTGCACATGTTACAGAAATACTGCCTTGCAAAGCTTTTGTAGAACATATGAAATAACTCTCTTACGTTGGACAATGTACTTTATATATGTGCAGTATGGTCCTTTATCCATACTAAACAGTTAAAACAAAAAGAACTTATCAAAGCAACAGCTGGCAGCTACAGTATGACCAACAGTGATCTGCATGTCTGACTTACTTAGAAAGTGTGTGCCACTGCAGTATGAGCACTTGCAGTGGCACAACTGGCCAGGAAAAGGTTGTGTTTATAATGGGTGTGGAGTGTGCTATGCATATGGGCTCCTAAGTAAAGGGAGGTCCCACCGCTCACCCTGCACCCATTGACCATACATACCTTTCCACTGCAGAAGTCACCAGGAAAATGGTGTCTGTGCCATTTTCCCAGAGATGTGCTTGTGTGCAGTAGACTCTGACACATGGGCCCCTAAGTAAAGGGAGGTATGTATGGTCAATGCACCCATTGACCATACATACCTTTCCACTGCAAAATGTTCAGTAGACTCTGGCACCTGGGCCCCTAAGTAAAGGGAGGCCCCACCGCTTACCCTGCACCCATTGACCATACATTCCTTTCCACTGCAGAAGTCACCAGGAAAATGGTGTCTGTGCCATTTTCCTGGAGATGTACTTGTGTGCAGTAGACTCTGGCATAGTGCAAGAGTCTTTAAGGTGCAAGTGCTGACACGAGGGGTGGGGCCATATGGAGTCTGCATATGGTCCCCTTCTATAAAGATACGCCTATTCCCAGTAAACACTCAGTGGAGGAGGAGCAGAAGAGCTATGGCTGTGCTTTGCTGGGTGCAGAAATAATAGGCACGTATCTCTTCTATGCAGGCCACAGTGATACACCAACTTGAGCAGAGGGTGGCTGACCATATGCCCAGCTGGTCAATATAATGCTGTCATGATGATGGCCCTATTTTTATGTGAAAGTCTTGAACTGTAGTCCTATCTGCGCCATTGTTAATCCGGCCCTGCTTTCTCCCATCACCCACTCCTTCTCTCCTGTCACTGGAAACAAGGTTCTAACACCCAATCCTGTAGTGCCTGCTTGTACCTTGCTTACCTTCGCCTGATCAAGCTAATACTCCTTGATCTATCTGTACCTGTCCACGTACCTGTCCACTTCCATACACAATACCGATCCTTAGACACCACCATCGGTCATACCATCAAAGATTGCACCAGGTCTGTGACAAGTGAAGTTTCTTCATTCGAGTATGATCTCCTATGTTTGTGGTTGAGTGTCTGTGTACGTAACCACTTTCACCAACATGCCTGCGACACTCCCATAGCACGCCCATAAGATGTGTGTGCACTAAGGTACCTCTCTGTCACCGCCCATGAACAGCTACTACATTTTCAATACACTTCTCCTTGCGTGCTCCTGAAATTATAACTGTATGGACACAATCGTCCCGCATGAGAGGTGCAACTTAAACGCATGCACAGTTGCAAAAAATCTGCTCCACTATGTCTGACATCGGCAGTCTGTACAGCTCTAAATCGGGCCCTAATGCTGTAAACCATTGTTATTTGAGTCACTGTTGCCTTGTTCTCAGCAAGTCTGACCATTCTCCTTTGGAGGGGGGGCATATTGCTATTTGTTTGCTCACAATAGAATCACAAGCTTTGTGCTGACCAGTTTGGGGCTGGTTGTCCCTAAGCAGGGGAAAACCACTGTGGTGGTTTCCTTGTTATAGTGGAAACCAATGCAAGCTGTCTGGCACTGGAGGTGGTTGAGGATTTAGGGTTTACAGTTTCTCATTATTCAGCCATATGAGTATTTTCTGCAAATAAATTCCTCATAGACCACAGATGCCACCACTTCATTCACTTAAGCCAGCACGCGAACATAGTGATCTAATTTCCACGTTAGCAGAATGCATTTCATTCATCTAACATGCGTAGTACAATTCTGCCAAGATACCATCTGGTGGAAGAAAAGTTTATAGAATGGAATTTCATTATTACCATTTGGCAAACATGCTTGATGCAATGCAAATGTTTATTTAAAGAGTCAATGCTTGTTGTATGAATGAAGTTGTGCTTTGTTATACTAATGCTTGGTATGTACACTATAGCTACACAATGAGAATCAGGAATGAAACCAGGCATAGGTACTGCACTGAAAATATAAATATGTTTTGCAACATTTCAGGACAAGGCACAATGTAAAATTAATTTTTTATTGGTTAAAAAAAAACCTCAATAATAATAATATAAATAATAATAATATTTTTTTTTTACTTTGGATTAACAAATAACAGCCATTATGTAAAAATATATAAATATGTGAAATTTGCATTATAGTTCATTCTGAATTAGGAACACTTTATTGATTTATTTTTAAAAGCTAATTTCGGCAATCGTCTTTTTTGCAGCCCCCCTTCCCTCTTCTCATTTCCGCATGTAAAAGAATTTAACCAAAGGATGCCAACATTAGACTTCTATTCATCCACAAAATATATAATTTTATTTTGTCATAATGTCTGCTTTTATTTCTGAGGTCAGGTTTTATTTAAATTTCACTCCATTAGGAACAAAAACTTGCCATTTTCTGAAAAACAAAATCAGCGGGGGTTCCTCTCTAGCTTACAAATGTATTTCCATAGAACATTGTTTTCTATGATCAAAATGACAGGTATAAGCCACTTTTCCACTATTTACTTTAAAGATTTTTTTAAAAGAGGTGACATTTGTAACAACAAAACTAGCAATCACCGAACCCGTCCTGTGACAGGAAGATGGAAGTTGTAAAAAGGATGTAATCCATTGCTTTAAACCACCAAAGAGGCCTAATATGCGTCATTATAAGAAAACCTTTAATTTTCTCTGAGTGTTGTTGTTGATGTATTCTGCTCTTGATATTAAAGTTTAACTCTTTATGGTAGCTGCTTCAGATCTTTGAAGATTTACCCCATTTCTATTGCAGAATAAATTAAATTGTGTCGCGAATTAGTGCTTTGCCAGCAGATTATAGGGTCTTTGTTGAAATGTACCACTCAATACCGTCATGACTTGAAAATAATGAGTACACAGCATAGTGTTTACATAATGGAAATACAAGTAGCACACTGATATACAAGTGTTGCATTTCAAATTAATCAGTACAGTCTACTGGTGCGTCCTAGTCACACTGCATTGTGAGAAATATTTTTGTCAAAAAAGATGCCTGATGCTAGCAAAGTCTCACAGGACTAGGCAAAAATAAAATAGTAGCTGGTAGCTCAGAGCTTACACAAGCCATGGCTAAATGAATAGCCGCCGGTTCAAATCCCAACGCCAGAAGCCCGATGAGTGAAGATTCCGACAGGGGCAGTAAGACCCTAACCCTCAATCTGTCCCACCATAACCCTCCCTTGGGAGTGCTAACCCTAACCTCTCCTGGTAGTGCCTAACCCTAACCTCCCTCCGGTGGTGCCTAACCCTAAACCCCCCTTCCCGCACCCTAAACCTAACTCTCCCGGGGAGGGTGCCTAACCCTAACTCACCTCCCCGTAACCCTCCATGGGGGGTCCCTAACCCTAATCTCCCCCCGGGGGTGCCTAAACCTAACTCACCCATCCCCGGGGAAACTCTGATACTTACCTGGGTCCTAACGTTCAGGATTCCGGCATTCGGGATGGTGACACCGGTATCTTGATCTCCTTCGGGATAGCGGCATTGGCATTTTGCTAGGCGGCGGGATTCCGGCGGTGATATGTCGGCGGCCAGGATCCCGTCCGCCGGCATATTAACTATATCCCTTTATGGGCAGTTGTTTGTTGCAATTCCCCCTCTTTTCTTCTGGAATTCCCTTCCTCTTTATTGTTTGTAGTTGCTGTTTTTATGTTAAGCATGGTGCCAGTAGAAAGGCTGCATGTTGTTTGAATTGTTACTTAATTTACTGGGTGTGTTCTCCTAGGTTTTATAATGGTCAATCCCATGTCCCTTCTGGGAATTTAACCATTCAGCTTGGGTGAGTTAATGCGATATCGTAGAGTTGAACACAAATGTTTGGGTTTGTTTGAATGGTGAATATTACGTTTTATTATATTGTATGTCATCAGTTTCTGGTCCGTCACCATATTAACATTAATTATTAATCTGAAAATGACAAAAAAAAATGTAATTGAAATGGTTTTAAATAAATCTGACCTAATTTGGAAACGCCAGCTTCTGTGTTTGTGTCATTACTTTAGTTAAGAGGTTTAATTAAAAGGTGAAGACCTATGCAAATGAGGTAACTTATTTGCTCTTCATATGGATAAGTGAATAAGCTGTTTGGGGGATTAAAACTCAAATTACCTTTGATGGACAGCAATGGCATCACTGGGTTTGGTGTCACCCAGTGTGCCAATTACAGTCTGGCATGCACCCGAAAAGTGGGAGTGACCCCTGTTTTCATCTGGGGCCATGCTTAGCACTCCCGGAGATGGTGGGCTTCTCCCAGAGACTCTCCTTGAACTGCAGGCTCCTCAGTGACCGGGAGCTGGAAGTTGCACAAAAACATCACAGTGCAGCACCCGGCAACCAGTCACTGATGTCAATCCCTCAGATGGTGACACCCAATGTGCCCCACACTTCCCGCACCCCCCTAGTGACACCACTGACGGACAGTGATGTGTGGTAGTTTGTAACCTTATAAAACCCTTCAAACCACCTGAAATCCTAGGAAATGCTGTGATTTTTAAAAAGTACTTTTTCCTGATTGGCTTATTTTAAACCACTAACAATATGTATAAGGTTGGCTACTGTTTCCTCCTTTCTGTCTGTACTGTGTGCTTGTTAGTGGTTGAAGAGAGAGCAGAGAGAGGAGAGGATAGATGTGTGTATTGTTGAGTACAGATTACTGAGAGATTAGCTTTATGTCTGTATTGTCAAGTTCATTTTTATGTCTGCTTAATATTTATTGGACCTTAGGAGTTGGGGAGCCAGGTGACTTCTCCATCTGGCAAGACAAAATCTGTCAGAAATGCCAGATTTACTTATGCATAGAATTGTGCTATAATATTTATCATTATTCCTTGCTATAAGTGATTGTCACCAGTATGGATCTTGACCCATGGAGGGGCAGCAAGTGATCCGACTGCAGAAAGATGCATAAGAATCTGTTTGGCACTTAGCCAAGACTTTCCCCCACGTAATTTACCTAAAGTACACAATAGCCAAACCTAATAGACGGTCTAATACTTTCTAACCATAATCTTATAATTATAATCTTATTGTATAATCATTGAGTGTTTTTCTGTGTTATATAAAAACATTTATGTAACAGTTATTTTTCTTTTATAAATAACATAACACCATAAACTGTCATGTATAGTATTTCTGAAAGAATGCATCATATGTATAACATAATACTATACTCTGTCGGATAACACTGTAATATTGCTTTGCATTGTATTGTACATTTAAAGCAAAGCTACAAATAACAGAACACTGTAGATACATAAGGCTTGTCTGGCTCCATTCTTAGGTATCAGATTAGTAGATTTGGAAAATGCGGCATGCTCATAGAACGACACTACCTTCTGGTAGAAAATGGAACTGCTTGTACAGATTGAGTCTCCCATATCTAAAATGCTTGGAACCAGAAGTATTTTGGATATCGGATTTTTCTGTAGTTATGGAATATTTGCATATCAAAATGAGATATCTTAGCAATGGGACCCAAGTTTTAACACAGAATGTTTTTTTTGTTTCATATACACATTATACATGTAGCCTGAAGGTAATTTTATGCAATATTTTTTATAATTTTGTGTATCAAAGAAAGTTTGTGTACATACACAAAATGTTTCAAATACACCGTATGCACACAGTCTGAAGATGATGTTATACAATATTTTCAATACTTTTGTGCATTAAACAAAGTTAGCTTACATTGAACCAACAAAAAACAAAGGTGTAAATATCTTATTTGTGCTAAAAAAAAATCCATATTTCGGAATATTCCGTATTTCAGAATATTTGGATATGGGAGACTCAGCCTGTACAAACTTTTATTGGGAAGGCCTCGGGAAACCTATGCAATGCAATATGTTTCCTTACAGTGCCATTGTGTGTCATTTGAATGGTAACCAATGCACCAATTATCAATTAAACATTTGCTACATCTGTTACTGGCAAGCTAGTTGGACCTATTATAATTTGAGCCATCAATGGTGATGTGTTATAGCCATTTACCAACTTTGACATAGAAATTAATATACACACATACACAGTCACACAGAGCAAGACCATGTTTTTTTTTCTACATTATGTTTTCTTCAGTAGAACTTGCAAGCATCTCTCTGAAAAACGTGGTATGTAATTATTCATGCTGCTATAGTAATTGCCAAGGGGGGCAGCTATGTATCTTACATGAGAGCGGTCAGTGAGATAGAAGGTGTTGTTCTCAAGTTCTGCTTTACAGAATTTTACTGAGAAACCAGAAACCTTCAATCACAAGAGAATAGGCATTACCACCGGCTGGAAATGAAACACAGATTATCCTAATGTAACCCCTGAATTCTGGAGTGGACAGCTGTGAGCCGATAGCAACGTCTTACTCTCTCTGGGCCTCAATCTGCACCAAATCAACGGATAGGATAATAATTGTTTTGCATTGACTGCAATGCATTTAATTGCTCGGTTGTACGGAATCAGTGTAGTGAGAGGCTGAGTTATAAAAGGAGTCTTATTTGGCTGTTCACAAATCTAGTTATTGTAGAAATCACATTCACATTTATTTTTCTTCTGTGTAAGACAGACATTGCATTTTTTTTTCATTGAGTGGTTCTAGGGGCAAACTTAGTAAAGCAAAGACAGTTTAATGTGACTAGGCAGTGCATATTACAATATAAATTACTGGTGACAATAAATACTTGACATTTGTGGAATGCCTATATAGGATATACTTATTGCTGTATAAAAATCCATACTTAGTATTTCACTACTGAAATAAAAGACCAGTTTTCTTATTATTCAAGTCTAAGAATTTCCTTACACATGTAAACACATAACATGTCCTATCAATTTTATTTGTATGTTTTTCAATATTATTATTCTCGGAAAATTGATTATTTTATATATTGGTGTGTGTGCATGTGTGGTACTTGGGTATGATAATTATCAAACCACCAACAAAAGGACCCTCAGTAAAAAAAAGTACGGGAGGACAGATTCCCACGACAGAAACTAACATAAATGGAAAGGATAAGTGGGTTTAAAATTGTGCAGAGAGTGCATATGCCTCATGGACATAGCAAGAATGGTATATTGTCAAAACAATCCAGAGGCAAAAGTTGCTACAGTAAGCGCAGGTACTGTACGTATTGGTCATGGGGCTCATCAGGATGAATCCTGATGGACCAACATCTGTGGGGCTACCTGTTGGTTGAGTGACTTTCTTTACATTTATTTTTTGCCACTTGTTCTTCCTGCCCAGTTATCTGGCTCTGGCCAGGGGTAACTGCTGGGGGCTGCTCCCAAGGATGATAGCCAGCCCATGCAGCAATGTTACGGCATGAAGACAAGGAGGAGCCCTTCTTCCTCATCACCGATTGGCGCAAAAAAAGTATTTTTTCTTGATTGGTGCAATGTGCATGAAATAATAGGTACTGGAGGGCAGGGAGAAGAGCAGAGGAGCCACAAAGAGAAGAGGAGCAGCAGACAGATGCCCAAGAAAGTACGTTTGGGCTGCGGTTAGAGTTATGTGGTTTTGACTGGAGCTGGAGTGAAACAGGGAAGCTGGAGTGACACATGGGCTGTGGCTGGAGTGACATGGGATGAATGGAAATAACACATGGGGGCTGGAGTGACACACAAGAGAGCTGGCGTTACACATGAGGGGGCTGGAGTGATACAGGTAAGAAAGGAGCTGGAGTGATACATGGGGGCCTGGTATGACACATTAGGATTGGAGTGACATGTGAGGGGCTGGAGTGACATAGGGAACTAAAGTGACACAGGGGGATCTGACATGACATGGGGGAACTCAAGTGACATGAAGTAAACTGGAGTAACACAAGGGGGAGTTGGAGCTAAACATATGGGAGCTGGAGTAACACATAGGGGTGCTGGAGTGACATATGGTGTACTAGAGTGGCATTTGGGAGCTAGATGGGGCATTGGGGAGCTGCAGTGACACAGAGGAGACTGGAGTAACACAGAATAACTGAAATGACACAGTGGGTACTGGAGCTGGGGAAATGGAGTGACATGGGGGAGCTAAAGTGATGCATTTGGTGGCATGGGGGAGCTATTGCAAGAGAGACATGGATGGGGAAATGAGGCCTGCTGGGAAAAGTATGGGGTGGGGGGTAGAATGAGTTGCTGCAGAGACAAAATGAGGCTGATGCTGCTGTATAGCTACTATGGTGATAAAGCTGCTACAGAGCCACATGGGGATAAGGCTGATGGAGTTACACAAGGGAAGAGATGACCTAGCCAGATGCAGGGGTCATGGATGAGCTGCGGTGCCTATTCCTTGTAGACCTTGATATATAAATGATCTTTTAAACCATGTAGACTGACTAAACGTGGATATTGTATACTCATTTACTTACTATATAACTACATTGATATTTAATGTGGTTGAAGAACAGACATTGATTTACTAAGATCAGCTTAATATATATATATATATATATATATATATATATATATTGCCAATAATAATGTTCCTGACCTTTGCCTGGGTGGTTGAAAAACTGGGGGAGAAAATTGATTGTCCAGTTAGAGTAGAGTATAAAAGAGAATGATCATGGGTGATCATGTTAGCATGTGACAAAACGTGGGTATGATAGTGTGCAGGCAAAGCAAGTAGCAGCCAACAAAAATTTTTATGTTTGGTGATAATACACAATTTTACTGTTAGTCCAGAAAAGTGATGGTTTGGTTACTTATTTCATGTGTGAATTTAAGATCATGGACCTCATTCAGAGGCGGTTGTTAGTTGCAAGCGGTCTCACTGAATCAGGGCGGCTGCTTGCATCCTGACGACCGCCTTCTTGTCGATCGCTAAGCTGTGGGTTAACACCCACAGCTCTAGCGACCGACATGGGTGATGGTCGAGATGGTCAAGACCATCGTGACCATCGGGGCTTACGACCAGGTTGGGTCTGGGTACTCGTAAGCTCCAGGGAGCTTCCTGCTCTGATCTAGCAGGAAGCTCCCCACTAACATCAGCAATGATGGGGCCGCCACTAACATCAGCAATGATGGGGCCGCCCCCAAACGGCAAGTGTTCCGGCGGGAACACCTCCATTTGGGCAGGCACGCCCCCTGCCTGCCTCCCAAGCGGCGCGAGCTGTCACTCACCATCGACAGCTCGCCCCATCTGCTGCGAGACCCCTAGCGATGGAGTGTCCGTCGCTAGCTGGGTCTCACGCATGTGCATGATGGAGGCGGCTCCGTCGTGCGCATGCTCAATTGGGCAACATCGAGTCGGCTGCGAGCACTCAGCGCTTGCGACTGACTCTGAATGACCCCCTAAGTGAGTTGATATTAAGGGTTTGCATTAACTTCGCAAAAAGATCCTTAGTACCTTTCCAAATTAGTGAAATGTCACTGATATACCTTATACATAACAGGATATTGGTGGCGTATTCTTCATTGATGTCATTAAACACATGTACAGTACCTTCTACCACCACCCTAAAAATAGATTTGCATATGTGGGTGCACATGCTGCGCTCATTGCTGTGCCTTTTATCTGCATAAAAAACTGTTGAATTTAACGTAATTTTTATACAATATATATTCCAAGAGTTCTAGCAATAGACCATGGAGTTCAGATGCACATTCCATGTCAAGGAAGTACTTGACTGCTTTAAGGCTATTATCATGGTTGATGCTAGTATACAGTGAATCCACATCAATACTAGCCAAAAAAAATCCTCATCCAGTTTGATATAATTAATTTTTCTCGAGACTTTAGAGCAGTGGTGCCAAACTTGCGGCCCTCCAGCTGCAGTGGAACTAAACATCCCAGCTTGCACTGCCACTATTTTTCTACTATGGCATGCTAAAACTGGCAGGGCATGCTGGGATATGTAGTCCCACAGCAGCTGGATGGCCACTAGTTTGACACCCCTGCTTTAGAGGTATCCCTTGCATAAGAGGGTAGAGTGATGACATGATGTTGTGGATGGGCATCAATGAAAGTGCTTGTCTGTTCTGAGAAGCTCCTTGTGCCAGACACTATGGGTCTTCCGGGAGGCTCAGACCTGTTTTTATTATGGATGCGCACAGACCCCTGTGTTTTGGTTTTGGATCTGTATTTCCTCATGTTTTAGATCTGGATTTGGGTTTGCCAAAACTGCCCCTTGCGTGTTTTGGTTTTGGATCTGTATTTGTTCTTAAAAAAAAATCATAAAAACAGCTAAAATAACATAAGTTGGGTCTGTTTTTGTTCCTATAGTATTATTAATCTCAATACCATTTATTTCCAGTAATTTCCAATCAATTTTGACCACCTCATAGCTCGCAATATTGATTTAATCTAGTGTAGGGCCAAAAGGTTGCATCCAGCTAGATGGCTGACTAAGTTACAGCTGTCATTTTCTGTTTGTTGTTATGAGATGCATGAAAGAGCAAGCATTAGGAGGGCATGCTGGTTCTAGTAGTACTAGTTGGAGTTCCCAGGGGTGACTCCCAGGTAAGCTGGTTCTCAATTTGAATGCATTTATGTTTGTGCCTTTATCATGAGGCCTTACAATTTACAAAATATATATATGCCTTTATCATGAGGCCTTATAATTGGTAAATATATTACCTTTGGGGTGAGCGTTTGGACATAGGGTCTGGGCCTTTTCAGGGCATCACCACTTAATACACATAGGCCCTCATTCAGAGCCGCTCGTTAACAGCAGTACGCTCATTGCATTCCGATGTGAAACCGCGCATGCACAGGTGTAACACTGCGCATGTGCGTACGGCAGATTGCAAGCTTTTTTTCACTCGTTCGGCAAATTGCGAACAGGAAGTGACATGTCAAATGTGATTGACAGAACAGGCCGTTTTTGGGCGTTGACGGGGGTGGAGATGGAAAAACGCAGGCGTGGCGAGGCGTTTTTGGGGCGTACATAAATTAGCTCATGCGAACGTCCAATGTGTTCGTACCAACTCATACGTCACTGGCTGATCCTCTTTCCGTTCAAACTGCTCGCACAGCTTAGGGTCTGGATTACTCGACCACAATAGCGATGGCCTTGTCCTTTTGCCAGGGCCTCCGCGATGTTTCATCGATTTATCACGGCTTGTCAGATAAACAATCAACTTTGGATTGAAAACCAGCTTGTAATGTTTTTTGGTTTTTTTTCCCTTTGTAATAGCACAAAACCGTACGCAGCTGAAAATCTCGGCTGCTAATTTCAGGATTACACAATCAATTAGCGTTTTTTGTAGGAATGTATTTTACAATTTGGTTAATATTTTTGCATTTTGTAACAATATTGTAATCATGTTTGTGTGTATTGTAACCTTTTGCATTGGGCTGCTTTTTTTTTAAAAATTTATTCCAAAGTGTACCAGCTCTTCCAAATCATTAAACTCCAATGACACAGGGGTGGGACCCCCACCTGTCCCCCTTGCATGCCCTAGCTCTGTCAGCCATTTTTTGTTTCAGGCGATATTTGAAGTCTTGCCATCTGTGGGTGAAAAAGTAGCCATTATTCCTGCATTATTTCACCCTGTTTTTTTTGGGTGGTCAAGTTTTTACTTACCGCCGTTTGACATCCCGGGCTAGATGGACATAATCACCCACCCTATTGACAGCACTGGCTATCTCCTCCCACATTCTCCACTTCTGGCTTGCACCCATATTCCTGTCTGCCTGTGGCAGGATGTCCACACACTTCTGAACCAAAACCTCCATCTCCTTTCTTGTGAATTGTGGCTGCCTTTTCTTTTTCCCTGCTTTGCCCGGAATACTGGGCCCAGCAGCCTCTTCCATGTCATCCTCCACACCTATTTTCAATAAAATTGTGAAATTTTAGCTTGCAAACTTTCACTATATTCTGTCTCAAAATAATCCTTGTTTGGAAATGGCTGAAAAACTTACCGGCCGCCTCTTGGCCATTGTTTGGCTGGTCTGTAGCCATTTCTCATACCAAAACAAGAAATACACCAGACCGTTTTTTTTTGGTCGTGACGTATTTATACATGCGTCCTTATTATTCGTCCGCATCATTGATTGTGCGTTCCTATGATCCCTCCTTAATTTGAGCGGGAAAAGAAACACTATTTATGGCTTTGGCCGTCTCGAGTCTAGGTGGCGGGTGTTGGTTGTTGGAGGTTACGTTGGTCGGAGTGGATTGTTGGCGAGAATTGTATTTGGCGGTGTTTGACGATTTTTTCAGTGCGTTTTTTTTTAGTTTATCTTTCCGTTCGCTTTTTTTGGTGTGGTTCTTTTAGTTGTGGTGTATTTTTTTGATAAGTTTTTTGCCATCTTCCTTTTGTTCAATTTGGCTATCCTTCTTTTATTTAGTTCTTGCTCGCTAAATTTTTCAAAATTCTCCTTTTGTAGGTTTCTTTTGGCTCTGCCCCAACGACCTTTTTGTCCGGTGACTTATATATCCTGTATTGGTAAGTTTGGATTTTCACTTGTTTGTTAAATGTTCATGTAATTTTTACGCAACTTTTGTGCACCTTACAGTTTTTACCGTTGGTTTTGTGTTTCCTAAATGTCTGAACTAATTAGCGCATTTTTGTCTGCTTATTTTCTGTAGTTAAATTGCAAACTAATTAGCGCATTTTGTCTGCTTATTTTCTGTAGTTAAATTGCGAACTAATTAGTGCATTTTTGTCTGCTTATTTTCTGTAGTTAAATTGCGAACTAATTAGCGCATTTTTGTCTGCTTATTTTCTGTAGTTAAATTGCGAACTAATTAGCGCATTTTTGTCTGCTTATTTTCTGTAGTTAAATTGCGAACTAATTAGCGCATTTTTGTCTGCTTATTTTCTGTAGTTTAATTGCGAACTAATTAGCGCATTTTTGTCTGCTTATTTTCTGTAGTTTAATTGGGTGATATTTACCGTTCCCTATCTTGGTTGTTATTTGGGCCCCAAATTGTGGAAGTCTGCGCACTGTCGGTTTGCTCTTTAGAGAAATGTGTGTTTATCCCCTTTTATGTTTTGTCTTTTACCAAATTAAGAAGCCTAAATGGCCACCAAACATTTTTTCCTTGTTCGTGTTTTTATTTTTTTAGGCTTTGTAAATCATGACAATACTCCGGCATGTAAGCATCATTGGATTGTATCGTAAAGATAAGTATTTTACGTTATTTTTTGGGACAAACAAACCATAAATTCAATTCTTGCAATTTCAGGTTGATCTTGGTTTGATTGTTGTGGCCATGCTCCCGGAAGCCGACCAACCTCAATCCTGTCCCAGGCATAGGCATCGTAGGCGTGCAAGGCTCCAGATATATAGAACACGTGTCACCCTTTTTGGAATGCCCGATGATGAGGTGTTAAGATGCTACCGTCTTCCGCCCCAAATCATCATAGACACTCTCTCATTAATAGAGAGTGATCTGGAGTGGCAAATTGACAGTCCTACAGCAATACCACCACTTACGCAATTTATGGCGGTGTTACATTTCTGTGCCTCAGGATCCTTTCAAACCACGGTGGGAATATTTGCAGGAATATCCCAATCCTCCTTTTCCAGGATCCTGAGGGCAGTGATGGAGGCCCTTTTCAAGCACCTCCATTATTTTATTAAAATGCCTTTGGATATGGGTGCCCTTAATGTGGCCAAGGCCAATTTTTACCAAGTAGCTGGCTTCCCACACATCATAGGGGTTGTGGATGGTACTCACACACCACTTCAGCCTCCAGCACGGCTGGAGGCCATTTTTAGGAACCGCAAACACTATCACTCACTGAATGTAATGGTGGTATGTGATGCCTCCCTCCAGATCCTGTCCCTGAATGCAAAATTACCCGGGAGTGCACATGACTCATTCGTCATCCGGCAATCAGGGATATGGCTAAAATTAGACAACCTACAAGCTGGTGATGCGTGGCTTCTGGGTAAGTGGAGACCTTTAGTACATACCAATGCTAAGCTTGATACACAGTGTTCCTGATGTTGTCACTTCTTTTTCACAGGAGACAGTGGCTACCCTTGCACGCCCTGGCTGCTCACTCCTTATTTGGCTCCCACACCAGGGCCACAAAGTAATTTTAATTCCGCACTTACAGCCACCAGGCAAGTGGTGGAGCGCTGTATTGGCCTTTTAAAAGGCCGATTCAGATGCCTCCACTGCTCTGGTGGCGAACTCATGTATTTGTCGGATATGGTTTCGAAAATTGTGTCCTGTGTGGGATATTTCACAACATCGCCATAAGGAGTGGTGTCCCAATGCAGCCAGAGGATGCCTTGCCTGAGGATGGCCCCCCCATGGTTGGTCGGAGTTCAGCATGTGGGGGGGCCATACGCAATGATGTGGTGGCCAGATATTTTAGGTAATTATTGGCACAAAAGAAGTTCTTTGACACAATGTCGTAAGGATTTTTTGAGACCATCAAATTAATTGTTTTTTTATTTCCCATCTTGTGTTTTATTTTATAATCTTTTGGACTGAAACGATGACTACTTCCTGCTACCAAAAAATGTCTTCATGGGGACACATTGGATATATATTCTGGACCCAATTTTGAAACGCAACATTTGTTGAATCATGTTGGCATGCTCATTCGTCAACCAGTTCTTGATTTTTCTTTTAAATTTTCTTATGGTGTTTGCTTGTTTTTACATTTTGTTATCACTGTGTGTATTGTTTGTGAACCAACACTTTTTTTTGTTTTTTATGTGGTGAATAAATTTTTTGTTTTTGTAATCCCAAAAATTTTATTGCACATTACAAGCAAGTGTAAGCAGGTTCACCCACGTTAAATTTGCTTAAGAGTTAATCCTGTAATGTGGCAATTTGCACATTATTTAACTATGCTTTGTGGGTCCAAACCTATACCAAAAGGTATTATGTAGAATCAGTATGTTTTGGAATCTCGGCCTAAGCAGGTTTCCCACAAAATTGTAACAAGTAAATTTTTTAAAGTAAAAAAAAAAAAATGTAAACTCGCAAAACCTATTGTTAGTGTTAGCTGTTTCAAAAAACAACATAACACAATCTTAGTGACATAAGTTGCAAATACTTGCTGCAAGAGTCTACTTATGTAAGTTTAAACAATCTAAGATTTTGAGACAAGGAATGAGACTGAACTCAAATTTTAACTTTTTAATTAGGAAAACTAATTTGCAGGTTAAAAAAAAAAATTAGGGACGAAGGATCCGTGCCATATGATCCAGGACCACCAGCAGGCCGATCACGTGCTCCCGCATAATTTGGACGCACCCGGCTAGGTCCGCCAAACGCCTCTGGTCCTCTGTGGGTTAGAAAATTGTGGTGCTTACTACAATGAATCCATAATTTATGAATCTCAAAAAAAACACAAGCAAAAGAGAGTTATCAAAAAGTGACAATAGTGTTGCAAAAAGCACATTTTAACAAAAACCCAGAAGCCCAAAAAAATGGTCAAACAAAAAACCTTAAAAAAAAAAAACGTAAGCCAGACATACAAGTTTGACTGTTTTGCCATGTGGGATATGTGTATGGGGAAATCAGCTGTGAAATGTAAATACAAACAGATATATAACAAAACTTTTGGAAAACCGAAAAAAGGAAAAGGCACAGACAAAGGATTAGATCAACACATTTTCAACAACAAAAAAGGATAAAAGGGAAACATACCGTTATGAATGACGGCTGGCCCCGAAACAACTCCCTCGTCCTCCTCGGAGGTGGTCAAATTTCCCAAGGAGGTGGGAGGGGTGATCACCGATTCCGGAGATGGGGTGGTCAAGAGAGGGGTGGGTTGAGGGGAGGGGGAATTGGGATGGAGGGGAACTAGCACAGAGGGATGGGCGACAGGGTCTGGGCAGGCTGGGGAGGAGGGGGAATTTTGGGTATTTTGGGGAGAGGAGGTTTGGCTGGGGGTTGGGGAGAGGGGACGAGAGCGCCGTCTTTGCCGGCGATGACGCCGTAGTCTTCGCTCTGCCCCTAAATGATGGAAAACAAATTGAGGTTAGTTTAGAACATCACCTTGGTAAACGCTAATTGTTTAACCCAAAAAAATGAAAACATGCACATGCAGATATGAGTACAAAGAATAAACAGGCCATACAAGAAAACATGCACACGCAGATATGACTACAAAGAATAAACAGGCCATACAAGAAAACATGCACATGCAGATATGAGTACAAAGAATAAACAGGCCAGACAAGAAAACATGCACACGCAGATATGACTACAAAGAATAAACAGGCCATACAAGAAAACATGCACATGCAGATATGAGTGCAAAGAATAAACAGGCCATACAAGAAAACATGCACACGCAGATATGACTACAAAGAATAAACAGGCCATACAAGAAAACATTCACACGCAGATAGGGCCACAAAGATAAACATGAAAACCAAAGACAAAAAAACTTACTTTCCGCTATCCGCATGCGAAAGCATGCCAGCAAGTGGGGCATCCGCCGTTGAAGGTCGGACCACCTGCGCTCCAGCTGGCCAATCTGGCGGCGTGAGCCAAAGGAACGCAGGCGTCCACGAACCTCCGCATAGGCGGCACGCTTTTCACGATTGGTGATGGGGGGAGGCTGGCTGGTGATCCGCCTGTCCATCACCTCTGTTAAAACCAGGAGCTCGCGCTTGGTGAATGCAGAGGCTCTCTTGATGGCAATGGTGTATTTTTAATAAAACAGTTTTAATAAAGACCAGAAAATAATTTTGATTGGCTAATGTAGTTGGGAAATTAACAGGAACCATTCTAATGGTTAGTGTATGAGTCATGTGTTCGACAGGGCCAAAAATCTTTTGAGAGTTATGATAGGCTTGATGCAGTGACATGCGTAAGCTAATTTAAATAAAGAAATGAACCCAGTAAAATATGCGTGGGTAAAAACACAGAAAACAAATGGATAATTGGCTCAAACATGTATTTTGGCAAAAGAAAGCTATTGTTTAAACCATACGTATTCTGCGGGTAAACACAAACACGGACAAGAGTAAAGTTTATTGCAATTCAAAAAAAAAAAAAAACACATGTGAAGAGCAATTAAGCTAATTGATATATTGATTGGCATGATACGATTGAGGGAGGTAGGCAGAATAAACGAGCAGGTAATCGGAATCTGACAGGCCCACTTTCGGTTTGTACTTGCGTGCGTGCGTTCCCTGCAAGCCACATTGGGGATGTACGCTCGGTATTTGGCTCGCTCGTTAGCTAGAGGAGGGGTCAGTAGACTTTGGGGTGGAATTTTAGGTGCGTTTGAAATTACGTGCGAGCGCTTAAATTTACATATTTCGGCACGTACGCCGAACGTACGATCGACCACTTGCGTCTGGGTCTGAATAAGGGCCATAGTCACTTTTCACATCACCTTTTATGTTTATTTTTTATTAATGTATTTTTTCACATACATTTTAATCCTTTTTCAACACTTATTTATTAGTCTTACACATCTATACTTTACACTTCACTGTCACCCTTCTTCCTTTTTTCGTGTGATGCCCTGGGGTGGTCATGGGCTGGATGCTCTTTGGGGTGCCCTGCGCTCTGGACGTGAACCCCTTAGTGTTAGGGACTGCTAGCAACAGAGAAGCCATGACATGGCCTAGCAGCTTCCAATGGATTTCAAATGCATGAAACTAATATCTCTGAATTTCTATCACCATATAGTCTTCATGTATTGTTACAGGTGAAATTCATTGTGCTGAGGAACAATAGGGGGTTTAACCCCCCCTCTTTTGTCTACGTGGTATGACCCCTCCCTTTCATGCACCTGAAGAGTATAGCCAGATTGATTTGAGCAGCTGCCATTGTCTGTTTGTCCTTTAAAAGAGGAAATCCTGTATTGCAAAGAATGGATTATGGACAACATTCAGAGTCGGTCGTAAGCGTCCACTCGGTCAAACCCAGCAATGTTCGCTAAACTGTGCATGTGTAAGATTCGCAATGCGCGTGCACAAACTAGCTGTTGCGATCGGAAATATCTCACTCCTAGAACACAGCCATGTCGTTAGTTTGAGTGACAGAATGAGCCGTTTGTGGGTGGTAACAGGGGAAGGTGCTTGAAAACGGGGGAGTGGAGATCCGAATGCAGGCGTGCCTAATTATGCGAACGGCGTTTTATGGGAGTGCATAATTAACAAAGTAGTGTCATGGCACACGTGACATGGGTGGTTTTAACACTGACTAGATCGTAGTACTTGAGAGAGGGTATGGTCAGCCTTAAGCTCTGCGATCAGCTCCGATGGGTCCCGATGGTCTTGATTAATCCTTATAACCCCGGAAATTACGTGTGTTGCAATCGAGAAGGGGGCGTGTTTTTAGTCTTACGGCCGCTTCTTACCCTCGCTCATTCAGCTTACGATCCCATCTTAGCGACGCAACTTGCGATCGCTTCATTTGCATATCCGGCCCCTTTTCTCTACGACCAAGCGGCCGCTTACGACCAACTCTGAATGAGGTCCTATGTGTTGTTCTCAATGCTAGAAGACTCCCCCTCTGATGAAGTATATTGGTAAGTGAAGGAGTTTTAGACTGCTCTCTGGTAGGTCTGCGATACCATCTAAAGATATTACTACTGGCAAAGTCACTCTTTTCTCTAGCAAAATTATTTTTCTTTCTATGATGGTTTGCTCATATTCCTACAGATCAAATTTCTTCTTCTCAAACCATTTTTGGACGCATGAATCTTTTCCCCATGTCTACAGATTATTGCCCAGCTTCTCGATTTCCCTGTCAACTTCTTCTTGTCCAAAACATTCATCATCAACATCCTGTTACACTCACCTAGGTAGCAGCACTGCTGCTTACATGCTATAATGGACTTCACTTATAACAGTTGCTTTTCCTGGGTGAAATAAATTGCCCAGTACTGGGATGCTGCCAGGACTTAACACAGGGACAATGAGTCAGTGTGGAAAACTAGGTGAGCACAAGGGAACAACAGGCACATGTCAGGGGTAAGCTGGATGCAGGCTGAATATCCAAGGCAGGAACAGCAGATTCTGGCAGGGTTTCCACAGAATATCAGTAGCAGGGCCAGTAAATAAATGCAGAGCAAAACGCTATAACCAGTAGGGAGGCTAAGCCCTCCCTGCCTTTTTCCATAACCTTGTGCCAATCAGAACCCCAGCACAGACCCCTTTCAGTAATTACACTGCAGCTGAGTAGCTGCACATACAGAGACAGGCCCCTAGCAATTACATTTCAGCTGAGTAGTTGCACAAACAAAAGAAGTGTCTCTGCTTCTTAGTTACAGCTGGAACCAACAGACAGTGCAGCTGCAGAGAATCCTGGTAGCCTAGCAACTATTGGGGCCATCAGCCACAGCGGCTGGCATGACATGGTGTTCCGGTTGCACAGCAACAACTGGGACCTGCCGCCAAAGAGAGCTGCTGCAGCAGCAGCTCATAACACATTCTCATTAGTATCAGATACACAATTATTCCCCTCCTCCTATTGAACTTCCAAAGTAGCATCCACAATTTATCTGTCTAAACCATCACTATTATTACTTATACTTCTACCCATCCTCACTTTTGCAGAGGGTTCAGAAATGTTGGAAGGTGGCTTCTCTATGATTACAATATCAGAAATGTCAGACTCACACATAGCACTCATGGACACTTAAGCAGGGTACACACTAGTAATTTTTTAAACAATTTGCCAACTTCCGAAGTATCGGAAAGACAAATCGTTCAAATAATCCAGTGCGTACACTCTCCTGCAGGGTCATCCATTGCATCTTCAGATCTGTTATAGATGCTGCTTAATCCAAAGTTCTGACTGATGACCCCATGCATTTCAATGTGATGGTATGCGATGGGGGAACAAAATGTCATGTGGTCATTCACCAGATCATGTGCTGTGTATGGACCACAAGATATGTTGTTCCATCGCATCTGCCGTCAGCTAGGTACATAGGTCATCTAGTGTGTACCCAGCTTTAGACTCTCCTCAGGGATTTGTGAAGTTTGTGATTACAGAGTTTGTTATTCAGCCTTAGTGTTTTTATTGTACTTTAATTTACCTGTTTCAAAGATGAGACTCAGGGCCTGATTCAGACCCAGACGCTAAGCTGCGCTCGCTAGGGGCGATTATCGCACATCTGCACATGCGTATGCTTCAAAGTATGCATGCACGAACCAGTCACTGCGGCCGGGAATCGTGCGCTCGTAGTACACAGTTCAGTGACAGATAGCGCTGTTTGTGGGTGGTGACAGGGGAAGATGCTTGTGAACGGGGGAGTGGATGTGCGAACGCAGGCGTGCCTGAGCATCAAAATGGAGTTTAATGCGTGTGCATAATTAGCAAAGTAGCCTCATTGAACACGTCGCTTGGTTGTATTTGAGCCTGAACTGATCGCAGTGCTTGCGGTGGGGTAGGGGCTACCTCAAGGGCAGCGAGCAGCTCTGATGGCTCTCAATGTTACCGATTAATCAGACACTTCCTGGAGATGACGTGTGCTAAGAAAATTGGGCGACTTTATACACCTGCGTACGCTCACTACCGTCTCTCTCTAAGACATAGAGGGCGTACTTACGCCACACAGTGGAATTGTGGAATTTGCATACCCGGCCCCTTTTGGCAGCGAGCGATCTCGGCTTAGCGAGCAGGTCTGAATCAGGGCCTCAGAGCGAGAAGGTGTTGCATTTGAGGTTACAGAAGATTGTGTATCATCCTGTGGTGCTGCCATCCTGAAACTTGTAAAGGAAGGTACTGCTTAATAGGGGGAGCATTATACCCATATATGTGAGTTACTGTACCTTTCATAAAAGGCCTTTTTTTGTACGCAGCAATTGTATTTTACCTTTCATTGAGTTAATAAATGTTTATTGTTTTATATTTGTTTCCCCGACCTTGTCTTTTACATATTAACTCTGAGACAATACTGACACTGAAGGGTAATAGTGTTGAAAAACTATACGTGTTGAGTGACCAGGATATTACTATAGATTATTGACTACAACCATCCAGAGGAACATACGGACGTGAATTAGACTATTTACTGTGAGGAGGATATATGCTACAAAGACGTGACTATACTATTTTATATTGATTTTCTAAAGTAACATTGACATTTCAAAGTGTGTCCTATTTCTGCCTTCTGGGATATATAGGAAGGTGGAGTGTACCTTGAAAGAGTCCTTGAAACTGCATTGTTCATATGGTTACTGAAAATGACTGACTGTGTTTTTCCCTGGCTTCTGCAATAGGTACTGTATTGTAGTGCATGAAACAGCAGGAGCAGGATCACCACTCACAAAAAAAGCCATGGTCTGACTTTTCCTTGCCACTACTTGTGGTGTAAGCATACTGGCAACTTTATGTTTTTTGGCAGAATATGTGTCCTTTACTGTTAGAGGTGATTTTTTTTTTCATTACCATTGTAAAATATTGCTTAGATTTTAGGTGCCATTTCTTAAACCTACTTTCCCTTTGACCACCTGTAGTTAATGTCGAAGTACTATCATGACTGGCAGCAGCCGCAGCACTTGTACTGAGTTACTGCTACTGCTCTTCTAGTGGCTGATCCATGATTGGTTTTATTTTTGAAACCATCCAAGAAATTATTTAATTACACTTGAGATTTATTGTGGGGTGCAGATTAGGGGGGCACACCACTGCACACACCCTTGCTTACACTGGAAGGATAACACACTATGCAAATGTTTGCACTTAATAATGGCTTTGTTTTTTGTTTTTATAAAAACAATGGAAAATGTTTGCAAGGACTTGGAGGAATAGGCCTTTGTGGGAATTGTTTTGGGGTGCAATAAATGGTGGGACAAAACCACACATACCCTCACTTACACTGAAAGGAAAACACACTATGCAAATATTTTGTACAAAATAATGGCCTTGTTTTTTTACAGAAAAAAAACACTGGCAATTGTTTGCAGTGCACACATTTGGAGGAACAGGTCTCTGTGAGAATTGTTTTGGAGTGCAGATTAAGGGCGGGACACCACCGCACATACCCTCCCTTACACTGGATGGATGATACACTATGCAAATCTTTTGCACTAAATAATGGCTTTGTTTTTTTTAAAAAAAACAAAAAACAAATGGTAATTGTTTGCACTGCCCACACTTGGAGGAAATGGTCTTTGCGAGAATTGTTTTGGGGTTCAAATTGAGGGTGGGCCACCACTGTACACACCCTTGCTTATACTAGAAGGAAAACACACTATGCAAATTCAATTAGAAAAGACTGCAGGTTTCATGTTTTAAACAGGAAAAAATATATTTTTTGCAATTTTTTTTATATAAAGCATATAACAGGGGGGAAAAAACTCAAAACAGATCTTCTTGGGGGATGAGTACGGAATCCTGGTGGTCGGGATGTCAGCAGTCAGAATACCGACAGTGGTATCTGTAACGTACTGTAGGATTTTGCATGCAGATACACCCGCAGCTGCACACAGAACATAAGCTGGGTACACCCCTATACAATCGTTGGCCCGTTCTTTCGATTTCGAGCCGTTCGTTCGATATCGAAAGAGTGTGTACGCACGTTCGATCCTGTTTAGTCGGATGAAAAGTGGTCGAATCAGAGGATCGTATCTTCTGTGCAGTTTAATTTTCATCTGATTCGACAGGGCCTGGTCGTACTGAAAGTGCTGTGCACCTTCCACCATTCTTGCGACTGTTCTTACGATTGTACACCAAACCTGGGGCTGCCTCTCTGGGCATGCATAATTACACTCAGGAAGTTCAGGAAGCATTCTGTGTGCTAGGCTCCTCTTCATATACTGTACATATTCTCCATCTTTGTACCTTTACCCCACCACCTATACTGCAAGGCTTGGCTTGCTGGAGAGTGCAGTTCCACAACTTGCAGGGCAGTGTAGTAATGCAATTGATAATGAACACAAGTATACGTCCTTTACCAGGGCCGTAGCTAGGGTAGTGCGGCCGGTGCCATCACACAGGGCACCACAGGTCAGGGGGCGCTGTTTGGGCCTGTCAAATTTCTGTTTATTATCATTCTTGCTTGTAGCTTCCTCTTATTTTATCCCCAGCATCTCCTGGCCTCTCATCTCTTCCCTAGCCCTTCCCCATGAGGCCATGGCCCTTTTTTGAGTGCATTATGTCCCTTTGAAAAATGAGAGGGGCGCCAATGCTCTTTCTGGCACAGGGCACCGAAAAGTCTAGCTACGGTTCTGTCCTTTACCTTAAAACCTTTACCCCACCACCTATACTGCAAGACTTGGCTTGCTGGAGTGTGTAGTTGCACAACTTGCTGGGCTGTGTAGTAATGCAATTGATAGTGGACACAAGCATGAAAATGTTCACATAGGCTTGTTTTGGTCTCATAATCACACCCCCTCCCTGCCCATCAAGTTAATTTTAGGTACACCCACTGTGAGAGCAGTCTGAAATCGGGAGGATGTGTACGCTGGTACAATAATTTCCTTGCAATATTTCGGCAGTGCGGGATCGAAGGTCACACATTGGATTGTATATGTGTGTACGCGTGTATCGGCACTGTGATCGGCACTTCCGAATAGGAGCATTGTCCATCGAACCGTAGCTTTGAATATGTGACTGTACAGGTGTGTACCCAGCTATAGGCATGCCACATATCATTTTAATCAGCAGAAGATGCTTGTGCATTCCACTGTGTGAATAAGATGCATTTTAAGGTAAACAGTCACACTAAAAGACGCTCAGCGCTACTATGTCACACCATGGCATGGCACGACTAGAAGGGCTGTTTAATTCTCTAGGAGGCTAGATGTATGTGGACGTATCTGTAAACTGACAACAATGACAACTGACAATGATGCCTGCTTTCACATTTCACAGACACCTACTCCTGTCTCCACTCTGCAGATCTATTAAACTCCTAGGACCTAAACCTTACTCCACCTAACCTAATGCTGGTAATGACACCCTAATGGTACCCTGATGGCATGCTACATTTTTTTTTTGCAATACAGTGCCTCACTACTCCAGGCCACCGTCCCACACACTCGCCTTCAAGTATCCTGTGTGAAATGGCGCCCGATCACGAGGAAGGAATTTTTATATGCAAACCAAAACATGCAAGATCCAAAGCCGGGAATACAATGTTTTGCGTCATTTTTGGATCCGCACTTGGTGGGAAGACCCAAGCTGGAACTCGAATCCACTCACTTCCCCGAGTGTGTTCAGTTATCAAATTGATTTGTGAAAAGTTAGTATTTATTTTATTTTTTTCCACTGTAGGTGAAAGACATAGAGCATTGAGTGCAGTGTTACTCTTCAAAACTGTATACATTCTTAGCAGCGAGCTAATAAAAACTAATAAAAAAACTGTTAAAAAAATGTTGTACAGACTCCATGGTAGTTTAAAGGAAAATTCTTCCACGTTTAAAAATTGCAGCTGTTACAAGTGAATTTCCTCTGTGAACACATGTCCATGTCTTGATTACTTTGGATCTAATATCACATAAAATTGGCTACTTTCTTGGAACAGAAGTTATTTGATCTCAGTGTACTTTTGAGGCCTCCCGTTATGTTCAAACAAGGAGAACGACAGGATAAACTTAAGCAGCATTTTATACAAAGTAAGGTAAACTGTGTGGATTGTGCAAATGAAATGACATACAACTCTTTAAAAAAAGTTAGTTAAAAAACTGCAAACAACATTGGTACTATGTATAAAAAAATCGGTATTTCTATATACAGGACAGTACATTATAATACAATGTAATTTTTGAAAATCTCAATATACAACTACAGATACTTGATAGCTTGACCATGATGTATAGTAGCTAAAACCGATTTTAAGATGGTTAAAACATTTTTGTGCTGACATTTTAAAGCTTTATAAATATTATGTATGAAACATATTTAATGGACACTAGGCCAATAATAATTTCAACATAAAAATTTGAGTTTGCAAATAATTTGGGACACTCGTTTTCTTAAATAAATATAATTTTTCTTTAAGAATTTTTTTTATTATTAATATTATTATTATTAATATTATTAGATTTCTTTTTTTAATCCATTAGCTATAGATAAACAAACAGAGTGGAAACTTGACATGTATTTGCCTAATTCTCCCCAGTAAAAGTGTTTAAAAAATGAGTGCTTTTTAAGAAAGATCAATGGGCCATGAGTCATGAGTCGGACGAATCGGCGGTGTCAGACGCAGTGGAGCAATGTTTTTCATATGCACATGCGCCTGAGTTACACTGCGCATGCATCTCAATAGTGTTCGAACAGAGACACAGTAGAGATTTGGTTGCACAGTCACTGAAATATATTGGGCAGCGACTGGGAGGTAACAGGGGAGGGTGTGTGTCTAAACAGATGCACAAAGATATTGCATCTTATGGGAGTGTCGTAGGCATGTCAAGTGCATGTCGCTGAAAGTGGTTGCATACAGAGATGCTCATCTACTCAAATAAAAGGCCATGCTCATAAGGAAAAACTGCACCTAAAAGGTGCACTAAGTTGTACTTCAGCATCTACAGATGCTGACAGTGGACATCTCAGTCCTTGCAGATTTGGACGCACGGATGTACACCAGGGAAGACCTTTGTAGCAGTATTAGCTTAAAGTCACTGACATGACTGCTGTAAAAGACTTAAGGATGACTGCGACTGTGTCTGACTCAGAATCAAGCCCACAATGTTTTATGGCCCCAGGGGCAGCCACAATCTCCCCCATGCTTTCCCTCATCTTCTACATTAGGCATGTCCGTAAACATCATGGCAATGGGCAAAAAGATTTACATTGTGTAAAGGAATTAATAAAATACGAACAAAAATATTAAAATGTTTGGGTCATGAGAGGAAATGGGAGGTCACCCCAAAGTTTCATGACTTGTATTAAAGCACTCACCGTGCAGGTTCATCCTATGTATGATCATAAAACTGCTCTGGGGGGTTTATGTAGCAATGAAAAGTGTGGAGAAGTGAACCAGTGGAGAAGTTGCCCATAGAAACCAATCAGCTTTGAAGTAGCATTTATCAAGTGCAGTCTATAAAATAATAGGTAGGAGCTGATTGGTTGCTATGGGCAACTTCTTCACGCTTTTCACTGCTTGATGCCTTTATTTTGCACTGGTACAACCCAAAAGACTGGTATTGAGAAGATGAAATAGTGTAGTGTGTCCTGTAACAAAGACTGCCAGATAATGAACCATTTCTGTTTATATATATATTTCAACTGTTCTTTAGTAACTTTACTATAATCCTGGCAGTGCTTAGACATACAGTTAGCCTTTAAACTAAATCCATTTTTCCACATCAGTGCACTGCATTTAGAAACTGTAACATTTATTGATGTCATCTCGGAAGACACAAAACTTGTCTGTTCTTATGTTCCATGGCGCAGGGAGTTCATGACTATTGATCATTTCATTATTGACAGAATTTGTAACGCTTCAAGAAAAATGATAGGTAATGAAAAATTATATTTATATTTATATTAAGACACTTTGAGGGACTGAATTGGCATATATACATATATGTAGAATGTAAAATGTGAATTAAATTTTAGTTACAGACGAGTGAAACCCCCATGAAATTTCAGCTTTTTGACAGAGCGTGTCATTTTACAGGGGTGCGAAATTAGTGAAACAATCAGCTTTTTTTGGGTGTTCTGTGGATGCCACTCTTCCCCATATATGTACATTTGCATTTTACAAAATGAATAGTGGATGGACAATGGTTATCTTATTTTGCTGTGAGTATATAGTCAAATATACATAGAAGTTCCTCTCCGGGAGTTCCCCAGAGAGGATCGTCCAGATCGACGTAAATCGCGTCATCATGGCCCCACCCCTGACATTTTGATTACTGGCTATGTATGGCTGGGGGTGGGCCCCAATGGTTTTCACCCCTCGATGGTCACCATTGCTAGGAGGCCCGGCAGGTCTCGGCTAATTAGAAACAGGGACTCGGATTAATGGCCGTCGGGGATTGGGCTAAACTCCATCCCATCAAAAAAGAAAAGAACCCTGGTGGAAAACCATCAGCTAACGTCAGTTAACAATCGATGATTGTTAACTATCGATGGTCGTTGGCGACCTTTAGGATGAGCCAGTGGCAGAACTAGTGGTGGTGCAGCCGGTGCCTTGCACCGGGGACCATTGTGGTGCAGGGGCCCACAGCCCCTGCAGCCAACAGCGCAGCTGCACCCACCGCCAGGGTCCTCCCCGCCCCACAGTGTAGTGTGGACTGCAGTGAGCGCGGTCTGCACTACACAACAAACACCGCCGCCAGCCCCAGGTAGTACACTCGTACTACTCGGCGGAGGTGTGTTTGTATTGGCAGACCAATGAGAGTCAGCCAGACTCTCATTGGCTGCAGCAACCATGGAGGTAACTGGGCTGGAGCTCACTCATGAGCTCCGCCTTCTGGCTTCCACAGTGGGTGATGGGAGAGACATCATGACATCTCTCCCTTAGTGCAGAGTTAGAGCAGGTCGGGAGGACATAGGAGCAGACAGCGGAGGGTGCAGGAGCGAGGATTCAGGTAAGTGTTTTTTTTGTGTGTATTTGTTCTATAGGCGGACTACTATTGGGGGCACTGCACATAGTGGGGAATACTACTGGGGGCAGTGCACATAGTGGGGACTACTACTGAGGGCACTGCACCTTGGGGGAATTACTACTGGGGGTGCTGCACATAGGGGAAACTACTACTGGGGGCACTGCACATAGGGAGGACTACTACTGGGGGCACTGCATAGCGGGGGACTACTAATTGGGGCACTATATAAGGGGCACTACTGGAGGCACTGCATAGGGGTAACACTACGTGGGGCACTACATAGGGGGGTCCAAAGCATATTCTTGCACCTGGGCCCACCACTCTTTAGTTCCGCCACTAGAATGAGCGCAGTGTGCGAGAGAGTGGCCCATCGATTGGAGAACAAAGAGACTAAGCCCCAAATTTCTTGGCAGTTTTGGGAGAGTGGCCATGTATGTTATGCATACAACCAGGTTGTAAACAGAAGGAAAGTTTTTAAAATTTATTTTCAAAACTAAAAGCACATTCTCTATTAGGTGTTATATAAAAATATTCTGTAATACAGCAGGTATAAAATTCACAAAAGAAGTAAAAAATATAATTTGAAATTATATTTCTAAAAAATATATAATTTGAAATTATATTTCTAAAATCATATAATCCATGTAAGATCAATGAAAAGAAACAACTGCAGAGGTGAATTCATAATCAACCAATCATATCAGTCAAACACAAACGGCTAGTTACAGTAGCACTGGCAACCGCCATCATCATCAGCTTGTGTACTTGCACATTGGCATAAGTGTGAGAGCAAGTGCAGTACAATTTTTCAGATTTTGCATGTACCTCTACATCATCATAAAGCCTTAAGTGTTTTTTCTGAGTTCCAGTTGGGCCCGATATACATGTAGATTTCAATTTGTGTTTTGTTTTTATGAATATATACGTATATTTTGGAATTTAAGACAAAATTGCACTTGAAAAGTAATTTTTGAGAATAATCTTAAAATATAAATATCTTTATAAAAAAAGGGGTACAAATTAGTAACAGATAAAACAAATCTTCATTCTGAATTCCTTTATATATCATTAAAATGCCTTTTTAGAAAACTATTTGCCGAAACTCTAACTACTGGTCTGAAATCATGAATTGCCCTAGCAAATAAACTATAAAAGTCCTATTCATCTCTAAACATGACGACCAATTTGCACGCTTTGTGCTGCTGTATCATCTTTTTTTTAAAGTTTTTAATAAATCGGGGTTTGGTTTTACAAGAATTTCACAACCAATTCATGAAAATTACAATATTTTAGAGTTTTTATGGAATGCATAAATCACATGTGAATGGTCATTTGAGAATAATCAATGATTCAATGACACCCACTAACTGTCTTTATGTTATATCTGAGAAAATGATGGGAGAAAAACAACTATTGCTACCATACGTATACCCCCTACTTGTGCTCTATGTCTTGTGAGTATGTATATTATTGTCTGCCATCAGGGGAGCTACACAGAACACATGTTAACAAGCAATAACATAAGTTTAGATATCGGTTACCACATGTTTTATAACCAAAACCATGTTGTAGCCTATCTGTTTCTGTTAGACCAGGGAGCCTGACTGCTAAATTTCATGTATAAATAATACACAGATTTTAAGTTTACTGCTCTTAGAAGATACAAAAGGAAAAAGTTTACATCCGCACACATCTATTTGTTGTATGGTACAACCCCATATTCAAAATCCAAGTAATTGTGTTTGGATTGTGGGTGCTGCCAGCTGACAAATCGTAATAAATACCTACGTTTTCAAATATATAGAAAGAAAGAGAAAATTTTGTCTGTAATGTGGCGCACAGTTTTCAAGTATTATTTAAAGTAAAATTATAATTCTTTATTGAGTATAGATTAAAAATGTCCCATTAGGGAACAATGTTCAGCGAAATAGTGGTTTTAAAATAACAGAAAAGTAATGTGTGTAAAGTCAGAGATGTGCAATAAAATAAAAAATTATCTTCGCTGTGTGTCCTCATTATTTATTATTCTAAGGTATTATTGTTTGGAATCATAAGGTTGTATACTACAGAAATTAAAAAATGAAGAGACAATTCAATTGAACCTCTCAGTTATATGTGGCATATAATTATTTAACTACTTGGTATATGTGGCATGTAATTACCTAACCACTTAATATAGTATTAATAGATATCAGTTTTCCTGATTGGTTTATTTCCCTAGAGATTAGATATAATGTCCTCTTATGCTAGCAAGTGTGCATATATTTTCTATATAATGAAGGAAAATCCTTCTGATCTCATATTGTCACACTATATCTCATTTCCAGACCTCACACAAGATGTATATGATATAGGTATTCTTATTCAGTTACTTATAATTAATACATATTGAAACCAACATCAGTGCTTGGGGTGAAACTGGCTTGATTATTATCAGAGGTTAATGCATATTATATATTTTCCTCATTCTCTATTGGTATTTAATTAGTCTCTCTCATTAATTATTAATTTTAGATGTCCCATCTCCATATGCTGCTATTAGAAAATTGTCATATCACATAGCCTCAATGCATATAATGACGATCTATGCAGCAAGGATATATTGCAATAATGTTGCTATATCAATCGAGTGGTAACTTATGTAGCCATGAACCACCGATCTATTGCACTTATTGTGCGGAAGTGGCTCACACTTAACCACTCCACTATTGTGGTATACAACACATATTAAACATATTTTACAACATCAACATCATAGGTTGCAAGACGCGCGTTTCGCTGCTATGTGCTTTGTGAAGGCAAAAAACAAAGCTTAATATGTTAATGTTGTAAGTACATATATCTTTTTAAGGTCATTAGTGGATACGGCCCTCCTGCCATGGTACTGCCCCCACTCCATTAAAGTAGTCCAGGTATTGTTTCCTGACCTGTTTAGTTCATGCACTTGCTGTTGGCTCCCTTACTGTGAGTGTGGAGACAGAGGGCATTTCTATACCCTCGTGTGGTTGCTGCTGCTCGTCAATGGCCATCCCTATTGTCCGCTGTTGAATCAAACTTTTTTCGAAAAGAAATTGTGAAGAACACAAGAGGCCATGACGACAGAATGTATTTTGTCCACACAAAGGTTTATAGACGTATGGAATATCCGGAACCGGCTACTCATAATCCCAAACGCATTTTCAACTATTGGGCGAGCCCTGAATAGGCGGTAATTGAAAATGCATTTTTCTTTTATCAGTCCCCTTTGTCCATACGGCTTCAATAAAAACTCATGTAGAGCAAATGCTTTGTCTGCCACAAAGGCATAGTTCAGGCCATGCTTTGTAACCACTGTTGTTTGACAAATTCAGACGGTTGGTGAAGAGTCTATCATAAAATTCTGTTTGCTTAAAGGCTCCACCATCACAAGTACGGCCATTTTTTCCCACATCAACAAAAATAAATTCATAGTTGGCATTTACCACCACCATCAGCACGATACTGTGAAAGCCCTTATAATTAAAATAAAAGCAGCCGCTGTGGGCAGACAGGGTAATGCAAATATGTTTGCCTTCAGTGGCTCCTCCGCAATTGGGGAAATTCCACCGGCGATCAAATTCATCACCGATGGTCTGCCAGCCCCCCAGTATTGTTAGAAACTAGAATAAAGCAAAAAAAATTATACTTTACAGTATATTAACATTAGTCTTTTCTCTCTCTCCTCCTACAGTCTCTTAAGCCTGACTTGGATCAGAGTATTAGCCAGCAATTATCCCAGCCTATTGAAAGCAGAGCTGAAGTTTCTGAGCCTCCAAAAAGAACTAGAAGACCCCCACGCAGAAACCAGCCAACCCCTGATCCACTGTTGCTGCAAGTAAAACAAGCCCTTGCAAAACCACCTGACCAGTTTGACAACCTTGGAACCCATGTTGCGAGCTGTATAAGGGTTATGGAAGAAGAACAGCAACTCCATGCCAAATGTATCATTTATGATGTTATTGTGAGTGGTAAATTAAAACAGCTGGCCAGCACAACGGTGTCACGATCAGGGCTGAGATGCTGCAGAGACCGCGGTCCTTACCTGTCCGGGTGTTCTGGCGGGGGTCTTCTGGTTGCAGCATGGCCTGGGAGTTCTAGCAGCCAATCCTGCACTAGAGGTACTTAAGGACTTTCAGGAAGTCCTTTAGTTGCCAGTGCAACTTCTAGCACAGCGTATGCTGTGAGCTAGTTCTCTTGTCATCCAGTTCCAAACTTTAGCCTCAGAATTGTAATGGAATGAGGAAGCGCTGATCTCCACCTTTTGGAGTGGTCTTTCAGATCGGATAAAAGATTACCTCGCCACATGAGATCTTCCTGCCAACCTCAATGACCTTATCTCTCTCTGTAATAAATTGGATTTGTGATATCGAGAATGGCAAAGTAAAAAGATTAAGGGAGATCATTTCAGATTTTGACCTGCCAATACTTCTGTTACTACCCCGTCCGAACCGGTAAACAATGAACCCATGCAGAATAATCAAGCTCATCTCACTATTGAGGAATGGCAAAGATGCCGGTGAGAAAATCTTTGCATGTGCTGTGGAGAGACTGGTCTTTTAGTTGCTTCCTGTTCACGTCATCTGGGAAACTTCCGCTCCTAACTGGCTCCGGAGACACCTGGTTGGGAGTTGTGTCAGCGTCTCCATCTAGAACTGAATCTGCTTTATCCATTACTCTGGAGTTAGTACAAGGTCCTAAAATTGTTCTCTCTCTCCTTGATTCAGGAGCTGCCGAGAATTTTATCACCACTGAGCTCGTCCGGAAATTTCAGATTCCAGTGTTCCCTCTCAATCATACAGTCACCCTGTCTGCAGTTAATGGTAGTCAAATCGTCAATGGGATTATTTCTCTATGAACTCAGGGTCTGATTCAGAGCCGGTCGCTCTGACAGAGCGCTCGCTCTGAAACAGGGCCGGTCTATGTTTTTTTTTAGAACGGCCTCCTGGCCGCTCGCATAGCTGTGGGTGACGCCTCCATTTGGGCAGCCACTCCCCCGGCCCACCCACCAAAGGGGGCGTGCTGTCACTCAACATCGACAGCATGCCCCCTTTGAAATGAGACCCGGAGCAACGGATTGCCCGTCGCTATCTGGGTCTCGCGCATGCGCAAACGGAGCCGGCTCCATCGTGCGCATGTGCTCTGGGCCACCATCGACCCGGTTGCGAGCGCTCAGTGCTTGTGACCAGGTCTGAATCAGGCCCTCAGCCTGTACAGGTTCGTGTAGGGGCTCTACACACAGAAACCATCCATTTCATGTCATTCCTAAAGCTTCTCATGGAATCATTCTAGGTTACCCCTGGCTATGTAAGCACACTCCCAGTATTGACTGGAGCTCCATGCAAATTCTATCTTGGGGAAATGCCTGTCATGTATCCCATCTTCCTCGTATTAAACCCATTAAAGAGATTCACGTAGCAGAGAATGTGCAGATTCCTAGCCAGTATATTTCTTTCAGTGACGACTTTTGTAAAATCGGGGCCGATACCCTGCCTCCACATCAGAATTGGGACTGCCCCATTGATTTGGTTCCTGGCAAAACCAGTCCACGAGGTCGTAAATATCCTCTGTCCTTACCTGAGGCAAAGGCAATGTCAGAATATATACAAGAAAACCTACAAAAGAGTTTTATCCGGCCTTCTTCTTCTCCAGCTGGTGCAGGCTTCTTCTTTGTGTCCAAAAAAGATAGAGGTCTGAGCCCCTGCATCGATTACCGAGGCTTAAATGACATCACTATCAAGAACCGATATCCATTACCCCTCATTAGCGAGCTTTTTGACCAAGTGAAAGGAGGCACGATATTCACCAAATTGGATTTAAGAGGGGCATACAACCTTATTAGGATATGTTCAGGCGATGAATGGAAGACCACCTTCAACACACGGGATGGTCATTTTGAATACTTAGTAATGCCTTTCGGCCTCTGCAATGCTCCTGCTGTTTTCCAAAACTTTGTAAATGAAATCTTCCAGGACTTACTGTATGTTTCAGTAGTCGTCTACTTGGATGACATCCTGATATTCTCCACCAGTATTCAAAAACATCGGTCTCAAGTGAGGGATGTCTTGCGTCACCTACGAAGGAACCACTTATACTGTTAAGTGGAGAAGTGGGTATTTGAGGTATCTTCCATTCCATTTTTAGGTTATGTCATCTCAGGTTCCGGCCTAGAAATGGATCCTAAAAAGGATTTCCGCTCCTGTCCTGAGACAACCTGATGTCGACAGTTCATTCTTCCTAGAGGTAGACGCCTCATCTGAAGCTGTGGGAGCAGTACTTTCGCAAAGATTTGAAGATCATAAAGTCCATCATCGTAGCATACTATTTCAGAAAAATATCCAGTGCCTCAGTTCTCGCCTGGCTCAATGGGCAATATTCTTTTCTCACTTTAACTTTACTCTAACCTTCCATCCAGGTTCGCTAAATCAAAAGGCAGATGCTCTCTCCAGTTCATTCTTCTCCGAGATTTCTACTGAAATACCTAAAGAAACTCCAGTTCTTGAGTCCAAAGTATTCGCTACTACCCATATTTGACCTACTCCTGGGAAGATCTTTGTGACCCCGGATCTATGTAAACAATTGTTAACTTGGGCCCATTCCTCTCGCTTTTCCAGACACATGGGCATACGTAAGACTCTGAAATTCCTACAGCGGTCCTACTGGTGGCCAGCCATGAGGTCTGAAATCACAGAATATATCTCCTCCTGCACTCAATGTGCTCAACATAAAATGTCCAGACAAGCTCCTGCAGGAACTCTGGTCCCCCTGTCTATACCAACCCATCCCTGGACACACCTATCCATTTAATACCATTTGGGTAGTGGTAGATCGATTCTCGAAAATGGTGCACTATATTCCTCTCAAGAAGCTAGCATCCACTTCTGAGTTGGCTCAACTTTTTGTTGTCAATATGTTTCGTCTTCATGGACTCCCAACCGAAATGATTTCTGATCGGGGTGTGCAGTTTGTAGCAAAATTCTGGAGAGTCCTATGTTCCGTCCTACAAGTCAAATTAAAATTTTCTACTGCTTATCACCCTCAAACCAACGGCTCTACGGAAACAGTAAACCAAGATCTCTAAACATTCTTACAGATCCACATGACATCATCTCAGCACAACTGGGCAGATACTCTACCTTGGGCAGAGTTTGCTCATAATAGTTCCTATCATTCGTCTACTGGTCAAACCCCATTTTTTATAGTTTTTGGTCTACATCCCAGAGTACCAGAGTTTAAAGAACTTCCAGTTTTCGATGTTCCAGCCGTAACCTCTACACTACAGCTCTTCTCTCGAATCTGGACTCAAGTTCATTCTTCCCTACAGAAAACTTCTGATCGATACAAATTAGGGGCTGATACTAGAAGAAGGGCTGTTCCCAACATGAAGGAAGGTGATCAAGTATGGTTATCCACTCATAATCTTTGTCTCAAAGTTCCTTCAATGAAGTTTGCACCTCACTTTATCAGTCCATTCCCCATCATTGAAGTGATTAGCCCAGTAGCCTACAGATTTAAACTTCCACCCTACCTTAAAATACCAAAGTCCTTCCACATCTCACTGCTGAAACCTCTTATCCTCAATCGCTTCTGCAAAGTTCTGCCACGCTTTCCCAAGGTCCTTACTGAGAGGGGCGTAGAGTTTGAGGTCAAGCAAATCCTGGACTCTCGATTTCATTATGGTCAGCTTCAATAATTGCTGGATTGGAGAGGTTATAGGCCTGAAGAGTGAAGCTGAGTGAGAGCAGAGGATGTCCATGCTCCTTGTCTAGTGTTTAAATTTCATTTGGAGAATCCAGAGAAACACAGGAAGTGACCAGAGGCCACCCATAAAGGAGGGGGTACTGTCATGATCGGGGCTGAGAGGCTGTGTAGACCACTGTTCTTACCGGTCCAGGTACTCTGGATGGGATCTTCCAGCAGGGGTGCAGGCTCCTGGAGATCAGCACTGGGCACAGTGAGGCTCCGGAGAGTGAGGACATCTATCGGGAGGCAGATGAGAAGGGGTGAGGCTGGCAGTGCTTCCGCACTGTAGTCTGATGGGCGCCACCATCTTGGATTCGGGTCAGGTGACTGGTTTGGCCAATCTGGTTGCAGCATGGCCTGGGAGTTCTTGCAGCCAATCCTGCACTAGAGGTACTTAAGGACTGTCAGGAAGTCCTTTAGTTGCCAGTGCAACTTCTAGCACAGCGTATGCTGTGAGCTAGTTCTCTTTGCTCCCATTTGTTCAGTTCTTTGCCCGCAGTTCCAGCTTGTATCCACCACTCTGATCATGCCACGTCCTGCCTTGTCCTGTCTATTCCTCCGGCTCCAGGTTGCCAAAGTGTGTCTCCTGAATCCGCCTTCCACTGGTGCTCCTGCCGATCCCGGTTCCGTGAGTTCCGCCGGAGTCTCCACAGTTGTTCTCTCACTCCACATGCACCTACTAACAAGTCTGCTCCTTCATCCTTGCCATTCATGAGTTATAACCCTCTAAGACCTGCTGCATTTTAGTACCAAAAGGCAATCCTACGAACTTCATCCGACTCTACTCCGACTCCGAGCTCTAGTCAAGGCGTGACAAACGGGGTTGACGAGTGAGCCTCTAATCCCATCCACGGCCCATACGTCCCATGGTTATACAGTACTGCATCCCATTCCTACCCACCACCAAGCTCCCAGGCCACAGGAAGAATGGGGCCAACCATATCCCACCCCACACCCCATCCCACTTACATTACTCCCGAAACCACCAACCCCTCCACATCCTCCTCTTCTGAGGTTCTGTACAGAGCCAAGTTGGCAGAGGATGATGAGACTCCACAATTTTTAAATTTTTCAACTTATATTAATATTACAGTATCAGTCAGTTTTTCCTCTCCCAATACCTGTTGCATGGTATGCAGTGCGGATGATGCGGATTGGACAGGGTCACTAAACACATGGCGCAAGAACAGATTGTTGTTTGCCGGGCCCTCAAATCTGCACTTGCACCATGTGCTTCTTGGCCTGTTCAATCCGTCATCTGACACACCGTGTACCATGCAGCTGGCTATCTATTGGGCAACAAAAAATTGTTATTTTAATATACAAACCGTATTGGTTTTGATAAACATTAAAAACCAGCCATGTTGGTTTTGCTTATAAGTTTCAATATTTTCCACATTATTTACAGCCATGTTGGTTGTTGCATTTAACAAATATGAAAAAAAAAAAAAAAAGTTTTTTTTCACCAAAAAAAAACTGTGTAGTGTTTTTACTCACCTTGAAATAGTCGCACTTCAGGTCATTCACTATAGATTTGCTGGTGTCCGGGATGATGCACCCCACCACCTGGGCGGAAATGAAGGTTCCAAACTTCAGGTCTTCAAAAGACCATCCTGTAGCCAGGTACCTCAAGGTAGCCACCAACCTCTCCTCAGCCGGAATGGCCCTCCTTATGCTGGTGTCCTGCCTCTGGATATAGGGGGTCACCAGACCCAACAACTCCTGGAAGGTGGCATCATCCAAACGCAGGTAGTTGCGATAATCGTCCGGGTTGTTCTCCCTAATCTCCATCAGCAGGGGCATATGGGAGCGAGTCTCCCTCCTCGTCAACCACTCCTTCGTCCAGCACGACCTCATCCTCCTCCTCTCCTCAGCTCCTTCACCTGTTAGCTTCAAATAGCCATAGGCTAGCAGAAGCTTATAGTGATAGGAATCCATCAGCAGACAATAGAAAGCAGATAAATCACACTTTGTAAAAGGCAAGCCTTAAAACAAAGCAGAGCACAATAGCAATGTACAGCATTCAGCAGGTTATAAAACTAAGCCTCACTAGTCACAGAGCATAGTATGCACAGACCAAATGGTGGCTGCATTTTATACCCCTAGATAAGCCCTCCCCTATTCAGATTCCAGCATATTCATCGTGAGGTTTTTGGCTGTAAACGATCCATCCTTAACGATTAGCAATCGGATGCGATGCATCGGTATCGTATGCTCGTATGTACAATCGTGTACACCATCATATAGGGATGGTGTACACAATTGTATAGAGAATTTCAAGGGAAGAATCTCAAGGGAAATCGTACAAGACATCTGAACGTTAGGAAATCGCACCATGAATGGCCGGCATTAGAATACTCACCAACATGCATCAGGATGTAGACCATTGGGATTCTGGAGCCAGCATTGTCACCACCAGGATTCTGACCGCAGGGATCGTGTAGCCAACCCCTTTATCAAACTTGTGCATAAAACAATGAAGTATAGTTCACCTTTCATTTGAGTACATTTTTCATTAGTCACAATAACTTCCCGAGCAATGATCTCTTGGGAAGCTAAGCATGCCTCTTGCGTGTAGGAGGAAACACCACCATTGGCAGCACGCTTAGTTACTACTGGCACAAGCTCACTGAAATAATTTTTCAAGAGGAGAAAAGAATGAATCCAGCATGTATGTAAGTATAGCATATCTGTCTAGTAAGTTAAGTAGCACCCCCAACCTCCTAACATGGTAGCCTGCTGCACTGGAATAAAAATAGCAATAAGGGCATAGCCTTTGAAATTCATTATGACTTTATTTTACTGCCCATAAATTATACATGCTGCATGCTAAACGGAGTGGAGGGCTGGACTGCACACCCTAATCTTAAACATAATAAGAGGTGCTACCATGCTAAGACCTTTAGTCCCATGCTGAAAAAAGAACATACAGGTGCACTCTCTAAGGCTAAAGCACTAAGAATACTGACAATCAAAACATTTATAATAAACTCTAACAAGTAACATGGGGTTTTAAAACTCCATGTTAATTGTTAGAGTTTATTATAAATGTTTTGATTATTCTTTATTCTTAGTGCTTAGAGGGTGCACCTGCATTTCTTCTTTTTTTCTACATGATACATGCGGCAGAGCAAATACTGTAGTTCACATGCATGCAATATTTGTATGCAGACATGCAGCATACGTAATTCATATGCATCTGGACAGTCTGATGACATAGGGACCCATTCTGAGTTGGAAGTATTCGTGGGAGCTTTTGTGTTCGGTCACAGCAGCCTAGTTTTGTGTCTGAGTCGTTCCGCCCACTGTTTTACATTTTGCAGCAGCAGACATCATTAGTATTGGCACTTGAACCCACCCTATGCGGGGTGCACACGATTTGTCTGAAACTGGCATCCCTAGCTGATGTACTAGCTGTTGCCCGCAACTTCGCCCACAATAAAATCGCTTTTGAAAACATTTTCTTAAATTGAGGCCGTGTCGCGGGAGTGGCCCACATGATCAGCAGCGCTATACACATTGGTGGCAGCAGCAGCAGTGACCAATGTCACTCTGTGCCCTGTACACATACTGCTATGTAGTCTATCCTATTCAAGTGAACGCAGGCCCAAAGCACCTCTAAAATCCACCCAATAGCAGCCGCATGCATGATGCCCCACCTACAGTATCTCTTGCATTGATGATGTCAATAGATTTTGCTTTTCTTATTGCTCAGCTTTAACTTGATGGATCGAGATGAAACAAAGTGCAGGTTATTTCTAGGAGTTTTCACTATAAAATTGTGCAGTTTTCATGATAATCAGTTCAGTAGTTTTTGCGCCAAATTAGAACAAACAGACAGACACAACATTCTTATTATATTAGTATAGATATATATCTATATATACTATGTTATTGTTATCATTTTTAGGGCTCTATTTACTACAATCCGCATTTGTAATGCAGATTGTAGTGTGATATTACCGACTGAATACGCATTGCGAATTCAGGCAAAATCACAGGGATTTACTACAAATCCCTTGCAGGGACAGAGCTTGTCACAGCCCCGCCCCAGCGACCCCCCCCCCTCCCCCCTGCGATGCCACCCTCCCTTAATTACACTTACCTGCGTGATCCGGGCCCCGGTGATGTCCTCCATGTCCTCTGCTCAGCTGACATCCCATACTGCACTGGGACCCTGTCAGGTGATGACTTGAACCCAGTGCACCATGGGAGACCAGCTGACCAGAAGGGAGTCATCACCGGAGCCCCAATCACCGGTCCCTGGAATCAGGTAAGTTTGTTTTTTTTTTTTACTTTTTTACTATTTTTTACAGTGAATCAGCATGTGGTCTGTTTAGACCTCACAGCTGATCACTGGGGCCGGCTCCGGGCTCTGCTCTACCTGTTAGAGTGGAGCAGGAGTCCAGAAATCGGGGGAGACCCTGGATAACGCCACCTCCAGGTGACATTATTATCACAGGGCTTTCCCCGGTATTTTTTCACAATTTATTTTTAGTAACTTTGGCCAGATCACATTTCCCATTACAATTATGGGAAATGCGATCTGATTACTAAAAATAAGTGATACTTAGGGGTTGGAGTAGCATTTTACGAATTCTACTCCAATTGCCCTTTAGTAACTGTAGTTGATACTAAAATAATGTGAAAAGGTTGTGAAAACAGCCATTTTCACTTTATTTTAGTAAAAATTATTTTAATAAATAGAGCCCTTAGTCATGTGCATTTAAAAGTTTATTTACAGTTTGATTTTGGCATTTTAACTTCAACTTAATTAAAAAAGTAACTTAGCTTGTCATCTATATCTTACTTCTATACTTCCCAGTGATGCCAACTTCACTTTCACATCACATGATCAATGGACCCACAACACACACACACACACACACACACACACACACACGGTGCATTTCATTTTGTTTTAAATTACTCCAAAGCTATTTTCTTTTTACTGTTGTATAAACAAGGAATTGAAGGGTAAAATACTTAAAACTTAATGCCATAGTGCTAATGTGTCTTTTAAATCACGTCAGCAGCAATCACTGCATTATAATTAACAATTTATTGAACCAGCAATAAAATGAACATCACATTACTTCTTAAAGCAGTAGCATAAAATGGCTAATAAATAGCAGAGGGAGACAAATTGCAGAGTAATAGAAATTTTCTAAAGATTTATGGGGTGTAGAAAGATAGATGTGCTATTAGCCAGACCGCCTATACTTGACAAAATTCTTTTACAAAGACATAGTAACCACTGGTGTCATAGTTCACCATTCTAAGTGGTTTACCTAAACTTCTGCCCATTCCTGCTCTAGAAGATGTTCTTTACTGTAGTTTGAAATATTCACTGTATTATATGTTGATAGAACATTAAATGAATCTGATGAATAGATTAAACAGCAATGTACCCTCGTACTTAATAGTAGTCCCGATTTTGCACTATAGTCACAATTTTCATCACCCAAAAGGGGCATTAATGATTTAAAATGGCTGTGGTTTAGGCTAATTCGGGACTTATAATTGCCAGGCATAATAGGGGACTTTGTATGAGTCCCCTATGGGAGATCCTGAAAGTGGAGGTCGTAGTGACAAGAAAGAGGGGTCATGTTGCCACAAATTGTATCACAATGGCCTTGTCCCCAGTGTAAAATGATGTGACTAGCTACCGAAAGGTGGGGCCATGATTACATGACAGTGAATCGCATCATTATAACCATGCCCACTTCACTGTAAAAGTGAACTGAGTGTGGAAAGGTTATGTTCTCTCACAATATCTCTGGAGAAATACCTGAAATTTTGTACTCCCATGGAAATTTCGGTATAGTATACAGTATGTTGTATGACAGTATATGTTGGCAGAAATGTGTTTCATACTTGTCTACTCTCCCGGAATGCCCAGGAGACCCACATAATTTTGGTGATATTTCCCTCACCCTGGAAATGTAAATGCAAACTCCTGGATCCTGCACACTTCCCCAGTGAAATTGGTCAGCGTAGCTATGATGACCTCCACTGTACAAGGCCAAGAATTGTGACATTGCTCCTCCAAACAGCCATACCCCATCCACGACATAAGGGACACCCACCCCCACGCTGTATGGGGGTTAATTACAAGAGGGCACACTGTCTGACTGTTGTTGCTACCCCCATCACAGAATTGGGATCTTTTTCTAAGAGGCTCTTCCCCTGATTGTTACATATACAGAGAGGCATTTATCATATCTTTCATGGTGGAGTACAACATACAGAGACTCTCTCCTTCCCCCTCCTTCCACTCAGTCCTGTCCCTGCAACTTTTGTCACTTCAGGCACAGACAGTAATGCCTCTGGCTCTGCACTTACTTGCTGCACCAGTTTTTTTCATGGCTGTTTTTTCTCCAATATGACGGGGGCTTCTTACAATAGCCCCTTGCTTCCAGTGGGTTTCTCCTTCTCTTCACACAATAGGGGTAACTCACAGTGCGCCTTTGCTTAAAGGGACTTACACATTGCAATATATATACTGAAGGCGGTACATGGCTTCCAGCGACGCAATCTGCTGTGCACCATGTGATCTACCACCTGTGGTCCCATCCTAAAACCAATTGCATCAAGACATGGGAAACTTGAATCTTATTCAGGTCCAAAATCATCCAAAATAGCCATGGCTAAAACACATTCATACTTGCCGCACAGCCAGGCCCCTTCACAGTGAGGCAGTTAGCCTGCGTCTCTGCATTCTCTCTCAGGCTGTGACACCCGAAAAGTCCCTTTTTCCACTAATAATTCAAAGTGCAAAATGAGGCTAAACAATTCTTGATTATTTCTGTCTAGTTCCTGTTCTTCCTCAGACAGAACCACATTGGCACATAAATGTATGGGCCTCCATGACATGTACAACATTGCATTTGCACTAGACAGCATATGTGTTGTGCATTGCAAAGCATTTACAGTATGTTTACTGTACGTGGCATGTATATGGTACCAACACTATTTTTTTTCAAAAACACTTCTTCTACCGTTGTTACTAGTATAATTTAACACTCCATCTGGATTATTATTATTATCATCCTTTATTTATATGGCACCACAAAGGTTCTGCAGCACCTATCACAGTAAATAATTGAGCACACAAGAAAAACAGTTATTAGCAGTGCAGAACAATGCAGGACAAGGTCATGGTTTATAAACATAGCTGCATAACACAAGCAGCAGGGCGTCAGCAACCAAGTGTTAGGTGCCAATTGGGTAGTTAGGAGTAAAAGATAGTATAAGTAGGGGAAGGATAAGCATGTGAGAGATGAGGGCCCTGCTCATGAGAGCTTACATTCTAAAGATGAGGGGAAGACAGACAGGGGTGACACAGATGGGGTAGATAGTGAGGAAGGAGCATGGAGCAGTGGGTTAGGATTAGGGATGTGCGCCGACCCCCGTGTTTTGGTTTTGGATCTGTATCTCTTCGTGTTTTGAATCTGGATTCGGTTTTGCCATAACCACCTCTTGTGTGCTTTGGTTTTGGGTTTGGATCTGCATTTTTTTTTTTTAATTTATAAAAACTGCTAAAATCACATAATTTGTTTTTCTTTTTTGTTCCTACAGTATTATGAACCTCAATAACATTAATTTCCACTCTTTTCAGTCAATTTTGACCACCTTGTAGCTCACAATATTGTTTTCATCCAGTTTAGACCCAAAATTTGCACCAAACTAGCTGGCTGACTAAGCTAAGCAGCAGCAGTAGGCGGTACTAACACGTGGCAGTTCAACTTCCAACATGGCACATCAGGAAACAAATGTTTTTATTATTCAAGAGGCTTGAGGGAGTTGGAGTATGTATGTAGTTGAAGGCAGGGAAAGGAAGATTTGATTAGTAGTAAATTTAATTAAATTTTTTGATTCTGAAGCAAATTTATGAGGAAGGAGGGGAGGGGAGGAGGGAAGGTATTTACAAAATATATTTAAATCATTCACATCAGTCCTTGCCCCAGAAGAACCTTGAGCACTATGCCTGCTGCTGCTGGGAGTGGATTTTCATCCCAAAAGGGGACCATGAAGACTACTAGTAGTACTTTAAAAATCAATTGACTGTTAAACAATCCTTTTTAACGGGGAGCAAGTATGATAGTTTTCACCCAGTTCCTAGCGGATCACTGATGCCATAACATCTATGCTGGTATTAAATGTGCATCCAATATCCATCAATAATGCAGTAGGTTTTAGACAGTTAATTGAGGTCCTGTGTCCCCGCTACCAAATCCCATCAACTTCACTAAAAAAGCAATTCCCAACCTATACAGGGACATTAAAAAAAACTTAATTAGTGGCCTCCAAAATGCCGTTGTACTCACTGTCCACTTAACCACAGATATGTGGACAAGCTGAACAGTGTAAACACAAGATTTAAGATATAAGGTTTAAGTTGTCATGACCAGGGTTTCCTGGCACAATGGACGACTGGTATTACCTGTGAGGGTGCTGTGGCGAGGTCCTTCCGGCGGTAACTCCATAACTTCTCTGGATTTCATCTCACCAGTGCCAATCAGTAAACTGTCATCTTGTCTGCAGCCTTGAAGAGACCATTTGGATTACAAAGACTTTTTAGTTCTGCCACTAGCTGGACATTACCCATTCATACTTCACTACAGTTCTAGTCATCACTTCCCTCTCTATATTTTGGACTTCATATTATTCGTGTACATGTCTGCAAGTTCACTCATTAAAAAGATACTTTTCAGTTTAAGTATGTTCAGCTGTCTGCTCCTATTACCACCCTGGGTCCACAACAAACCCAGATCCTAACATAAGTCATACGTTGTGTACCCAATGGACACAGATCTGAAGAAATGCAAAGAGCTGTTGGTAAGCAAATTGTTAGCTCAAGTGGCACATGATGCAGCAATGGATTCTCCTCCAGTTTCTCCAGCAAGTGCATCTGCCGAGAAAAAACGAAACTTTCCCAAAAGACCCACTCGTGATGCAGTCAACACAAAATACAAAAACTTTTTAGATGGATGCGTTGCAAATGACTTAACAGGGAAGAGATTCTTAGATGGTTAAGGTTCCGGCCTCTACTTGCTCTGGCTTTACAAAGGATACAGATGACTTGAAAATTGTTGTACGGATTTGGGTAGAAATAATTCCACACATCAGAAGTGGATTTTCTTGTCTTGTGCCCAGGCATGACAATGGGCTTTTCTTTATCATGGGCAATAACTTCCACTGGTGCCTGATTTACACAAACACCATCCTCATCAAAAACATCCTTATTAGCGCCAGCAACACATATATCCTGCTCATCCTTGTGTACTTCCACAGAAGCATCCTCGATTTCTATGTCAGCATGTTCACTTGGGCTTACATCATCATAAGAGGTAGAATCACAAGTCATAAATTAAGCCTTTCCTTGCCACATCATGTGATGAAAGGCATATTGCCAATTTTACTGCATGTCTTTCAGCAGCTAACTTTCCATTTTATGTTTTTTTCTTTACCACTGTAAAAGATTGGTTCTTGATTGTAGATGCCCTGACTTAAGCCCTGTATGTCCTTGGGCATCGGCTTTAGTAAATGATGTAGATGGACTAGAATCATCATGACTGGTGGCACTGGCAGCAGCTCCAGCACTATGTGGTTCCTGCTCTCCTCACAACTGATCATTCTCCATATCAACAAACATGAATTAAGTGGGGTACAGCACACATGTCAATTCATACCAACTTTAAATATTACACTGCGGTATCAATGACCTACAGTGTCACATGATTTTTTAATGAATAAGAAAAGAATAACACACTGCACTACCACTTACAGTGTCACAATATTTTTTATGAATAAGAAAAGATTAACACACTATGCTGCCACTTACAGTGATGTCATTATGTTTTATATATAATGTATGTTATTAGCACTGTGTTGTGGTCTTGTAGTCGGATTGTAGACTAATCATTTTCTCACAATTGATGAAAGAAGTGAAAAGTTGAATATTAGACTGTGCTACCACTTACAGTGTCATGATATTTTTAACGAATACACTTCATTTCCCACCTACAGTGTCACAATATTTTTTACGAATACACTGCATTTCCACTAACAGTGTCACAATATTTTTTATGAATACACTGTGTTTCTAGTAACAGTGTCACAATGGGCCTGATTCAGACCCACTCGCGAGCGGCTGTCCGCTCGCAAGTGGGTCGATGGTGCGCATGCGCGAGAGGCGACGAGCAAAGGACTTTCCTTCGCTCGTAGTGTCTGATCAAAGAGGGCGTGCTGTCGATGTTGATTGACAGCACGCCCCCTTTGGTGGGCATGCCGGGGGCGTGCCTGCCAGACGGAGGCGTTCCCAAGGGAACGCCTACCGTCAGAAGCCGGCCCCACTGACATCACTAGTGATGTCAGTGGGAGTGATTTTGGCTCTGATAGAGCCAAAATCACTCTTGGCCTTGCGGTTGAGAAACTCAACCGCAGGCTTCTGCTCGCACTGGGGATGGTCACGACGGTCAAGACCATCGCGACCATCATCCTGCACGCTCGTATAGGCTGTGGGTGGTGACCCACAGCTATACGAGCGTCCAGGAGGACGCTCCATAATTATGGAGGTGGGCCCTGATTCAGAGCGAGCGCTCTGGTCACAGCGTCCGGCTCTGAATCAGGGCCAATATTTTTTACAAATACACTGCGTTTCCACTAACAGTGTCAATATTTTTAACGAATACACTCTGGCCCTGATTCAGAGCTGGACGCTCTGACAGAGCGCTCACTCTGAATCAGGGCCGTCCCACTGCATTTTTAGAGCTGCCTCCTAGCCGCTCGTATAGCTGTGGGTGACCACCCACAGCTATAGCGAGTGGCCAGGAAGATGGTCGTGATGGTCAAGACTATCCCAACCATCGGGTTATTATACACTACGCTACTACTTACAGTGTTACAAACAATACGTGTATGAATATTACAGTGCGGTCTGACTGGCAGCGTCACAGTAAAAAAAAAATAATAATAATATAGTACACTGATGTCTAGCACAAAAAAATATATATATAATTTTTTTATTAATTATATTATTAGCTTTTATGTTTTTATACACTGGGCATCCGTGGACAGACAGAGCACTCCTGGATGGACACAGCAGCCCCTGCCCCCGGATGGACACAGAAACCCCTGGATGGACACAGCAGCCCCTACCCTAGATGGACACAGCAGCTCCTGCCATGGATGGACACAGCAGCCCCTGCCCTAGATGGACACAGCAACCCCTGGATTGACACAGCAGCCACTGCCCCTGGATGGACACAGCAACCCCTGGATGGATACAGCAGACCCTGGATGGACACAGTAGCCTCTACCCTAGATGGACACAGCAGCCCCTGGATGGATACAGCAGCCACTGCCCCTGGATGGACACAGCAACCCCTGGATGGACACAGCAGCTCCTGGCTGGACACAGCAGCCACTGCCCATGGATGGACACAGAAACCCCTGGATGGACACAGGAGCCCCTGCCCTGGATGGACACAGCAGCCCCTGGATGGAAACAGAAGCCTCTGGATAAACACAGCAGCCCCTGCCCTAGATGGACACAGCAGCCCCTGGATGGACACAGCAGCCACTGCCCCTGGATGGACACAGCAACCCATGGATGGACACAGCAGCTCCTGGCTGGACACAGCAGCCACTGCCCCTGGATGGACACAGAAACCCCTGGATGGATACAGGAGCCCCTGCCCTGGATGGACACAGCAGCCCCTGGATGGACACAGAAGCCTCTGGATAGACACAGCAGTCACTGCTCCTTAATGGACACAGCAACCCCTGGATGGAAACAGCAGCCCCTGCCCTGGACAGATACAGCAGCCCTTGGATGGACACAGAACATCTGTTCACTACACTCTCCACAGCCGGAGTAACATGGTGCCGATGACCAGGTACCTTTATGGTATCAAAAACCCATGAGAATCTGGGAGGTGACATTTTGCTTCGTATTTGGATCCGCGTAAGATGGGAACCCCCGAGCCATGCTCGGATCTTGGCTCGTAACGTGAAGTTTGGATGAGTCCGGTTCTCTGAGAACCGGACTTGCTCATCCCTAGTTAGGATATATGCTGCAGAATGTGTGTTTTAAGATGACCTTATGTTATGTCAAAAGTTCTTCGTTCATCTGTCTCTATAACAAAAAAAGATTTTATTTACTGTATGTGTTATTTACATGCGAAATGTACAAAATAAAGTTGTTGAACTCTAATTTTTGTCTGTTACATTATAGCATCCAAATACATCTAGCTAAAAACGCAGATATTATGGGACTGTCCCGCCATCCTAATAGTGAATAATTTTGCCCCAGCTGCTGGGTGCTGGGTGCTATGCCCTGCTCCTGTGAGTGGGTGCTTCTCACATGCAAGACCCACCCACAAGGAAGTGCAGCCATGCCCAAATTGCTGTGGTCATGCCCCCTCCAGGATGTTGCTGAAGCCGGGCCCCGGATTTCTCTTGGCAGCCCTGGAGGTGACAGGCAGAGACAGGAGGGAGTGAGTCTTAGTGGTGGGGTAGCAAGACCATGGAGGGAGAGAGGTGGTTGAGAGTGGAGGAACAGGAAAGGTGGGGGAGAGAAGCAGAGTGTTGGAACTGACACTGAGGAGAGAAGAAAGGGGAAACAGCAAGTGGAGGAGACTAGAAGGGGTAGATAGGGGTGGAAAGTAGGTACAGTAGAGGATTATGTGGACACTGAGTAAGGGGAGTGGTTGAAGTAAAGGTGTTCATGCTGTGGATGATGTAATAAGTGAGATGAAAACTGGAGTGGAGGCTGTGTGATATAGAGACAGTGTGAAAGTTAAATGTTCAAAAATACAGGTTAAAGCACAGTGCTTCTAACATTTGAGCACAGCTACAAAAGTGAAATATAAGTATGTGAGTAGTGGTTGCAGGAATTAGTTGCTAAAATAAACAATGTTTAAAGTGGATAGATGTGATGCAATGGAAAAAGGCAAGACTAAATGGATTTTCCGTAGTATGAAGGCAAAAATTACATTGTACATAGGCTCGCTCTGAATCAGGGCTGTGGGTGACCACCCACAGCTATAGCGAGCTGTGGGTGACCACCCACAGCTATAGCGAGCGGCGATCGGGCTTGCGATGAGACCCTTGCGGTAGGGTCTCGCTGCCGCAAGCCCTGGAGTGCTTTTGGCTCTATCAGAGCCAAAAGCACTCCCACTGACATCACTAGTGATGTCAGTGGGGCCGGCCCCAGACGGTAGGCGTTCCCATGGGAACACCTCTGTCTGGGTAGCCACGTCCCCGGCACGCCCACCAAAGGGGGCGTGCTGTCAATCACCATCGACAGCATGCCCCCTTTGGTGCGAGATCCATAATGACGGCTTGGCCGTCGTTTTTTGGGTCTCGCGCATGTGCACGATGGAGCCGCCTCCGTCATGCACATGCGCAATTGGGCAACATCGACCCACTTGCGAGCGCTCAGCGCTCACGAGTGGGTCTGAATCAGGCCCATTGTACAGAACTGATCCAGTCAGAGTTAGAGTGATCCAGTGTATACTTGCTGTTGCAGCATTCCAGGTTCCAAGATCCTTTCTTCCAGTGATACTCTCCTAGTGTTACCCATGGTGTGTGTGTATACAGTACGTCATCAAAGTACTATCTCTGAAGTGTCATCATCCTGTGCCAGTTCTGCATCTGGAACCACAGTGTGTGTACTTAGTACATCATCCAAGTACAATCTCCTAGTGCCATTCTCCTTTGCCAGTTCTGCGTCTGGAACCACAGTGTGTGTACTTAGTATGTCATCCAAGTGCAAACTCCTAGTGCCATTTTCCTCTGCCAGTTCTGCGTCTGAAGCCACAGCGTGTGTACTTAGGGCCTGATTCAGAGCCGGACGCTCTGACAAGAGCGCTCGCTCTGAATCTGGGCCCTCCCACCTAAAATTGGAGAAGCCTCCTGGCCGCTCGCATAGCTGTGGGTGACCACCCACAGCTTATGTGAGTGGCCAAAAAGATGGTCGCGATGGTCTTGACCATCGCGACCATCGGGCTTGCAATGAGACGCTGTGGTAGGGTCTCGCTGCCGCAAGCCCAGGAGTGCTTTTGGCTCTATCAGAGCCAAAAGCACACCCACTGACATCACTAGTGATGTCAGTGGGGCCGGCCCCAGATGGTAGGCGTTCCAATGGGAACGCCTCCGTCTGGGCAGCAACGCCCCCGGCATGCCCACCAAAGGGGGCGTGCTGTCACTCACCATCGACAGCATGTCCCCTTTGGTGCGAGACCCATAGCGACGGCTTGGCCATCGCTATGCGGGTCTCGCGCATGCGCACGACGGAGCTCCCTCCTTCATGCTTATGTGCACTAGGGCACCATCAACCCACTTGCGAGCGCTCAGTGCTCGCGAGCGGGTCTGAATCAGGCCCTTAGTACAGTACTGTCACGTTCGGGCTAGGGTGGTCCCCTGTAGAGGAATTAGAAGATGTGGACCCAGGTTGAGAATGGAATCTGAGGCGAGGGGCCGGATATATGCCTTCCTTATCCACACGTAGCGGATATTGGCTAGACCTGACCAAAAGCGTAGAGTCTAACTTACTGGGAGGTGTTCACCAGTGACCCCTACAAGCAGGATTTTGGCTTAAGCTGCACCCAGAAAGCAGGTCGCAGCCCTTTGTTCTGGTATCCAGCACAAGTGAGAAATGGAAGTACACTATCACAGGGAAAGCACAGGAGAATGATATTGGAAGTTTTGCACTTGGGTTACGTAATGGGTACACACCCCATTGATCCAGATGCAGGGCTGACACAGAAGAATGGTACTAGGAGATTTTACTTGGATGATGTATTAAGTACACACACTGTGGCTTCAGACACAGAACTGGCACAGGAGAATGGCACTAGGAGTTCGTACTTGGATGATGTACTAAGTACACACACTGTGGCTTCAGATGCAGAACTGGCACAGGAGAATGGCACTAGGAGTTTGTACTTGGATGATGTACTAAGTACACACACTGTGGTTCTAGATGCAGAAATGGCACAGGATTATGACACTTTGGAAATAGTATTTGGATGACTGAGTACGCACACACACCATGGGTAACACTAGGAGAGTATCACTGGAAGAAAGGAGCTAGGAACCTTGAATGCTGCAAAAGCAAGTATACACTGGATGTAACGATGTTGTACAAGCAACTTCCTTTTGTCTGGAGCCAGGCTAAATACCTTAAGGTAGAGGTCCATTGGAGGATAGTGTCAGCTGACAGCAACCAATGCTACCGTTGGATAAAGGGCAATCAGGTGATGTAGACTGTCATAGCTGCGCCCATGGCGGTAACCACAGGAACCAAATCACGGAGCGAGCACATGGATGTCCTAGCAAACCCCAGGTATAATTCTCAGTGTGTCACTCGCCACCGCACCTGGCATCTGACCGCTCGAGAGATCAGGGGAAACTAGCACTGAGGTGAGTAATGGCCGATCCTAGACCGCAACTTGACACAAGGTACCAGCATCTGATGGGAACAGTAGTGGCAAATTACCTAAAACTATTTTTCAAAGCTGTGCTATTGGAATCAAGGTTCAAGGATCAAGGAACTTGTATCATCTTCCATTTCCACTTCTTTATAGACAAGGGAGATACTTAGACCGGGGTAGATTGCCCTCAACAGTTTTGGTGAATATCAGTACATTATTCTTTCATTGTACCAGTACTTTTTTTCATAGAAAAAAAGCACAGAATATATTTTTTGCAATGAACATCCCATAGTGTACCTCCCAACATTTGATTTTACTACCGTAATCAGGATGCTTACTTAACCCCTTCAAAAAGGGCATCATCATACTCTTCCCTGGAGACAGCTCTAAGTTGCTTCTGGCAGAATGGTAGTGAACAGTATACACCTTCCAACATATTGTATACCTGCTATGTTAGGAACAGGTCAAGTATTAAGCACAGTAGCAGACTGTATGTAATATTTAGACACCATATATCAGTCAGTCAGTAATTTTATCTGCCCTGAAAGTTTTCTTTCTCCAGCAATTACTAGTGGTTAGAATCAATTGTCTGGGAGATAGGGCTATGGGCATGAGTGTTAACAGGACAACTCGAATGGAACATGTGCTCATCAGCTTCGTCTTACTTTCTTAACTGGTAGTACATGAGGACTGTTCCCTTTTACTATTTGTGTAATACCAAAAGAGCATTGATATGATTTGTAAGTTGTTTTAAGGTACAGCGTAATTTATGTTGCATGTCATTTAATGTATTTTGTGTATGATCCTAAATTGTTATTTCATTTCCTTGCAAAGATTTTGATGAATTAATGCTTCAGTCTTATGTTTCCAATGTAACTTAGTGGCTTGACTATAATGTTATTAATGTGACTGGGTTTATTTTTTTTATCCCACAAACTGACTGGCCTAAGACCAGATAGGGACTAAAAGACTGTCCATGCATTCAAAGCACATAATTATCCCTTTCTGTATGCGCCCAAATCCAAAAAGATTTCACTGAGTAGCCAAAAATTTTGTACCCAGTATTAATGATGTCAAGTTTCATCAGTGTTTCAACAGCAGTTTTCAGTTCTGGCTAATGCCTCAATTGCCATATTGCCAGTACAGTAAGGCCTGACAATGTCTCCACCATAGGCTGTTAAACTACAGTACAGCCCAGACATTCTTGGTTGCAAGTATTTTATTAAATTGACCAGTATATATTTCGGTATACAGTCATTTCCGTATCTGATTTTTCACCAGTAAAATGGCTTATGTACAATTGATCTGTCCTAATGCACCATAAATTAATGTAAAAATTGATGAAGCTTGTGTGTTTTCTGGACTCCTAATTGGGAATATGTCATTATTCATTATGCATAATTAGACTTCCGAGTTCTATATTACTCTAGATTACCGCCCTGATCTTTAATAAATCAGCATTATTGCAATGTAAGTAAGATGCACATAATACTTTGATATTCTTTTCTCTAGACCTAAACAGCAAATGCCACATCCGTCTTTTCTGTATATCTGATGTTAGGTCATGATTGGAATAATTAGTGCAGTATGCAGGTAAAGAAGATAATGAACAAGTAAAACTGCTTCTAGATGGCATCTGCAAACCATGTTATGTCACATTATTATAAGATCTGGTGATAATATAAAAAAGATGAGGGGTATTTATCAAGATTTGCAAATTGACCGCAGTACTTTTAAATGATTTGTGATGAGAAAACATAGAAATGGGACCAATGTATTGCTGCTTCTGTGCGGGGGCAGTGCTGGAGAAAAGCAGCACTAATAGCAGCTAACGTTTGCACTGCTGTGTTCTGTCCCAGCAGTATTGGTTCGCACATATGCACTTAGAGAGCCAGTGGTTCTATACGGATTCCTCCTCACACTCTGGGAGCTCTATTCAGTAGTGGGTCAAGCTCAGAGGTTAATAAATAGCACAACTGCAACGTCCCCAACTTATTGTATGGGGACTGTGGTGTGCTCCAATACTTACAGTAGCTCAGGAGATATTTGTATTATATCCTATGTTATAGGCTTAATAAATAGCCCTTTCGCTTACTGAAATTTACTGGTATTCATTAGAGATGAATGGGAACCGGACCCACCCGAATTTAGGGGATCCAGGGTGATCCGAGCACAGCTCGGATCTCCCTGCCTGCTTTGGCTCCCTGACCTGAGGCAAAACCTCGCGACTCCTGTGTCGAGTCGCGAGGTTTTGTTTTCAGCGGGCTTAACACTGATTGGCTGAGAGAGCCGTCTGTCACGGCTCTCAGCCAATCAGCGTTAAGCCCATTGAAAACACTACATAGAAAGAAAAAAAGATGGTGCCTGCCATCCCCCGCTGCCGACACCGCCGGCACCCCCACTGGCAGCATCCCACACTCTGCCGACACCACCGCTGACGACACTCCTGCACTGCTGCCCAACATACTGAGGACACCGTCAGCGACCCCCACACTGGTGACACTGCCGACACTCCCACAGTGAGGACACCACCAGCACCCCTGCACTGCCGACACAGTCAGCAAACCTGCACGGAGGACACCGTTGGCACCCCCGCTCTGCCGACACTGCCGGTACCCTTCACTGAGAACACTACCAGCACTGCCATTCCATGTACTGAGGACACTGCCAGCAACCCCCGAACTGCCGACACAGCAAACCTGCAAGGAGGACAACGCTGGCACCCCCGCACTGCCGACACAGCCAACAAACCTGCACTAAAGACACCGCAGGTACCATCGCACTGCCGTCACAGCCAGCAAACCTGCACTAAGACACCGCTGGCACCCCTGCACTGCCGACACAGCCAGCCAACCTGCACTAAAGACACCGCTGGCACCCCCACACTGCTGACACAGCCAGCAAACCTGCACTAAGACACCGCTGGCACCCCCGCACTGCCGACACAGCCAACAAACCTGCACTAAAGACACCGCGAGCACTCCCGCACTGCCGACACAGCAAGCAAACCTGCACTAACACACCGCTGCAGCCCCGCACTGCTGACACAGCCAGCAAACCTGCACTAAAGACACCGTTGGCACCCCCACACTGCCGACATCACCGGTACCCTTCACTGAGTACTAAAGACACTGCTGGCACCCCAGCACTGCCGACATCACCGGTACCCCTCACTGAGTACACTGCCAGTACAGCATCACTGCCATTCCACAGTCAGCAACCCCGCTCTGCCAACACTGCTGTCACAGTAAGTGCACTATTGGTGTATCCAACCCACACTGTATAACACACTGTATCCATGTTGGAAATTAGAAACTGAACTGCCACTTGTTAGTGCCGCCCACTGTGTCACTTAGCTTAGTCAGCCAGCTAGCTGGATGCAACCTTTTGGCCTTAACTAGATGAAGCAAATAATATTGTGAGGTGGTCAAAATTGATTGGAAATTACTGGAAATAAATGTTATTGAGGTTATTTATACTGTAGGAACAAAAATAGGCCCATTTTATGTGATTTTAGCTGACTTTATGATTTTTTAAGAAAAAATCCAGATCCACAACCAAAACACGAAAACAAAACACAGAGGTGAGGTTTTGGCAAAACCAATCCACTCCAAAACCAGGGTAGATCCAGATCCAAAACCAAAACACGGGGGTCGGCGCACATTTCTAGTAATCATGCAGGATCTGCCATTTCCGCATGCATACCGTGGATGAAGGGCTCCATAAATAGTCCCCATAATAAAATGGGCCCAATGCAGAGTTGAATGCCAGTGCATTTGTGGAGTGTATCTTGCGTGGTTTCCCTCTGTGGAACCAAGTGCACACTACATGGAGTGTGTGGCTGCTCACTCCGTGCATACGGCAGCCAGCTGAAAGGCAGAAAAAGTTGCTCCCCGGCCCCTTTGATTGTGAATTACACACAGTCAGAGCAGCCAGGCAGCAGTTTCTTCCTGCCTCCCACCCTGCAGCCGGACAGTGAATGGCTTTTTTAATTTTATTGTCAGATCTGCTTTTATTAATTTTAGGGGTGGCATTTGGGTGTCCGATCTGCGGTCTGATTTTATTAATTTATGGGAGGGGGCAGTGGGTGTCTGCCTTGGGGTATGATTTTATTAATGGGAGGGGGTCAGTGGGTGTTTCAACACAGGGGCTCCAGTGCATTGCTTTGCCCAGGGCCTACAGTGCTGTTAAAATAGCCCTGCATTATGTGCACCTCTGAATCAGGCCTGAAACTTCTACTGAAGTTTGCTGTTTGAATTAAAAATACTTTGACAAACTAATACTATCAAATATAGCCATTTACTGTATGCTCAAACATGTAACATTTTATGGGGGATTGGTTTCAGAATTTATAAAACTGTGGTTTTCTGGTGATTCTCCCACAAATTGTAAAGCGGCATATATAATCAAGGTTAAATTGCTGAAAAATTTCTAGAGAACCGCAGTTGTCAAACACGTCGGTGTCCTGAGTTTAAGTTCCGAGTTCACAAGTGACCTCAAAAAACACCAAAAAAAAATCATCATACAATAAATGTACCTCTAGCCATCGAGAGATGTCATATTAGAAAGTTAAAAACAAAATCTACTTGTTTAATGGCCTGTGCATTTTAGCAGCTGGTCTGGTCCTCCACTTACTGTACAAAACCGTCCCATTGCTGAACAGCATTGGGACCTCACAGATACCCCTGGGCTGTGGGTAAAAGTGACAAAAATTAAAATGGGCCCTTTTTAAATTAATAATATCATCTGCTGCATTAATAAAAATGCTAATAATAAATGAATGCCCACTTTTAAAAAAATGTACTGGCCCCTATTTAAATAAATAATAAAATATTGCCCGCTTATAAAAAAATTGCTATATTGAGCCTCCTTATTAATACAATAATTAAGTAGTGCCCAATTTGTGCTACTCCAGAACTTTGGGCGGCCTCACAGGGAGCAGAGCTAGTATGTAATGGCGCCGGATTCCAGCCGGCAATTGCGCGTCTGGGTCCCAGGGTGACGCATCCAGTTAGAGAATGCCTCATGTTGTCTGTACCCTCCATGACTGTTTGATCCTTGGGCTTTAGGGTAACAGGTAAGACTCTGTTCCCGATGCATGTGGGTGACTTGTAGAAGTGGTTGGACATGTACACACTACGGGCGGAGGTGGGGTTTGTGGTTCAGTGATTTTTTAAAGGGTTATGGCTCCTGATTTATGGTGCAGTAATGTGAGTTCCCCTAGGAACTTGCGGTCTGCTACAGACATGCCCCATAATGTCATAGATAAGGTGAAGAATGAGGTTCAGTTGTGGCGCATGGATGGGACCTCTCCTGAACCCCTTTTCCCAGAGTTAGTGCTTTCCACAGTTGGCATAATGCCTTAGAAAGTGCCAGGTAAATATCACAGTATACAGCACCTTACCTGGTTGTCATGTCAGTCAATGACGTAATTTCAAAGTCCCTTTCCAGGGTCCGCTATCAGTCATTTTATATAGCATTGGAAATTGTTAAACCTGTGGGACCTGGAGTGCTTTTAGGTAAGAATTATATGGAGTCCGCCTTTTGACTTTGCACCAGGATTATTTCCAGTTCATAGGCTTTAGGCTGGATGGCGGATTTCCCATTGAGAAATGTCTGTCAATGGGTTCTCGGTTTAATGCTCTTTGATTTTGACTTTCAGTACCTTTTTACATTGGTGCATTTGCGTGAGGACAGGAGAGTCCAGCGTAGCACACTACCTCGATGACATCTTTTGTGTGAGCCCAGCTGGTTCCACCTGGTGTGCTTAGCTTCTCTCTCTCTATGAGTCCTGTTTTTTGAATTCAGGATCTGTGTGAGGGCCCTGGCACTTGTTTGTTTTATCTTAATAGAGATAGATGATCTTGTGCTGTTGCAGGTTGCTGTCAGAAAAAGTTGTTAAGTTGCTTAAGGGTTATGTTTTGGCTTTGGCATGTGGTAAAGTGACTTTATGCCAGGGTTAGTATTTGCTAGGTCTCTTTAATTTTGCTTGTTACGTCATACCCATGGGCAGGGTTTTTTGTTACAAGCTCAAGAGGATAATAGCAGGTGTTCGTAGGCCGCATCATTTTATTAGGATGACCTCTGAAGTGAGGAGGAACCTTAGGGTTTGGGAGTCCTTATCTGATTTTAATGATGTGCTGTTTTGGTTGTCACCTCCTCTGTCTAGCACTCAGCTCCAGCTCTTCATGGATGAGTCTGGTTCCTTAGGGTATGGGGAATGTTTGGAGGGTTCCTGTTCAGCATCTTCATGGCTGTTGGATTGGGTTGAGGCTGGACTCACTAGGAGTCTTCTCTTACTGGAGGTGCTCACTATTGTCATGGCCATTGAATTGTGAGTAAAGCGTCTTTTGGTGCGATAATTTAGGAGTGCTTCACTCCATCAATAGCCAACATTCTTCATCCCTTTCAGTTTTGCATTTGTATTGCAAATCGTGTTGTGTTGCTTGGCTTTTAATATCTGATTTGTGGCGCAACATGTTCCAGGTACCAATAACTCTGTTGAGAAAACGCTTTCTTGTTTTCAGTGGAGCAAGACAGCTTGCTCCTGCTACGGCTTTGGTCAGTGGCAATTGCCCCACTCTTTGTTCCTATCATTGTTGGCAGGTTAATTGACAGGAATGGAGGGGTTAGCAAAGCAACCTATTGCTCCCAGTGATGTTGCGAACATATCATGTGGCATGGAGCCAAAGGGAGGCCTTTATTTTGTGTAAGCGGAAAGTAGGTAAGAACTCGCACCAACTTTCATGGTCGTTTATTTGAGGTAGGGGTGTGCACCGGCCACTTTTCGTGTTTTGTGTTTTGGTTTTGGATCTGGATCTTTCTTCGTGTTTTGGATCTGGATTGGTTTTGCCAAAACCACCCTTCCGTGTTTTGGGTTATGGGTTTTGTGTTTTGGATCTGTATTTTTTTGAAAAAAAGCATAAAAACAGCTAAAATCACAGAATTTGTGGGTTTTTCTGCTCCTATGCTATTATTAACCTCAATAACCTTAATTTCCTCTCATTTCCAGTCTATTCTGAACACCTCACATCTCACAATAGTGTTTTTATGTCCAAAAAGTTGCACCGAGGTAGTTGGATGACTATGCTAAGCGACACGAGTGGGCGGCACAAACACGTGGCTCATCTAGGAGTGACACTGCAGTGGCAGACAGGATGGCAGTTTGAAAAACTAGGCCCCAAACAGTACATAATGCAAAGAAAAAACAGAGGTGCAAGATGGAATTGTCCTTGGGCCCTCCCACCCACCATTATGTTGTATAAACAGGACATGCACACTTTAAAAACCCAATCATTTCTACGCCAGGGTCTGCCACACGACTGTGGCTGAAATGATTGGTTTGTTTGGGCCCCCACAAAACAAGCTGGCAATTAATCTGTCCCTGCACAAACTGGCTCTACGGAGGCAAGATGTCGTCCTCATCCTCCTCATTCACCGATTCCTCACCCTCTTCAGTGTTGTGTACATCCTCATCCTCACAGAGTATTAATTTGTCCCCGCTGGAATTCACCACCACAGGTCCCTCTGTACGTTATGGAGGCTGGTCTCCCTGGAAGAGTTGATAATTCATTTTTATGAACATCATCTTCTCCACATTTTGTGGAAGCAACCTCCTATGCCTTTCGCTGACAAGGTTCCCGGCTGCACTAAACACTCTTTCGGAGTACACACTGGAGGGGGGGGCAACTCAGGTAAAATAGAGCCAGTTTGTACAGGGGCCTACAAATTGCCTCTTTTTCCTGCAAGTACATGTACGGACTGTCTGACATGCCTACTTGGATGCTGTCACCGAAGTAATCCAATAACAGACAGACGCATGCTTGTCGCTGCTGCTTTGAGGATGCAGGTGCGGCTACAGCCCACACAATTCACAAAGACAGAAAAAAAGAAGAATTTTTTAATTGTTTGTGGAGCGCACTTTGAGGGTTACACCAACCTGTAACAGACACACGCACGCTTGTCGCTGCTGCATTGAGGATGCAGGTGCAGCTACAGCCCACACATTTCACAAAGACAGAAAAAAAAATAAGAATTTTTTTATTGTTTGTGGAGTGCACTTTGAGGGTTACAACACCCTTTAACAGGCAGACGCACGCTTGTCGCTGCTGCTTTGAGGATGCAGGTGGAATCTAGACGGGATTTGGAACCGGGGACACACTACCTCCATCAATTGTCTAAATCCCACTGCACTAATGGCGGATACCGGACGCACGTCTAACACCAACATAGCAGTTAAGGCCTCAGTTATACGTTTTGCTTCAGGATGACTGCTGTCGTACTTCATCCTCCTCGCTAAGGACTGTTGGAGGGTCAATTTTTTAGTAAAAGTAGTGGTGTTCCTACTTCCTCTCTGGGATGATGAACAACTCCCAGCAGCAGCAACAGCACTAGGAGGAAGTGGTTCTTGATCTTTCCCTATTTTATTTTTATAGGAGAAAGTTTGGTCCTCCATTTATGTTATATTGATATATACGTGCGGCTAAGGCGCACACAAACACAGAAAATATTTTTTTATTTTTGTTGGAGACTAGTGCACTTTGTGGGTTACCCCACCCTTTAAGAAATGAGCCAGCCGGCCCTTTACTTATGGGACACAGGCGCACACTTGGCGCTGCTCCTTTGTTGATGCACGTGCAGCCACAGTGCACACAATTCACAAACACAGAAAATATTTTTTTATTTTGTTTGGAGTGCCCTTTGGGGGTTACAGCACCCTTTAACGGACAAGCCAGCCGGCCCTTTACTTATGGGACACAGGCGCACGCTTGGCGCTGCTTCTTTGTTGATGCACGTGCAGCCACAGTGCATACAATTCACGAACACAGAAAATATTTTTTATTTTGTTTGGAGTGCACTTTGGGGGTTACAGCACCCTTTAACGGTCAAGCCAGACGGCCCTTTACTTATGACACAGGCGCACGCTTGGCACTACTTTGTTGATGCACGTGCGGCTACAGTGCACACAATTCACAAACACAGAAAATATTTATTTTTTTGTTTGGAGTGTACTTTGGGGGTTACAGCACCCTTTAACGGACAAGCCAGCCGGCCCTTTACTTATGGAACACAGGTGCACGCTTGGCGCTGCTCCTTTGTTGATGCATGTGCAACCACAGTGCAAGTGCACACAATTCACAAACACAGAAAATATTTTTTTATTTTGTTTGGAGTGTACTTTGGGGGTTACAGCACCCTTTAACGGACAAGCCAGCTGGCCCTTTACTAGTGACACAGGCGCACGTTTGGCACTACTGATGCACGTGCGGCTACTGTGCACACAATTCACAAACACAGAAAAAATATTATTTTTCTTTGCACTTGTGGGGAGCACCCCTGATGGACAGAGCACCCCCGGGACAACACTATAGCACCCCTTTAGGACTGGGACACTGCACAGGACTTTGGAGTGGACACAGCCCCTATGGACAACTGACTGCACAAGACAGTCCAGCCAGCCCCTATGGACTTTGGAGGAGTGGACACAGCCCCTATGGACAACAGCAGCACAGCGCAGCACAGCACAGCACAACGCTACACTGCACTACACTACACTACACAGCCCAGCCAGCCCTAACTCCCACCCTCCCTCTTCACTGTCTACAGCCGAGTGAGAAAATGGCACCGACGCGGGTACCTTATATAGGATCCAAAACTCGTGAGACCCAGAAGGCGGGATGATGACGTTTTGCCTCGATTTCAGATCCGAGTCAGGCGGGAAAAGTCGAGCCTGACTCGGATCTGCCTCGGATCAGGGGTGCTCGGGGGGGGTTGGATTTCAGAAATCCGAACCCGCTCACCCCTAATTTGAGGCCTCTATAATGCTGGTAAATCTCACACGGTAGTTGTGAAGAAACTTGCAGGAATCTCCTGTTATCTGCATTTGCTCCAGAGTAGAGATTTTACCAAAAGTTTTTTTGATATAGATAGCCCTAAAAGGCTGGTCTCGCTTAGCCCCTGTTCCAGAGGATCGCAGGTTCCCCATTTCCGTGTTTTTATTAGTTTCTTTGCTGTTTCTGGTCCCTTCTCTTTCTCATGAGTTCATTTTCTTCCGGCTCGCCTTTGCAATGACCTTTCAAGGGGCATTTTGTATTGGTGAGCTGGTTACGTCATCTAGGCGTGCCACTCACCCTTTGTTTAAGTCTCATGTCCTTGTTTCAGATTTGATCTTGTGTAGGATTTTCTGCTCTAGGACTGATCAAATGGGTTGAGACTGCTGGGTTTCTTTGGTACCCTGCTCTGATGCCAGAGTTTGTTTTAACAAGGGATTATCTTTTGTCAACGCCTCCTATGGACAGAGTCTGGTTGATGCACCTTGATGGATCTCCATTAACTAAATTTATGTTTAGCAATGCATTCTGTTACTCTAGTTGCCCCTCAGTGAGTATGGCACTCATTCTTTTAGGATTGGGTCTGTCACTGCTGCTGCATCTCTAGGGTTTTCCATGGCTGGGATTCAAGCTCTCGGGCACTGGAAATACAACCATTACTGTATAAGCATTATATGCGGTAGGGTCAGTAATTGCGGTTTTGGTTTTAGATGCTGTGCTGTGTTTTTTCACATTTTAATTGGCTATTTTTTTGTAATTCCGAACTATTTTTAACTTTGAGGGATTTTACTCTATTTTGTCCTGAACCATGGGGACTGATTGGCTTTTGTTCGCTGGGCAGGTTTGTTCCTCCCACTTCTCGTCTTTCCTTCCTCATTTCTGTAGGGTTTCTGTCTAGTTGTTGAACTTTAGCCATCTCTGTTTTCATTGTTGCAGGAGGCCACCTTGATACTTTCCCCATTTGGTTTGTGGGTCACTCGTGTATTGACCTTCTTTGTCACCTGTGGCCCATGACCCCAGACTGTTTGTGCATGTGAATTGATCCAGTGGATAGGACATAGCAGGGTAAGATGTGACTCATTGTTGCCTGTTTTGAGGCATGTGGCTGGCTCTTTTGGCCCTCCTGCTGTACTGGTGGTGCACATGGGGGGGAATGATTTGGGGAACATATGCTCCATGACCTCTGTTTTGACACTGTTAGTGACCTTGAGCAGTAGTAGGATGGTGGCCTTGGTGTTCACTGGTGTGGACGGCTATCATTCCTAGGAGAACTTGGTGCAGTGATTTTTTTTTTGGTGTGGTTATGGAGAGGTCTCTGAGGAAAGTGAATGCTTTGGTCTCCAGGTGGGTTTTACTTTGTTATCAAAACATAAGGCAGGACATGACTGCAGAGGGTGTTTAAAAGTTTCTTGATAGTGTGTTTACATTTTTGGATAGTTTGGTTTAAGGTATGGTGGTGGGCTCAGTGCCTTTAAGGCTGCCGCCTAGCCTGGCAAGAAAAATAGTCAAGTGGCTGTTGCTCTGCACCATATAGGTATTGTGTGCTCCCTTTTCAATACACTGTTTAGACTTATTTTACCCTACTAGGTCAGCAGCACTAGCTAGTAGGCCAGGCTTATTGCCATGTATTGGTGAGGGAGCTGGCGCTTTATACTTACTGTGGAGAAGGGCAACTGGCTCAGCAAGTTTTTTGTCACATCTGATAGCGAAAGACATGTGGTCACTGCTTGCTTCTCTGATACGCTGCTGCATCAGAAGACACAGCCACCTGATCGACTGCGTGACCATCGGATATCTGAGTAACCCTAGGTTACTCAGTATGTCCAACAAAATCACGCTACCTGGGCCAGTGAAGCTGTATCCAAGGATGCAGCCACTGGCTTTGGCATGCCAAGAAAACAGGGCCGACACACCTCGTTTTCTGGTTTGCTTCCCGTCGCCACCACAAATGCCAGCAGCATGTCAATCATGCTTTGGCCTCAGGGCACTGTGACAAACATAACACAAACAGTTCTGCACATGCGCAGGGTGGCTCCAGTGTGGCTCCTACGTTTACCCAGATCTGCAAACATTGGAGAATTAAGGTAATAATGAATTTACTTAAATCTCTGAATTAGGCCCTATGTCGTTATTTTAGATAAGTTTAGAATATTTAAGTTTGGTATTAATTCATGTCTGCATGAAGGTTTTCAATCTCACATCTGCTGATACGGCGTTTACAGGAAAACATGCACATGGTGGAATAGATTCTGTTCTGCATGAAAACTGCAGAATTTAAAAATCTGTGCACAGCAAGACCAAACTTTGTTCTACGTTATGTATTAAAATGTACTGTAGAATAGAAGCTACATTACTGCGTGTTATATTAGGGGATAGCAATGAAAGAGATCAGAGGTAAACAGGTGTTCCATATACACTGCTCGCCGACAAAATGATGCCTCCCTGCTGCTACATAATCTTATCATAACATGGTGCACATACTGTCATATCCCCTTAGTAAGGGCAGGTAATATTGGTAGAGACAGATGTTACAATATCCCCAGCTGTGAGTTCTCCCCCTTTCAAACAGAACAAGAGATCTTCCCTTCGCTCGCAGTCATCCCTGATGGCCAGGCTCCTACTTTCAAGTTGCTGGCTTGTTAAATCATTGGGCTCCGTGCCAAATATTAATGGGTTGCAAAGAGCAGCTGGAAAAACATTGCAAGACTTCTCTCCCCAGTGACAGCGCTGCCACATGTAAATTAAATAATATTTTTTAATATGTAACAGCCACATCATAAAACTTTGCATGCACGACAAGAAAGTACATGTAAGGCGGTTTTACAGGTTTCAAAGAGATGCTATTAATTAACAATATCATCACAGTATATTGATTTTTACATTAGCTTTTCTAGTCAGTGTGTTTCGCAAGCAGCGAAAGGAGGTGTCCTAGTCCCTATCTAATACCATCTGAAACTAGTTCTCTTTAATGTGAAGTATATTCCTGCTTTATTCACTTAAAAAGAGGATTTCATTTTCTGAGTGGAGAACCATTTTTCTCAGGGTTTTTAAAATAATGAATAGAAGTTGTCAAACTAAAATTTTGTTATGAAAGGGTTGAATAAGTTTTCTTACACAATATGATCAAACAATACAGAATTTTACTTAATTGGATCCAGGGTCAATCCAATCTGGCTATTCCCCAGAGGGCTCCAAATGGACTTTGACATTCCTCTCTATCCTTCCATGATAGGCTATTTTAACCACATTGGGATGTAGTCACTGTTACTCCCCATAAACTTCACAAAGTCCTATAACTTAAGCCTTTGGAGAGCCCCATATCTCATGCACTGCCAACAGGTACCCACTAGCACTGGCGTCACAGAGGGTGACACCAAAATAACAGAACTGCTCTGTTATTTTTGTGTCACCCTCTCGGATGAGGGGGTGACACCAAATTCCCCTAAAATCTCCTTAAGGTATAAAGCTTCGTTTTCTCACTCTGAAAGTGCCATATATACCCTCTCAGTGGTGGATAGAGCAACAGTGGGTTGCTTCTAAGAATTAATGGCAAACTGTCTCACTCAGCTTATAGCATGTCAGGTCGAGTTCCAATACTTACATACATGAAGCTCCCAACAGTGCTCTGATAACGAATCTTTTTCCTATACTCTATTACTTCCTTGCTTGTTGGTGACATGGCATTTGTTAATTGTGTGCCTTTGTCAATGGGAATATTTACTGCTCTGCATCTGACATTGCATACCTGTTAAGACTGCATCAATATATCCTTGTTGATCAATTGTGACAGTTCCTATAGTCAGGTTTTGTAAGATTCTTAGGCCTAACAGGTGATGCGCAGGTTTTTAACATGAACCTCTTTTTTAACATATGCTAGACACTGGCTATGTGCCTTTCTTGACCTGCTAGTAACAAGTCATCCACATACACAGCAATGAAGATCACAGTCTTTGTTCTGTTATTCTGTGGTATAGACAATGATCAGTCTCTGAATGTACAAAGTCCATTTGTAAAAGCACTGCATCTAACTTAACATACCAACAGCACTGCTTCATAACATACAATGCTTTCTTTAATAAACAGACTTTTTCTTTTTAGAATATGCCATGATTATTTAGGAGTTTCCATATAGATAGTTACCTCTAAATCTCCATTCGGGAACGCTGAATAAAAATCTAACTAGTACAGTAATAAATCAAACATGGCAGAAATGGCTATGACTAAGTGCAGGGTATTGTACCTTGCCACAGGTGAGAAGACTTCACTGTAGTCAATCCCACATTTCAGGCAGTAGTCCCATTTACATTTAACTTCTTATAGAAGACACACTTGTTCTTGATTGACTTGCAGTTGCCCAGTCTGTTTACCAGAGTACACAAATTATTGTCATGCAATTATGCCATTTCTTTGTCTATTGCTGACTTCAATTTTCCCAGTTGCTGATTGGTTTTGCCTCTTGGATATTTGGCGTTCACAAAAGCGATATTTGCAAACTCCACATGATATCTCTTCTGATTTTTTTCCTTTGATCGTTCTTACAGAACCATGTTCTGTGATTGGATATCCACACTGGCAGTTTCCATATCAGGTACGCTTCCAGCTGCAGGCATATTCAATGAACCAAACTTGTGCTGTGATTTTTGTTCCAGCCTCATATTAGGTGGCTCTGTTTCACAAAAAACTACATCCCTGGACTTTATACATTTTTTTTTGTAATGTCCCATAGTCAGTATCCATTGCTACACTCCATACACTCCACTGACGGGATCCAGCTTGCATCTATTTTGTTTTGGAATGTGCACATAAACTTTTCAGCCAAACACTCTGAGATGATTGACAGTTGGCTTGCTTCCAGACCACACCTCCAGCTGTGTTTTGCCTTTTAAGTATAGTGCAGTAGAAGCTGCTTCTGCCCAAAAATACTTTTCCAAGCCCACCTCACTCAGCATAGTCTGCGCTCTCTCCACAATTGAGCAGTTTGCATGTTTGCTGACACCATTTTGTTCTGACATAATTTAGACTTTTGTAGTGTGCTTTTTTGTTCACTACTTCACTCTTGGCTTTGATTATGTAAACATGTGTTATTCTCATGAAATCATCAATGACCATGATGAAATATTGGTATCCACTTATCGATTTTACTTCCATCATGCCACAAATATCTGTATGCACCATCGCTAATGGTACCTCAGCTTGTTGCTAACTTTGGGAAGTACAGCGGGTCTGCTTACCCATTATACAGCTCTCACATGCCAGTCTCTCAGTATCACTCATATCTATTTTTGTCACCATTCCATTAATAAGGTTTTGGACGTTCTCATACCCCAGATGGCCAAGCTGCCTGTGACACAGTTCCATAGAGTGACATGTCTCAGAGGCCATCATTGTACAATGCTTTTCTGTGTCTAGAACATATAGTTGCTGCACCAGGTTTCTGTTGCCATCACAGTCCCTCTATTATTTTGCACAACACATTGCCCCGTGTGAACTTGACCTTAAAGCTTTTATTTTCTAGGATGCTTATAGCAATGAGGTTTGTCCACAAATCTGGTTTAAATAACACATCTTGGATGTCTGTGAGTATGGTTTCACTTTTTATTTTCAGTTTTTTCCTCTGATGTAAACCATTCTTGATTGTAACTGAAATGCCTCATGGATCCCGAGTCCATGTACTAGCAATCCTTCCTATCCTGGTTGTCTGTTACATCTATAGCTTACTCGTTTCTTTTGTCATGCTTCTTTTGCTGCACACCATTAGCATCTCTTAGTCTGCATTCAGAGACTTTGGGCCAAATGTAATAGGGTGAGAGTTTAGCAGTAAACTCTCACACTATTAAATTGGTTGGGTTGTATCTTCAAAATGGGAAAACAGCTGGATGAGAGTTTAAGTCGTGAGAGTTTTTTAGTCTGAAAAACACAAGTTTGCATGTTACAATGGGTGAGTTTAAGAAGTGAGAGAGTTTTCTCTCACATTTTGTAAACTCTCACCCTATTTCATTTGGCCCTCTATGTCCCACCTTGTGACATACAAAACATTTGCACTTGGCATTTTTAGACTTAGTGTCCCTTGTGAGTAGTGCAGAACTCCCAGCATTGATCTGAATCGATATATGTTCTTGGAACTGCAGCAGTTTAACCATCACAATCTCCTTGTTTAGTCGCAGTGGATTTTAAAGCCACTACTAAGAAGTCGAATTCAGGCATTAGATTTTGCAGTATTGCTATTACAACTGCTTCCTCATCCACCTGGTCTTCTACAGATGTCCATTGCTGAGATATGGATAACATCTTGTCAATGTACTCATTCATGTATCTACATCAATGGTGGTTCTAGGGGTGTGAAAATCAGGGCTATTGCCCAGGGTGCTGTGGTCTGATGATGCAGCAGCAGTCACCCAGCCAGCACTGTCTGAACTGATGACACCTGCTCACTCTTGCCCTCTGTGGTGCTGCCTTTACACACAGTAATACAGTACTGCCACCATAATGTCCATTTGCTCGCTCCTCCCACCATTTTTTAGATTGCCAGTGCCCACTGCCAGGCATGATGACATAACACCACGTGACATTGTCACGGTTGCACATGGCATTCTTGGAATGGGAGCAGCCACAGGGGAGAGAGTAGCAGGTCATAGAGGAGCAGACTGCAGACTGAGCCTGCCTGACTCTGAGCAGGGGGAGGTGAGTTGCTGGGGGAGGGGGAGGGCATTACCATGTGGCATAATGTGTAAAGGGCATTACTTAGTGTGGCATAATGTGTATTATGTGTATTAGGATTACTACTGTGTGGCATAACATGAATGTGCGCTGTATGGCAGAACATTAATGGGTTCTGTGTGGCATAATGTACAAACTCCGCAGTGCCATATTTACAAACTGTGTTCCCACTCCCTCCCAGTCTCCCAGAAAGCAGGTAGTGTGTGATGTCATCATGCATGACATTCTGGGAGTGGCCACGGAAGAGGATGGAGCATTGGCACACTGCAGCAGCGCATCCACTTTCTGCTGGGCATGCCCCCTAAAGTGATGAACAGGGGGCATGTCACAAAGTAACACCCCCTATTGGGGGGGAGGCGCCAGAGGGAACTTTTGCCCTGAGCTCCACAAGGTCTAGAACCGACCCTGCTCTCCATGAACTCAGTTTGGTACTGTACTGTGTATGCTCCTCATGAGACCCTTAGCTTCATATTGTACACTGCCTGCAGAGCTATCCATATGTCATGTGCTGACAATGTCCTTATGGAATACTCATGCTGCTCCACAGCTAGGCCTATGGTCCCCATAACCCTATCCACTTCAATAGGATTTGGATTATCACCTGAAACATTTGGATTTTGCACAGCTTCTCCTGCTTCAGCTGCATCTCCTTAGCAAACTTCCACATGGTGTAGTTTTCTGAACCTCTCAGTTTGGTTGAGGTCATGCTGCAGCTGCATTGTGTCTGTTTCTGAATATGCTGAATATACAGGAGCTTTCTGTTGTTCTCTAACAACATTTTGCAGTAATGAAGAACCGCTTATTTAAAAAAAAGAAAAGATGTTCGGGGTTTTTATTTAAATTAATTTTCTGTAAAAAATATAAATCAGTGAGGAGAGACGGAGCTGCCCAGGACAGCACATGTTTTGCTCTGCAATCAGCACACTGGTAAGAAATAAAAAGCCATCCATTGGGCTCAGAAGGGTGTACACCCATCGCACTCTGAGTAGTGGGCGGGCAGGGGAACGGCAGTTTCAGGAGGAGTGGGGGAGCTATGTTAAGATTTTTCTATAGGGCACCCATAGGTGTAGCTACACCCCTGCCGCTGGCTATGGGTAAGTTCTCTACTTGTCCACTTCTCCACACTTTAGAATACACATTTGTCATTTTACCCTCTGGAGTTTGTGTGTAACACGGTTTTGCTGAGGTGTAAAATGTATCTTGGTAGTTTTAAAATGGCAATAGGAATAATTGCTAAGTACTGTAAGCCTGTTTTTTCTTTTATTTCTCTTGCCGTTTTAAATTTGACAGTCAAAGCCACCGATAATCTGCAGTTATGGCAACCTACTCTTTAATAGATGTACCCCTTAAAATAGGGGTTGGCAATAAGTGACCCTCCAGCTGTTGTTGAACTACAAATCCCAGCATGCCTTCCAACAGTTTTAGCATGGCCAAATAGCAACACTACCTTAGAAGCTTTTTGGGCATTATACCATGTGTCTCTCCTCCTGGATGAGTGTGTGTGTAGGGCAGTTTATATTAGAACATTCACTAAAACATTTTTCAATAAATAAATTACAACTCAAGCACTCTCCTGGTAGCAGGTTAACTTTAATATAAAAGACATTGTACCCAAGACACTTTTCCTAAAGCTGTACATGCACATTTATCCAATTCAAAACCGTCAAATCAGATGGATACACTCCATTTCTTGATGCATTCATGTGGTTCTGCATTGATAGGCTAATAAACAAGAGTGAGGAGTGATTTCTATCTCTACAATTCTATCTACAAACTGCACAGTGATGTTTAAAGCTTTGTCCAACTTTGTTATCTGTATGTGGGAGTCACTATGCAAATAGCACAGGTGTAGCCACTCTGTTCAATGAAACTGATGACTTCCACTGGCACCAGCTTCAATAAACTGTAGGGATGAATATCGTGCATTGATGTTTGTCAAACATCGTTTAGCAGGGGTCAATGATCTCATGGTTTTTTCATTGAAGATGGAAGTTTGAGGTTTTACCACCATTGATAGTTTAGCACCAATGTCTATGCTTGATGTTATGTCCCTGCTCTCTCTTCAGGAAGTTCAAACCTAATAATTAAAAATAATAATTAGAGATGTGCACAGACCCCATGATTTGGTTTTCCCAAAACCACCCTCAAGTGTTTTAGTTTTGCCAAAACCACCCTCAAGTGTTTTGGTTCGGAATCGGCTGGTTTTGGATTACTTGCAAAATTGATAAAAAGAGCAAACATCATGTAACTTGAACCTGTTATTATTCCTATAGTATTATTAACATCAATACCATTAATTAACAGTAATTTCCAGTCAATTTTGACCACCTGTTAGTACCTGAAATCATGAGGAAGGGATTTAAATGCAATCTAAAACACATGAGATCCGTTTTTTAAAACCAAGTTTCGAATTGCAATAAGGGAATCCCAAAGTGGTTCCGACCTGGGACTCGGTTTGATTCAGAACCCCTAACTTTTGGTGATTTTGGTCTTCTCAAAAACTGAATCGCTCATCTGTACTAATAAATTATAATAATAAATAAAAAATTGCAGCCTGTATTTGCTCTAACTACCATGTTACTCAGCTCCTCTTCTATGTGACAGAACATTTAAGCAATATCATCACCACTATCTAGCTCTGTGGGGGAGGGGGAAGGGCTAAATCTAAATGCTCATAAACCTGCCTTTCCTATTATGATAATTCATTAAGATAATACAGTATAGATAATAATGAAGGATGGCATTATGCTTCAGAAAGTGTCATAATTAATTCTTACATTATCCCTCGGATGTGCTTATTTTTTCAGGTGCAGTAATCTATGCTGTGATTCACTTGTAATAGAAATCATCTTTAGGCTAGGGACTCACCAGCAACTGTGTACAAATTTGTAACCTGCTTTTGTGGTGTAAGATCAAATATGGCAAATGTACACTAGTGCAGGAGATTGAACATAAATGGATTAAAACATCAATGTTTTCCAACCAATCTAATGTAATGTTGTCCCTTCGATTGGCAAGGGCACGAGAGACAACACACCCTCCAGCTGTGCTACATCTACATATTCATGACACCCCTCCAAGAACAGGGTCCTGATGTGCATTCTTGATGCCATTCATGTTGGACATTGAACTGTCCAAGCTTTTAATCTTTCACTCTTTGGTTCTGAGGATTAATGCTGGCTGTTATAAATTAGCTATGACAATGTGATTATAAGAAAGCTTTTATTACATACCAGTAAGCACTCACATACTATGTTTGAAATTAAGTGTCATACTTCTAAATTTAAGGGGCTTTCAAAATTTAGTTAAAAAAGTTTCATACACCAAAGATTAAAGAGGCAAAGTTGTATTCAATTTCCTTACAACCAGGGTCTCTGTTCTCCATAAATTTTGATATGAACTGTGCATAATTTTATCTTGAAAAGTTAATCTTATTCTGTTAATTTAAAGTAAAAAAATTGGTAAACAAGTATTATAATAATTTGTTTCCCACATGAGCTCTAAAAACCAGATTTACTGATGAGTAAATTTTTCCGTTAAGTGGATATATAGTAATTTAATAGTCTTAGCATAGCACTTTTCTCTAAAGAAAATTAACTAATTCATTATTTCGTATAATTTGCTGAGGCATTGCTGCCATATTTGTAAAATCAGCAGGTTCGAAGGAGAAAAAAAACAGACTTTCAAATGAACGTTCATATTCATTCTTCTAAATTTATTGCAAGTTGCAATTACTTAGCTCCCTCTAGTGCTCTGTAATATAAGTGCTCTTTTTCTGCTACAAATGAATCAACGGAGAGTTACCATTTTACCTGAAATACGAACATTCAGGAACTCATTGTTAAAAAATAACTGGTTGAAATAGGTCATTACAATTTTAATGTTGTTCATAGCTACACTGATAATGAAAAAGTCCACAGCAAACAAAATTTCAATCTAAAAGTTATCAGTATGTGCGGTATGTGAAAATTAAGCCCTGTATATTAAAATGTGTTTTTCATCCAATACCTTTTGAGGACTGCAGAGAACACTCTTATTTTATTCACAAATATAAACACTTTACCAATGACAAGCTAGGGCACCATTGTGCAAGATGTCACTTCCTCATCCTTTCAAGTGCACTTGTGCAGCAAAGATGAAGCTGGGCACATGTGTTTCTCCAGGCAGCCAGGTACCTCTCAATGCACCCTACAAGCAGGGCCGTAGCTAGGGTAGTGCGGCCGGTGCCATCGCACAGGGCACCACAGGTCAATGGGCGCTGTTTGGGCCTGTCAAATTTCTGTTTATTATCATTCTTGCTTGTAGCTTACTCTTATTTCATCCCCAGCATCTCCTGGCCTCTCCTATCTCTTCCCTGGCCCTTCCCCATGAAGCCATGGCCCTTCTTTGGGTGCATTATGTCCCTTTGAAAAATGAGAGGGGCGCCAATGCTCTTTCTGGCACAGGGCACCAAAAAGTCTAGTTACGGCTCTGCCTACAAGACATACCCAGGTGCTGCTGGGGCAGCAACTATTCTGCCCCCTTGGCCTTCCTTCCTGGGCGGGGACACCGGTGATACCGGTCACAGCTACCTTAATATGACCCTGTTCCAGACATTGTCCATCAGCCAATAATAGCAGCTAGTTTCCTGCTCTACACTGACCTCCTCTCCCAAAGTTAAATTTAGAAATAAAAATGGAGCAATAATGTATATGCTGTATTTTTTACAGCTGTAGATATGTTTTTACTTACACCTGTGTCTTCCTGTCCGGAGAAACTTTCTCTTGTGTGCATAATAAAAGACGTGAACATTACTGTAGTCCACTGTTCATTTTGGTGATCTACTAAAGATATGTCTGAATTTTACATTGTTATTCATTTTGCCTTGTGCCCTAGTGTATGAAGCTGAGTGAATGACTTGACCTGTTTGGAATTTGAAGCATATCAGCCATATTTTGTCCTAATACTTGAGATTACTAAGAAAAATTATTTGGATGTTCATTTTAAATATCAAACTGGATGATGAAATAAACTGGATCCATATACATTATAAACAACATGTTTATGCTGTAAAAATGTTATTTTATTCTTATTTAAGCACAAATAAATTAAATTGTTTATCGATTAGAGGAAAATATAACTATTGACCTATTATTTCTACAAATATAAATCCAAGAGATTTGATGTTGTTTGTGTGAACATGTGGTGTTACATTCCATTTCTACATTTCTAGGCAACAATTATGTTATGACTGACACAAGTAGATGAATTAGGAGACTACACTGTGATCAACAGTAAAAGGCTAGCAATTAGCAGTATGGCTGGGCCACTATATAAACCAGATGTATTTTCTTAGATACTAGTATGCAGAACTGCACACAACAAGGTGAGCATATAGCAGCTCTCCTACTCCTCTTCACAATGTCAACAACTGATGAACCTGTATGAAATCTAAACTATAAAAACTCAATGTAAAGTTCATGTTAACATATGTGAAAGATGACATCTTTCACCTATTGCAACATAACCTCACAAATAGAGATTGTGATGTATACATTTACAAGGACTGATTGAAAAGTAGTGAGACTGCCTCTCTTTTCTGTCCCATAGGTAGACATGGCAATGCTATTCTGGTTATTGTGAAGCCTATACAGAGCCATAATTAGACTTTTTGGTACCCTGTGCCAGAGAGAGCATTGGCGCCCTCTCCCCCATTTTTTAAATAGGGACATAAGATAGTACACCTAAAAAAGGGCCATGGCATCATGGGGAAGGGCCAGGGAAGAGATAGGGGAGCCCAGGTGATGCTGGGGACAAAAGAAGAAGAAGCTACAAGTGAGAATGATAATAAACAGGAAAATTGACAGGCCCGAATAGCGCCCCCTGCCCTGTGGTGCCCTGTGTCATGGCACTGGTCGCACCACCCTAGTTACAGCCCTGAGATTATACATCAATGTGTCTGAACCTGCAGTTGGACTGCTGTAGTCTTCTTTGTTTGGTCACAGCGAGTGAAAGATCTTCATATGTTTCGTCATGGCGGATGACGGATTGTATTGAAATAAACTTGAAAAAAGCTGAAATGAAACTCATGAAATGTTACAGCAAGCATGCATGAAACAATTAGCCGTGCTGCAGCATTTCGGAGGTGGAACCACTTCAAAAAGAGTAATATGCGAGTGACTGATGAAGCGCATCCACCATGGTTACAGATATCAACATTGCCAAAGCTGCGCAGATGTTGCAAAATGATAAACGGTTAACTTTACTTGAACTTTCAGCTTCACTTGGCATCTCATTCAAACGGGTTCAGCATATTGCGACAAAGGTACTGAAAATGCATCGCGTGTGTACCCAGAAATATCGCAAAAGAGCAGATGCAACGACGAGTTGAATCGTGGAAGAACACCATTCAAATGTCGGAGAGGATACCCGATTTCCTGACATCGACTGTGACGTGTGACGAATCGTGGATTCGTCATTATGATCTGGAATACAAACAACTGTGTATGGAAACACTCAAATTCGCCTCCGCCCAAAAAAATATGTGTGATTCCTTCAGCATGTAAAGTCGTGCTTCTGCTGTTCTATGATGTGCACAGTATGATCCTAAAACACTGGGTTCCCCGTGGACAGACAATTAATGGTGACTACTATGCAAACATCCTGAAAACCAATTTTCATGGAGCCATGAGGAAGAAAAGACCACATTTGCTGAAGAAACAGCGGCTGTTGCTCCAAGACGTTGCCCAACCTCATGTTGCTGTTGTTGCATTTGCAGCACTGACTGAAATTAATGGGACACCCTCCATATATCCTGGACTTAGTGCCTTGTGATTTCTGGGCATTCCCAACCCTGAAAAAACAACTGCACAGAAACAGATGATGAAGTGAAAAATGCCACAGCTGCAACACTAAAAGTGATGTCACAAAACAGTCTACTGCATGTCTTTTAATCATTGTTGAAACACTGCAAAAAATTTATTGAATGTGAAGGACGCTACTTTAAAAAAGAAAAATGTTCAGATCCTGTGGAGTCATCTGATTCTGAATAAAAAATAAAACAGTCTCATTACTTTTCAATCAGCCCTCATAGCACTGTAATGAGTTAGCAGATTAAGGGCCATGTGACAGAAATCAACAACACAATAATGGTAACTTTAAAGATATCACGGTAATTTTATGAGCTATTAAATATATGTGAACCTCAAATTTAAATATGAGAAAATAAATATTATTAGTTAGTATGTAGTAAGTATGTCTACATCACAATGTAGACCGTCATTATGTCGACACCAGAATGTCAAATTTTACCATGTCAACATGCTTAAAATGTTGACATTCAACACATTGACATCTGTAAACTGTCTACATTCAACATGTCGACATCTGGAAAATGTTGTCACATGAAGTGTCTATATTGTCAAAATTTCAACAATACAAAATATTAGGGGTAGGGTTAGTGTTAGGGTTAGAGTTAATGTTAGGTGAACATGCTGACTTTCTGTCAACATGTTGACATGTTGCATGTCAACTAGGGATGTGCGCTGACCCCTGTGTTTTGGTTTTGCATCTGTATCTCTTTCAAGGTTTTGGATCTGGATTTGGTTTTGCAAACCACCCTGAAGTGTTTTGGTTTTGGTTTAGGATCTGGATTTTTTAAATAAAAAATAGATAAAAAGTTTTAAAAACAGCTAAAATCATGCAATTTATGCAATCCAAAACCTGATATTCGGATTTAAAATCCGAATTCTGAACTGCAAAAAGATCAGAACTGCGACCCGGATTTACCCGGATCTCCTCAGGAGATTAGAACCGTGACTTGGATTTATCCGGATTCACGAAATTCGGGTGGATTCGGATTTCTGGAGAACCGAACCGCACATCTCTAATGTCAACATTGTGCAATGTCAATATTATGAACATGTCATCATGTACTCTGTCGACATAAAGTACCTATGTGTAGTTGACATAATGAATGTCTACATACTGAATGTTGATAAAACATACCAAATCCATATTAGAGAAGCTCAGAAAAAGTCCCAACTGAAGATCTCAACTGAAAGCTATGAGCCAGCGCCAATCTAGCAAAAATGATTCCATATAACCATTATACATTTCTACTCGACTAACTTCAAACAACAGTTTAGGTATTGAAAAAAGATCAGAACAAATCACAAAGGGCAGCTCTCCTGGTAAGAACTGTCATTTACAATAGAAGGACTTCTGGGTCTATGACCCAGAAGTCCCTCTGGTGTCCTTCTGTGCATGCGCAGGAGGATGCGCAAATAGAAGCACATAGGCTTCTATTGGGCAATACATCTAAAGATGGCATTGCCCTCTGCTTCCAAGCCCTGGAATGTATTTCATTCCAGGACTTGGTACATACAGTATTTGGAAAGTGTTATGTCCATAATCACCTTAAAAATTAGAATCCCCAAGTATACATGTAATTTCTCCAACTGAAAAGTGTAAACAGAGCCATAGGGATCTGTTCCAGACCCTAGTACTTGTGGGGGATGTGGCACAATTGGAAGTAGGCATGACAACACCTCCTCGCAAAAAAAAAAGAAGTAGAAATAGTCATTGCAGCACAAGGGGGAGCCATGTACCTCTCAGCCAGGCTAATCCAGAGGGACGGGGTGTGATCAGTGTGATCGCACCCTGTCTCCCTTTGCTCCACAGGAGATTGCTGCGGCTTATCAGTCTCCCTGGTCCCACCGCAGCCCAGGACACAGCAGCGTGTGCAAGGCTGGATAAGACACAAGCTGCTGCCGCTGACAGGTAAGGGGGGAGTCAGTGGGCAGACTTGGGTATCCTCCGTGCCCCTCCATCAAGCCTGTACCCAGGTAATTAGTACCTGCCCATCCCCCCACCCCTGCGGCGCCCCTGAGTGTAAATATTTACCTAACATTCCATAATTTAGTCTCTCTCAGTGCTTAATTTGATGTCTTATGCACTTTGTATGGCATCGTTAGATGTGCTACAATAGGTATAGTAAGTGTTATTCAAGTTTTTTTTTTTATGAGAATATCTGAGCACATTATCAGTTTTTGCTAACCTGTTGGGGTTGCTTACTATCTAAAAGCATGTAATAAACATGCACAATTTTGTCATCATCTGGGTTCTAGTGTCTCTAATTATTCCTTGCTCACATGATGTCATTATTCCATAAGACCAACCAGCTAATGTTTCCACAAACTTTTATTGTTAGTAACAGAGTTTATATGTTAGGTACAATTCTGAAGTCACTAAATGCCAAGCTTCATTAATTTATCTGCTTCAGGCAAATCCCTGGCATATTTCAAAGTTATCCTATTTCTATAACATAGGAGAAAATGAATTATTTACCGAGCAGAAATATCCAGTTCAAATACACTTAATTAAGTTTGAACACAATGTACTCACTACTAGTGTCTAACCTAAAGTGCGCACACATCGCTTACTGCAACGAGAGATAACAATCAGTCTCATTCATTGATTTAGTCCCATTTGGAAAACTTTTCCCTCATATCCCATTAAAAGTAACACTAATGAACAGTGGTTTTGACCTTGAAAGAAAGAGCCACGGGCTGCGAATCCCGTCAGTATTTACCACCCAAATTTAATCTGTATAATGGACACCTTAAAAGGCCTTGCAGAGGAAAAAAAATAGACTGTTCTCCAAAAGTAAAACACTTAAGAAAGCTTTTGATTAATGTCTCAATGATTAATCAATTGATGAATATATTTTCAGTACTGATGGGAGGACACTGTCCACTTTAATCAACCACTTTGGTGAAAAAAACCCCCAAAAGATAAATGTCCTGTTTTTCTTTCAGTATGTCTTCAAAAAGCTATTTTAATTGGCATGTTAACTGCATCTAAGATGTTAAAATCTGTATAATGTCTCATCTTTTAATATTTGAAGAGCACAACACTCAATTAGCGAGGATAATAAACTTAATTATATAGTCAAATATGCTGCAGTAAAAAAACAAAACAGCAAATCTATTGATAAATTTACCGCAGGAGATACAAGACCAGATTTACAAAGGTATTTTTGTTTCCCGGGTATGAGTGTGATACTGTTTTCTAATTTGTGAATATATTACGATTATGCATAAATGAGATTTTTTTTCTCATCCAAAAAATAATCACCCCATAATTACAGTGACAAACTGCATTTTCGGTGTTATTGTAGCCTTTTTAAGTGCTGATATTGTATTAGAATTTCTTACATTGCAATTTAAATGGAAAACACAATTACGTGCATTAGTTGGTCTATGCATTCATAGCATCACATATCCATCAGTCTTCAGGTTTAATAAAATAAGCCATATATCACTGTCTGTTGCAATTGTTAAAATGAAATTGTGCTTTTATCAACTGAAACCTACAATTTTCTCTTAAAGTCAACTGATCTCAGAATATATGTCAGTGTCTTTAGGAAGATCACTCCTCTGCTCAGAAAGGCACAGATACACGCAAGAGAGGGATTTAAATTCATAAAGGGATACAAAAAGACAAAGGAGTTGAAAGAGGAGGGGGCAAAGAATTTTAGGGTTAAAAGACCACCAGACATTAAACCTTCATTGGCTTATTTTAACCCCTTCATGACCAGAATAAATGTAATTATTTTTGAGGTGTCAAGGTTGTACCAACAATATGTTTAAAAGTTCATAGTCTACCCTGGTGAATTCTATTTTGAGTTAGTTTTTTTGCAGAATGATAAAACTTTTATTTTGTAGCATGGTCATACACAAATATATTATTTTCTGTGTGTTGAATAGTAAAATATTAGGCAAAATTGAAAAAAAACATGCTCTTTTTCCTGCTGTTTCTTTTAGTTACACTGACAGTTTTATTGCAATACCAGAAATTGACCACAACATTTATTTGGCTTTTTCTCCCAATTACCAAATATGTGAATATATTATATACCAAATATGTGATATACCAAATATGTGAATTTTTATGCTCAAATTTACAGTTTTCTAAATTTTGACTATTTTAATGGCAGATCTTTTAAGACTGTAAGTCAGTACCTATGTGTAAATGTATTTTTGGTGGAAGAACAGGGGTGGTTGCTTAATACATTTTCAGAGATCTAGCTTCTATGTTTTGGGTCTTGGCCAACATTAATTCTGTGTGACATTCACACGAAATGCATTTTTGTTATTTAAAATTAGCAAAGTGCAGGATTTTAGAAGTGGAGATGTTGCCAATAGCAACCAATCAGATTCTACTTAACATTTATCAAGCACCTTCTAGAAGATAATAGCTAGAATCTGATTAGTTGCTATGGGCAAAATCCCCACTTCTAAAAACCTGCACTTTAGTAAATATAACCTTTAAGGTTCAGGGGAGTGATTTGGAAAAACCTGGCAATTTTTGTACTTTCATCTACTGCTTATATTTTATTCTTCACTAGGTGAACAGTAGGACCTAATCTTGGTGGACTAACATCCATTTCACATTCCGCTGACACCTATTGTAACCATACAGGTTCTGCCAATAGATTTTACCAATAGGTTATGGGCTTAGTACCCCGAGTGTGAAGAATACAGAAAAGTCCTTTTTTTTAATCAAGACAGAAAATGCAAGTGCAGTAGACAGCATGAGCTTTGTAAAACTGAGAGGCTCAGTGGAAATTCTGAGCCTGCATCCCCATAGTGGAAGTTCACTATGGGGATGCAGTGAGAAAAGTTGTAGAAGATCACAAATAATCCAGGTGACAATCCAAATTCTGATTAAGTGGCCGGAGCCAAGGGAATCATTGGCCTGGCTGTAGAACAGCACATGTATGCTATATATAACACTTGGAAAAGGAATATTATCCAAAATGCGTGAGTGCTGTTGCTGTAGGTGCTCCCCTATTATCTAGCTGGACTTCCCACGATTTGTAATACTGTGGACATTGCAATCCTTCTATATCCAGGACTTTTTTCATTTAAGGAAGACTTGCAAGTATTAATATGCTAGTATAGGTGTGAGTCCCTATAGTAGGAGAAAAGCTAATTTTTTATTGTACCAAGATATTTTTTGAACTATTTTACTGTTTGGTGTATGTACACCTAATACATTTTTAATATACTAATTTATTGTAGAGTAGCTACCTTGCTGCTAAATACCAGACGAGAGGGATATCTGTTGTGATGATGGTGTTTATAAAGGTTCTTATAAGATCTGACTGATGCATGTGATGGAAGGGTAACACAAAGTTTGGTGGTAAGAGTTGACGATCATATCACATCAATGTCGAAAGATACCTTTATGTGAACGTCATTTACTTTGGTAAGTGTCCTTGAGGAATTCCATCTCTTGAAATTGATATATCAATTGTGAAACCTCACTACTCTGTTGTTTTTATCTTAATTTTTCCTTACAGTATGTACTGTGTACGCAACAAGGAGGATATCCTCTATTGTGGACAGAGGATCTCCAGTGCACCAGTGCACACTTAAGCACATGTTGTAAATGTTATTGTTTCACATGTATACCATAATTCCACAAGGCATTTCCGTTGCAATCCAGAATAGTTTACATAAAAAATAATTTATATCATTGAGCACCTTTGACCCTATATCAGGCAGAGGGATCGGAGACAAAGTCCTTACAGTCACAAAAGTCAGGACAATCATAGTATGCCTGAGAAATAAAGGAGAAACCATTGTCACAGATATCCAGAATGTGTTATTCTTACCAGATTTGGGGACCAACTTTTTTGCCATAAGTATCCTAGAAGACAAAGGATTCAAGGACAAGTTCACAGAGAGCAAGTGTGTTGTGCATAATAAAAAAGGGACTGTAATAGCAACAACAACCTGGTGACAGCAAATACACTTCCTAGACATAGAAGAGTGTTGTGAAATGGCTGCCTCTGAGTCGAGCCAGTCTATGGAGCTGTGACCTAGGTGTCTAGATAACCTGGCAGGGCTGCCATCAAGGGGGCATAGCCAGTACTCCTGTACCGGCCCGGAGAGCTGAGGGGCCCGCTGCCGGCAGAGTAATTGCTACAGTAATTCATCACCCTCACACAGGACACAGAGAGAGTTCTATGAATGAGTCATCACACACACACACACACAGGACACAGCTGAGCTATGTGTGATGAGTCATTCATTAATTAAGTGTCCGGCCAGAGAACTGCATGATCAGCACATACCTACCTGCCACCGATGTCCTGCTTCTGATACTGTGAATAAGGACAGCTGCTAGAGGACCATCTTATAATAAAGCTAGGAGCACTGGGACCCCTCTTACAGACAGGTCCCACTCTCTGGACCCCATCAAATAAGTAAGTAGTATCATCTCTGCGATTCTGCCTCCATACTAGTTGCTCCACCCTCAGCTCTCCTTCTGTCCTCTCCCCTGCTTTCATTGGCCAGATACTGAGGAAAGAAATGTGAGAGAGCAACTGTGGTGCACACACAGAGGTACCTCTGCCTCTTTACTATGCCTGAATCCTGCCTCTGCCCCCTCCCCTTCTATACAATCTGCCCCACTGTCCCTTGACTATTCCTGAATCCTGCCTCTGTCCCCTGTCCTCAAATCTCTATCTCTGTACTCTATCCATATGAGTCTTTGCTCCCCCATTTGTGCTCCTATTCCCATATACCTCAACCTTTGCCCACTCTCAATATCTGTGCCTCTGCCCACTTCCCATTTTTGACTCTGCTCCCTTCCTATCTGTGTCTTTGTGTTCTTTGTGGGGTCAGTGCGTATCTCTAGACACTACAAACTAAAAGCTTATGCAATTTGTGGAAGTGGGGTTCCATTAAACAGTGCCACCTATGTTGCATATGCTGACAGCTGGAAATGTGTCTAAGTGTGCCTCTCCCTATTTGCACCTCTGTCCCTTTTACCAAGGTTTGCCTCTCCCCATGTGTGCCCTGCCCCCTTGCCATGCCCATGCTGCATTCCACACCGCAGTAATAGAACCTACGGATGGCAAGTATGTACAGTTTCCTGTTGTAAATCATTAAGCCCTTCTCACAAAAAAATCCTTTATTCACTTTTAATCTTTAAAGGTAAATAACTTACATATTTTAAATTGACTGTTTAACCGTTTATTTTTGTTATGTATAAAATATATATATATAGATAGATAGATAGATAGATAGATAGATATACAGTATATATGTATGTGTATATATACTGTATAAATATATATATATATATATATATATATGTCAGTACAGTGGTGGTCCAGGTACCAGACCTCAACCTCACACCACTGTGTCCACCATTCCTTTAACATGAGTTACCAAGGAGGTGGGGGGCCCTGTTTTTTAATTTGTACCGGGCCCCATGATTTCTGATGGCTGCCCTGCAATCTGTGGTATGATAATGTCCAAAAACTCCTTGATGGTGTGGTGACAGGAATAGCCATGAGCATTTCGGAAGGACCGGCATGTGAGAGCTGTATAATAGATAAGTAAAACTGTTGTCCCTCTCTGAAGTCAGCAACAAGAGCTGAGGCACTGCTAGCATTGGTGCATAGACATGTGTGTGGTTCGATGGAGGTAGAATCGATAAGCGGATACAGCTATTTCCTGACACTCATCAATGACTTCACTAGATTAACACATGTTTACTTCCTAAAAGTGAAGTAATAAACAAAACTTCACAACACAAGAGTTTGGTGGAGATTCAAACAGGTCAAAAACTGAAGTTCTTCAGACCTATCAATGGTGGGGTATATGAGAACAAAAGTGTAGCCATCAACTTGAAGAAATATGGCATAGAGCACATGCCAGAACAGAATGGTGTCAGTGAGTTAGCCAACAGCACAATTGTGGAGAAAGCATGGACTATACTGTGTGAGGTAGGCCTATAAAAAGATTATTTGTGCAGAAGCAGTATTTACCGCAGTATATCTGAAAAACCATGTGCTCACAATAGCTGTTAAAGGCAAAACACCTCTAGAGAAAGGGTCTGGAAGTAAGCCATGTGTTAATCATCTCAGAGTCTTTGGGTACATATACACATCCCTAAGGAGAAAAGATGTGATCTTTGGGCCTGATTCAGACCCATTCGCGAGCGGCTGTCCGCTCGCAAGTGGGTCGATGGTGTGCACTGCGCATGCGCACGACGGAGGGAGCTCCGTCGTGCGCATGTGCGAGACGCGACGAGCGAAGGACTTTCCTTCACTTGTTGTGTCTGATCAAAGGGGGCGTGCTGTCGATGTTGATTGACAGCACGCCCCCTTTGGTGGGCGTGCCGGGGGCGTGCCTCCCAGACGGGGGCGTTCCCAAGGGAACGCCTACCGTCAGAAGCCGGCCCCACTGACATCACTAGTGATGTCAGTGGGAGTGATTTTGGCTCTGATAGAGCCAAAATCACTCCGGGCCTTGCGGTTGAGAAACTCAACCGTAGGCTTCGGCTCGCAGTGGCGATGGTCGCGATGGTCAAGACCATCGCGACCATCAACCTGCACGCTCGTATATGCTGTGGGTGGTGACCCACAGCTATACGAGCGTCCAGGAGGACGCTCCATAATTATGGAGGTGGGCCCTGATTCAGAGCGAGCGCTCTGGTCAGAGCGTCCGGCTCTGAATCAGGGCCTTTATCCCGTCAGTAGAGTGCAGCATGCTTGGATACTTCTAAAAAAGTAAAGGATACAGACTATGGGACATTACTAGAGATGTGTGGTTCAGTTCTCCAGAAATCCGAATCCACCCAAATTTCATGAATCTGGGTAAATCCAAGTCGCAGTTATGATCTCCTGAGGAGATCTGAGTAAATACGAGTCGTAGTTCTGATCTTTTTGTGGTTCAGAATTCATATTTAAAATCCAAATTTCGGGTTTTGGATTGCATAAATTACATGATTTTAGCTGTTAATTAAAAACTTTTTATCTTTTTAAAAAAAAAAAAAAATCCAGATCCAACCAAAAAACTTGAGGGTTGTTTTGCAGAACCAAAAACAAAACACAAAAATGAATCCATATCCAAAACCAAAACACGGGGGTCAGCGCACAACTCTAGACACTACAAACTAAAAGCTTATGCAATCTTTGGAAGTGGGGTTCCATTAAACAGTGCCACCTATGCTGCATATATTGACAGCTGGAAATGTGTCTGAGTTAGAGACTACCAATGTGGATATCCAATCACAGAACAGGAATTCTGCGAAAAGCAATAAAGGAAAACCCCAAGAAGATATTATGAGGAGTTCACAAATGTCGCTTTCTGTGTACCACAAAGTATACAATAGGCAAAGTCAAGCAACGACTGGGAGGAATGGAATTAGCAATAGATAAAAAATTGGCATCATCAGATGACAACGATACATTTACTGTTGTTAGCAGGTCAAGCCACCACAAAACAGTCAAGAACAAATTGGTCTTTTATAAAAAGCTAAATACAGATGGAACTATTACCTGTTATAAAGCTAATATTTTCACTAAAGGATATGCACACAAATCTGGGATTGACAACAGAGAAATCTTCTCACTAGTTGCAAGCTATAATACATTACGTTTATTCATTGCCATATCTTCCATGCATGATTTACTGCTTTATCATTTAGACTTTGACTCAGTTTTCTTTAATGTAGAACTAGTTGAGGAAATTTTATGGAACCTGAGACTTACAATGAGGACATGTTTCTAAATGGAAAAGTCTGTCTGTTGAAAAATGCATTACAGTATATGGTCTAAAAGTCTAGAGTAGTCATTGTTGTTCTTTGTGCTAGATGCTGAGCCTTTTAGAAATGGACTTTGTGCATTTGGATACTGATTACTGTCTATACCATAAGACAATAGAGCAAAAATTGTTCATTAAAGTATATGTGGATGATTTGTTGCTAGTAGGTTTGGAGAAACACAGGCCCTGATTCAGAGCTGGACGCTCTGACAGAGCGCTCGCTCTGAATCAGGGCCGTCCCTCTTAATTTTTAGAGCAGTCTCCTGGCCACTTGTATAGCTGTGGGTGACCACTCACAGCTATAGCGAGCGGCCAGGAAGATGGACGCGATGGTCAAGACCATCGCAACCATCGGGCTTGCGACGAGACCCTTGTGGTAGGGTCTCGTTGCCGCAAGCCCTGGAGTGCTTTCGGCTCTATCAGAGCCGAGAGCACTCCCACTTACATCACTTGTGGTGTCAGTGGGGCCGGCCCCAGATGGTAGCCGTTTCCATGGGAACGCCTCCGTCTGGGCAGCCAAGCCCCCGGCACGCCCACCAAAGGGGGCGTGCTGTCACTCAACATCGACAGCACACCCCCTTTGTAGCAAGACCCGGAGCGACGGCATGCCCGTCGCTATCTGGGTCTCGCGCATGCGCACGACGCATGCGCACTGGGCCAACATCGACCCGCTTGCGATCGCTCAGCGCTCGCGAGTGGGTCTGAATCAGGCCCACAGTGTCAAATATCTGTTAGAACAAAAATTCAAGTTAAAAGACATAAGGCCTGCACATCACCTGTTAGGCTTAACTATCTTACAAAACTTGAGTGCAGGACACTGATCAACAAGGATATATTGAGGAAATACTTACCAAGTATGCAATGGCAGATGCAAAACCAGTCAGTTCTCCCATTGATAAAGGCTTAAAAATAACAAAAGCCATGTCAACAACAAGCAAGACAGATATAGAGGAAATTAAGAAAGTTCCTTTTCCTTTTCAAGTCCCGGCTTGGATCACTTTGCGGTTCCAAGTAGAACTGAGTCCCGACTCGGGTCTTCTCACCAAGTTTGGAGCTCCAATCTAAAAACTGGATCTTGCATGTGTGCATTGCATGTAAGTTCCTCCCTCACGATTCAGGGGCCATTTCACACAGGAGAGTGTATGCAATACTACAAATTAGTAGCCATTAGAGAAAGTTGTAGATATATAGAGTGGGTGGGAAGCATGTAAAACACTGCATGCATCTTTATCACTCTGTATGTTTATATTTCAGACACTAGAAAGGACCTGCAATCCAGTGTAAACAGGCTCTTCTGCACATGGGCGCCGATGAAGGGGGGAGGGCAGGGGCATACAGTCAGGGTAGACTGAGATTTGATATAAGAAGATATTTATAACTTATAAACAACTTCTTTGTTTATTGTTTATTTTTATAGATAACAGTTATTGGTTTAGGTGTTCTTTCTATGATCTTATGTATCTGGATAGGCCACCAATCCTTATTGATGTTTTGTTTTTTTTGTTTTTATTTAAGCACTATTCATCATGTCAACCTTGGGCTGATATTTTGAAAAACTATATGGATAATAGTTCAGTGTTGGTTCCTTAATTGTTGGAAGCAAGTGGCACCCTAATTTAGAAACAATGGGATGTTTATACAAAAGAATAATTTTAAATGAAACTCTTCTTATATTTAATTAATTGTTTTTTTGTATTGGAATGGTTAATGTGTCTGGAGTTGGATTCAAACTTGGGTCTCTGTGGGGACTGCCTTGTGCATTAGACCACTAGACCATTTGGTCTGTTGCTAAATTGAGAGGTATTACTATTTACTTGCTTCTAACATTTATTATTGATTCTGTCTTGGGAGACTGCTGATTAACCAATTAATTATATCTCAGCCAGACAAAGATTATTTGGATCGAATTGAGTTTGTTTGGAGATACATATGATATCACCTATATACATGGATGATGCCATCATTACTATATATATATGTATTTTTTAATGTTAAACTATATATATCTTATGTTTATTTGTATTGATTAATGATTATACAGCTGATTTATATTTAATTATGCTGATTATTAAGTGCTATTAAGTGTTCTACTAAACTGGCGATTGGTTGAATTAGGGTTTAAATACCCATCCTTGACACAGTGAGATCTACCTTCTGATGAAACCGTTATAATTACAAGAATGGAGAAACGCGTTAAGGACTTGGATATACTAGCTGTTATTTTCCCTGTGCATCAGTTGATGAAGTTTAAAGCTGACTCCATTTGCATTGACATCAAATATTGAGACTGCGGTACGAGTGGCACTGCATCTCACAGCTGAACCTGGGAGCTTGAGACGGGTGATCTTATACACTAAAACCGGACAGAGACTGTGAGTACACCGGCAAGTGAGTGCTGATAAGCGGAATCTCCTGCAATACATGCCCTGGAGGCACTGTCATCATGAGTTGCATTTAGCCTGGTAGTCTGCCTAGTCGGCGAGTGGGTGGCAGTCAGCAGAACTTAATTTTCAGGATTCTTAATTAAATCGCTGGATACCTGGATTTACAAATAAATCATCACTGTGCCATTTAACTGGGAATATAATTGTTAATTGAACTGATTATGGATGATTTTTTCCTTTAAAAATACTCTTTTTTTCTTTTTTGTATAGCTGGTATAGATCATATATCTCTTAATATTTTTATATGATTGAGCCTTACAGGCTTTATGCACTTTATTGTTTTTATTATTGCTAATTGCTGTTTAGAGTAATAAATGCTTTAATAAATATTGATTATACTGTGGCGCTCTCATTCATATTACTTTATTGTGATATTGCTTGTTAACACTCAGCAGCTTTGTGAAGCTCCCTGGGACTGCAGGTACAGTATATGAGAGATGAGGCATCAACAGCTCAGCCTCGCTTCTGTATAGTCAGACACTGCTTGCAGAGCTGGGGGTGGGGCCACACCATGTACAGTAAGATGCACAGAAAGAGAGCTAATATAGGCATGCCTCTGAGTATGGGGAATGTGCATTGAGCACTGATGGACACCTTGGATGTGTCATGTGACCAGGAAGTTCACTGCAGTGTTTGGAGATTGGAGCTCAGTCAGCAGAAGCAAGAGAAGACACAGTGATACAGGTAGGAGAACTTTCAGCTGATCAGCGCTTAGTGTAGTGAGGGGAGAGTTACAGTGAGTAGGGGGTGAGACAGGCTTCTGGCACTCAGACCAATCTCCATAGGTGCCTCCCCAGCCAGTGACCTCACCACATGTCACTGGGGGCAGACACTAATTACCAGATCCTGGATTCAATGAAGGGGCCCGGCAAGGGCTCAGGTCCGCCAAACGCCCACCCCTTCCCTTACCTGTCGCCCACAGCATCCTGTGTCTCCCCATTACAGCACACGCTGCTGTGTGCTAGGCTGCAGTGAGAACAGGGAGGCTGCTGATGATGATCAGCAGCAGCAGTCTCCTCTGGCTGTGTGGGGGGGGAGCGATCACACTCATCATGTACTCTCCCTGGATTTGCCCCTGGCTGAGGGACATACGGTTGCTCCCCTGTGGTGCACAGTGTGCCGCGAAATGCAGTTTATTCTATATTTTTAAAGGAGGTGTGGCCACATTCCTTACTTTGCGCCATTCCCCACAAACTTACCCATGCCCACACACATCTCTAGCTTGTGTATGCTTGTTAGAAATGAACTTGAAGTTTGCTGCTCTTAGAATTGTGCCGCTGCTCTGTCTCTTAGTTTAGCCAGCCAATTTACTGCAGCCTTTGGCTTATATTGGTGAAACCAATGTTGTGAGGTGTTCAAAATTGACTGGAAATTACTGGAAATTAATATTACTGATGTTAATAATACTATAATAACAAAAACAGGTCCAAGTTACATGATTTCAGCTGTTTTATAAATTGTTAGAAATCCAGATCCAAAAGCAAAACTGAACCCCAAAAACTAGAGGGTGGTTTTGTCAAAACCAAACCCAAAACCAAAACACGACGATGATTTAGAACATAAAACAAAAACACAGGGGTCTGCGCACTAGGTCATATTTGGATTACCTATTTGTGCTAGCAAGTGCAGCCATCAGCTGGACAAGCAGAAAGCAACTTACTGTTGCCCTATCCAATACTGAGGTGGAGTATATGGCACTTACAGAAACCACAAAGGAAACCTTATGGTTAAAAGAGATTTTGGGCGGGATGTACTGTGCTAAGAATCACATCTACCACTTATCGTGTACATACTGGCGTTAGTTACGATGTTATGTACTTAGAAATGCGATTAAAATTAGACTCAGATAAAGGGGCTTTCAAGTTCAACAACCAAAAGTTCCTCTGCGCATGCGCAGAACATCGCGCGCCACGGTGGTGAACACTGGGAGGGATCTGATTGGAGACTATCAGTATTGAGTGTGACAATAAGGGTGCAATTTGCTTGTCCTATTGCACCAAGCACAATGGATGGTCCAGGCACATTGCTATTAGACATCACTTTATCTGTGAATTAATAGAAAAAAGTCTATCAGCGTAACCTATGTAGCAAGCGAAGATAAAGCCACGTATATATACTGAACCAGACATCTCTACTAAAAAGTGCACCATGCTGTTTAAGTCTGCTACAATAGGTTCCCATGTTAGGAGAGAGTTCATTTTCTACCTAAAAATACAGAGTGTGACAGATGTACATTGTTGCAAACCTAATATGGATATATTGATTCACATACAGGGTCATGGCATATGTTTAAAAAAATGGAAGAGGGACATACGATCAGTGGTGTCACAAGGGGGGGTTGACCGCACCTGGGTGTCACCCATCGAAGGGTGACACCAAAGTGCCAACTCCTCCTCAGTGACAGGAGCTGGGTGCTGCACTGTAGCATTACGTGCAGCACTCGGCTCCTGATACAGTGAGGGAGTTGGCACTGCACACAGAGTGTTCCCGGGGACCCCGGAGTGTCTATAACGGGGAATTGGGCTGCAAGGCCACTCCACATTCCCGCAAGGCCACTCCAACTACCCACGAGGCCAGCCCTACCCCTCTGGTCACGCCCCCTTTTTTTGCCGGCCATATGCCCTTCTGTCATCTACCAGTATTCTGCAACGGGTGTCACCGCATATGACGCTACTGCATATGATGTCTGTAATGGACTAGAGAAGTAATACTTTACATTTGAACACAGTATTGGGATGTCAGGTAAATGTATAACTATAAATTTTACTTTTATGGTTGATAAATTAAATATAAACATATTATTGCAGTTTTATTGACTTTGTTGCAGTTTTATTGACTTTGTGTTTGTGTTTACATTATATAAATGTTGTGTGCACAGAGACAAGTGCAATATTATGTAGATTTTACCCCCCAAAGTGAAATTTGTCTGATCAGACAAAATGTCTTGGCACCTAAAATTAGTAATTTTATGGAATTTATTGATTGCGATGTCTAAAAACTAGAAAGAGTTGCTTTTAAATGAACAATATTATTATCTCATCATTCAATAGAACAATGAACAACTTTCAACTGATCACTAAATGTAACAGGACACATGCTTTCATGTTTACTATATCTCCTCTGAATTATTACCATCCTGCAGGCTCTGTTCATTCGCTGAAGACTTGGAAAGACAGATCAGTCGCCTAGAGCCTGTGGCTGCGTGCACAGCACCACCTGATACCAAGCCATGCCTATGTCATGCTCATGCCACAAGCCTTGGGTCAGGTAACAGCAGTGCCCTATGCCTCATTCAGCAGTCAGTTCTCAATGCGTTTGGAGAAAGATCATGGAAAGAGAATGTCACCAATGATATTGCACATCAGCATATACTGCCAAGATGCTGTCACTGTGTTCTCGCCATCAGCCGTGATCTTATGGCTCCTCTCAGTCCTCACTACTGTGTGACCTAATAGAGTCTGCAGATCGTGGAGAGAATTGGCATAAACTGACCAACATTCTCATTTTCATGGTCACTATCACAATCTATATAATATACACAAATGATGTTAATATATGTATAATTCCCTGCAAGTAATATCTGTATAAACAATGTGTTCTGATGTCAAAGCTCAAAGTTGATAAGCTTTGATGTCGTCCATATTAATTGGGAAACTTGTATTATACGGAATAACACCCACTACTGTAAGTTGTTACGGATATTAGAAGTCTTGGCCTTGGTCCATTGCCCTTTTTTAGCACTAAATGATGTATGCCCAATGTCACAGTATGAGGGCGGTATCCAATTAGCAGCTCTAAATGAGCTCTGCTAATTGATCGCGGTGCCAAAGTGCCACCCGACAACAACACTTATTGTGGTTATGCCCAATGTATGCCCAATGTCACAGTATTGGGGCATTATCCAATTAGCAGCGCTATCCTATTAGCCCCGAAGTGCTGCCCGACGCCGTCACTTATCGTGGATATTTTTCAGGACCTGATGTGTCTCAAAAAAGAATCCACGATAAGTGCCGTTTTTTCACTCCAAAAAAGGCAAAAACACATAGGTCTGCGAGCTCATCGCGGACCCTATGTATTTTTGTGAGATATACAGTATCCTATTATTTCGTTTGAAATAATAGGATACGGTGGAAAAAAACATTGGCGAAAAATGGGGATAATCGGCAAAAAATTCCCGTTTTCCACTGATCGCGTGGATCAATTAGTGCCCGAACTATGTAAGGGGCTAATTGGATACCGCCCTTAGTTTGCAACCAGGTGAAATATGTTATTTGATTAGGCACCAGACATTTTAATACTGTTTTAATTCTGGATAATGAATAGGATTTCAGTATTTTTTTATTGCAGACCTAGTGAGGGTTTGGCAGCCTACAGTAATGTCTCAGCGCTGTTTTGTTTGTTGCACAAACTCCATCTACAATCATTTATGTATACAGTAGCAGCAACATTAAATAATGTCCATCTCTCTCTCTAGTGACATTGTCACCAAGCTACTGTGACTGTGGCCTAGTTGGTCCATCTAGTGTTTGACTTCTACCTGCACAGATTCTACAGTTGCAGAGAAGGTAACACAGAATGAAGTTTGAAGTATGAGGGGTCAGACAGACAGGTCAAAGGCTGTGTAGAAGTTTCTGTTCCCCAGAACAGCCACATCAAACAAGATTACTTCACCAGAGGTCGACCAGTGTTGTATCTTCTAAAGCAAGTCTCATGGATACCATGATCATGATGTATTCACAAATATGTGTGTTTTAGCCTAAACAAATATTTAAAGCTATTTGTTTTAGTGCAGACAGTTGTGTTAACCACTTGCTAACTGACAAACTATCTATACAGGGCCGTCTTAACGTATAGGCACAATGAGCCTATACGATTCTAGGCTGGGCCAGAGGGCATCTACATGTAGTCTGTGGCATAGGTCAGAGAATGATGGTCCCCAGCCACTCTGTTTGTGAATTTCATTGATGTGCAGGAATTGCACTGCGAGCTGGAGAAGAGGGATGTAGAATCCAAAATCTTCACTTTACATCATGTTTCTTTATATTTAAACATTAATTTTGTTGAAAGTACCAATATATCTAAAGGTTTCATTTTATTGGCCACTTACATTTGCATTCCTGTGAATGGGCTGGTAAGGGGCCTAGTGCATTGCTTTGCCCAGGGCCTACAATGCTGTTAATACAGCGCTGTATTTAAATCCTGTTAGAACCTTCTGTTGTCTGACAGAACGCATATAGATGCCCAGCAAAATGTTCATGCTACTTCTGGAAGCAAGCGGTCAGTCACCGCCTATCATTTCATTAGTGTGTCCAGATCCCGGACACCCTAGCTATACACATTGCATTCAGTTTGATGTATCGTAATATGTATATCATATCATGGGGAGGTGTATTAATATTTGCAAATTTCTTCCAAAAAGTAAGATTTGTTTTTTGCAGGAAAAGCTGCTTTTCTTGAAATCATCAGTGAAGACCAATACTATTTGGCATTTCGTTTTTCCACATGTTTTTGTTTGCAAAAAACACCCTTGATACATCTCCTTCAATGTGGCTTATGTAATAGGTTTGCGATCTGGTACCGCTGTGGGAACCCTTATAAGTTTTCCCAGATTTTTAAAGTGCCAATCATTTTATAAGTAAAACCAAAATGATTGCCCCTTTAAATATACGGGAAGACTTGCAAAAGTTCCTGCAGCAGCACATCCCAATGTATTACAATATGTATCCCAATCAGTGCAGTTAATAGACAATATGGCTCCCAGGGTGAAGAGTTAAAATGTGCCCCCTCTCACCCAGATATTTTCCAATATACTGATGTTATGTGAAATGGAGTGTACAGAAAATAGTTTAGAAATTATTTATTTTACAAACCTAGTCTCCTGTATGTAGGACACATTAATCAAGCAGTGGTTTGTTTTATTTAAAGAAAATGTCACCAACATAACCTGCAGAGATGTTGCCTTATGGACAGGTCTGTGGAAAGGACACCTGCTTTTGTCGCACCACCTGGGTGCCAGTCAAAAACCACCTTCCTCACTGTAAACCAGTGGTCTCTAACGTTAATTGGGGTGTGAGCTACTTTAGAAAAATGAAACATCCTGAAGAGCTACTAAAATTGTAGACAAAAAAATTCTGGCTAATGGGTTGTAGTCAGCATCCTGGCATGTAGGATGCCGATGGTCAAAATACTGGCGACGAAATCTCGACAGCGTTGGGATCCTGGCACCAGAATCCCGACTGCCGGCATCCCGAAGGCAAGTATCGGGCTTTAGGATGAGGGTTAGAGTTAGGCACTGGGGGAGGGTTAGGGACTAAGGGGGGAGGGTTAGGTTTAGGGTGTGGGGAGGAGAAGGTTAGGTTTAGGCAGTGGGCGGGAGGTTAGGGTTAGGCACCGGGGAGGGAGGGTTAGGGTAGGGATTAGGGGTAGTCTTGCCTTCTTTCCTTCAGGGTGTCAGGATGCTGACAGTTGGGATGCCGCTGTCGGTATTCTGACCAGCAAAATCCTGACCGCCTGGCTAATAACTGAAGATTTGAGGTACATGCAGTAGATGAGTAAAAGATATAGGAAGAGCTGCTGTGTGATTTTGCCGTAGCTTAGACGCCATGGGTGGAACCACACGGAAGCACTTCAGGTGATTGCTGTAGAGGCTGCGGAAATCATCTGACATGCTCCCATGTGGCTCCACCAATGGCGTCGATGCCAATGACCGAGCACATGTCAGAGTTCACTTCCTCCTAGTTGACTCGGCAGTACTGCAGTTAGGTGAGCTACCAAAATTAAGACCGCGAGCTACAGGTAGTTTGAGAGCTACAGGTTGGAGACCACTGCTGTAAACCAAGCAAAACACGAAAAAATGATAATGGATGTAAGTGTACTGTACCAGAAGTGTAAGTGACTTTAGAGAATACTACATTGAGAGCGACTTTCATATGGTTGCAAGATGACTGACAACAGTGATCTACAAGAAGCTCTGCAGTAGCCAATAGGTCACCTTTGTGATCAGCAGTAGCAAAGCAAAATGCATGCCTGCAGCCCTTACCTGCACATGCATGGAAGATGACTCTGCACTACAGTTTTGCACCATTCACCCTCCTACATTTATAGCACCAGCCACCCCCAACCCTAATAATACAAACATTCAGTCCCTGCTCACTTTACCAAATTCAAACCCCCCTTCCATACCCACCCAAAGCCTAAATTCACTGGGTGCTGTCCCCAACAAGACCTTCCCACTCCCAGCCACCCATCTTCGAAGGATAGGGGGGTGTAGTTTACCTCATTTAGATCCCCAGATGCCATGCTGCTGGGAGCTGGGGCTGCATTGTGCACTGTTGCTGCCTGCAGGAAAGGACAGTCTTGATTACTGGTGGGACAGCAGCCAGAGGGCACTCTAGAAGGCGAGTTAATGGCATCTGTCCAAGATTAGGCAGCCTCTGGACAACGCCATTCAAAGAATTCTAGATGGGTGGTCCACATCAGACTGGGCTCCCCCTTGAGGAGATACAGGAGAGCACTCCATGTGGTTGAATGGCTCACTTGCCCCTAAAAATGTCCCTTAATGCTCAAAATTTATTTACGGTTTGGCGCTGCAACAGCAGTTGGGTGACAATGTTTTTATGCTTCCTACAACCTTGGGGCAATGGGGATGGATATTGAACTATCCCGGGGCAATGATATGAGGCCAGTAGCTAGCCGATCCAGATCACCCCTGTGCCTCTGCATCTATATCACCCCAGTGCCTCTGGCATATATATATATATATATATATATATATATATCAGCTAGAATTAGATCACTATTACAAGTGATTTGTTGCTGAAAAGATGCATGGGGGCATGTACGGGGTTTCCCTTACCATTACATGTCCCCCACATTATAATAATAAGTTAAGAAAAATACAAAATATATTAAAAATAAACTTTAAAAGTAGGCATTAAAATCAAAATATCTTTTTGGCATATTTATACAGGATTATTAACGGGAACATGAACTAGAAACTACTTCACTACACAACTGGAAATCTCTGTAAGGAATTCATTTGTGGTATTTTGTATTGAGGATTCAGGAACATTCTTCAATGGTTTTCGTCCAGGCATCATCTCAAAGGAAGTTTGTCTCTGAGTTTTCAAATTGTGTCATTGTTACTGTTCCATCCTCTCATTAAGCTCCTCAGTTCATTTCTAATTTTTTTTTCAATTTGTGTGATTTGTTCTCCATTTTGATTTCAGACACTTGATGTGACAGAAAAACAATGCATATTAAAGCAATCTTGTGTCTTGATTAGCTGAGCACCTCTTTGCAGGCCCCCCACAGACATGACATTAAAATATCAGGGAATGAATGGAAATGCTAATCTGAAAATAGATGTCTGATGGACAATTCTATCTCAATCAGTTTCGGCCAAAAGAAAATTACAAGCACAAGTCGTAGTCATCCTCAGGTGAGGATACACGGTGAAAGCAATTCTCTTCCAGAACGGGAATATTTTTGAACATATCAAAAAAGGCTGCCGAATCTAGCATGGCATGAGCAATTGGGTTAGCTGCTTCTTGCATGAGCTGTATATAATTTTCACTACTATATATATATATATATATATATATATATATATATTTATATGCGTGTGTATATATATATATATATATATATATATGTATATCATAGATTGCAGCAATTATCATCTGACCAACTGGTGAGTGGAGACAATTTCAGGTCAGGATCAGAGACTCAAGACTTTTCAACATGTTGAATGTTCCTGATTCCCCGGCCCCGATGTCAGCTGAACAGGGAATTGCGGCAATCCATCGCAATTGTATGGGCCTCTTAACGTGACTTATTATAACTTTAAAACTATTTAAATTAACATATCACAAAACAACATACAGAAATGACAGACTAGGAAGGACTAGGACTTAGGGCAGGACAAGCGGTTGTAATTCATGGGGATAAATCAGTTTGGCAGTCATTACCCTGTACCTAACGTAAGAGTGAGTGTGCAGTATCAGCTTTGCTGATAAGACAAAGAGCACAGGTGGCATGGCTGGTGCTAAAAGGAGTACATGTGTAAAGAGGGTGCTGGCCATGAGCCTACATACAAGTGCCTTGCAAAAGTATTCACCCCCCTTGGCTTATCACCTTTTTTGTTACATTACAACCTATTTATTTATTTATTTTTTTATCTGAATTTTATGTGATGGAACTGCACAAAATAGTCTAATTTGGTGAAGTGAAATGAGAAAAATATATATAAAAAATAATCTTTATAAATAAATGTCTGAAAATTGGCTTGTGCATATGTAATCACCCCCTTTGCTATGAAGCCCCTCAAAAGTTCTAGTGCAACCAATTACCTTCAAAAGTCACATAATTAGTGAAATGAAGTCCACCTGTGTGAAATCTAAGTGTCACATGATCTGTCAGTATAAACACACCTTTTCTGAAAAGCCCCAGAGACTGCAACACCACTAAGCAAGAGGCATCACACCATGAGGACCAAGGAGCTCTCCAAACAAGTCAAGGACAAAGTTGTTGAGAAGTACAATTCTGGGTTGGGTTAAAAAAAATATCCAAATCTTTGATGATCCCCCGGAGCACCATCAAATCCATCATCATCAAATGGAAAGAACATGGTATCACAACAAACCTGCCAAGAGAGGGCCACCCACCAAAACTCACAGACCGGGCAAGGAGGGCATTAATCAGAGAGGCAGCACAGAGACCAAAGGTAACCCTGAAGGAGCTGCAGAGTTCCACAGCAGAGACTCGTGTATCTGTGCATGTGACCACAATGAGCCGTACACTCCATAGAGCTCGGCTTTATGTTAGAGTGGTCAGAAAAAAGCCATTACTTAGTGATAAAAATAAGAAGACACGATTTGAGTTTGCCAAAAGGCATGTGGGCGACTCCCCAAATGTATGGAGGAAGGTGCTTTGGTCAGATGAGACTAAAATTTAACTTTTCAGCCACCAAGGAAAACATTATGTCTGGCGCAAACACATCCCATCACCGCAAGAACACCATCCCCACAGTGAAACATGGTTGTGGCAGCATCATGCTGTGTTGATGTTTTTCAGTAGCAGGGACTGGAAAACTGATTCGAGTCAAGGAAAAGATGGATGGTGCTAAATACAGGGATATTCTTGAGCAAAACCTGTTTCATTCTGCCTGTTATTTGAGACTAGGGCGGAGGTTCACCTTCCAGCAGGACAATGACCCGAAGCATACTGCTAAAACAACACTCGAGTGGTTTAAGTGCAAACATTTAAATGTGCTGGAATGGCCTAGTCAAAGCCCAGATCTCAATCCAATTGAGAATCTGTGGTCAGACTTGAAGATTGCTGTTCACAAGCGGAAACCATCCAACATGAAGGAGCTGGAGCAGTTTTGCCTTGAGGAATGGGCAAAAGTCCCAGGGGCAAGATGTGGCAAGCTCATAGAGACTTATCCAAAGTGACTTGCAGCTGTAATTGCCGCAAAAGGTGACTCAACAAAGTATTGATTTTGGGTAGGGGGGGTGAATAGTTATGCATGCTGGAGTTTTCTGTTATGTTGTCCTAAATGTTGTTTGATTCACAATATAAAAAAAAACACAAATTCACAGTTGTAGGCATGTTCTGTGAATGAAATGATGCACACCTTCAAATAATCCATTTTAATTCCAGGTTGTGAGGCAAGAAAACATGAAAAATGCAAAGGTCAGTGAATACTTTTGCAAGGCACTTGTATCTGCCCTCATTCCCCATTTTCTGAAAATCCTGTGCTTGCTTACAATCAGAAGCAATTTTTAATATAGGTAAGCTTGTGCATGCTATAGCAGTACATTTGTTGCACAGCTTTCAACACTTTAAAGGTACTTATAGGACACATTTAAACTCATGGTACATGGCACACATGGTGGAGATTCACTTGGTGCACCACAAACCAATCTCTGTGATCATATGTATACTGAACTTGTTTACGAACAATTTTCTTTTTGAACATTATAAATACTAAAAGAGATTGTTACAGAATATGCCCAGAGAATAATTAGTGAGGATTAGAGAGGTGTGCAATTTGTCATTAATGAAAAGTAGGGATGTTTGCAGGGACAATAATTTCAAGGGACAAATCTTTAAAATTTGCAAATTAGGGGACAGTTGATGAGAATGCTCTTCATATGATAATTATAAATACTGTAACACTGTTATCCTAAATATGAGCATACAGTATTATTTTCAATATAATTGAAACAGTACGCAACATATTGTCTCATATAACCAATTGATACTAAAGTAATTCGGCAACTACTGTTGTAACCTTTTCTGCTGCCTAGTAGGAAAAAAGTGTCTAACATTAACCTATGTTCTTCTAAACTAATGTGTACTTACTGTACATGATCAATTAAGTTTGAAAAGATACTATAGTAGTCTGAGCTCTAAGCAAACCCCCCCCCCCCTTTTTTTTTTTTAAATGTTTAGAGATCATTTGAATATTAATTGGAGAATAATAATGAAAAAGGGGTATAGAGAAAATTGAGTGGACAACTTAAATCATCAGCCCTTATTGGCATAGGGCACCCAATGGTACACCCCAGAAATAAGGATTTTACATTAGTACATTTGCACATTTCGCCCTGTACACGTTACTACAATAATACGCACAGAAGTGTAACAATGATGATTTTGAGATTAAGCAGGATTGTAAACATTGTTTAAAATCTCAGACAGCCATTTTCTTGTAGATGCTTCTTTTACTTTAATTTATAAATTTTGAAGCAGCATATTAATATCAGTAAAAAAAAAGGTATATTTGATAGCTGTCTTTTTTAATTTTTTTTATTATTATCCACACAGTTTTTCAAGGTCTGCTGATGTTTGTAAGCTTTAATACAATTGAATGCAATAATATTTGTTGCTAAGCTGAACACCAGACTTTCTTCCAGGTATTTAGCACTGTTAACAAATAAATTATTTAGCTACTTTCCCTAGTTTTCTTTTTCCGCAATATCCTGTATTTTTATTCCCTATCCCCCTTTTTTTTTTACTTATATTTTAATTTTTCTGTCCGCATTTTTGTCTCTGTAATGTTAGGTACCTGCACCCCTGTTACTGTATATTCCTCTAACCCGTTACTACCTGCACTTTGTGTATCTGATGCAGAAATAAATTGGGCGTCATTGCTCGCGCATATACAGAGTTGTGCCCATTTCAAAATGTTTCTGCATGTGTCTGGTTTCATCATCCTCATCAGTGAGTATTTACATCTGCCTTATACTAGATGTAACATATACACCTCCCAAAAGGCGGATTTTTGCTTACGTCCAGGATATTATAGCCTTCAATTGCAGCATCATGACCACTCTGATTTTTGCCTATTTGACAACGCCACTGCGCACCACAGTTTTGCCCCCTCAGTCATCAATGATCTAATCAAAATGTGTATAACTTTGCATAGTCTGTACTTGTGTGTGCACACTTTACTTGCATTGGCAGTGCTAATTCATGCAAGATATGCTCTGTAAATGTGTGTAAGTCCATTTCTGCATCATCTCCTGTATTTTTATGTCTGTGGCAGATGGAGTATGTGTGTAGGGCGAAACCATATTAGAAATGTTTTCCCCATTAAGTAACACGAATCTTACTAAAGTATATAGAGTGTCGTAGTCAAATATTTAAAAAATGTTTGGTTAAAACAATATAGTTTTAAATGGAAAAAAGGAGGTCTGGTCAAGAATGTCTAAAATAACCTGGAAAGGGTTTTTTATATGTATATATATATATATCAAATGTTTTAATGTTCTTGTTTTAGACTCACCTTCACTTATGGGAAATTTTGGCACTGTTTTTGACTGAGCACACATGTTACCATGGAACAAGCCTGAATTTCTGCTCATAGTGTAAGAATCACCATGTGTCACTTTTATTCACCAAACGCTGCCATACCCTCACCAAGTTAACAACCTGACAGACGTAAGATGCTCGTTCAATGTCTCCCATCTGTCACATGGAACCAAAACTAGGCTGAGAAATTGTGGCATATGTCTAAACCTTCCCCTAGCATACAGATGCTTAGAGCTAAGCGAACCAGATTGTGTGCAGATAAAAATGCTATATTTTTAAATCTCTGTAATTTCTAGACTTCATTGTGAGCTCAAGTTGGGCTTCAAATTTAACTTGTTTAATTAATTCTGGTGAATTAATTTGATTTTGCAGGTAAGCCTCATCAACATTTAGTGGCTTCGTGTATTATCCTATTGATAGATACTTGTAAGCAGGCAGACTTAGCTACTCCAATCTAGAATGAGATTATTGCACAGTGTGTGACTGGGGCTGGGTATGTTTGTTATATACTTGTCTGGGCCTTGATTAACAGTGCACGGGAATGAGAGCATTCATGGCCGGTTTGACTACATTTCCAAGTCTCTGCACTTTAATTATTAAGGTACTTCAAATTAATTGAGAACTGAGGAAAAATGTTTTTCTGCAGTTTCTGAGAGGTTTGCTGGATACCACATGAATCAACTGATCTCTATTTAGAATATGTTAAAAGGAAAATCAACCTTTTTTTGGGGACAAATATGTTGTTTCTTCAAAAAAATGCTAATTCTACTAGACATGTGCTCTGCAACTGAAATTACTATAATTAGTGCTACTCTATTTACCTATTATAAACAGAAAAAGATAGATACAAAATAGATGGATGGATGGATGGATGGAGATAGATAGATAGATAGATAGATAGATAGATAGATAGATAGATAGATAGATAGATAGATAGACAGACATATTTATACAGTGACAAAAATTAGGGTAAGGTTGCCTTCTCCTGGGGTAGATGAGTGCACTTTCACACAGTAGCCAATTAGTAGTACACAAGTCCAGAGTCTTGGTACAAGTGTCCACAACTAGTTTTATTTGCAGCATTAATATACATAAAACATAGAAGTAAAGACTAGCCTGTTTGACTCTAACTAACAAAATGGTTCCCTCTCTCAGAGTGGAGGAACCTAATGTCCCTCTGACATGACAACAGTATTAGCACAGTACATACAGCAAGTAATCACAGTGGCACTCAACAGGCCTGCTGCATGTGCCCCAGCTAGTGAGAGAGTTAGACTAGCAACTGACATACCTTATATGAGTCTCTCACAGGTGTTCTGACAATAAATGTTGCCAATTAGCTTCTGCTCACCATAACTAAGCCAGGAACCTAGGACACATATAGTTCGCATTTACAACATATTCTTTGCTTTTATGTCAATAGATAGATAGATCGATAGATATATAAAGACTAATATATATGAAATTAATTCACACATATGTTAGATATTAGTAGTGCCATGCAAAAAAAGAGAAGAAAATGCATGTGCACACTCTAAGCATACTGATAGTCAAAACATTTATAATAAACTCTAACAATTAACCTGGAGTTTAAATAGAGTTTCCTAGCACATGTTTGGCCCACCTACAGTACCACATCAAGGTGAACCTCATCAGGTGAGCCCCTAACATCCCTAAGACTGACACATAATATAATTTTTTTATCCAGGACTTACCTATAATTGTGCCCATTCCAATGTGTAGACTGCAATGCAAGGATCTATACTAATTAAAATCACCTATGGTCAGATGGGAGGGATGCTAGTCCAGGCATAAGGAGTCTAACCTTCAAGTATACATTATACACACACATAATGTACAGAGAAAAAAGGGGGAGTTGGACTGCACACCCGCTGCTACCATGCTGTAGTGCCATGCAGAAAAAAAGAATAAAATGGAGGCGCACACTCTAAGCACAGGGAATATATTGGATATTAGATAGATATGACTTACATGAGACACACCTATACAGTACTTTAATAATTTTACTTAAATTAAATATAACTAGATTATATCACAATTAACAGTGACTTTAGGGACATTAAGTGATTACCTACATATAAATTGCACTTCCTCCTCACTTCACAGTGATAACTGATTCTTCCCTATCCAAGTAACTTTTTTTTTTTTTGCAGATCTCTTTTGCATGATTCATGAAGGACCAGTAAAAGGCTAATTGTTGAAATTAATTTGCGTAAATGACTAAGCAAGAGATAACAAAATTGCATCTGCCCTTGTTTGGCAAAGATTCAATAGTGACAGTCCTGTACTGCCAGCTGCTTCCACACAATACACTCCTGTAAAAATTAAAAGCTACAAATATTAATTAATACACTTTTTTTGGTACGTTAATTTGCACTGAAGGGTTCCGGAGAACAGAACTGCGGAGAAGATGAACCATGATAATTAGAATTAATGGAACTGATGCATGTTTTTTGCAGCTGAAGTTTTAAAAACCTATGAATGGAACTGGGAAGATGAAAGTGACATTCCCATAAATCTCTATGATAATGCAGCTATTAGAAGGAGAAGGATTAAGTACTATGGTTCCAGAGTTATTCATCACATGATACATTTTATACCATCCGTCATTGCATGGGCTACGCCATGATGGCTGCCCTTGTGGGATCCATATGAAAAACTTGAGGAATTTAAGGGATAGCAGTGATGAGTGTCAATGGAAGAAATAAATGGTTCAGACCTCTGACTTCCAAACAAAAATAATAGCTGCAACTCTATACTTGTCAGCTTAGGTCTTGGATAATGCTACATTGCAGATAATCCTTTAACGACAATTAATGTATTTGAAACTAGTAAAAAGCAGCAGAATGGATTTGGCCTTTCTCATATGCTACATTTATAGCAGTAAATTGGTTGCGAGGAGTGTAAACATTTGTAAACCAGGCATATGAGAAATATAAGAGAGACAGGGCAGGGACCAGTTGAGTACCCATTAAACTGAACCCATCTCAACACATCGTGTTAGCAGCAATTTTGGAGACTAAAGAAGTATTCATAGCAATGCAGTTAATAATTTACTAGGAACTATTAAGGCATTTTGTGGTATGCTCCAAGCTCCAAGTGAAATGATACACTGTGTTCTGATTAAGGGGTCTATTTACTAAGCAGTGTTAGGAGACAGAGTGAAAAGTGATAAGTAAGTGATAAGGTGCCAGCCAATCAGCTCCCAACTGTCATCTCACAGGCTGTGTTTGAAAAATGACAGTTAGGAGCTGATTGGCTGGCACCTTATCACTTTTCACTCTGTCTCCTAACACTGCTTAGTACAGTAAATGGGCACAGTAAATGGGCACATCTTCTATGTGTGGGCAACTACTGTACAGTACATGCAGAAAAGTTACAGCAGGATCGACTTTGACTCCCCCTCCCTCTCCCTTCTCTGGAACTTACTCCCTTGCAAGTCAGACATTCTATCAGTCTCGCCAGCTTCAAGTGTGCACTCAAAACACCTTTTCATTAAAACCTACTGTACTAGCCCTTCTCCTAAATCTTCACTTATATGTCTGCCTTTCATCTGCTCTTCTTCCCAGTACACCTTCCAACTGTTCACTCCACCCTTTAGGGGTAAATTTACTAAAGTAAGAGTTTTTAGAAGTGAGGTTTAAAAGTGATGTTGCCCATAGCAACCAATCAGATTCTAACTATGTTAACTATGTTAAGTAGAATCTGATTGGTTGCTATGGGCAACATCACTTTTAAAACTCACTTTTAAAAACTCTCACTTTAGTAAATTTATCCCTTAGAATGCAATCTCTCACAGGCAGGGACCTTTACTTTTGTTTTCCCCTTACCACTATCTATGCCATCTGTGCTCCTTGTCTCAGTTACACTGGGTACAGGCTCATGGAATGGTGTACTGCCTTCTGTTCCCATCCCTGTGACTCACAACCGCTTGCCCTACTCTTGCACGGTGTCCTAACTAACATATTGTTTTAATGATGAGTGTTGTTGTTAGATCAATCAATTTAAATTGTATTGTACTTAGTTACACTGATACTATCTATTTTTCTTGTATGGCACTACGGACACTTTGTGTTAAAAATAAAATAATAATAATATATTTGATAAAAGCTTACCTCCCAAAGTCCTTTAAACAGCAAACAATGTTTTGAACGCAATTTCCCTCTGTCCATGTTCCTTATTTTTCTTATGGATTAACTTCTCCAAGCACTAACCTAAATATAAATCTGGCTCTAGTTTATAATATTTTTCACAGCTTACTACTATATTTGTGTATATTTTGTACACTTGAAGGTTGAGACTCCTTCTATTTGGAATTTGCACCCCACCCATCTGCCCTTAGGTGTTTTTAATCACCAGCCCAGGTTCCAGCATTCCTGTCTACATATTAGAATGGGCACTATTACAGGTAAATCCTGGATAAATTTAACGTAATGTGTTAGTATTAGGGATGTTAAGGACCCATCTTATGGGGCTCACCTTGACGAGGTGTATGGGCAAACATTTTTAGCCAAACGTACTAAGAACCTCACTTATACTCCATATTAATTGTAGAGTTTATCACGATTATTTATTCTAGCATTGTTCTTAGTACTTAGAGTGTGCGCCTGCATTCTATGTCCCCTGCATTGTACTACAGGTCTCAGTATGGCAGCTCCTCCTATTATGTTTAAAGTTAGGGTGTGCAGTCCAAGCCCCCCCCTTACTATTGTTATATAGAGCCCAAGTCAGAGAAGTATTCAAACTGATGGTTTATGTACATCTCCAATGTTTTCTGTACTACGCAAGCGCATGTACAGTATGTGCAGAATGGGACCTGTGTTGTTGGACACAGTGCCCAATTATACATAGACTGATTGAAAGGCCCATTTGGGGGTGAGGAGGAGGCGGCAAATCTAGGTCCATTAATTGGCTTTCTCGCAGTGTCGTATCTATAATGGCTGCAGTGTGTGCGGGGCACACGGGCCCCTGGGTCTAGGGGGGCCCCGCACCGCACACTCTGCACCCATATTTTTTTTAAACTTACCTGTCCGAGGTTCCACGTCGGGTGTCACTGCTGCTCAGAACACCGGAAAAATGGCCGCTGCGGCCATTTTACGGTGTTGTGCGCATGCGCAGTAGACTCCAGGCACACTCTAGTGCCTGGAGTCTACTAATGCTCCGGTGGCTGGCCAGACGCATCAGTCAGCTGCCAGCCACCAGGGAGAGAGGAGGGGGCCCCGCACGAGGAGTGCACACGGGCCCCCTCCTCTCTTAAAACGCCCCTGCTTTCTCTGTACTATGTAAGGAAACCCAGCACACTTCTGATCCCCTTTAAGTGCTGTCTCTCTGCTCTTTAAACCCCTGCACTTAAGTAGTGTCAGACATAGAAACACTCTAGCCAGAAAACCCTCCAGTATTTCACAAGTATTCTGGACAATAGTTCCTATATCTTTAATAGATTTTGTGGAATAATAAAACATCTTGCTATATTCTCTGTTTGATTTTAGTCCTATGTAACCTCCTCCAGCTACAATACCTCTCGCCCATGGCTTCAGGTTTTCTCTTTTCCAAATCAGGACATGAACTTGAAGCCTAACCTGATGCAGAGAGTGTAATAGAGGTGATATGACATGTCTGGGAATCTTGGCTATGCTGTGAGGATATATCACATCAGACACATCAAAAATAGTATTAAATAAATAACCTGACCAGAAGAAAGGCTGCAGGAATAATAATAATAAAAAACAGTATGTATACTGGGGGCAATACAGACCTGAGTGTATAAATCAGGGGAATATATTCTGTAATGTGGAATTCCTGCATAGATCTCTCTGTAAACATCACAGAAGCCTGAGGTCAAAGAGTTATTTTTAATGAGATGTAAGCAACCTGTAGCTCTCCAACTGTTGTGGAACTACAAGTCCCATTATGTCATGCCAGTATATGCTGAGGGAAACACAGTAACTGTTATCGAGGGGAAAAAAAACATTTTGTTGGCATTTGCTAACCTGAGTATCTGAGTCTCCTGTGTCGTTAATCCTGGCAGCCGCCAGTCACACTGTGTGACAGTAACCTCTTGTGATTTTATTCTGTTCAGGTGATAACTGTAAAAGGCTCTTTGTGAGCTGCATGACTGGAGGCTCCACTGGACATGACGGATGGCTCCCCCTGACCTACTTAGTGCTATGTTACTTTGTCATTCTGTACAACAGATAATCCTGTGTCAGTCAACAAGTCCTTGCCAGGATGCTTACATATGCATATGTGTAAATATGCAGCATGCTTCATTTGTAATTATTTAATCATATTATCCTGAGTGCCGCACAATATGTACTGTATATTAGGGGTGTGCACCGGCCACTTTTTGTGTCTTGTGTTTTGGTTTTGGATCTGGATCTTTCTTCGTGTTTTGGATCTGGATTGGTTTTGCCAAAATCACCCTTCGGTGTTTTGGGTTCTGGGTTTTGTGTTTTGGATCTGTATTTTTTTTTTTAAAAAGCATAAAAACAGCTAAAATAACAGAATGTGTTGATTTTTCTGCTCCTATGCTATTATTAACCTCAAAAACCTTAATTGCCACTCATTTCCAGTCTATTCTGAACACCTCACACCTCACAATAGTGTTTTTATGTCCAAAAGGTTGCACCGAGGTAGATGGATGACTATGCTAAGCGACACGAGTGGGCGGCACAAACATGTGGCCCATCTAGGAGTGACACTGCAGTGGCAGACAGGATGGCAGTTTGAAAAACTAGGCCGCAAACAGTACATAATGCAAAGAAAAAAAAAGAGGTGCAAGATGGAATTGTCCTTGGGCCCTCCCACCCACCCTTATATTGTATAAACAGGACATACACACTTTAACAAACCAATCATTTCAGCGCCAGGGTCTGCCACACGACTGTGGCTGAAATTATTGGTTCGTTTGGGCCCCCACAAAACAAGCTGGCAAATAATCTGTCCCTGCACAAACTGGCTCTACGGAGGCAAGATGTCGTCCTCATCCTCCTCATTCACCGATTCCTCACCCTCTTCAGTGTTGTGTACATCCTCATCCTCACAGAGTATTAATTCGTCCCCGCTGGAATCCACCACCACAGGTCCCTCTGTACGTTCTGGAGGCTGGTCTCCCTGGAAGAGTTGATAATTCATTTTTATGAACATCATCTTCTCCACCTCCTACGCCTTTCGCTGACAAGGTTCCCGGCTGCACTAAACACTCTTTCGGAGTACACACTGGAGGGGGGGCAACTCAGGTAAAATAGAGCCAGTTTGTACAGGGGTCTCCAAATTGCCTCTTTTTTCTGCCAGTACAGATATGGACTGTCTGACATGCCTACTTGGATGATGTCACCGATGTAATCCTTTAACAGACAGACGCACGCTTGTTGCTGCTGCTTTGAGGATGCAGGTGCAGCTACAGCCCACACATTTCACAAAGACAGAAAAAAAAAAAGAATTTTTTATTTTGTTTGGAGTGCACTTTGGGGGTTACAGCACCCTTTAAAGGACAAGCCAGCCGGCCCTTTACTTATGACACAGGCGCACGCAGTCGCTGAATGGCAAAAGTGGGCAGAAATTTTTCGGGCCACCCAAAGCATCTCCTGCACGACCCTGATGCTTTTCAGAAAATTTTGTACCACCAAGTTTATTGTGTGAGCAAAACATGGGATGTGCTGGAATTTACCCAGATGTAATGCCCGCACAATATTGGTGGCGTTGTCAGATATCACAAATCCCCAGGAGAGTCTAAGTGGGGTAAGCCACTGGGCGATGATTTCCCTCAGTTTCTCTAAGAGGTTGTCGGCGGTGTGCCTCTTACTGAAACCGGTGATACACAGTGTAGCCTGCCTTGGAACGAGCTGGCGTTTCTGAGATGCTGCTACTGGTGACGCTGCTGTTGTTGCTGCGTAAGGTGATACATTTACCCAGTTGGCTGCCACAGTCATATAGTCCTTAGTCTGCCCTGTTCCACTTGTCCACATATCCGTGGTTAAGTGGACATTGGGTACAACCGCATTTTTCAGGACACTGAGGACACTTTTTCTGACGTTTCTATACAGTCTCGGTATCGCCTGCCTAGTGAAGTGGAATCTAGACGGGATTTGGAACCGATACACACTACCTCCATTAATTGTCTAAATCCCACTGCACTAATGGCGGATACCAGACGCACGTCTAACACCAACATAGCAGTCAAGGCCTCAGTTATACGTTTTGCTTCAGGATGACTGCTGTCATACTTCATCCTTCTCGCTAAGGACTGTTGGAGGGTCAATTGTTTAGTAAAAGTAGTGGTGTTCCTACTTCCTCTCTGGGATGATGAACAACTCCCAGCAGCAGCAACAGCACTAGGAGGAAATGGTTCTTGATCTTTCCCTATTTTATTTTTATCAGAGAAAGTTTGGTCCTCCATTTATGTTATATTGATATATACGTGCGGCTAAGGCACACACAAACACAGAGAATAATATTTTATTTTTGATGGAGACTAGTGCACTTTGTGGGTTACACCACCCTTTAAGAAATGAGTCAGCCAGCCCTTTACTTATGGGACACAGGCGCACGCTTGGCGCTGCTCCTTTGTTGATGCACGTGCAGCCACAGTGCACACAATTCACAAACACAGAAAATATTTTTTTATTTTGTTTGGAGTGCCTTTGGGGGTTACAGCACCCTTTAACGGACAAGCCAGCCGGCCCTTTACTTATGGGACACAGGCGCATGCTTGGCGCAGCTCCTTTGTTGATGCACGTGCAGCCACAGTGCACACAATTCACAAACACAGAAAATAATTTTTTATTTTGTTTGGAGTGCCCTTTGGGGGTTACAGCACCCTTTAACGGACAAGCCAGCCGACTCTTTACTTATGGGACACAGGCACACGTTTGGCGCTGCTCCTTTGTTGATGCACGTGCAGCCACAGTGCACACAATTCACAAACACAGAAAATATTTTTTTCTTTTGTTTGGAGTTCCCTTTTCAGGGTTACAGCACCCTTTAATGGTCAAGCCAGCCGGCCCTTTACCTATGACACAGGAGCACGCTTAGCGCTACTTTGTTGATGCACGTACGGCGACTGCGCATACAATTCACAAACAAAAAAATATATTTTTTTATTTTTTTTGGAGTGCACTTTGGGGGTTACAGCACCCTTTAATGGTCAAGCCAACCGGCCCTTTACCTATGACACAGGCGCACGCTTGGCGCTACTTTGTTGATGCACGTGCGGCTACTGTGCACACAATTCACAAACACAAAAAAATATATTTTTTTATTTTGTTTGGAGTGCCCTTTGGGGGTTACAGCACCTTTTAATGGACAAGCCATCCGGCCCTTTACTTATGGGACACAGGCGCAGGCTTGGCGCTGCTCCTTTGTTGATGCACGTGCAGCCACAGTGTACACAATTCACAAACACAGAAAATATTTTTTTATCTTGTTTGGAGTGCCCTTTGGGGGTTACAGCACCCTTTAATGGACAAGCCAGCTGACCCTTTACTTATGGGACACAGGCACACGCTTGGCGCTACTCCTTTGTTGATGCACGTGCAGCCCCGGTGCACACAATTCACAAACACAGAAAATATTTTTTTATTTTGTTTGTAGTGCACTTTGGGGGTTACAGCACCCTTTAACGGTCAAGCCAGCCGGCCCTTTACCTATGACACAGGCGCACGCTTGGCGCTACTTTGTTGATGCACGTGCGGCTACTGCGCACACAATTCACACACACGAAAATTATATATTTTTATTTTTTTTGGAGTGCACTTTGGGGGTTACAGCACCCTTAACGGTCTAGCTAGCCGGCCCTTTACCTATGACACAGGCTCACACTTGGCGCTACTTTGTTGATGCACGTGCGGCTACTGTACACACAATTCACAAACACAAAAAAATATATATATTTTTTTTTTTGGAGTGCACTTTGGGGGTTACAGCACCCTTTAATGGACAAGCCAGCCGGCCTTTTACTTATGGGACACAGGCGCACGCTTGGCACTACTTTGTTGATGCACGTGCGGCTACTGCGCACACAATTCACAAACATAGAAAGAAAAAATTTTTGCACTTGGGGGGAGCACCCCTGATGGACAGAACACCCACTGGACAACACTACAGCACCCCTTTAGGACTGGGACACTGCACAGGACTTTGGAGTGGACACAGCCCCTATGGACAACTGACTGCACAACACAGTCCAGCCAGCCCCTAAGGACAACAGCAGCACAGCACAACACAGCCAGCCCCTATGGACTTTGGAGGAGTGGACACAGCCCCTATGGACAACAGCAGCACAGCACAACACAGCCAGCTCCTATGGACTTTGGAGGAGTGGACACAGCCCCTATGGACAACAGCAGCACAGCACAAAACTACACTACAGTACACAGCCCAGCCAGCCCTAACTCCCACCCTCCCTCTTCACTGTCCACAGCCGAGTGAGAAAATGGCGCCAACGCAGGTACCTTATATAGAATTCAAAACCCGCGAGACCCAGAAGGCGGGATGATGACGTTTTGCCTTGATTTCAGATCCGAGTCAGGCGGGAAAAGTCGAGCCTGACTCAGATCGGCCTCGGGTCGGGGGGGCTCGGGGGGTTCGGATTTCAGAAATCCGAACCTGCTCACCCCTAATATATATATATATATATATATATATATATAGTTATAAATACTGTTTATATACTGCTTTTACTGATTGTACAGTGTATATATATATATATAATGTTAATTTGATTTGAAAATGTATATACTTATTTCTTTATGTTGAAAATTGAAGACCTTTAGAACAGAACACAGCAGAAAACACATGCAGCATCATGCTACATATTTCACTGTAATACTTTAGGTTTCAATTTTAAACATTTATTGTATTGCATATTAGCTACAGTACTGCTCATGCATTTGCTAATACATTAACATACTTTTTTTTTCCCAAAGAACAATATTGAGGGAACTCTATTGAGTTTTATAATATTGTAATAATCTTGGACTTGCAGTAATTATTATTATTATTACTAGTAGAAGCCCGTCCAAATGACAGGACATTGTTGCCCACGAAAAGTCCTGTTTGAGTGCTCAAACGGGTCACTTTTTTGTTAATTTCCGCTCGCCAGCTCGGGGGGCTGCGAGTAGAAATGTCAGTGTCATCAGCTGTGCGTGCACTGGAGCAAAAATTGAATTGCTCTGTCGGGCACCAGTGTGCAACAGTGGTCGCTAGTGCGCAACACACTTGAATAACATAGAGGTGTGGAGCAGCGTTGGCCTTTTATATATATATATATATATATATATAGATAAGACTCTTGTGTACCTGAGTCTTATTTACCAAGTCCTGTGAGTGCCGCTGTTTTCTAGACGTTCATACATCAGGTTCTCCTACCTCAGATGGCACCTGGGCAAGTATTGGTTGGTACTGTGGAGTGCCGGCTCCAGTGACTTTATATATATAGATAGATATATATATATATATATATATATAATTATTATTATTATTAACAGTTAGTTAGACAATTCTGTTAGAGTGTTGCGCTTTACAATTGGGAACAAACAGTAATAAAACAAGACTGGGTGATAACAGACATTGAGGTAAGATGGCCCTGCTCGCAAGCTTACAATCTGTAGGGAAATACAGTAGGCATTGATACACAAGGATAGGTGCTACCTATTGCATAATGGTCCTGTCAGATTGCAGAGGTTTTTGGTAGGCTGTATGACCCAGTCATGCAGAGGATGTGTCAATTGTATATAGGGGATGTTATTGGGTAGAATAAGTTCATGTACAGTATGAAGGTTATGTGGGCGATTCTGGAATTTACTAAGCAGTCTGAAGAGATGATTTTTCAGGAAAGCTGAAAGGTTTGGAGACTAGAGGAAAGTCTTAATGTTCATGAGAGGACATTCCACAAAGTGGATGCAGCCTGGAAAAAGTCCTGTAACCATGAATTAGGACAAGTGGATTATAGACACAGATATTGTTCGTAAGTAGGGGTGTAGAGTATTCAGGTTGGGAGATACTTTGAGGTAAGTGTAGAGATGTATTTTGTGTTGTGTGGTTTGGTTAATAGCCTTAAGTGTAAGTAAAAGTCTTTCATATTGAATACGGTAGAAAACAGGTAACCAATGGAGGGTCTGACAGAGCGGAGCAGCAGACAATGAGCATTTAGTGAGGAAGATCAGCCTCGCAGTTGCATTCAAAATGGATTGTAGTGTTGAGAGTCTGTTTTGGGGAAGACCAGTAAAGAGACTATTGCAAAAATCAATGCGAGAGATAATGAGTGCATGAATGAGAGTATTTGCAGTAAGATAAGATATGGTTGTATTCTGAATATGCTTTTAGATGTACAGTATGTAACATTATTTAGAGACATATTGAATGTGGGGAATATAAGACAGTTCAAAGTCAAGAAGGACACCTAGGCAGCAAACTTATGAGGTGGGTTTGATTGTTGAGTTGTCAACAGTGATAGAGATATCAGGTTTGTAACTACTGCAGTTATAATATTATTAAATTCTAAGTTCTAAAAAAATATTTCACATTGAGGTATTAATAATGAATATCATTTATTATAAATGAGTAGATGTGTAACTTAGAATTTAGCTCTAAAGTTAAGTTTCTTATATTTAAGCGCAGGAGCTTTCTAGCAAAGGGTCCCATATTGAACTACTGGATGTAGTATGAGCTCATTGATATACAGTAGAATACAAATTTCGTAAAATTCAATCAACTTTCAATCAACAGCTGTCCTTACCCTACCCATAATTCCATTCTCTATGCATACAATACTCTCACACGGAGTGTTCTTTTCCCATGTCAGCGCCATATGATAAAATTGTATTTGGCATAGCCCCATGTCCCACTAATTTATAGAGTACATACAGTATATTTTTTATATGTTGTATAATGGCTACTTTCCTGTATAATTCAGTGTACAGTCTGTGATTTGAAACACAAACTTCTAAACCTTCCCATTGTCATTGTAAAGAGGACAGAAAATGTTCCTAGCAGCTGAGTGTGCAGTATGTTGAGTGCTGTGCACAATGTTACAGACTATGGGGTCTATTTATTTAGATTCCTTTAAAAAAGAAAATTTACTATTGCTTCTCATTGCAGTAATAAAACAACTTTCTTGCCACAATTTCTTCAATAAAAGTCACCAGGGCCACTGAGTGATGGCCAGTTTTGTGTTAAAAAGAGAATGCATTAGCCGGCTTATCAGCTCCAATATGTGCATCAGGACGAGACACCCAAACTTGGCTTCCAGTTCCAGATTCATTTAAAAAAATAATTAATAGGCTAGTGGACAGGACTGGTACAGAGCACCATGATTTGCATTTTTACAGCTCCTTAGAAAGTGGGGGTAGAAGTTTGTGGGTTGTGTAGGGTGGCAGAGTTAGGCTACGTGTCCCGGCACATGGGGAAAGAAAAAAAAACTGCGTGGCTTTATGCCATCAATGGTGGAGAACCATTGGATCTCTGCCATTGATGGCAAAACCATCGATGGTTGTTAACTATTGATGGCTGATTGCCATCACTACCGGGAGGCGGAACGAAATACCAGGAGAATGGACAAGTACGCATCTCTTGTAAGATCAACCTTTTTTTTTTTTGCTTCATTTATGTATGAAATTAATCAGAATGATGATTGGGCTTTCTGAGTCTCTGTGTTATCTATGTCAATATTATGTGTGAAGATTTCTATTACAATGAACTTTGCTGCCAAGGTTCACCTGGAAAATACAAAAAGCTCCTGATAAAGAATTTAGGAAAAGTTTACTTGATATCACCTCTGAGCAGGCAGAAAATCTGGGTGCTTTGGCAGGGAGAAAAATACTGTGTACCCACACATAAAAATGGGAGCACCTCTCTAAATTTACCATCTCATTTCAGTTAATTATCCTGTCCCACAAAACAAAATCCCATTTATCCGATGGCTGTAAAACTGCATTGATGATCCCTCTGACAAGTAAAGTGCAAAATTTCTGCATATGTGGCCGCTTTCACTCACATACCCAGTAAGGTCAGGCACACTTATAAAAGTGTAATGTCACTTCTTGTTTTTTGTAGCTGCTGTAAATGAAGGTTTATGTTATGACCATATTAAGAGTTGGTACAATGTTCCTTTGTTATTTGGAAATAAGCCTTATTTTTGATATGTGACGTAGAGCTGCTATTTAGATATATAAGATTTGCCATAAAATAATAAAGATATCAGATAAAGTGGGGAATTCAATTACTCGCAGTAAATTACTGCGGGCAATAACGTGAGGTAGCCTCAGGCTTTAACGCCCGGGGCTGGTCAATTAGCCTCTCGTATTCGGCCGATAGCCTTGTTTTTAAAATGCGTTAACACGGGTTATTGGGAGTTAACGTACAAGATACGTGATAAATTGAACCTGTGCGTTAACTGGCAGTTATCACCCGATAACAGCACAGTTAACTGGGATTTCTTTTCGGGTCTCATGAGACCCGAAAATAAATCCCCGATAAGCAGGGCTAATTGAATGTGGTCCGGCGATCAATTAGCACCCGTTCAGTTAACGGGCTAATTGAATCCCCAAAAGTATTAATAAAATGCAGAAAAAACTTTTAAATAGGCCAGTAGTTGTAGTTTCTGGATTGATAACAAACAGGTAATTTAAATAATGTAATGCAATCCACTAAAAGTAGTAAATACAGGTAAAACAATACAGTTTGAGTCTCCCATATCCAAATATTCCGAAATATGCAATATTCCGAAATACGGAATATTTTTATCATGACTGAGATAATGAAACTTTTCCTTTTTGATGTTTCAGTGTACACAAACTTTATTTAAGGCACCAAATTATTAAAAATATTGTTTAAAATTACCTTCAGGCTCGGTGTATAAGGTGTATATGAAACATAAATGAATTTCATGTATGTACACAAACTTTATTTAAGCCACACAATTATTGAAAATATAGTATAGAATACCTGCAGGCTGTGTGTATAACATGTATATAATACATAATGGCATTCTGTGTTTAGATTTGGGTCATATTCCCAAGATATCTCATTATGGTATGCAAATATTCAAAAATACGGAATATTACGATATCCAAAATACCCCTGGTCCCAAGCATTTTGGATAGGGGAGACTCAACCTGTATATAATTTGGTATGTGCATGTGCAGGATATTTACTAGATATGATCAAATAAAGGAACATCTTTTTAAAGTAGTTGTACTAGATTGGAGTACCTGTATGATTCGCATAGTTAAATCATCTGAACAAGCACATTATTAGAAACTAGATAAAATTGTAACAAGAGCAGTTTTGCTACATAAACATTATGTATGACTAGTATATGATTAACTTGAAAACATGTTGAAGCATTGGTGGGGTTTCTACAACAAGGGAATCCTCCTATCCAGAACACAGCCTCCCATTCCATTGCAGAAGTTATCTCCACTGGACTCCGAAGACCTACATGTAACTTGAATATGCTATTTTGTACCAACAGCTGGTACTATCTTTCTGGTAGACGGACTTTTCCCAAAAATATTATCTCAAGCTGTCATTGTATAATTTTAAAAGTTTTTATTATTGTCTTTGCGTTAGTGCATTAAACATCTTTTAAGCAGTTTTGCACTAAATATATTTTTCTTATTTTTTCATTATGTATTGTTTAACTCATTATTGATTGGGCGGTGAATTGATCATCCATCCATTGTTTGAATGGTAATTTGGGATATAAAATTATTGCTGAGAAGAGATAACGAAGGTCAATTGGCTTGTTTCTTTCTGCCTTCTTTATTATTGGATCTTTGGGAAACCTATCCCATAAAGAAGAAAACTTTCATTTCTCAAGAATCTTCTGTGTGCAGTGTCACAGTTGGTGTTACTATCAACAATCGTGTTTTAAATAATCATACTGATTTACATTTTTTTCTTTCCATTTTGTCTGTTTTTTGGTTAATGAGCACTATTGGGAGAATGGACTTTTTATAACGTGTAAACAGGAGAAGGCGTGTTATGTTTTATGTTTGTTCATTGGAGCAGTGGAGCCATTATATACAGATTTCAAACATTTTAAAGATCTGTACTGTAATACTTGGAAATTCTGAGGCACGGGAATAAAAAGGTAGTGTCTTCATCTTACTGTGACTCACTTTTTATACAAGTGCAGTATTACACCTTACCTCACACAACGAGCAGACTTACACTTACGTTTTGATTACAGTTTCCAACAATGTATGTTAGAATTCAAACAAAAAATCATTACATTTTGCTGCTTCAAATAACCTAATGCTTAAGGGGAAAGGGTTCTAAATTCAGTGAAAACAGATGTCTTCAATGGAGAGAGGGGTTCTCCATCTCCAGCAAAAACTATTACTGTTGAATCCTACTAAAGTAAGATTGTGGTGGCATATGAACCACCAACTGTCCTCATATCGATAGCTGTAGCTCAGGTTGACGATAGGGGAGGCGATACAAAGATAAAATGCTTTATTAATAAAGTAAAGCATTTTTTTACCTATGGAAATTATATTAAAGTAGTTGTTTTGTTTGTATTTTTAACATTTAAAAAATGTTTTCTACTATTTTTTTTTTTTTTCTTAAATTTCAACTTGAAGCCCATGTCTAGGCTTCCAGTGTAATGTGCATGTGTGATCTGGCAATACTGGGCCTTGCAAGTGCAGAAAAGAAATGGACTAGCCAGCAAGCAGTAGGTGGGGGCCAGTAGTGTCAAGGGGGGTAGAGCATCGCTCCGCTGCCCCAGCAAACTTTTAATGAAAAATTGCAGTGATAGAAGATTTTATATGCTCTAATTAGCAAGGGTAGAGAGGCTGGCACAGACGGCATAAGAAGAGAGACTGGAGCAGACAAGAGAAGGTCAGAGAGGGTGGTGGAGACAAGAAAAGGGCAGAGAGGCTAATGATGTAGACAGTGCAGTGGCTTTGAGACTTGCACAAATAAAAGGAGACAGTGGCGTAGCTATAAATTTTGCTCCCCCAAGCCAAAAAAGTTTCAGGCGCCCCCCCCCACCCAAAGTTCAAACACACCCAAAGATGACATTTAAGATGTGTGGTTACATGATACAGCAACGTAGTTGTACCCCATATGCAATGCCCCCTATACTAGTGCCTCTTATGCAATGCCCCCTGTAGTAGTGCCCATTATGCAGGGCCCCCTGTAATTGTGCCCTTTAAAGTAGTGCCCCCTGTAGTTGTGCCCTTATGCAGTGCCCCTTGTAGTTGTGCCCCTTCAAGTAGTGCCCCCTGTAGTTGTGCCCCTTCCAGTAGTTGCCCCCTGTAGTTGCCCTCAGTAGTGAGCCCCCTGTAGTGAGCCCCCAGTAGTGAGCCCACTGTGGTTGCCCCCAGTGGTGAGCCCCCAGTAGTTGCCCCCTGTAGTGAGCCCCCTGTAGTTGCCCCCAGTAGTTAGCCCTCTGTAGTTGCTCCCCCCTGCGCACACACAAACACACGCAAACAAAAACAAAACACCTTTATCCCCGCTCCAGTGCTGTCGCTGTCCATACCCTGGCGTCCGCTCCTCGGCACTATGGGAGTGACGTCATGACGTCACTCCCATAGTGCTCTGCGGGACCTGGAAGACGGAGCTCACTCCTGAGCTCCGTCCCCGGCGTCCGCTCCTCGACACTATGGGAGTGACATCATGGTGTCACTCCCATAGTGCCCTGCGGGACCCAGAAGACGGAGGGAGATCCATCCTCCGGCGGTTGCTGCTATTTTCTATGTGGCTAAAGGACCTCTGTGATGTATCCACCACGTGACCGCTGCAGGAGGCTGGACCGCTCCTGCGTTACCATCCACTAGAGCACAGAGGGGGAATAAATATTTGTGGCGAGCGAAGCGAGCCACCGTGCCCGAAACGTGGCGAGCGGACACTTTTGGTCCCCCGTTAGCATCCCCTTTCAGGCCGGGTCACGTGGGTGTGACATCACAGGTCCATCAGCCTTGTATAGTCTAGACCTAACCATCCTCTGGCTGCCGCCGAGGGTTTGAATAGGAGCCGGGCGCCCGCTGGTAACACACTCAGCGGGCGCCCAGCAGATGGAGGGTGCAGGGGGTGCGACTGCACCCCCTGTCCCCTCCGTAGTTACGGGAGTTCCGCCACTGAGTGGCGTAACTACTGCCCCCGTCGCCCCCAAGCTACCCAGCGCCTCCAAGCCACCGCGGGGGCTGTGGGGGCAGTAGTTACGCCACTGAAAGGAGATCAAAGAGCACTCACAGACAGGCCGAGAAAGCAGAGAGGCCAGTGCAGGCAGAGGCGTGACAGAGAGCCAGGTACAGGCAGGCAACTTGCTTGAGAGGAGGGTGAAGGGGGCTCAGACTGCCTGAACCCGAGCCTGTGTGTTGGGGGGGTCGATAATTATGATCGCTCCCCTCCGCACAGGCAGACTGCTGCTACTGATCAGCGGCAGCAGCTTCCCCTGTCTAACCGCAGCCGCTGCTGCTGACATCAAGCCCGGGCCTGCTCCTCTTTCCCCTCTCAGTGCACCTGTTTAATTATAGTATAGAAAATGTATTTTGCTGTCTAAATAAATGTAAAACAAATATTTTCTTGTGTTTATGACCTAAGTGTATCTGTGTGTAAATACGCCTGACGTAAACATGGTGGATGTGCTACTGGCGCACAGCTGGATGCACCGTGAGATGCCTACACCTCAGTGTATGGATTTAAATAATAATTTTCTATTAGCAGCTTTTTAGAGCTTATTTTCAATGGACATGAATCCAACTCTGCATTAGTCTTATACTCTGTAAAGTCAGAAATTTGGGAAAAGCTAGAAAATAGTATTATAATAAATATATTGAAAGATCTGTCACATAATAAAGCATCTGGTGGATTGATTGATTGATTGATTATTTATTTAGTAATGATGTGTACTGACAAAAAATATATTATTTATTATGCTATGTTGTAATATTTAAGTTACAAAATATATAGAGCAGAGACTAAAAATTAAAAGCACAGCAAAATAAGTAGACATGTGCAGTTGGTTATAAAGGACAAATGTTTGAACTGCATATACTATACAGAACACGGGAGTGGTCCTATGCAGTTGCTCATACACACAATACAGAAACAGTGGCACCATGGTTAGAATTGAGGCTTAACAGTACTGGGTTCATGGGTTCAGTTATAACCAGTTCCCTCTCTGTATGAAGTTTGTATGTTCTCCCCATGTTTGTGTTAGTTTCTTCTAGGTAACCTGGTTTCCCCCCAGAGTCCAAAGACAAACAATTAGTTTAGGGAACTCTAAGCTCTACTAGGATGTGAAAGATTACGTATGCTCTGCAGAGCACTGCGTAGCATGACTGGTGATAGATAAATAGAAGATAATGATAGCAATAAATAAGAATTGCACCCATCCAAACATAAAGTGGGGAAATCAATTAGCCGCAGGACTTACTGTGGGCTGTTAGATCCTGGATTGAGTCCGGAGCTACTCAATTACTGCTAGCGGTAAGCCCTGAGGGTGCACTTAATGTGGATTACTGTTCGCACATCAGGATGGTACGAATAGAGATCCACATTATGTGCACCCTCGGGACTTACCACGGGCCTACTGTGTATGGTATTTGCTTAGCTCCGGGCACTTAGCCAGTAATCCATGCATTATCATGCTGCAGGGCTTGCAATGAGATATAATTGAATAGCTTCAGGAGCTGAAAGCCTGCGGTAAGTCCCGCAGCTAATTTCCCCCTCATGGTATTATATTAAGTTGTTCATGTATGAACAAGAAAGATACTGAGAATTGCTGCTGTACCACACAACTAGTGAAGTCATACTGTGTAAATGTCAACGTATAATGCCGGCCATACACGGTGCGATATCGAAATGTCACGATGTGTTGTATGATTTCCCTTGAGATTCTTCCCCTGAAATTCTCCATACGATGTGTCCAAATGGTGTCCGATTTATCGTTACGATCATACGATACGGATGCTAATGTGGGTCACATTGTACACAATAATCACAATCTTACGGTTTTGCCGAAAGATCTACGATCCAGCTATATGACGGCAGGGATGCACATCGGCATCGTAAACATACAGAATCAACACACGATGTGCACGATTGATCATTACAGTTGATCGAAATTGTCTACATCGTGCAAAAAATCGCACCGTGTATGGGTTGCTTTACTAATAAAATCAGACACTGATACTCTTATCTAACAAACAAAAAAGAGAATTAGTATTGTTCAATATATGCATTCCCAGTGTATATATTAAAGATAATGGACAGCTGCTATACATGTTCATTGTATATAAAGTATAATGTACATATAACACATGATTTTAATTAGCGTAAACAAATCAATATAACACTATAAACACCCCAAACTATTGCAAAACGTAAAATTATTCATATATGATTGTTAGGGTCAGTAATGTCAATTATCAGACGCAGGTTGCCCATCTCGCTTTGTAGAGTGATGCGGAGTCTTTGTTGCGGCAGATCTGTGAAGTAATGAAAGCATGGCGACTCTCCAGAGATTAGAGTCTTAGTTATTTATGCAAGGATCTCCGACTTTATATCTTACATGTTTCAAGACTTCAGCACTTGCCTTCTTGTAATATTTCAGCTTTTAAGCTGTTTTCTTGCCTCAGTGAGTTCATATAAGCTACATCTGAAAGCTTTAGTACAAATTTACCTCGAATAAAGTCTTCAATTCATTTTCATGGCACCAAAAAGACAGCTTTAATAACTGCAATGACAAATAAACTGGAAATCATTTCAGGCCTTTTCACTTAACTGACAAGTAGAACACTTTTATAATGAGTTGCAGGTTTTACGTTTTCTCTTTGACCATAATAGCTTCATTTAAGAGCGTCAGCCCCTGACACTTCATCATTTATCTACATTAGTTCTCATCTTCTTTCAAATAAATTATGGAATACTAGACTGAACACATAAAAACAAAGTGACTTGTTATCTGTAAACAGCAAGATAAATTGTCTTGAAGTTCCTCATTTGTTGCATTTTTATTTTATTTTATTTTTTTTACTTTTAAGGGCAACTTATCGGAAGCACCTTTTATTTGATCTTTTTCCCTATGCCAATTTTTTGCATATTTTTACAGCCGTCTTATTCCATTGCCAGTGGCTGCTGTGCATTCATGCAACATACAGCAGCAACGAAAAGCACAATAAAGACAAATCAAGAAAATAAGTTATCAAGATATTTGCCTTCCATCCGCAGTATTACGCTGCCACAATCTGTCATGTCAGGCTGGCGACAGTGACACGTTCATAGTAATGAATGCTGGGTCAGAGTATTTTATCTTCTGCAAACATTTCTCCTTAGAAACCAGACATGCGGATACTTTGTAATCTTTGTGATTCTCTCAGTCTTTGTTGATGATGCCATGAAATAGGAATTTAAAACAATTTATGAAATATTTGTACAGTTTTTGATACTTGCATTGACTAATTTGTCAGGAGAGATGTTTGTTTCCTTTCTCTGTATGGTATATTGTCTTATCATTGACTCGATGAGCCAATGATCTGTATCATTGAGGGATATTCTTTAAAAAAATGTTCTCCACTTCCTTTTCTTCTCATGGTAATTAGTTAAAAATGGATGTGGTTTAGTTAACGCCAAAAATAAAGGTCGTTTTGATAGATTACTTAATATGTTAAACCACTTTTACACTAATGTCCCGGGTCTGACCCAGTATTTGAAACATGGTTCCAATCCGGGTCAGACCCGGGACAGACCTCGTTCCCACTGTGGCGCCGACCCGGGCTATTCCTGGGTCGGCGCCATTCACAATGCAGATGGGTGCAGTGGAACTGTTCTTCCGGCGTTTGGAGATGACATCATCTCCAAGCGCTGAGAAACCAGGAAGTCCCCATCCTGTAAATGGGACCCGGGTCGGATGATCCAGGTTACCCGTTAACACTGTAGGGTTACACGGGTCATTCCCATGTTAAACCATGCAAGCTACCCAGCTTGGATTGCCGGGTCATCCAACCCTTGCCTCTTTCACACCTAGCAGCAACCCGGGTTAACCCAGCAATAACCCGAGTTTTAGCTGCTAGTCTAAAAGGAGTTGTACTGATATTTTTTCACTCATTTTTTGGAATCTGTGCTTCACGTTGAAAAAGTAGCAAGTTATTCTGTATGGGGAACAGACAGAAAATTACTTTACAGATGTTGAATTATTGAAGAAAGCAGAAAAAAATCATTGAAGTATAAAGGGAGAATATGTTTACATTCTTTATAAAGATTTTTTTTTTCAATAAAGTTTTAAAGATATTTTAAGAACAACTTTGGACTTCTTGGGGCTGAAGCTGAGTTGAATGTAGGCCTGTTTGCTGAGTGTACTTTGCAAGTTTTCCCACTGAACGTTCTCCGGACTCATGGACCCAGGGGATGCAGGTTATTATGCATTTCAGTTACATCTACGATTGAAAATGTTTTGCTGGTCTGTAACATTGCATTCTCCCGCAGGTAAAGTCAGTGATTGCGAGTTGACGCAACTGTGGGTTATGCAGATTTGGACAGAAGCATAGAGTAAATATGCCTGTTTTAAAATGTATCTTTATGCACCAAGAACAGGCTGGTGCATGCGTCCTGATGTTGATGACTGATATCACAACAAGTGTAAAGGCAGGAGCAGACACACTGCAAGATGTATACAACTGTGGATGCTGGCAAATAGACACTTATGCACATAATGCAGGACCCATTCACCTGATTTACATGTAGCTCAGCATCAGGCCTCTTGTTTATAACTATGGGCTTTATTTATGAAGCAGCAACTTTTGTAAGCTCCTCCTTGCCAGCAGGTTGCAGGTGAAAATTTAAAACGTAACTCACAGTCAGTGTAAATTACACCGAGTTTCTATGACGTGCGGTGAAGAAAATGGCTGGGGAGGCACTGGCTATCATATCGTATCAGAGCCAGATTTACAGATATATATATATATATATATACCCGAGGGTTCATGTGGGCATTATACAAAGGGGCAGCAGTATATAGTGCTGGAAATTTGGTGAGTTTTGATCAGGGATGTGTGGAAAAGGTAGACAGGGGAGGCAGTGCCTCACCTCCATACACTTTTTACTCCAGAGGTTTGACTATAAAAATTATTAGAATAATACAAAGAAGATATTTATAATATTTTATAGTCAAAACTAAGAATGACAGGAAAGGCTCTGCCTCACCTGACCACACATGTCATTTTCATAAAGTCCCCAGTCTTCTCCTAGAATGGAACTAAAACTTGTGCTCCTTGGCACTCGTCAACTTCTGGCCACAAAGGTCCTGCATCACAAAACAGTTTTATAAATGGAGAGCTAGCCTCAAAACATGGAGATACCTTTCCAGAGACATGTCAATGATATAATGAATCCAGTTCACCAGGGGTTTGCACTGCAAACCCAATATATTGCTAGCACTGCAAGATGCGTAAATCACCAAATTCTTTCCTGCAATTTACCTGGAGAAGTTATTTGACCATTGCTTGTGGATTGTGCCTTAGTTGCATGCTGAGTGTGTTGGGTGTCATTGTACATACTTTTAGTTTAAAGTTTAAGAACATAACCTTGTTCACTGCACTGAAGTAGTGTTAGCCTAAAGAGTAAGGAATTCAATTCATACATTAATTGGAGACCGGGAGAGAGATTGTCAAATCCCTTTCTAAGATCAACTAGAAAGAGACAGTATCTGGGTCCTTAGCCAAATTGAAAAATAGGTGTTGCTTGCAGGGGGGTACCACCTGGGTCTCCTGCTGATGTAAGGATGGCTGCTGCTTTACTCATGCTGTGTAGAGGGGGAGGGTGTTTAGACCATCTGCCAGAGTGAAAAATACTATGCTCTACAGTATATAGGGAAGGAGGGATCTATCTGGGCATCATGCCTATGTGAGGGATACAGAGATACAATGTCTTGCTCTCTATTTCAAGGACAGATGCAATAAAAAAAAGGAACATTTAAAATGACCTTTGCCTTGAAGGGGTTAACCTTGAACATTCCATATTGCATACGTTTGTCTAGTGCTATTACATCCATTAGTAGTTCTTTTAATGTCACTAATAAAGATCTATATATATGTGTATATATATATATATATATATATATATATACATCTATACTGTACATACATATATATATATATATATATATTTTTTTTTTTTAAAGAGTGGTTTAACCTGTTCTGTAAATGGATTGTTTCGTGTCTCTATGAAATGGTGGGGAGTGTGGCAAAATGTTAATACAAATCCAGGATGTGGCAAGTAACGCTCCTATCCTGGCAGACTTGTTTATTGATACACGATTGAGAGGACAACTTAGCAAACATATCCCCCTTTAAAAATATTTGTTTGCTTTCTTTTAGAAAAAAAATAGATTTATTTACAAAAATGTACTGTACTTACTGGGGCTTATTGAAAGTTGATTTTTTATTGTATTTAAAGTACTATAATAATAAAGTCTCCTCAAAGTTGCTAAAAGTTTAGGATATGGATAAAGATCAACAAACATTTAATCTTAATTTTAGTTTGAATTCAAAGTTAAAATTAATTTTAAAACAGAAAACACAAAACTTACATAGTGTGGTCCAGATTCAGCAGTCTAAATACAATATAATGCTATATACTGTAGGTCAATATCTGTATAGTTAGTTTGATGATCACATTACAAAATTAATCTTATATTGGCAGATCCTATGATGTGCAAAGGAGGTTAGTCCACATGGGAGATAACTTAACCAGGGATTGGTTCATTATTTGGTAGAAAGCAGGTGCAGATTAACACTGAGTTAATCAGTATGCAGCAGGTACACAATGCAGTATCTCCAGGTGCAGTCAGAAATGTATTGGGTTAATTTATTGAATGGATAAAATATATAGCTAATGGTGGTGACACAGTGATAACAAAGGATGGTTCCTGTAATATACAGCAGGAGAGATGTCCTTTATTCAGGATGGAGGAGAGAAGACGTGCAGAGAGCCACACATGCACAGAAGCAAAGGGTCGGAGGTCACACCACCATCTCCTCCGGGATCCTAGTGCCCAGACAGAAGAGGAGACAGTGCATAGCGCTTTCCTCCAACACTCCCCCTTGCTAAAGGTTGTCTCAGGTTACAAAATAATATAAACATTCCACATTTCGGATTTCTCACCTATAACCAAAAAACGGGGTGATGAGTAAAACAAAATATAGCTTATAATAACACATTAACATTTCAAATGCATTCCAGTCGGCAGTTTTGTAGAAAGGCATTTAGTACATGTGATATTAGACCTTTAGTCAACATATCAGCAATATTCTCCTCATTGTCACATATTTTATGCTAAAGTGTTATCTACCAGATAAAATGTTGTATGATGGCAAAGTGCCTATGTGGTACCCCCAGAAATTACAGGGTGCATGACAGCCCACAGTATATGCATTAAAAAAATAGATATATTATCCTATATCCTGGGAGAACTCACATGTGCCACTAAGATATGAGTGGTTTGCCCCTGGACTGACAGGCACACAAGCACAAAGCCCTCAACTTAGTCTTCCTCCCGCCTCCTCATTGGAAAACTTGGCTGCAGCAGGGGGAGGTGTAAATGAGGGAACAGCCAGCACTCCTCACCTGATTGGATGGAGCAGCAGCAGAGACAGGAAAGAGAACACTGAGGCAGACTGGGAAGAGCAGCCATTGCTGATCTGTTCTGTGCAGTGAGAGCAGCAGTGATCCCAGCAGCAAGAAAAGCAGGCTGCAGACTGAAGTGTGCTGATTTCTTCAGTGATATTGCAGAGACCTGGGCAGACACAGGAGAGAAATCCCCCATTGAGAGGAAACAGGCAGAGCAGCCAGAGTAAAGCTTCCCCATTACCAGTGACACCCTGCTGCCCATATATGGAGGACTAGGGGCAGTTGCAGCAAGAGAGAGCCCTGAGAGGGGAAAAAACAAATACAGAGCCAGCACAGTGTTTTCAGCAGCCTGTGACAACCCTGGGAGGTGGGTTGGCATGCTTCCAAGGAAAATCCAATACAAGTAAGAAGGGACACAATTCTTGCATCTCTTACACACACCTCAGTTGAATTGTTCTGGAGAGTAGGAAGCTCTCATTTTACTCTAAGGCACAGGGTAGCTTATTGTCAGCCAGTAATACTCTTCTGCTATCTCCCAGCACCCAACCTTAGTAAAGGAATAGACCAACTCCAGTACAATCCTTGTCTGCCTGTGACACCCTACAGATCTTTTGGAGTTAGACCAGCAGGAGAAACCTGTAAGAATTCACATGAGCACTGTAAACCCAGCAGTGGCAGGGAAGCTAAAATACACAAACTCTCTTTCAACGGCATTGCATCTTATGTATATATATATATATATATATATATATATACAGTTGAGGACAGACAGTGTGATAACTGGCCCGGAGTCACTCCATGTTTTTGAAGAACGGTGCTCTAAAATTGTGCTAGAAAGAGTGATGTAAGAAAAGTGTGGAGGATGGTACCACCTAGCAGACAAAACTAGGACTGCATGTTGGATAGTTGTACTGAGCTTTACTCTGCATAACAGCTGTGATAGATTACCTCTTGGACTCAAAGAATAACGTATCACCCCAGAGTAGCGGAAATATACACAGTTAATATACCGTGTCTCTGGAATAACCTTCTCCACTTAGCGTGCCCACTGCCAGGACAGGAACTTACCCCCACTACGGTGACACGTTTAAAATTAAATATATATGCATATATATCCATACCGATACACATAAAGGAGGGACTCCAAACCTGTGCATAGGTACATGGACATGCTCTGAGTTAATGTTGGTTTACTGAATATATTATTTTCTTGAGCAAGAGAAATTAAGTAAGAGTATTGAGCTATTCAGTCATTTTCACGTATTCACATATGTCAAGTGTTTCCACAAGTTAACCCGACAACTGAAGTGTATACTTGAGTACAGGCGCATTATTGGTAAGTTGTTCATAAGTGTGTGATTTAGCATATTGATGTCATGTAACCTGGTCAAATAATTGCGTCTAATTAACCGTGACAGATGACGTTGGGTCCCACAGTTCTTGTACAATAAACCATGTTTTTGTCCTTAAAGTTGTTTATTGAGTGAAAAATATTTGCTTGTAATGAGATTTTAATTTACAGTTATATACCTTGAATCTATAAGTTATTGATGTGCTATACCCACTAGTTCCACTAAACTAGCCGGAACTTGAGACTGCTCCCTGAGCTATCATTGGTCAGGACCTGTATTCCTTACCTCTCTGAAGTAGCCTAATCGAACCTCAAATCGGGAACCCGAGCTCGGCTGTCAGTTAAAAAGAAACATAACTGCCGTGCATACTCACACTGTGACACACCTAGATACATAAGTACCTGGGGGATATAACATTTGGCGTCAACTGAATAGGATTCGGAGTCCAAAGTAAGGAAATCAATGACCATTGAAAAACATGTCGACAGAACAACCTCCCTCAGGGGGGGAGCCCAGCGGCGAACACAACAGATCAGAACAAGCTATACCTGCAATGGCACAAATCAATCCAATCACCCTGCCATACTACTTTGGAGTCCCATGGCTCCCAACATACAGTGGGGATGTCCACAGTCCAGAAGGAAACACCTTAACTGAATTTAAAAATAAAATGAAATTGTTTCGGCTGTATCCCCTAAGTGACCAACAACAGAGATAGAGATATTGATAAGCCAATTAAAAGGATCAGCCCTTAGGGAAGTGAACTCGTGGCCATTGGATGAGGGGAAAAATGTAGATCAGGTGTTGAAAAGGCTAGCCACTACCTTCAAAACATTTAATTTAATTTTATGCTCTTAAGCAACGATCGGGAGAAACCCTCCATGACTACGCATTGAACTTACAGGAAGCCATATGAGCAATACAGGCTGTCAATGCAGAGGAAGTCAGAATCACTGAAGAGGCCCTAATAACTCAACTTATCGAAGGGTCCATGGGAGAAAGTATTCAAGCACAATTACGGTTGTTGAGACTGCAGAAGCCAGACGACTCATTTTTGGATTTCAAAGAGGCCGCGATCAGAGTAGTAAGCACTAATACCAACCGAAATGTGGAGTTCCCAGAGATTCCAGGATTCCATGAGCAGCCATGTTCTGAGAAAACGTCAAAAAGCAAAGATACTGTACTACAAGGTATTCAAGGTCCATCTACAGACCCGATGCAAACCCTGAAGAAACAACTGGAAGACTTGACTGTGGGGATGGCAGAAATGCGAAAGGAGATGTGGCACATCACAAAGCAGCAAAATACTGGTCCCACTGAACCTAGATGGAGAACTGAACGAAGGAGTTCCTCAAGCGATTGGTGGGATCCTCCCCGAAGGGGTGGAAGGAGGTCGACTGATCAATTTGATGGGCAGGGCCGCCCGATCTGTAGGTGATGTCAGAGAGCAGGCCATGTAGAGTGGAATTGTACTCGCTCAGAGGATTTAAACTTCAATTCCTAGAGGGTGGGGGCCAAACCTCGGGGAGAGCAAGCAGAATAGACCCAGACCCTGAAAAGTGGTGGCCCCAGTATATTGGACCGTGCCCGATGATTCCAATACTCATCAATGGCGTAGAGACACTAGCAATGTTAGATACTGGATCACAGATTACTACAATACAACTCTCAGCCTTCCGACAACACTGGGGGGACAGACAACTACTATTACCTCCACCAACTTGGCTGCAACTTATAGCTAGTAACGGCCTGGGAATTTCCTGCATTGGTTACTGGGAAGTGGATGTAAAAATTGGAGAGACTCTTCTGCTACTGCAGGGCTGCTTGGTGACCGAAACAAGTGATGCCAAGGTGGCTCCTATAATTTTAGGAATGAACATCCTACAGAAGTGTCCTGAAGAATTGGTGTCCACTTTGAGAGCAGAGTTGTCTAGAGTGGCTTCGCAGGGACAACGTGTCTTGCAGAAAACTATCAAGTTGCTACAAGCACATCAAACATTTGTGAGTAATGGTGAAGTCAGGAAGATGCGGCTAACAGATGGCAAACCTATCAAACTGCAGCCAAATTCTGAGACCATCCTCTGGGGTAAAACTCGCTATGGCCCAAATGGGCAGAACTATGAAGCTCTGATAGAGTCATGCCTGATCCCAGATACACATGATGTAGTGGTGGCAAGCACCTTAGTAACAGTTGAAAATGGAAGGGTCCCAGTGCGAATACTTAACCCCCATAACCGGTCAGATAAGTTGTATCGGAATCAACCGCTGGCCAAGTTACTCTGGACCACGTTCCAGGATGTTTTGCACCCAACCATCCATGCTGATCAACTCAACATGACCACAAAGACTGACCTGGTGGGTTAACAGAAGGCTGAGTGGTGGAAGGAGATTCAAATTGGGGATGCCAGTATTTCAGAGGAACACAGGTTAGGGGCTCTCCAAGTAGTAGAGGAAAATGCAGAGACTTTCAGCCAGAGTCCAATGGATCTGGGTGTCGTCGCAGATATACAGCATCAGATCCTCACTGGGGACGCACCCCCTATCAAAAAAACATCGTCCACTAGCCCCAGCATTATACCAGCCAGTGCGTCAGATGTTGGAGGACATGAAGGCCAACGGGATCATCCAGGAGAGTCATAGCCCATGGGCGGCACCCATGGTATTGGTTTGGAAAAAAGATGGACAACTACGATTCTGTGTAGACTATAGGAAGCTGAATAACATTACCCACAGGGATGCATATCCCCTACCCAGGATCGAGGAGTCTCTCACCGCACTCAAGTCTGCAAACTAATTTTCGACCTTGGAATTGACAAGCGGATACTGGCAAGTACCAAAGGCCACCGCCGACCGAGAGAAAACCGCTTTCACCACCCCAATGGGATTATATGAATTTACTCGTATGCCATTTGGATTGTGTAACACGCCTGCAACCTTCCAAAGGGTGATGGAACACTGTCTGGGGCACAGGAATTTTGAAACCATTCTCCTCTATCTAGATGATATTATCATCTTTTTAAAGTCGTACTCTGAACACCTTCAACAGTTACAAGAGGTCTTTCAGCGATTGGCCAAGTACGGACTCAAATTGAAGCCCTCCAAGTGCCATTTACCGAAGCCCAAAGTTCAGTACCTGGGCCACATTGTAAGCTCTGAAGGCATCACACCTGACCCGGAGAAGATCAGAGCAGTGCTAGACTGGCCCATCCCACAGACCGTTAAGGACGTCCGACGTTTTTTAGGCTTCATGGGATACTATCGAAGATTCATTAAGGATTTTGCCAGAATAGCTACCCCATTAATGGAGTTACTCCGAGGGATCCCCAAAGATGGATATAGTAAAAGAATACTCATCGAGTGGACAGCGGAACACCAGATGGCCTTCGACCGACTAAAAGGGATTTTGACAGAAGCACCATTACAGGCTTACCTGGACTATAGTGAACCTTTTCGCCTGTATACAGACGCCAGTAAGAAGGGCCTAGGGGCAGCCCTCGCTCAAGTTCAGGATGGTCAGGAACGCGTTATAGCCTATGCCAGCCGGAGACTTCGAAAAACCGAAAGAAACGACGCTAACTACAGCGCTTTCAAGCTGGAGTTTCTAGCTGTGACGGAGAAATTCAGGGACTATCTTGCTGCTACCCCTTTTGTTGCCTTCACTGATTGTAACCCACTGGCCCATCAAACAACTGCCCGTTTGGGAGCGCTAGAACAGCGATGGTCATCATGGTTGGCCAATTACCGGTTCAAGATAGAATATAGGAGTGGCCGCTGTAACGCCAATGCAGATGCCCTGTCCCGACTACACATTGGTTGAGGAAGGCTCAGAGGAGGCTGATCAGTGGGAACAAGTGGAGATACCCAATTTCAGCCCCCGCACCAAGACACCCAAGCAACATTTTGTGGCTTCAACTACAACCGTGAGGTGGGGTGACCAAGGAGGGGGAACCGAGGACGAGTGGATTCACTGGCAGATTGAGAGTCCATGTCTGCGACAACTGAAAGAGCGATTGATTACCCACCGGGGGTTATCTCGGACAGAGCAGCAAACAGCAGCCCCAGAGTTGGTTCACCTGTGGCGGCAGCAGGATCGACTTGATCTCCAGGGAGACCTGCTCCTGTGGCACAGTACGGATCCAAAGACCCACCTACCTGTCAAACAACTAGTGGTACCTCGGACAAGAATTGACACCATTTTAAGGGCTTACCACGACCAGTCTGGTCATTTCGGCTGCCAGAAGACGGAAACCAATCTTAGGAAAAGATTCTACTGGAACCACCTGCGCCAAGATGTGGAAGACTGGTGTAAAGCCTGTCTTACTTGCGCGACACGTCAACCTGTATTGCATGGACAGAAGGCACCACTCCATCCAATTATTAGTCAGCAACCCTTGGAAATCGTCTCTATCGACCATGTTAAATTGGAGCCAAGTCGTACTGGGTACACTTACGCCATAACCATCATAGACCACTATACGAAGTTTGCCATCGCCTTGCCAGTCCGAGACCTAACGGCCAAGACAACAGCTGAAATCTTCTGGCGGGCATTTGTCAGGCCTTATGGGTATCCAAACAGCATTCTCACAGACCAGGGCCCATCCTTTGAATCCCGACTCTTCCAGGAATTGTGTGCCCTATACGGCTGTAAAAAACTATGCACAACTGCATATCACCCTCAGGGGAATGGGGCCTGCAAAAGAATGAACCAGACTCTGATAAATATGCTTAGGGCCATACCACCTGCACAGAGACTTGAATGGCCTACCTTGCTGGCGGAATTGATCTTCATATACAACAACACGACACATAGGTTGACGGGATATACTCCCTACTACTTGCTCTTCAGACGTCAGGGGAAACTCCCTGCCGACATCCAGCTGGACATACCGGGAGACACTTCATTAAAGTTCTGCCCGAAGATAACATGGGTACAAGAACACCAGAACAGACTGAAGGAGGCACGAACCATAGTAAGTTAACGAATGGATACTGTACGGGAGCGGCAGAAAAGGGATTATGACGTTGATGCTCATGCTAGTCCATTGGCTGTGGGCAGTAAGGTGCTGAAGAAAAACAACCAGCGACATAGCAAATTAGACTCCCAATGGGAACCTACTCCATACATAATTACAGCAGTTCCTATGACTGAGGTGGCCATCTACCGCATGGAGCGGGAGGATGGCAGCCACAAGAAGCTGATTCATCGGGACCAACTTAAAATATACCCCAACCATCGTGAGAAGATTGAAGTGACACAGAGGCATCAAACACGGAACTTGGATCAAGACGACCAAGCAACAGCAGGGATGCTGGATAACCCCTTGGATCTAGTGATGAGTATGTGCTAGCCAGCTGTATCCATTTTTACATACCCGGAGCAAGGCAGGCATTTGGAAACCCATGATGTGGACGATTGATTGGAAGAAACTCCTTCAAATTCTGTGATAAGGTGCTTGGTAAGGAGCATGAGAGGGACTTGCCAGTAAGATATAGACAATAGCGTGTTCCAGAATTGCGACTCCATTAAGTGAGCAAATATGTTGACTAGTTATGATAGGTAGAATTACATGTGATTGAACATGAGCTAATGAATGTTGTTGCCAAGTGTATTGATGATTAACACCTAAGTTGTTTAGTACTTGTAAATGAAGGTATTTCATGCTGGTAAATTTATTGCTGTTGTGAAGTAATGGACTTTATAAGAGGAGCCACAAATGCATGAGGACACGCATCATTCAAGCGGGGATGAATGTGGTACCCCCAGAAATTACAGGGTACATGACAGCCCACAGTATATACATTAAAAAATAGATATATTATCCTATAGCCTGGGAGAACTCACATAGCCCTCCCTGTGCCACTAAAATATGAGTGGTGTGCCCCTGGACTGACAGGCACACAAGCACAAAGCCCTCAACTTAGTCTTCCTCCCCCCTCCTCATTGGAAAACTTGGCTGCAGCAGGGGGAGGTGTAAATGAGGAAACAGCCAGCACTCCTCACCTGATTGGATGGAGCAGAAGCAGAGACAGGAAAGAGAACGCTGAGGCAGACTGGGAAGAGCAGCCATTGCTGGTCTGTTCTGTGCAGTGAGAGCAGCAGTGATCCCAGCAGCAAGAAAAGCAGGCTGCAGACTGATGTGTTCTGATTTCTTCAGTGATATTGCAGAGACCTGGGCAGACACAGGAGAGAAATCCCCCATTGAGAGGAAACAGGCAGAGCAGCCAGAGTAAAGCTTCCCCATTACCAGTGACACCCTGCTGCCCATATATGGAGGACTAGGGGCAGTTGCAGCAAGAGAGAGCCCTGAGAGGGGAAAAAATGAATACAGAGCCAGCACAGTGTTTTCAGCAGCCTGTGACAACCCTGGGAGGTGGGTTGGCATGCTTCCAAGGAAAATCCTATACAAGTAAGAAGGGACACAATTCTTGCATCTCTTACACACACCTCAGTTGAATTGTTCTGGAGAGTAGGAAGCTCTCATTTTACTCTAAGGCACAGGGTAGCTTATTGTCAGCCAGTAATATTCTTCTGCTATCTCCCAGCACCCAACCTTAGTAAAGGAATAGACCAACTCCAGTACAATCCTTGTCTGCCTGTGACACCCTACAGATCAGTGATCTTTTGGAGTTAGACAGCAGGAGAAACCTGTAAGAATTCACATGAGCACTGTAAACCCAGCAGTGGCAGGGAAGCTAAAACATACAAACTCTCTTTCAACGGCATTGCATCTTATGTATATATATATATACAGTTGAGGACAGACAGTGTGATAACTGGCCAGGAGTCACTCCATGTTTTTGAAGAACGGTGGTCTAAAATTGTGCTAGAAAGAGTGATGTAAGAAAAGTGTGGAGGATAGTACGACCTAGCAGACAAAACTAGGACTGCATGTTGGATAGTTGTACTGAGCTTTACTCTGCATAACAGCTGTGATAGATTACCTCTTGGACTCAAAGAATAGCGTATCACCCCAGAGTAGCGGAAATATACACAGTTAATATACCGTGTCTCTGGAATAACCTTCTCCACTCAGCGTGCCCACTGCCAGGACAGGAACTTACCCCCACTATGGTGACATGTTTAAAATTAAATATATATGCATATATATCCACATCGGTACACATAAAGGAGGGACTCCAAACCTGTGCACAGGTACATGGACATTGTTACAGTGTATATATTAAAATCAAGAATAATAATTCCTTATACAATTAGAATCAAATATATATATATATATATATATATATATATATATGTAATTCACATATTCCAGATATAGTCAGGTCCCAAACAAGTTTACACAGAACTGGTTATTCCAGCATATCATTAGAGATGGCTAAATGATACTACAATCTAATTAGCATTTGTTAAGGTGTTCAACTCCACAGCATACCCCCGGCAAGAGGCTTTTTCCTCTTGAAGCTTCCTCACAGGTGATTGGACATGAGTTTCAAAGTAAAGGATTGAAACACCCCATTTTTGACCACACCTATCAGGTAATAGGAATACAGTTGGATTCTCACAGAGATCAGGCAAAGGGTCTCACACAGATGCAGGCACACTCACTTGGAGAAACACACATTCTTGCAAGGACACACCAGGGAGACACAGGCAGAGCAGACTCCCCCCAGAAGGTCAAAATGCAGCTTCATTCCCCACGGGAGGCCTGGAGATATCTACTCATAATGGCTAAACTGTACATTAGATAGCCTATATGGGTATTTGTAACAAGTTTGTATTAATCTGTTTATAGCTTATATAGATAGTTTGCAGTGATTTATGTAGTAATCAATCTAGTAGACTATATGTGTAACACGTTTGATTTGTAGTTTCGGAAAAGGCTGGGTTAACATTCAATAGTGAAGTGAATTACTAACAGCAAGCTATATGGGTGACTCTGTAATATAGAATCTGTAGCAATGCATACAGTGGATGATATGGTGTAGTATATGTCTATTCACATGTGTTTAATGGAGACTGTAGTTCGTTCATACGATCCACCATGTGCTTTAACAATAGCACTATCTGAGAGAGATAGGTTTAGTGTGTGTTGTATTCTTGTGGTCTGACTGTATCATTGTGTGGTTAAGATTAAGATGGAAATTGGGTAAAATATTGCAATCTGTAGATATATAATTGTTTGATATCAGCTGGTGAAGAAGGAACCCGTAATTCGGTAATGGTCAATTACATTGTACTAAGTTTATAAGTAATGTACATTGTTTAGTAGCTTATACTATTAGTATGGAATGTGAATATTTCAGGTTGAATTCGGCTACTGGTTGTGGTTCCATGGGAGTTGTGGATTGCTAGCCATATTGTGATAGTATTGCGAAGTTATGTATTATCATAGTTTGGGGATTTAAAGATGGCTACCTCCATGTGGTATGAACAAAGGAATTTCCATGTGCTCCATGTTTCCCCATTGAATCATGTGCTTGATTCAATGGAAGTTGTGAATTACTAGTCTTATGATCATAGTTATAATTCTACCAAGTTTTGGTGTTGTATAGTACAAATAGGTTGTTATAGATATTATAATTATGATCATTAATGGATATATGATTTACAGAAGTTACAACATTATGTGAGTTTTCAAAATGGAGTTTGCCTAGGGATCATGAGGCTTGCAAACAAAGGAAGAGCATGTGCTTTGGCCCTTCCCCCTCCCCACAGTCTAGTGGGTACTGGATGAGGTCTGTTGTAGGATGGTATTGTTGTATATTGGAATCAGCTTGTGTTGTACATGTTGGAATATTAAATGGTGCAGTGTTTGCCTGATGTGTTGGCATATGATATTCAGCTTGTATTTTTAATTAACCATGGCATTATGGGAGATTTCAATGAGGGTTTTTCAAAATGGAGTTTGTGTTCAGAGACCATGCGGTTTGAACAATAGGACAAAGGGTCACAACAACCACCACACACAATCTCACACAGCAGCCATTTTCTCTCTCTCTCATCTTTGTATCGTCTATATTGTATTTTAACAAGCATTGATTTTCTGAAGATTGATTTGATGAATATAAAACATTTTACTTATAACATTTTGTGTGCATCGTTATCTTTATGAAAGGAAATTATCCAAATGATTTAAAAGGTATATAATTCTGGTTAACACTTTGCGAAGTTCATATATTTATGTTACTTATAACTTGATAGTTATTATATGAAAAATAGAATAATTTGCTTCAGATATATTGGGATTAAAACAAGCTGGCAATGGCCTGTCTGTACAAAAAGAAAGAATGGAAAAACACCCCTTATCAGATATGCTCTGAGTTAATGTTGATTTACTGAATATATTATTTTCTTGAGCAAGAGAAATTAAGTAAGAGTAATGAGTTATTCAGTCATTTTCACGTATTCACATATGTCAAGTGTTTCCACAAGTTAACCTGACAACTGAAGTGTATACTTGAGTACAAGCGCATTGTTGGTAAGTTGTTCATAAGTGTGTGATTTAGCATATTGATGTCATGTAACCTGGTCAAATAATTGCGTCTAATTAACCGTGACAGATGACGTTGGGTCCCACAGTTCTTGTACAATAAACCATTTTTTTGTCCTTAAAGTTGTTTATTGAGTGAAAAATATTTGCTTGTAATAAGATTTTAATTTACAGTAATATACCTTGAATCTATAAGTTATTGATGTACTATACCCACTAGTTCCACTAAACTAGCCGGAACTTGAGACTGCTCCATGAGCTATCATTGGTCGGGACCTGTATTCCTTACCTCTCTGAAGTAGCCTAATCGATCCTCAAATCGGGAACCCGAGTTCGGCTGTCAGGTAAAAAGAAACATAACTGCCGTGCATACTCACACTGTGACACACCTAGATACATAAGTGCCTGGGGATTATAACACCTAGACCATCCATGATGTTCTTTTCTGGAAGACAAGTCAAACGTACCTTTGTTGTCACATGTACTGTAATGCTGACGCTGTCATCTGAACTGAGAAGACCTAAATCACAAAAAGTCTCCTTCAGTCACAAAGCCTCTTTGGCTGTTTCTTTTAGAGCCATATACTCTGCCTTGGTAGTGGAAAATGCAAAGTGATGCATCACAGGATGCTTGTAACTTCGAACGTCTAATTTTCATAAACTTTAACTTTAAGAAGCTTCTACCCTTTAAGAACAGTGGGCCTGATTCAGACCCGGTCGCAAGAACCGAGCGCTCGCAACCAGGTCGATGTTTGCCCACTGGGCATGCACACGATGGAGCCGGCTCCGTTGTGCGCATGAGCAAGACCCGGCTAGCGACGGGTGGTCCATCGCTCCGGGTCTCGCACCAAAGTGGACGAGCTGTCGATGGTGATTGACAGCTCGCCCCATTTGGTAGGCATGGCCGGGGGGTGGCTTCACAAATGGAGGTGTTTCCAAGTGAATGCCTGCCATTTGTGGGCGGCCCCACTGTCATCACCAGTGATGTCAGTGAGAGAGCTTCCGGCTCTATTAGAGCCAGAAGCTCTCTGGGGCTTGCGGCCACGAGACCCTACCACAAGGGTCTCGTCGCAAGCCCGATGGTCGCGATGGTCTTGACCATCGCGACCATCAACCTGGCCGCTCGCAATAGGTGCGCAATAGGTATGCGAGCTGCCAGGAGGCCGAACAAAAAACAAAAAAACACCCTGATTCAGAGCTCGTTCAGAGTGTCCGTCTCTGAATCAGGCCGTGTATGCTTTTAACGGCTGTCCAATGCTCTCTACCAGGAATTATTGATTTGATTGGAAATTGACTTACATGAATGATAGCATGGGTAATGTCTGGAAATAAGCCAACACATGCATACATTCAAGATCCAATGGCAATTTAATAAGGAACTGTCCTCATTTCCTCTATCACTGACTCTATGGTTGGACACAAAGTTTTTGAGATTTTACCACTTTTGTCAACTGATGTGGTGACTGGAGGCCTGATTCACTATGGATCGCAATGTTGCGTACGTACACAGTTCAACTGTGATAACAAGCCAAATCACTGCGATCACAATGCAAACTCAGCACCACATAAGGACTCACACTTTACCATACGCACATCCGTAATACTTAGCAGAATAGCAAAACCATTAGTACAATCGAGTATCATTAGACCCATACACACACTTGGACAAGCCCTGACCTTACCCAGAAATTGCTAACAGCCATGCACGTTTGAGACCTCACACTGTGTATGGCTTCGCAGTGGATAATTTATGCATGCCCATGAAACGTCGTGTGAATGCAGTGGCACGCCTGCATTCAGCTGATCACCCATGTCACCACCCACACACGGCACTTCCTGTCAATCACTTTGTGATGGGTCTACGTAGCCTCTGCGATTGCAGTCCCAATCGCAGAGGCCAGCTAGCGCACATGCACTGCAATTTATATGCATGCGCAGAAAGCAACAATCGGACGACTGTGTGCGTATTAGCAAATACGATCCTATCTGAATCATGCCCTGGTTTAGCATCTGTCATTCCAAATTTGTCAAACATTGCCTCAATGTACCCTTGTTGGTCTGTAGTAACAGCCCCATCATGCAAGTTTTGTATAATCCTCAAACTCAGTAGCTGGTGTGGTGACCCAAGGACAAGGAGAGAGTTGTAGTTTGTAGATGGTCAGTAGTTAGGAAGGGTGACTGGCTGCAGGCATCTTTGTCACTCTACATGTGTGTTTGTCACACTAGCTAGCAACAACTGCAATCTAGAGCACTGCAGTGCAAACAGGCTACTGCAGTGCAAAAAGGCTACTGTGTTTTTATCAGACAGCACCTCCAATCTAGTGCTGCAAACAGGCTATTAGAATGGTTAAAGTGAACTTTCGCTTGTTTTTCACAAGGATAGCTTTAAGTATATACACTACATGTATGTATGTATATATATTAGGGGTGTGCACCGGCCACTTTTCGTGTTTTGTGTTTTGGTTTTGGATCTGGATCTTTCTTCGTGTTTTGGATCTGGATTGGTTTTGCCAAAACCACCCTTCCGTGTTTTGGGTTATGGGTTTTGTGTTTTGGATCTGTATTTTTTTTTAAAAAAGCATAAAAACAGCTAAAATCACAGAATTTGTAGGTTTTTCTGCTCCTATGCTATTATTAACCTCAATAACCTTAATTTCCACTCATTTCCAGTCTATTCTGAACACCTCACACCTCACAATAGTGTTTTTATGTCCAAAAGGTTGCACCGAGGTAGCTGGATGACTATGCTAAGCGACACGAGTGGGCGGCACAAACACGTGACCCATCTAGGAGTGACACTGCAGTGGCAGACAGGATGGCAGTTAGAAAAACTAGGCCCCAAACTGTACATAATGCAAAGAAAAAAAAGATGTGCAAGATGGAATTGTCCTTGGGCCCTCCCACCCACCCTTATGTTGTATAAACAGGACATGCACACTTTAACAAATCAATCATTTCAGCGCCAGGGTCTGCCACACAACTGTGGCTGAAATGATTGGTTCGTTTGGGCCCCCACAAAACAAGCAGGCAATTAATGTGTCCCTGCACAAACTGGCTCTACGGAGGCAAGATGTCATCCTCATCCTCCTCATCCACCGATTCCTCACCCTCTTCAGTGTGTACATCCTCATCCTCACAAAGTATTAACTCGTCCCCACTTGAATCCACCACCACAGGTCCCTCTGTACCTTCTGGAGGCTGGTCTCCCTGGAAGAGCTGATAATTAATTTTGATGAACATCATCTTCTCCACATTCTGTGGAAGCAACCTCCTACGCCTTTCGCTGACAAGGTTCCCGGCTGCACTAAACACTCTTTCGGAGTACACACTGGTGGGGGGGCAACTCAGGTAAAATAGAGCCAGTTTGCACAGGGGCCTCCAAATTGCCTCTTTTTCCTGCCAGTACAGGTATGGACTGTCTGACATACCTACTTGGATGCTGTCACCGATGTAATCCTCCACCATTCTGTCAATGGTGACAGTATCATATGCAGTGACAGTAGACATGTCAGAAATTGTTGCCAGGTCCTTCAGTCCGGACCAGATGTCCAAACTTGGTCCTGCCTGCCCTGCATCACCCACCGCCAGCGGGTTGCTTAGGATACCTAAGTTTTTTCCTGGCAGCCCCAGTTGCGGGAGAAAATGAAGAAGGAGCCGTTGACGTGTCACGTTCCGCTTCAGCTGACAGTGTGTTCACCAGCAGGTCTTTGCACCTCTGCAGGCTTGTGTCAGCCGGAAAGAGAGACACCACATAGGCTTTAAACCTAGGATCAAGCACGGTGGCCAAAATGTAGTGGTCTGATTTCAACAGATTGACCACCCTGGAATCCTGGCAAAGCGAATGAAGGGCTTCATCCACAAGTCCCACATGCCGAGCGGAATCGCTCCGTCTTAGCTCCTCCTTCACTTTCTCCAGCTGCTTCTGCAAAAGCCTGATGAGGGGAATGACCTGACTCAAGCTGGCTGTATCTGAACTGACTTCACGTGTGGCAAGTTCGAAGGGCTGGAGAACCTTGCACAACATGGAAATCATTCTCCACTGCGCTTGAGTCAGGTGCATACCCCCTCCTTTGCCTATGTCATAGGTGGATGTATAGGCTTGTATGGCCTTTTGCTGCTCCTCCATCCTCTGAAGCATATAGAGGGTTGAGTTCCACCGCGTCACAACCTCTTGCTTCAGGTGATGGCGGGGCAGGTTCAAGAGTGTTTGCTGGCGCTCCAGTCTTCGGCACGCAGTCGCTGAATGGCGAAAGTGGCCAGAAATTTTTCGGGCCACCCAAAGCGTCTCCTGCACGACCCTGTCGCTTTTCAGAAAATTCTGCACCACCAAGTTTATTGTGTGAGCAAAACATGGGACGTGCTGGAATTTGCCCAGATGTAATGCCCGCACAATATTAGTGGCATTGTCAGATATCACAAATCCCCAGGAGAGTCTAAGTGGGGTAAGCCACTGGGCGATGATTTCCCTCAGTTTCTCTAAGAGGTTGTCGGCGGTGTGCCTCTTACTGAAACCGGTGATACACAGCGTAGCCTGCCTTGTAACGAGCTGGCGTTTCTGAGATGCTGCTACTGGTGACGCTGCTGCTGTTGCTGCGTAAGGTGATACATCTACCCAGTGGGCTGTCACAGTCATATAGTCCTTAGTCTGCCCTGTTCCACTTGTCCACATGTCCGTGGTTAAGTGGACATTGTGTACAACGGCATTTTTCAGGACACTGAGGACACTTTTTCTGACGTTTCTGTACAGTCTCGGTATCGCCTGCCTAGTGAAGTGGAATCTAGACGGGATTTGGAACCGGGGACACACTACCTCCATCAATTGTCTAAATCCCACTGCACTAATGGTGGATACTGGACGCACGTCTAACACCAACATAGCAGTCAAGGCCTCAGTTATACGTTTTGCTTCAGGATGACTGCTGTCGTACTTCATCCTCCTCGCTAAGGACTGTTGGAGGGTCAATTGTTTAGTAAAAGTAGTGGTGTTCCTACTTCCTCTCTGGGATGATGAACGACTCCCAGCAGCAGCAACAGCAGCAGCGGCAGCAGGAGGCGTAGCAATGCAGGATCCTCCAGAGGAATCCCGGATAGGAGAGTCAGTCATGCCAGTGACATGGCCTGCAGGTCTACTTCCGATCCTGACTAAGGAGGAAATTGACGAGGAGGGAGTTGATGGTGTGGTTTGCAGGCGCTTGGATACAACAGGACAACGGGATTTAGGTGTCCCTGGACTGCTTACGGTCTTAGCCAAAGTTTCTGAACTTGACAGTAACTTTTTATGAACGCGCTGCAGGTGCCGTATAAGGGAGGATGTTCCTAGGTGGTTGACGTCCCTACCCCTACTTATTTCACCTTTACATATGGTACATATGGCAAGACAGTTGTTGTCCGGATTTGGATAGAAATATTGCCAGACAAAAGAGGTGGAATGTTTGGTCTTCTGCCCAGGCATGACCGTGATGGGCTTTTTCATCCCACGGACAACAACTGTCTCCCCCGGAGCCTGATTTAAACAAACCACATCACCATCAGAATCCTCCTCGCCAACTTCCTCCTCAGCGCCAGCTACACCAGTATCCTCATCCTGTTGTACTTCAACAGTGACATCTTCAATTTGCATATCAGCAAGTGGACTGTGGGTGCTCCTTTCAGCACTTGCAGAGGGCGTGCAAATGGTGGAAAGAGCCACCTCTTCCCATCCAGTGCTGGGAAGGTCAGGCATCGCAACCACCACCACACTTGGACTCTCCTTGGGGATTTGTGATATCTTCTTAGAAAGCACAGTTCTTCGCTGTGCTTTTGCCAGCTTAACTCTTTTGATTTTTTTAGTGGGAGGAGGGCTTCCATCGTCATGTGAAGCTGAACCACTAGTCATGAACATACTAGGGATCGACCTTACCCGTTCCTTGCCACTCCATGTCGTAAATGGCATATTGGCAAGTTTACGTTTCTCTTCAGCTGATTTAAATGTCTTTTTCAAGGTCATTTTCCTGAACTTTGCCATTTGGGATTGTATATGCCCTCTACAATGACATTGGGCATCGGCCTTGGCAGACGACGTTGATGGCATGTTATCGTCTATGTCATGACTAGTGGCAGCAGCTTCAGCACTAGGAGGAAGTGGTTCTTGATCTTTCGCTATTTTATTTTTATCCGAGAAAGTTTGGTCCTCCATTTATGTTATATCGATTTGATATATACGTGCGGCTAAACACAGAAAATCATTTTTTTTTGGTTTGGACTGGAGTGTACTTTCGGGGGTTACAGCACCCTTAACGGTCAAGCCAGCCGGCCCTTTACTTATGACACAGGTGCACGCTTGGCACTACTTTGTTGATGCACGTGCGGCTACTGCGCACACAATTCACAAACACAGAAAATAATTTTTTTTTTGGTTTGGACTGGAGTGTACTTTAGGGGGTTACAGCACCCTTTAACGGTCAAGCCAGCCGGCCCTTTACTTATGACACAGGCGCACGCTTGGCACTACTTTGTTGATGCACGTGCGGCTACTGCGCACACAATTCACAAACACAGAAAATAATTTTTTTTTTGGTTTGGACTGGAGTGTACTTTGGGGGTTACAGCACCCTTTAACGGTCAAGCCAGCCGGCCCTTTACTTATGACACAGGCGCACGCTTGGCACTACTTTGTTGATGCACGTGCGGCTACTGCGCACATAATTCACAAACACAGAAAATAATTTTTTTTTTGGTTTGGACTGGAGTGTACTTTCGGGGGTTACAGCACCCTTAACGGTCAAGCCAGCTGGCCCTTTACTTATGACACAGGCGCACGCTTGGCACTACTTTGTTGATGCACGTGCGGCTACTGCGCACACAATTCACAAACACAGAAAATAATTTTTTTGGGGTTTGGACTGGAGTGTACTTTTGGGGGTTACAGCACCCTAAACGGTCAAGCCAGCCGGCCCTTTACTTATGGCACAGGCGCACGCTTGGCACTACTTTGTTGATGCACGTGCGGCTACTGCGCACACAATTCACAAACACAGAAAATAATTTTTTTTTGGTTTGGACTGGAGTGTACTTTCGGGGGTTACAGCACCCTTAACGGTCAAGCCAGCTGGCCCTTTACTTATGACACAGGCGCACGCTTGGCACTACTTTGTTGATGCACGTGCGGCTACTGCGCACACAATTCACAAACACAGAAAATATTTTTTTTTTTGGTTTGGACTGGAGTGTACTTTCGGGGGTTACAGCACCCTTAACGGTCAAGCCAGCCGGCCCTTTACTTATGACACAGGCGCACGCTTGGCACTACTTTGTTGATGCACGTGCGGCTACTGCGCACACAATTCACAAACACAGAAAATATTTTTTTTTTGGTTTGGACTGGAGTGTACTTTCGGGGGTTACAGCACCCTTAACGGTCAAGCCAGCCGGCCCTTTACTTATGACACAGGCGCACGCTTGGCACTACTTTGTTGATGCACGTGCGGCTACTGCGCACACAATTCACAAACACAGAAAATAATTTTTTTTTGGTTTGGATTGGAGTGTACTTTCGGGGGTTACAGCACCCTTTAACGGTCAAGCCAGCCGGCCCTTTACTTATGACACAGGCGCACGCTTGGCACTAATTTGTTGATGCACGTGCGGCTACTGCGCACACAATTCACAAACACAGAAAATAATTTTTTTTTTGGTTTGGACTGGAGTGTACTTTGGGGGTTACAGCACCCTTTAACGGTCAAGCCAGCCGGCCCTTTACTTATGACACAGGCGCACGCTTGGCACTACTTTTTTGATGCACGTGCGGCTACTGCGCACACAATTCACAAACACAGAAAATAATTTTTTTTTGGTTTGGATTAGAGTGTACTTTTGGGTGTTTCACCACCCTTTAACGGTCAAGCCAGCCGGCCCTTTACTTATGACACAGGCGCACGCTTGGCACTACTTTGTTGATGCACGTGCGGCTACACAATTCACAAACACAGAAAATATATTATTTATTTAGCACTTGAGGGGAGCACCCCTGATGGACAGAGCACCCCCTGGACAACACTACAGTACCCCTTTAGGACTGGGACACTGCACAGGACTTTGGAGTGGACACAGCCCCTATGGAGAACTGACTGCACAGCACAGTCCAGCCAGCCCCTATGGACTTTGAAGTAGTGGACACAGCCCCTATTAACAACAGCAGCACAACACAGCCAGCCCCTATGGACTTTGAAGCAGTGGACAACAGCAGCACTACACTACACTACACTACACTACACAGCCCTAACTCCCACCCTCCCTCTTCACTGTCCACAGCCGAGTGAGAAAATGGCGCCGACGCGGGTACCTTATATAGGATCCAAAACCCGCGAGACTCGGAAGGCGGGATGATGACATTTTGCCTCGATTTCAGATCCGAGTCAGGCGGGAAAAGTCGAGCCTGACTCGGATCGGACTCGGATCGGGGGGGTTCGGATTTCAGAAATCCGAACCCGCTCACCCCTAATATATATATATATATATATATATATATATATTTATATATATATATATGTATAAATAAACAGAAGAAATGCTGGCAGGCAGGATAACCTTGAAAAAAGATGAAGTAAACATCTGAAAGGTTGGAATACTTATTTGGTTTGTCCAATTGTGTTCAAGTCCTTTTTGTATACATATATATATATATATATATATATATATATATATCTCACAGCAATAGGCGACACTCGTCAGACTTGTACGAATATAAAAAACCTTCTTTATTCCAACATGTTTCGGGGACAACCCCCGTCCTCAGGGACAAATGTATAATGAACATACAACACATACAAACATATATAGACACTCCCATCCCAATCTGTGTAAAAAACTGCCTAATGCACACACCTGTGTCTGATCAGCCCAAGAGAGATCGTGGGGCGTGTATCACACATCCCACTGAACCCTCCCGGCCATATCCCACAGGTGTGTGTGTTATAGCAACCATCATTGCTGATGACATAAACCTACTCCCAGATATCACAACAAAATTTGTTAACATATGCTTTCCATAATGTAATTTATCACTGTGTATCCCATAATCTGTAAACATAATTATATACATTGAAGACCGTAGACCCCATTACTAAAAATAAAAATAAATCTGAGACCCATGTACCATGGGTTAGTCAATATACAACCAGTAGTGTTGAATCCACCAAAAGGGCCAAAAGATGGTGGCCTGTGATTAATTCTGATAACGAATTACCAGCTTTGAAAGAGAAATGACTATTACCCAGTTACACCAGGGGTGTCAATATCAAGGATAGAGTGGTGAAATTAGATATATCTGGGCTCTCTAAAAACACATCTAGGCATTTTTTGAGCACAGATATGTGAACAAGTGGAACAGAGCTTTAAATGCAACATTTCATATTTAAGGTTTAAGTCTTATGTTGTGTCTTTCTTGGGAATTCTTTCTTGAGCAGCATGCCTGCTTGCTGGGAGTAGATTTTTTTCATCCCAGAAGGGGACCAGGAACAGGAAGTGTGCTTTCCAAAAATAAATAAACAATTGCCTTAAATAATCCTTTGCAAACCTTCTGTTCTGTAAAGGAATTTCCAAACCTGTACAGGGACAATAAAAAAACAGAGTTAGTGGCCTTCAAATTGCCGTTGTTCCCACTGTCCACTTTACCATATTACTTAGATATGTGAACAGAGCATTATATGCAACATTTCAGTTTAAGGTTTAAGTTTTACATTATGCCTGGAGATTATTTAGAGAGCAGAAAAAGAGCTTCACCACAAGCGGCAGATGACTAAACTCACACACAAAAGGTTTAATAGAAATAGATACAACATCAGATCAGATGTTTACCCTGGAGGATCTGTCTGATTCATCATGGTGCCCCCAAGACCAAGATTGTGCAAATTCTGCCAAAAGAGAGACTGACACCATGGCTAAACATAAGAGTTACCTTCTGGATGTGAATTGTCTCATTTACATGGGGAAACCGAACCCTCAGATGAGATGGATCTCAGCCAGTGGACAACATTGAAATCACCATTAAAAAGTCACAATGGAAGACTACAGTCTGGAGAATCTTTCTTCACAGTCAGGAGAGGCCTCAGAGAACATGAAAAAAGATGCTCTAGGTGCTGAACTTCAAGGGATTTCTCCATCATGTTCTGATTTTTTCTATAAAGCAGTTCAAAGTTACAGCCTTCAAAGTGTCTGGCTATAACATCCACCTTTGCCAGGAATTACCAAATATTATCACAAGCAAAGGATTAATCTGTCCGGAATCTGTCTGGGAATTCATGGAGTGTATCTGACCTGAATGCACTAAGAAATCCAGTGGTTCTGTGTTCTGTAGCCGACTGTATTCCTACCTGTAGGTAGTCTCTGTCTGTTGGTAAACACTCTTCAGGAGATGGCAACCCAGAATAACCAGCCTGATCCCTTAACAGCAACATACCCCATATGGCCAACTCATAACATAACACCCAGTTTGCAGCCTCCTCTTCTTTATGACACTTATCCAGTCACCATGGTTGATCAGTCAGCCATGTGTGGTCCACTCAATTTTTGGCCTTCTACATTCTATCATCATAATAACACACTATAACACACTAGACTTATAATCTTTGCTTTTGTTTATGTTTTTGAATAGAACAGTTTTAGAATCTAGGATGTCCACTCTACAGTATATAGGTTTGTAAATATAGGCTTTAGTTTTTAGAGCATATAACTTTATAAGCTGTTAGGACAACATTTCTGCTATGTTTAAGATTAAAAAAACAACTTTTTGTAAACCAATAACAGAAAAAGAAAGTTTTCATTGCAATATTCATGTTTATGTTTTTTAAAAAAGATTTTTTATTACTGGTTTTTTTTTACAAAATGCAATAAAAATATTTATCAAAATTAAAAAAATAAAATATAAAAAATGTGTTTTTATTTTTTTATGATGGTGTGGCTAACACGCACACAGAAAAAAATTTATTGTTTTTTTCACAATGGGGGTAAAGCCCCGAAAGAGGCAGCAGCCCCTTGACAGACAGCAGCACAGCACCTCTGCGCACCTACACCGATGACAGGTGTGGCTAGCACGCAACAAAATAAATGGTTTATTTATTTTTTGGGCAGCAGCCCTTGACAAACAGCAACACAGCACCCCTACGCCAATGACAGGTGTGGCTAGCATGCACACAAAAAAATATATTTTTTTATTTTTGGCCCAGCAGCCCTTGACAGACAGCAGCACAGCACCCCTGTGCAGCTACGCTGATGACAGTGACACCCAGGTGTGGCTAACATGCACACAAAAAAAATGTTTATTTATTTTTTGGGCAGCAGCCCTTGACAGAGAGCAGCACAGCACCCCTGCGCAGCTACGCCGATGACAGTGACAGCCAAGTGTAGCTAACACGCACACCAAAAAAATATTTTTTTTTATTTTTGGCCCAGCAACCCTTGACAGACAGCAGCACAGCACCCCTTCGCAGCTAAACTGATGACAGTGACAGCCAGGTGTGGCTAACATGCACACAAAAAAAATTGTTTCTTTATTTTTGGGCAGTGGCTCTTGACATACAGCAGCACAGCACCCCTGTGCAGCTACGCCGATGACAGTGACAGCCAGGTGTAGCTAAAAAGCACACAAAAAAAAATGTTTTTTTTGTTTTTGGCCCAGCAGCCCTTGAAAGACAGCAGCACAGCACCCCTGCGCACCTAAGCTGATGACAGTGACAGCCAGGTGTAGCTAACACGCACACAAAAAAAAATGTTTTTGTTTTTGGCCCAGCAGCCCTTGAAAGACAGCAGCATAGCACCCCTGCGTAGCTACGCAGATGACAGTGACAACCAGTTGTGGCTAGCACACACACAAAAAATGTGTTTATTTATTTTTTGGGCAGCAGCCCCTTCACAGACAGCAGCACAGTGCCCCTGCGCACCTACACCAATGACAGGTGTGGCTAACACACCACACAAAATATTTTTTTTTTTTTTAACACTGGGGTGAACCCCTGAAAAGAGGCAGCAGCCCCTTAACAGACAGCAGCACAGCACCCCTGCACTGATGACAAGTATGGCTAACACTAATTTTTTTTTTTCACACTGGGGGTGGGTTAAGAGCACCCCTGTAGGACAGAGTACCCCCAACAACACAGCACTACAGCCAGCCAGCCCCTATGGACAGGACAACAGCCAGCCGCTATGGACAGGACAACGACAGCCAGCCCCTATGGACAATACAACAGCCAGCCAGCCCCTCTACAGACAGCAGACAGCCTTTATGGACAATAGTAGCCAGCCACTGTGCACAGCGCCAGCGTGCAATTAACAATAACAACAGCACAGCTCCCAGCTCCCTCCCACTTCACTCTCCACAATCGGAATGAAAATTTACGGCGAATCGTGGGACCCTTATAGAATCCAAAACCCGCGAGAATCCAACAGCAGGATGATGAATTTTTTCCACATTTTCAGATCCGAGTCAGGCGGGAAAACCCGAGCCGACTCTGATCTGCTTCGGATCCCCGTAGTTCGGGAGCGTTCGGTTCTCAGGGAACTGAACACGCTCATCTGTAATATATACATATACATATACATATATGTATATATATATATATATATATATAGTGCAAAAGAATAAGGTCCTCAGGTATATATAAACGTGAAAAATCATTTTTACAGGATTCAGTGCAACAAACAAAGTAAATATATACAATATATACAAACACTTCTTTGCAGTAAAATGTGTATAGGTGAAACACACTTAAGTAAAATTAAATAAATAAAGAGAAAAGAGCGCCTACTAGTGTAAAAATCTATTTCAAAAGTGCCTAAATAAAGTGCATAAAGGGATAAGAGGATCCAGAGACTTATCTTAAAAGGGAATGATCTTTGGTCAACTGACCATCATTTGAATGTATATGAAAAAGAACACCATAAAACCTCACATAGTGTATACCGTATATAAAGAATGTCCAGTGGAGAGAATAATATACATATGCAAATAATTTAGGAATACTTAGGTCCCAGACATATAAAACCTCCACAATATTTTTAAACTGATATATTTAATAAAAAATTCGGACAACAGGCATACGGTAAGTAGCACACGTACAGGAATAAAAATAAAAACAGGCTTATCTGGACAGATAAGCCTGTTTTTATTTTTATAGAAACAAAACAAGGGTGACCACTATATGAAACTGACAGACACCAGTATGGGCACGAACCTGGCGCCCGCTTATGTGAATATTTACATGCACCGTTACGAACACGAGTTTATTCTTCGGCGTTCTGCTGAACATATCGCGTATTTTAAAATATATTTTGATTACATCTTTGCTATCTGGAAGGGTAGTGCCGAGTACTTTAATAACATAGTTGAGTCTTTGAATGATCTTGAAAATCCGATTCAGCGTCTGTTGATTATGAAGCAATCAATTTTCTTGATGTTACAATTTTGAAGAAATTGGCCTAGAATATACCCTGTAATGAAAACCAACAGATAGGAATACCCTATTAAGGGCTACCAGCCACCATATGGACTCTGGGTTACCTGTCTTGCAATTTGTGAGGGTTTTGAGGAAACTCTGACCCTGTTACCGCTGAATTTCAACTGAAGGAATGGCAGGAGCATTTGTTTGGAACATGGGTATACACACATCACAATACAAAAATGCCTCACCAGGGCCAGAAATATTGTGGGTCATGCACAGAAAGCCACCTCAAAGACAGTGACCTCTGACAGCTATCCTCAACATGCAGTGTGATAGCAATTTCAAAAATCCAAAAAGGTCATTAAGAAATATTGGCCAATCATAACGTTGGATCCCCCATTTAAAAAGCTACATAAAAGACCGCAAAATACGCGGACCCAATTTGAAGGACTTCCTATTGAGTGCTGATATGCATCCAAGGAGGAATTCTGATTCGCAATGGCTGTCTCATCAGCATGGATGCTTTAAATGCTTAGGCTGTATGGCATGCTGGTCTCTGAGTACCGCTAAATATTTCTGTCAACCACACAGCGGAAAAAAGATTTTTTTTTGTCATCATTTGAACTGTCAATTGGATCACAATATTTACTATCTTGTTTGTTGCTGCAGACTATTCTGTGTGGGGAAAACGGTGAGAACTTTTAAAGAGCGGATGTCACATCATCTTTCTTCCATCTGCTTGGCATACTCCACTGGACAGTCAGATAAACCAGTGGCTCTACATTTTTTGAAAGAAAAGCATCAGCTCTCAACTCTTTAGTATATGCTAATAGACTGGATTCCACCGCCTCGAAGAGGTGGAGACCATGACCTTATTCTGCTCCAACAAGAGGCGAAATTGATTCTCCGCCTGGAGACTAAAGCCCCTAGGGGTTTGAATAAGGTCAATCCTGTGAATATCGTCATCTGAATATTGCTATCCTATGAGTATCTCTGGGTGGGCTCTCATTATTTTCTATAGGAGGCTCTGCACTTTCTATATTTGTACCTTTCCGGTTAACATACTAGCATCAGTGTTTTCTAGTTGATAGACTAGGTGTCAAGTATTTGATATTCTGTGTTCATCTTTTCTACGTTAGTCAATGCCTGATGATCTTGTTACTGCTATTACATTTTTTATGTATGTTTTTAATATTTTGTTTTTTATGTGATACCTGGAATGTGTTGGCAATTTGCACCCTTTTGATGAGGATATCTCCATTTTTTTCATGAATAATTGTTGTTTGCTTTCATTCTCTGTGGTTATGTATGTGATGTATGAATCACTCAGCTTTAAAGTGCCCTATGTTATATACTTTAGTTTATGCGCCCACCTTGATGTGATATTTTTGCTGCTATAGCTGGTTAAAAGTTTATATTAGCATTTCTGTAGTTCATCTTAAAGTGGATCTTACTGCGCTCCATCATTTGGATTGCATGATGTGTTAACTATGTGACCCTATATACAGTACTATATGAGCCTATTATGATGTGAAATTTGGTTTCTATAGCTGGTCAAAGGTTTATTTGTGTGTTTCTACAGTTTATCCTTTTGTGGTCCTTACTGCGCTCCATCACTTGGAACGCATGATGTGAGATAACCATGTAACCATCCTATTCTGCATTCGACTCGTTGGAGAGCAAGTGCAGGATATGCTTCCATAATATGCATCAAGTGACCTCCCTTTGTTGTGATTAGTCTGTCTTCTTGTTCTGCGTTACACTAGTTGGAACGCAGATACATGATATGACGGCGTTGACCCCCCGGACTTTTCCGCGGTACGTTGCTGAGTCACAGCAATGACTGTTTCCAATGTAAGAGAGGTGAGATATGTTCCACTATCGTTTGCTGGCAATGACATATGGTGTTAACTATTAGATCAGATGGTATATATAGCACTGGGGAGCGGTGTTTAGGTCTTATGTGAGAATGATGTCACTTCCTGTGTTTGCCTCACAGTTGTTCTGCATTAGCCCTATGTTTGCCCCACAGGTGTTCTGCATTAGGGTGCAAGATGCTATTTGTATCCCAGGTAGGTGAGATGGGTGGGTTTGCACTTTCATTCTAGGATTTGTCCTGTCTTGACAAAGGTCCTTTCATGGACCGAAATTACTACACCATGTTTGTACAGTATGTGGCTATTATGAAATAAACATTTGCATGGCCTTGAAGAAGACTGGTTTTGGTTTGTCTGATTGTCTTCAAGTCCTTGGTGCTGCCCTATTTGTATATATATATATATATATATAGAGAGAGAGAGAGAGAGAGAGAGAGAGAGAGAGAGAGAGAGAGAGAGTAATATATAAAATAACAGATGGCACTCCATCCAACTGTATTAGTTCTTGTCACAGCTTGGGCATAAGACCAAAAAAGCCACGTCTTCTGTGTCGACATATTTTTACTAGAGATGTGCACTGACCCCCGTGTTTTGGTATTGGATCTGGATTTATCTTCGTGTTTTGGTTTTGCAAAACCACCCTCAAGTGTTTTGGTTTTGGATCTGTTTTTTTTTTAAATAAAATTGCTGAAAAGTTTTTAAAAACAACTAAAATCATGTAATTTTTGCAATCCAAAAAACTAAACTCAGATTTAAAATTTGAATTCCAAACTGTGGGAAGATCAGACGATGACTTGAATCTGTCCGGCGATCCTCGGGAGATCAGAACTACGACTCGGAAATTCGGGTGGATTCCGACTTCTTGATAACTGAACCGCACATCACTAATTTTTACCTAAATCCAGACATTTGTCAAGGCATATGTAGCATTTGTGATGACACATAAAGTAGAGGTAGGGACGTTAACCTTCTTAGCACTTCTTCCCTGTTACGTCATTTGCAAAGAGTTCATGCAAATTATTTAGAAAATCTGGAAAATCATAGATAATATTAACAAGCAGTCCAGCATCAGCTACACTGCTAGCAGCTTCATCATCAAACTGGAGGTAGTCCTGCATCCATTTTACAAAGGCAAAGAGACTCCGCCACTATTTAGCATTCCTAAGAAGAATCCTTGTGCTCTAGGGCTGCTACTGCTGCTGGGGGTGAATCTTCATCACAGAAGCGGACCAAGATTACTAGTACATAGTTTCAAACAACAATTTATTGTGAAATAATCATGTGCAAGAGGAACCAAGTATGACAGCTGCCATCTTGTTGCACTGCAGATAACTGAAACCATGACAATGTTAGCATTAAATCTGTGACAAAATATCCACCATCAATACATCTGGTTTTAGACAATTAGTTGAGGTCACGAAATGAAATTCCATCTCGACTCCATTTTATTAGAACAGTAATTTCTCACCGGTACCAGGATGTTAAAAAAGTTATTCTTTGCCTACAAAATTACATTGTACCGACTATCCACTTAACTACAGATATGTGGACACTTGGTACTGGTCAAACTAAAGATTACATGACTGTGACAGCCCACTGGGTGGATGTTTTGTCTTTAGCAGTAGCAGCATCTAACACACAACACCAGCACCTTCACAGGCAGGCTATTCTCTGTATCACCATCTTCGCTAAATGGCATATCATTGTCAATCAGTTGGAAAAATGTAGGAATGTAATAGCAAAATGTCTTACCCAACTAAGACTATTCTTAGGATTTGTAATTTCCAATAAAGCAAGTATCATTTAGAGAAGTACGGTTCAGTTTTTCAGAAAACTGTATACAACTGAACTGTGGGATACCAAGTCAAATCGAGTTCTGAGTCGGATCACTTTTGAAGTTCTGAGTAGAACCGAGTTCCGTCTTGGGTCTGCTTTAAGTTCAGGACTCAGATTTAAAAAATGAATCTTGGATTTTGGATTGCATGTAAACAGGTCCACATTACCAGATTTTAGAAATTTTTTCAAATCAATTTTAAAGAAATCCTAAAACCAAAAACAAAGCCAAAACCAAAATACATGAGGCTGGTTTTGCCAAAACTATAACATTTGATGGTGGTTTTGCCAAAACCAAAACATGGGGGTCCACGCACATTTCAACTGGGTGATTTTGAACACGTACCATGTTTTGCACACACAATAAACTTGGTGGTTCAGAATTTTTTAACAATTGACAGCTGCATGCGGGACATGCTGACTGTAAAATTTCTGGGCATTTTTGGCATTCAGCAATCACTTGTAAAAGATTGCAGCAATTGCAATAACAGTATAATTTGCCATTCCACCAACTGGAGCAAGAGGTAATAACCATGTAGAATTAAATCCTTTATATACTTTAGTGACTTGAGGAACAGAGAAAGGCCATCCAAGCCTACACTACAAGCCATGATCAAGGGAGAGGAAGGGAAAGTACTTTACTCCAGCACCCTCCATTTTATGCAAGATATTGAAACCATTTGAAAAAGTAACCAATGAAGTGAGTTCAGACACTGACAAAAAAAAATTCTAGGTTGTAGCCACGGGCGCTGAATTGAAATCACAAGCACTTATCCCCCTGCAGCTGTTCAATAAGGTAGCAAACCACAGAAGAACAAACAAACTAAATCAATGAACAGCGCTGATGAGATAAAAAAATATTCTGGAAAAATGCCCATATGTACAATAAATCACATTTAATGAACAAATAAATAAGTTCAGACACTAATAATATTAAAATAAATATACATATACAATACATACACAAATTTATGAACATGGTCTACATGCGTGTCTCTATAAATGTAATGATGAAAAGAATAGAGGAAATAAATATATAAATAAATTAAATTAAAAAGATCACTGCAACAATATAATAAATGGTACTACAATGTATAGAGTTGCTCCATTATTGTTCTAGCAGCCACAAGTAATAATCACACATTGTCAATCAAAAGGACAGCACTATAAGATTGAATTCTAGTGTTAGAAGTGTATCAACTAGAAATATATACAGTGATCAATTGTTCCGTGTAAAAGTTGCAAAGTAAGCTGGCGGTCACTTTGTTGCTTTAATTAGATACAATGTTCCAACTTGTATTGGTATGAAAAATTGTTTATAGTACTTGCCCAATAAAACTGCTGGAAGGCTGTATCTTGTTGCATAAACACTACTTGGTAATTGCTTTATATACTATTATAGCACTAAGTAGAGTGCCTGATTCTCTCACCCTCCTCATGGTCTGGTAGCCTGGTAGGGGTATCACTGTAGTATTGTATTGCCGGGATGCAGTGCTCCGTGAACCTCAATCCCCATTCTTGTCTCTCTCTCTTGTCTCTCCCAGCCTGAGTAAGGACCTACACATAATTAAGCTACTAGATAAGCAGCTAGAGAAGCTGATGGAGGAGATGAAATTAAGTGATTCTGCTTCGCCAGGACCAAAGGGTTTGCAACATCTTGCATTTGGAGCATTTCCTTTTTGCAACCATGCTTGATCCTAGGTCTGAATCCTATCTAATGTCTTTCAAACTGACACAGTTGTTAAGAGATGGAAATTACTCCTTGTGAGAAAGTTGTCAGCTCAAGTGACACATGACATGACACCATCTCCTACTTTAGTTTCTCCTGCAAATGCTGCTGCTAGGAAAAAAACTGACATTTTCCATGACACCCACTGGTGAAAATTATGAGTCAACTCAGTGCAGAGTGAAATATTATTACACCTGGTTAAGTTTAAATGAATTGCCCACCTATATTGACATCTCTACCATGACTCAATCTGATACAGTAAGCATAAAAAGAATGGAAGAAGATTACTTTAATGATAATGTACAAATTAAATTGTCACATAATCCCTGTGAATACTGTAAGAAAAAAAGGCAATTGTACAAACTAGCTTTGGTTTCCTTCTGCTGTCCACCCTCCAGTGTGTACTCAGAAAGTATGTTTAACATAGCTGGCAGCCTTGTGAGCAATTGGCATAGGAGGCTACTTCCAAAAAAGTAGAAAAACTGATGTTTATCAAAATGAACTACAAATTCTATGAGGAAGAACTTTGCTACCAATTACAATAAACAGAGACTTTTGTAATAGTGATTTCCAGTGGGGATGAGCTAATATTTTGTGATGATGAAAATAAAAGTAATAAGAGTGCTTTTGAGGATGATAATGGCATGTTCCAACTGTGACAAAGATTAACAGCACTGCTAGTCACCATAAGCCCATTGATACATTGTTTATCCAAACCACAAAAGTGTTTTCATTTGTAGCGGCCTAAGCAAACCAAGCACTTCACCCACAAAAGTGGCAGTCCCTGTCACTGAAGTGCCAGATTTATTAAACTGTATATGTCTTTTTTAATATGCAACTTAAGGGTTGATAGTAGGGCTGAAGGACAATTCCATTTTATTATGGGCTTTGCCAAGATTGTGTGTGTTTAACAGACAGCTTATGTCACTGTAAATTACTGGGTGTTGATGTTCTTCTGTATTTTGCAATATAATACATCACCAGCTTCATATCCAGGTCTATAGGCCTCAATTCTAGCAGCTTCCTTATATATACCAAAGAATTGTATCATTCTCCTTATCATCCTTTATAGTGTGTGTTTGACAGGCAGTGCATATTTCAGTACTTTACTGGACATTGATGTTCTGTATCTTGCAAGACCATCCTTCACCAACTTCTCATCATGAAATCATATAATCATCATATAATTATCGACTACAGCTAGGCTGTGACTGTGCCTTGAATCGCCTGTATTAGCCTGAGGCCTGTGATTTTATATTTGGAATGGATTCAGTTTTGTTTCCATTTTCAAAATTTCATTAGGATTTTGAAAGTTTGTTTCGTAATAATTTCTTCCATGACTCAGATTTACTTTTCTTGACAGTTATTACCGGTTTGTAATCAATCAATCAATTAATGCTTTACCTTGCTTCCACTACATAAATACACCACTTCCATATGCCTGTACTGGCCTCAGGTCTCTGATCTAGTTCTTAAATAATGAAAACATTCTATAGGATCATATAGTTTATTGAACTACCATCCTGTCTGCCACTGTAATGCCACTATGTTTCATATATGTGCTATATTCTTTTAAACAGCCTTGGAGTGTGCTGTTGTCACTTATTTTAGCCAGCTAGCTTGCTGCAGCCTTTAGCTAATATTGGTGAAAACAATATTGTGAGCTGTGAGGTGGTCAAAATTGACTGGAAATTAATGTCATTAATGTTAATAATACTGTATGAACAAACAAAGGCCCTCATTCAGAGCCGCTCGTTAGCGGCAGTACGCTCGTTCCGAGCGATGTTTGCACATCTGCGCATGCGTACGGTTTTTAGTACGCATGCGCGAACCAGTCAGTGCGGCCAAAAATCGTTTGTACGCTATATAGCGAGTGCCTGCTATTTTGAGTGACAGAATGAGGCGTATGTGGGTGGTAACAGGGGAAGGTGCTTGAAAATGGGGAGTGGAGATCCGAACGCAGGCGTGCTTAAAGGTCAAAACGGGCGTATTATGGGTGTGCATAATTAATTCAGCAGCGTCATTGACCACGTCACTGGGTTATTTTATAGCCAGAACTGCTCGCAAATTTGTGGTAGCAAACACCAACCACAAGAATAGCGAGCAGTTCATACGCTGGTCGATGTACTCGATTAATCTAATAAATAGCGGACATGACGTAGGATGCGAGCGGCCAGGGGGCGTTTTTAACAAATAAACGAGCGTATGTTTTGCTCGCTCGTTCAGACATAGAGGCGTGAACAGACTAAAATTTGCGAACGGATCATTTGAATAGCCACCCCTTGTTTTTGAACGAACGACCGCAAATAGCGAACGGCTCTGAATCAGGCCCAAAGGTCCAAATTATATGACTTTAGCTTATTTTAATACATTTTTTAAAGAAACCCAGATCCAAAATCAAACCCAAAAAACTTGAGCGTGGTTTTGCCAAAACCAAAACGCAAACCAAATCCAAAATATGGGGGCCATGCACATGTCTACTTTAAACTCTCAGAAAATCATTAGGGTAAATTGTTGTGTAAAACACTTTTATGATATTGTTGTATGCTAGTTTTGCAAAGTATTACCAGAATACATGCAAATTTTGGTAAGTTGTTATATCATTCATACTTTTGAAGAAAAGAGGGTAATATATATGGATATCATCCAATTCCATCCAGTGGAAGGCCCAGAACAGGCTCCTAGGGTCAAAGTTCTGCCCGGTGCACTCCGTCTTGAGGTCTGACTGGGACCCTCAACCACTCCATTAGGGATCCCAGACCAATTGCCACCCCTCTGTCAAGTTTTAATCTGAATCCATCAAGCAGAAGGCCCAGAACAGGCTTCCCAGGTCAAAGTCCTGCCCAGTGTACACCAATGGGAGGTCCAACAGTACCTCAACACCCTAGTATGTCTTCTGGGATCCAATGTTACCACTCTGAAGTTTCTGTCCAAAGCCATCCAGTATAAGGCTCAGAACAGGCCCCCCAGGTCAAAGTTCTGCCCAGCATACATTAACGGGATGTCCGACCGGGACCCTAAGCCACCTAAAACCTGGCCAGGATCAAACTGGACCACCTTGCATTGGTTTCTTCCCAATCACTGCAGGGGTGCATCTTCAAGTTATTATATTTTCATCCAAAACCATCTAGTGGAAGGCTCAGAACAGGCTACTCAGGTCCAAACAGGCTCCCTGAGTGAAAGTTTTGCCTGGCACACTCTGCCATGAGGTCAGACTGGGACCCCAAACACTCCATTAGGCATCCCAGACCAATTGCCACCCCTCTGTGTTGATTCCATCCATATACATCCAGTGGAAGGCCCAGAACAGGCTCCCGAGGTCTTTGTTCTGCCCAGCGTCCCTGGATCAAAGTTCTGCCCAGCCTACACCAAAGTGAGGTCCGACCGGGACCTCAACCCCCTAATATGTCTTCTGGGATCTAATGTGACAACTTTCTGAAGCTTCAACCAAATCCATCTAGCGGACGACCCAGAACAGGATCCCCGGGTCAAAGTTCTGTTCAGCGTACACCAACAGAAGGTCCAACCGGGAACCTAACCCCCCAAAAAACCTGGCCAGGATCCAACTAGACTACCTCACATTGGTTTAATCCCAGTCATTGCAAGGGTGTCTGAATGCATAACGGAACAAACAAACAGACTAATAAATTGTATAGGTCCCCGTTATGCCAACAAAGCAGCTCTGATCCATTGAGGTATGGACTCCACAAGATCTCAGAAGGTGTCCTGTGGTATCTGACACCAAGATGTTAGCAGCAGATTCTTTAAGTGCTGTAATTTGTGAAGTGGATCCTCTATGGCTCGGACTTGTTTTCAAGAACATCCCACAGATGCACAATTGGATAGAGATCTGTGGAATTTGGAGGCCAAGTCACCATCTTGAACTGTTTGTCAAGTTCCTCAAACCGTCCTGAACATCTTTTTTGCAGTGTTGCAGGGCACACTATCCTGCTGACAGAGACCATTACCATTGGAGAATACCATTCTTCTTGGTCTGCAATAATGTCTAGGTAGGTTGTATGTGTCAAAGTAACATCCACATGAATGCCCAGAGCATCACACTGTCTCCGCTGGCTTGCCATTTTCCTCTGGTGCCATCACTTTCTCAGGTAAATGATGCAAACGCACCCAGATGTCCACATGCTGTAAAAGAAAATGTGATTTATCAGAAAAGGCTACCATCTTCCATTGCTCCATGGTCCAGTTCTGGTGCTCACGTGCCCATTGGAAGCACTTTCAGTGGTAGACAGGGGTCAGCATGGGCACTCTGACAGTTCTGCGACCACGCAGCCCCATACGAAGCAAGCTGTGATGCACCGTGTGTTCTGAGAACTGTCTGTTATAGCCTGCATTAACTTTTTCAGCAACTTGTGCTAGTAGCTCTTTTATGGAATTGGACCAGACAAGCTAAACTTGGGTGCCAATGACCCTGTCACAGGTTTACTCGTTGTCCTTCCTTGCACTATTTTTGGCAGGTACTAACCACTGCATACTGGGAACACCCCATTGGGCCTGTAGTTTAGGAGATGCTCTGACCCAGTCATCCAGCCATCACAACTTGGCCCTTGCCAAAGTTGCCCAGATCCTTACATTTGCCCATTTTCACCTGCTTTCAACAAATCATCTTCAAGTCCACTTGCTGCCTAAAATATCCCACCCCTTGACAGATGCCATTGTACTTCACCTGTCTGTAGCAGTAGTTTTAATGTTGTGGATGATTGGTGTAGATATATATATATATATATATATATATTTATTTATTTACATATATTATAATATGGGATGTCATTCACAACAGATTTCCATACCAGCACATAACTTTAGTCACTGATGGTATGTGTATATGATGGAGTCAGACGCAAAACGGCTGCGCCTACATAATGCTGCGGAAGCCAGATTTACTATTATATGCTAATGCGAGTTTCTGTAGGGCTAGTGCAGTAATCTATGTGACTTCAAGAGTGAAGCTTCTCCACCCATTGTTGTCAAAACTGTACTGGTTAAAATTATAGGGGTATTCAATATGGGTGCGATAACATCGTTTTTTGCGTTAATATTGCACTTTTTAACGTTTTTGCGTTAATATCACTTGTTCTAGTTTTACACCGTATTCAATTTCAAAGACTTATCGCAGTTTTGAAAAGTCTTTGATAAAAAACGGTGATAACTTTTCACCATTGAATAGGTGTCGAAAAAAAGTGCAGAATTGGGGTTTAGGGGTGCAGGTTTGAATAAAAATAGCCTGCACCCCTGAGATTGACATTTAAAAAAGAACTGTGTCAAAAAAAAAAATTTTTAAAATAGGGACACCCCAAAAAATTAATTTAAAAATTGGGGTGCAAAAAAAAAAATGGGAAAAAAATTGTTAAACAATAGGCAAATAGGTTCAGGGCTATTCTGCATGTATGCAGCAGGTGTTTTCTAGAATAGAATTATAGCGGCAGGTGCACAAATGCAGAATTTTTAAAAACTTACTTTAGGGACATCAAAATATGCTAGTACCCATTTTCATGTACCCCAAATTTGATGGAACCACTTAAAAAAACAAAAAAAATAACCTAAGTGCTCTTCTGCATCACTTCTTCAATGTCGGGAAAAAAACACCTGCTGCGGCTATTTAAAGCCCCGACTTTCAATTAAAGGCTAAAACGGGGGTACCCATATTGTTCCCCCATGTTTTTACAACTTTAGGGGGGTCTTACAATTATTTTAAGGAAAAATTCGTAACTTTACGCAAATCCAACTTCGGAGTTTCCCGTTTTCGTTAATTTTGTATTGAATACGGGGATAAGCGGGAGCGCGCACCATACCTTTACGCAGAAAAAAACTCTGATATGAAACGTTAACTTCGCCAGGGAAGTTAACCTTTCATATTGAATACCCCTCTTAAGCTGGCCACACATCTAAAGATTATCTGTCCAACCAGCCAACTAGTTGATTGGTTGGAATGAAAATCTGGTAACGTATGGGAGTAAATGATGATCAGCAATTTGCTCCTAAATGCCAGAAAACAGATGAAAATGGTCGTCAGACAAGTTTGTTAAATGTTTGATCTAAACAATTTGTTCAGACAACAGTTTTTGTCCATTTTCCGGCGTTTGGGAGCAAATTGATGATAGTCATTTGCTTTCATTCCTTACCAGATTTTCATTCCAACCAATCAACTAGTTGGCTGTTTGGACAGATAATCTTTAGATGTGTGGCCAGCTTAAGTCTCTGCACCTGCAGCAGCCCCATGCTGGGTGCAAGAGAATCGTCAGAAACAGACTTAAGCTGGCCACACATCTAAAGATTATCTGTCCAACCAGCCAACTAGTTGATTGGTTGGAATGAAAATCTGGTAAGGAATACAATCAGCAATGTGCTCCCAAATGCTGGAAAATGGACCAAAACTGTTGTTTGAACAAATAGTTTAGATCAAACATTTAACAAACTTGTCTGAACGACCATTTTCATCTGTTTTCTGGCATTTTGGAGCAAATTGCTGATCATCATTTACTCCCATTCCTTACCAGATTTTCATTCCAACCAATCAACAAGTTGGCTGGTTGGATGTAAGTTGGCCTAGTGTGTGGCCAGCTTTACCTTCCCTGTATGTGTGACCTTTAGTTACACTCCCACAACACCCATGCATTCCCACAAGACAGGACAGTTACATGCAGTGGTGGAGCCCACCTAGGGCTGCGAGGCTGCAGCCCCCCCAGTAAAATCCTCCACTGTTCAGTGAGCCAGTTTAGTCCGTGACTGGACTGGCTTCACTGTGACTGGAGGTGGCTTCCTATTGGAAGCACCACCAACCAGTCAAGCTGAAGACAGGCAGCCAGGTAGAGGTGTCTCCTCACCCTGGGACTGCCAGTCCAGGCTGCAATCAGCAGAGAGCGGCTTAAAGTGGAAACCGCTGCTCTGCCTTTTGGGCCACCCTATAGGGCTTCTCAGGGCTGCAACCAATGCAGCCCCAAGAAGCTGGTGATAGGCGTGCACATGCGCTGCACCACCGCCGCGCATGCGCATGTCCCGACACCTGCCAGATTAATTGAGAAGGCGCCGGGACCCAGGCCAGCAGCGCCAGCCCCCCTCAGGTAAGAGGGATCGAGCCGCTGCTGGTTACATGCGATTGTATTGTCGTTGCTCAGTGCTGACACGAGAGTAGACCATTGAAATGTGTAATCCGGCAAAGATCTGCCAGACTCAGAATCGAATGTGCATATTCCTCTGTGAAAAGAGATGGGTCCAACTCAGTGTCAGCCCCCTATACTGTATGTACATTATGTGAATATAACAACTGTAACAAGAAGTAAAGGAACTTTAGAATGTAACAATGACAGATTGTGCAATGGCCCCTGTGATAGTTCTAATTTTTCTACACCCTTTGCACTGGGAAAACCTCTCCAAACTCCCCTGCACTCTTATTTACCAAAAAAAGAGACCTGCACAAAGCCGTATTTTGTATTTATATAGAAAACAAGACATTATTGTGAGTTTCCTATGAAGCAACTCATAAAGGAACTCGTGCTTCTTTGTGGGGATATGCAATGTGAGAGGGAGTAATCTGGAGCGCCAGATACAAGCTGAACTTATAAATAGCAAACAGCGGTCCAATAATCACACTTTCCCTCAGAACATTTGAATTCCTTACAATTCCTATTTGCACACAGGCAATGTCTCTGAACTCCTGCCTGCGGCAGGCTCATTAGTGTATTTCCAACAACCTGAAGTCGTAACTGTTAATTTAATGCACTACTTCTAGAGACTCCATTTATTATGTTATTGTCTTCTATTGTAATTCTAAATTAATTTGTTTTATTTCCATCTAATTGTATTTTTTTTTGCATTAAAGCTTTCAGGCTGTGGACTAATTTTCCTGTTTGTAGAGAGGAATTAACATATTTGTTTTATTAGATTTTTCTTCCACCCTTTTCAATACAGGCATTTATTTTTCCCAAAGTTAAGATTCTTTATGCATGACTCTTACTGGTATGTTAAGCAGTGAGAGATGCTGATTATTTAGGTCATGCAGCAATTTATTTCAGTGGTGAAGTAGCATTATCCTTGCAGCGTTAGAACTGTGCTGTGAGGAGTATGTATGCTATAATATAACTGGCAAACAGGTGTTTGCAACTTGGCTAGCCATCGGTCTGTGCAATGTGGTTAGCAATTGATTTGTGCAATATGTCAGCCAGTTGGGTGGTGTAATGTGGCTAGCAATAGAGCATGTTAAATAGTGCTATGCATAGTACAACAAAGCACCTAAGCAGGTGCTTATTTTTGCTCTAAAAAAAGGCCCCAATATAGCAGACTTGCTATTGGGGAAAAGTAAGACACAAGGCCCTATCAGTTTCCATGGATGGATACCTGTTTCCTTTCATTGGACAGAGGGCCTGATTCAGAGCCGCTCGTAAGCGGCCGCTCGCTTGCTCCGAGCGATGTTTGCACATCTGCGCATGCCTATGGGTCGTAATGCGCATGCGCCAACCAGTCATTGCGGTCAGAAATCGTGCGCTTGCAAAACAGCGAGTGCCTGCTAATTTGAGTGACAGAATGAGGCATTTGTGGGTGGTAGCAGGGGAAGGTGCTTGAAAACGGGGAGTGGAGAACCAAACGCAGGCGTGCCAAATGGTCAAAACGGGCGTTTAATGGGTGTGCATAATTAACAAAGCAGCGTCATCGACCACGTCACTTGGTTGTCTTTTATCCTGAACTGCTCGCAGTGATTGCGGGAAGTAAAACCTACCAAAAGCACTGCGAGCAGTTCAGACGCCTTTCGATGTACTCGATTAATCTAATAAATAGCGGAGATTACGTATGATGCGAACGGCCAGGGGGTGTCTTTACAAAATAGCGAGCGCATGTTTCGTTCGCTCGCTCAGACATAGAGGCGTCAACAGACCGCAATGAGCGAGGGCTCAATTTAAATAGCCGGCCCCTTTTTCTGAACGACCGTTCGCAAATAGCGTCCGGCTCTGAATCAGGCCCAGAGCTCCTCAGCAGTCTCTATCTATCTTTTTTTTTCTTAGTGGTACTAAGCTTTTAAAAAAAATTCCCCACTCTGCCCATCCACTACTAAGACACCCTCCCCTTCCTCCCACACACATGTATTATCCACAGCTGCACACTTACGGAGCTACCCTGGCAAATCAAATACATGCAGGTACTGGTTACAGGATGGTCAGGTGCATGCTGAGCGCGTTAGGTGCAAACATGCACCAACCCCATGGCAGTGGGCTTGATTTAGAGGTGGACCCAGTGTTGATGTTTGTGCAATTGAGCAATTATTCACTACTGCGCATGTACAAAAAGTCTGAGAAACCCCCCCTATGGAGCAGACGTACCACTGAGTGTATGCAGACACCGCTGTTGCGAGCTGAGTCGCTTGTAAGAAAGCTGGTGGCAGACAAACTTGGACGTTTGAAGGAGGTGACTGGGAGGAGACCTGAAGTGAACGCAAAACAAAGGCTTTCTCATGGGCGTTTAACATATCTTTATACTATTTATCATTGTTGGCATCCATGACCATTTTTTGTGTAGATAGTTCACTTCCAGGTCATTTGACCCCTAAACAGCAGGTCTGCAACAAGTCAGTCCATAAAGTCCTGAGAAAGAGTCCTAGCACTCGAAACATGGTTGGCAGCTGATCTGGATTGACTTGGATCTTTCTACACGGACTATGAACCATCCGTGGACACCTGAGCAGTTTTGCTGGACAGGAGAGAGGAGGAATCCGGAAACTCCCCATTTATAGTTTTATACTCACTTTTAGAACCTATCTGGGTGCTCCACACGGTATGGTTCAACCTAATATTTATGAGAAAGACTGGGAATACTCTGTTTGTTTTGACTTCACGTGTCTTTCTGTGATGGAAATGTTCTGAACCTAATATATGCACTTTTTTTTCCTAATAAATACCATTTGCTGTGATATGCTATGCCATACTTTGCCTCTCTATCTCTTTTGAGCACAGTTCGATTTGTGAAGGACTGTATGCAGCACCAAAAACGTCTATGAGGAAAAGACTTTACCTCCTATACTGGGATATCAGAAAACTCTGGAAATTTTGGCAACTTTGTTTGGAAGCTTTGAGCCATCTGCATAAATAGATTAGTTTAGCATGCCAAGGGTGTTTAAACACTTAATTTTCTGTTTATCCTGTCTCATGGGCATGTTCTGGGAGTGTCAAAGGTGTGTTAGTGAACGTTGATGCATTCTCAAACAGAGCCGCAGTTAGAGGCCATGAATAGATAAAGTTCAGAAGGAGACACTGTGCTAACCATAGGGCATCATGACTCATAAGTGTTGATGGCCTTCTTGATGGTGCGCCAATGGTGGAGTGTTTGAGTACACTGTCAAATTTCCACTGTCTGCGGACATTGAGAGAGGGCGTCTCAGGACTTGCAAACTCCGGCACTCTCAATTACAGAAGGGAAGGATAGGACTAGCATATTTTTGCAGCAGTAAATCCAAAAACAATTTCAGCCATGCATGCATTAGCATCCACCTCTGAATCAGGCCCAGTGTGAGTGTGCCCGTCACATCAACCGATTAAGATAGTCCCACGGAGGTGAAGGTACTGAGACTGAAATAGAGAGGATAAGAGATGAAGGGGAAGAAGACAGAGGGGAAGATGGGATAGGAGGGAAGCAACATGACAGAAAAGTAGAAGAGAGGAGTGTGACAGGGGTGCCGATGGGAGTGTGCTAATTACCATGATCCTTGCTTGCTAGATGGGCCTGACAGTGGCCTGGTCCGTATCAGCTGCTAAGGTGGACATGATCAACCTTTGTGGCTGACGGTGCCGCCTGTATAGCAAGAGGGGACATGAAGGGTGGGGGGCGTGTGAACACAGGAAGTAGTTTCTCTCCATAGGTGTCAGGTGCTGTGGGCAGGGCTATGTGAACTGCAGGAGAGCAGTCTGTTTTTTAGCATTTATAAGAGGGGCCATGGCCATGCCTCCCACACTGACCACTTCCTCTCTCAGTACCAGTGCCCGCAGCTGCTCTGTATGGCCCTGGGTGGGTATTATATAGACAGTGCAGCAGGAAAAAAATAATTTGGGGAACAGAAATAGACAAAATGGGAAAGAGAAAAGGTAAGGAGAGTCAGATAGATTAGGAGAAATGACTGAGTGGGACGTCATCGCCCAGCCCCTGGTGCTGTCATATATCAGCCAGCATGAGGTGCCAGGCGGTAGTTTGACAGGAGCAGAGAAGAGCTCCTGAAGAAAGAAGGAACTAAAACAGTCCCAGAAGATTCCAGAAGTTCTGAGCTAATGGTGGCAATTGCTAAAGAGCTAAAGCAGGCCAACGATAGCCAGGTGCCAAAAGTTGTTTTGGTAAAGACACTGGAAGCTGTGAGGAAGCAGTGTGTGCTCCTCAGGTGAAGGCTACAGGAAGCCTTGAGGTGGTGGGAATTGTCTCCCCTCAGGTGAAAACCACAGGTAGCACAGAGGTAGTGGGAGAGGTCCCATCCCCAGGAAAAATCCCAGCAGTGGGCAGAGTGAGCTATGGCTGGTTCAGCCAAAGATGTACGGAGTGGTAAGTCCATTGTTTTAATCCTACTGGACCAACAGGGTTGGGCATTAGCCCTGTCTGCATAGTATTGGCTGTGTAGGCAGCAGTAGACCAAGGCATAAAGTACACTAGGCCCTATAGACTTGTCATTCTGTGTAGATTACACTAGGCCCTTTAGAATTGTACCCCTGCTAGACTACACTAGGCTGAAGCACAAAGTTCACTAGGCCCAATAGAATTGTACCCCTGCTAGGTGGCACTAGGCCAAGGCATAAAGGGCACTAGGCCCTATAGAATTACAGCAATGAAGCAACATTAGGCTGGGTTATAAAAATGCTAGGCCCTGTAGAGCATAACCAGCTGCTTGTTCTGTATCACCTGCACTGTACTGGATGTGTGTATCGTCTATATTTCCTTGTTCTGTATCATCTGCATTATGTTGTACTTGCATTGTGTTTGGGGAAGCTAGGGGCAGCAATACTGAGTGCACTACACTCAGGGCTTTATTCAGCAAGGATCACAGTTGCTAATTTGCACTCAATCGGCTGATTGTTGAAATCTACGTATGCGTATGCATTGCAGTGGGCTTGCGCAAACCAGCCACTGTGATCGGGAATGTGCTCACAGCAGCTACGCAGATCCATCTCAGAGTGATTGACAGGAAGTGACATTTGGGGGTGGTGATGGGGGGTGATTGGTGAATTTCAGGTTTTGCCAGTGCATTTCAATGCCATTGCATGGGCGTGCATAAATTATCCACTGCGATGCCCTACACAGCCTGAAGCCTCATAGCGTGCGCTGAAGTTAGAAATTTCTGAGTAAGATCAGGTGCAAGTGTGCGTGAGGCTGCGATGGTACTCGATTGTACGGATGGTTTCACAGTTTTGATAAACATTATGGAAGTGTGTAAGCTAAAGTGGGAATCCTTATGTTGTGGTGCAGTGGCATAGTGATCGCAATAGATTAGCATACTATCGCAGTTGAACTGCGTGCGTAATCGCTATTGCATTCGTAGTTGTGATTCGTAGTGAAGGAGACCACTGCAACATCGGCAATTAGAATCTGTGTTGTATGCTTACCTCATTTACCCCTTCCCATTTTCGTCTGCGTAGCACTCGGTGCTTGGCACTAAGGTGTAACCAGTGTGAGGCCAAAAGTGCCAATGATGACCACCCACTGATCCTAGTGGAGGTCACCCCAGTTCAGCATACTCCTTTCTTTATAGGGGCTAGGAGGGGGTCTACGCCCGTGTCCGACCTGTGGACCGGGACTGTCATCCAGGCAGCCTGAAGGTGAGGATCGAGTGGCACGAGGTAAGCACATGACTACATCTGCACTGCAGCAGGACGTCTATAGCTACCAGTGACATGCGGTGAGGTAAATGGGTGGGGAGCAGTGGCGGAACTCCCGGAGACAATGGAGTCATTTGCCGCCGGCCGTCAGCCCTGAAGGGGGCACCTGGCTCCATTATCCCCGGGAGCTGCATGGAGAAGGAGCACCGCTGATCGGCGCTCCACCTCCATTGGCATAACTACGGCGGGTGCAAGGGGTGCGGTCACACCCCTGCACCCTCCATTTGCCGGGCGCCCGCTGAGTGTGTTACCAGCAGGCGACCGGCTCCTATCCTGGTGGTAGCTGGAGGACGGAGCTCCCTCCGTCTTCCAGGTCCCGCAGTGTACTATGGGAGTGACGTCATAACGTCACTCCCATAGTGCCGAGGAGCGGACGCCGGGGACAGAGCTCAGGAGTGAGCTCCGTCTTCCGGGTTCCGCAGTGCACTATGGGAGTGACGTAATGATGTCACTCCCATAGTGCCGAGGAGCAGACACCAGGGATGGACGGCAGCAGCACTGGAGCGGGGATAAAGGTAAGTGTTTGTTTGTTTGTTTTGTGTGTGTGCACGCACGGTGGGGGCCATCACTACTGGGGGCAACTACAGGGGCTCACTACTGGGGGCAACTACAGGGGCTCACTACTGGGGGCAACTACAGGGGCCTACTACTGGGAGCAACTACAGGGGCTCACTACTGGGGCAACTACAGGGGCCTCACTACTGGGGGCAACTACAGGGGCCTCACTACTGGGGGTAACTACAGGGGCCTTACTACTGGGGGCAACTACAGGGTGCTCACTACTGGGGCAACTACAGGGGCCTCACTACTGGGGGCAACTACAGGGGCCACACTACCTGGGGCAACTACAGGGGGCTCACTACTGGGGGCAACTACAAGGGACCTCACTACTGGGGCAACTACCAAGGGCTCACTACTGGGGGCAACTACAAGGGGCCTCACTACTGGGGGCAACTACCGGGGGCTCACTACTGGATGTACTGCATAGGGGGACCATTACTTGGGAGCACTACATAGGCGGACCACTACTGGGGGCATTATATAAAAGGAACTGCATAAGGTGGGCGGTGGCAGCTGGGGCTGGCATAGGTGCTGGGGGGTGGTACATTTTAGTTTGGGGGGGGCACCAACATTTATCTTGCCTCTGGGCACCTGGGATGAAGTTACACCACTGGTGGGGAGGCACTGACTAATAACAAAGCCAGATTTACAGATACATTTATACAAAGGTGCAGCAGTACATAGTGCTGGAAATTTGGTTTGTTTTGATCAGGGATGTGCGGAAAAGTTAGACAGGGGAGGCAGTGCCTCACCTACCATACAGTTTTTAATCCAGAGTTTTGTCTATAAAAATGATTACAATGATACAAAGAAGATAACTATATTATTTTCTTATCATTTCTATAGTCAAAACTTGGGAGTATACCTGCTGTAAGTATGACAGGAAAGGCACTGCCTCACCTGCCTCACCTCACTGCACATCACTGATAGCTACCCCTCACATTTTGGAGGAGTTGGCAGGACTAGAATGCCAGACGGGATTCATTCTTCACAGAACAACAACGCACAACCAAGTACACCAGCTGAAGGACAACAACCTCAGGCAAGAATGGCGATGGAGCCTCCCAACTTGATTGGATCAATCGTGGCATACAGTAGCTACTGCGGTATAACCTCTCCCTCTCGGAGTGGAGGCATAGAATCTGCGACATCTTGTATCTGTACCAGGTGGCACCTGCAACCCACAATGCCTCTGTGATGGTGCTGAAGAAGCATTTTTTTTTGCCTGGTGCAAAAGGATGAAGATCCCCAATGTGATAACACTTTTAAGGAATAGATGTCTGAACTGGAGAGGATGGACCCGGGACCGAACACTTTGGGACCAGTTTGTAGTGGGACTGTGGAATAGCTCCCAGTGAGAAGCCATGCAGGAATGGATTGCACAAAAGCATGCCCTCCATTTTCTACAGGTACAAATGGACACCATTACCCGAGAAAGAAATGGCAACTTGGGGGCCCCTGTTTCAGTGAAGCAATGAGCCCAGGCCGCTGTGGTTACACCATGGAAGGATACTAGGCCCTGGGAGGCTGGCATGATGGCCTCCAGGATACTCTACAGTAACTCACATACAGGATGAGCTAACCCAGCTGTGATGCCCAAACAAGCGACAGAGCGGCCCAAGAGGTAGGGGAAGCCATGGTGGATGACAGCATTTGCAAGATGTACCGTGTTCCTGCTGCAACTAGTTTGGGCATTATGCTTGTATCAATGCCCTGGCCTGGCCCACACTTTAAAAACTAACCACCCTCGCAGTTGAGGGACAAATCATGGAAGGGGCAGGGGAGGATCCAATCCCTCTGGGTTAGTTGGGGAGTGTCCCTTCATGTTGGGCAAACTTGGGAGTAATCGTGCTTTACTGATATATGCTTACAAGTAACCACCATGACCCACCAGTGCTTCTGACAACACTTTGTATATCAAGGAAATCATGGAGGCTACCTGAGTGACACTCACAGCCAGCAACAATTTGCCCATACCAGTGATGGGTGTGGTGTGGATGGAGGTAGAGCGTGGGCCTAAAACCTGGGGTTAAAAGGGGTCCTGGTCATGGACACTGATGGCCTTAAACATGGTCCTGTGGTGGTTGGGATAAACATCCTCCAGGACCTGGGACAGAATCTGTACCAGGTCAGAGGCCAGCATGCCTAGAGGAACATACTTGCCTCCAGATTGATGCAACAGGATTTGCATTAAATACTGCAACAATGAGAATGAGAACAGACTTCGGCAGTGATGGAAGTACTGTGCACCATCAAGACTGGTTGCCAGCAGAATCATATGATCCTACCAAGTGATATTCCTCAGAGTGTGTATCAGATGTGGGTATATTGAATGAGCCCCAATGCATTTTGTCCCCTTTGGAGACTTTTTTAAGGGGCAAAAGTCCATGTGGTGTTACCCAGGGGATTTAAATACCTTGTCCCCATGTTCCTTGCTTCTACCATAGTGTTGCTACCGGTTGCAGTGGTTCGTGCATGCGCACATCTGCCACTGCTAGAGCTCCACTCGTCCCTGATGGTTTGTGGTGTACCGAGCTTGCTCTGTCTGTTGATTGTGGACTGAAGTCTCCATATTGTTATGTGTCCTCCTGGATATGGTGACTTGGTCTCCTATGCACGATCAGTCTTTAAGATTGTCTATTGTCTACATTGCGGTGGCGGTCATTTTGGAGGTGATATATTGCTACATACGATGCTCCTACTGAGTTCAGTATAGCATTTATTGCTGTTAAAGCCATTATATTGTAGCTAAATAGCTAACTTACTGTTTTAGTAAGTTAGCTATTGATTTAGTTTGTATATGGTTGTTTATTTACTTAGTTTGATTATATATATATATACCACTGTAGTTGACTATGTGGGATATATATGAAATCAAACTCCTCATCCCCCTGTGTCTTCCAGCCTCATTCCCTGTGTCTCTCAGCCTCATCTCATCTGTGTCTTTCAGCATTATCTCCCTCTTTCTCTCCATCACATCCCCCTCTGTCTCTCCAGCACATCCCCCTCCCTGTGACTCTCCAGCCCACACTAATGCTGGGCACACACTTTATGATATATCGTTCATACAGTTGATGAACAATATATTGTTCAGTGCATCTACAGGTGTGTACACAGAAGATATCTGTGAATGACGTTGTACAAGATATATTGCATTGGACTTGTAGTATGGCAGATGTGATATATCTTGCAGATATATAGTGCGCATCGGCCAGTGTGTACACACGACCGACCCATATGCTGACCACAGGGAGCAGTGAAAATGACGTCAACACTGCTTCCTCTGGCCAGACATATCGGTCCGCTTATTGGTAAGTGTGTATGCACAGCTGCATACTTAGCTAATCGGTCAGTTGGTCAGTGGGTTGGACGGAATCGGTATGAATTACCGCCGAACGCAGTGGCTGCCTGACATGGGTGAAAATCCAAATCATCTCCAGATAAGTATTTACTAACCTAACCTCCTCCCCTAACCCTCCTCAGGGGTGCCTAACCCTAACCTTCCCCCCAGTGCCTAACCCTAATCCCCCCCTCTAAGTGCCTATACCTAACCCCCTCTTCCCCACCGCCTACACCTAAGTCCCCCCCGGGGGTGCCTAACCCTAACCCTCCCTTCCCCTAGCCTAACCCTAACCTCCAGGGGGGGGTGCCTAACCCTAAGTCCCCCACGGGAGCCCTAAACCTAACCCTCCCCCCCGCGGCTGTCTGCAGCAGCGCACGGCATCACTACGTTCGGGATTTCCTCCATAACAAAAGGGGACACCAGTACAGTTGCAAACGATGCAAAGGATTTCCTGGGACTCCAATCATTACATAGGGGCCTATTCATCAACACTAAAATAATGATTTTAAGGACATTTTTCCTTAATTACCGTTTTTTACTATTTATTAACACACTTAACACAGGAGATATGACTGATAAGTTTGTCTGCGTTACTTTCCACACTCCCCATACTTTAGTATGGGGATGCAGAAATTATGCTATTCATTAATTTCGGAAAATGGTGCATATTCAGAATTTTACTGTTACTGTACACCATTCTCAGGTGGCATACAGCCCCCATAAGGCTTATGCTTACCTGCTTTCAGCTTGGCAGGTTCTCCTTTGGCTCCCTCCATCGCTCCTTGGTCCCTTCTCAGGCTCCAGCTGTGTGTACTCCCTGCTGCAATGCAGCTGCTGGGCAGCGTTTCCCTGGTGACACTTGTAAGTGCTTCTTCAAGAGGGGAGACGCTTCCCGGCAGCAACAGCAGCATTGTGGTGGGGAGAACATAGTAAACTTTAAAAAAAAAAAAAGTCTACAGCCCTCTCTGCTTGGCCGTCCTGTCCCCTTGTAGCCGCTGAAGACCGGGAGGTTGGGGTTCGCGGCTGCAGCCTTTGACAGCCGGCCAGGTAGGTGGGGGGGGGGTGCGGGGACATAAGATTTTTTATATTCAATTACCGCAGCTGTAATCAGTGTTGCGTATGCACCGCTTCTGTGAACACAATGGCGCATGTGCAGCACTGATTATAGCTGCGGTAAGGTAGGAGCAGGCAGGGAAAGTATCTATTTCCCGAAAAGCTGTCATCGCAAAAATGACAGCTTTTTGTAATACATACTAAACTAAACCTAATTACCTCCAAGGATATTTAAGTATGATTGAATGAATAGAACCCATAGTCATAGAAGATTTGGAGGGGGGGGGGGATGGATGAGTAGGATGGCCAACCACACAGATTACACTTGTGATTGGTTCTCAAGCACACCCCTTCCTTTCACTGCCAACATTTTAAAGTGGTGAATGGCTCTATTAATACAGACCTCTCAGTCCTCTTTATACAACACTGCTATCTAACACTATCTTCACCTACCATCAGGTATATGCCCCAGTGTTTAGGTTGATGCTGGATATGTGGGAGAGGGGATGTTTTCGGCATCCCAGCGTGCGGGATGTCGACAGTCTAAATACCGATGGCGAAATCCCAACAGGTTGGGATCCCAGCAACAGTATCCTGACTGCCGGCAATCCAAAGGTAAGTATCGGGGTGTTAGGGGGCGGTGCGGGTTAGGTAGTGGGGTTAGGGTTAGGCATTAGGGGGAGGTTTAGGGTTAGGCATTAGGGGGAGGGTTAAGGTTAGGCACCGGGGAGGGAGTGTTAGGATTAGGGTGCGAGGATGGGGCGATTAGGTTTAGGCACTAGGGGGGGAAGTTAGGTTTAGGCACCGGAGATGGTGTGTTAGGTTTAGGGTGTGGGGAGGGGGAGGTTAGGTTTAGGAACTAGGGGGGAGGTTAGGGTTAGGCACCGGGGAGGGAGGGTTAGGGTTAGGGAAGGGGTTAGAAAAATACTTAGTGATGTTTTCTATGGGTGTCGGAATTTTGGCTTTCGGGATGCCGCTGTTGGTATTCTTTCATACAAAACTCGTGGGAAAGCTGTTTATTAATGGCATATGCAAAACAGACTTACTGGAAGAAATAAAAATTAAATATTTTATGAATCCGTTTAATTCAGAGATTTATCTCCCAGGTCATATAGTAGAAACCTTTGCTCAGGACTCTGGCTCAAAATAAAAGCACAAATACTGCATGATTTTTTATGGGGACAACTTAACCTAAAAATGCTCCTAATAAATGATCATTTTATGAAGCCTATTTATCCTGAAGAGATATGTGTGACACTGATAAATAGAGTCCAAAGAACATCGGACTCAGAGATTTTTCATTGTGCTTATTGCCCATTAAATAGTGTCCTCAACTCTGTTGACAGTTATGAACCAAATCTCTTCATTCAACATTATATATATATATATATATACTATTTTTTTTAGTAATATTCATATACAGTACCTAGGCTCTAATAATGACATTGGCATTACCATAATATATAACAATTCATAATATCTTACATTATGTACGCTTTGTTTGGCATCTGGTTGAACAGCAAATCCTTGCAAACATTCAAACCCAAAACACGAAAGGGTACTTTTGGCAAAACCAATCCAGAAACAAAACATGAAGAAAGATCCAAATCTAAAACCAAAACACAAAATATGAAAAGTGGCCGGTGCACACCCCTAATATATATATATTCCCGATTGCTAAATCCCGGCAAGGGTTAAATGACAGGTGTCGAAATCTCGGCGCCTGTCATTTTACCTACGCCCGGAGATCCGTGCCCGGCATCCTGATCGAAGGGATGCTGGGAACCGGCCGCGGACAGCCGCGAGTGGGGGTTAGGTTTAGGGATCCCGGGGGGGACTTAGGGTTAGGCACCCCCCCTGGAGGTTAGGGTCAGGCAAGGGGAAGGAAGGGTTATGGTTAGGCACACCAGGGGGAAGGTTAGGCACCCCCCCGGGGGACAAAGGTTTAGGTGGCAGGGAAGGGGAGCTTAGGTTTAGGCACTTAGAGGGGGGGATTAGGGTTAGGCACTGGGGCGGGAGGTTAGGGTTAGGAACCCCTAAGGGAGGGTTAGGGTTAGAGGGTAGAACAGGTTAGTTTATACTTAGCATCCGACGTTCAGGATTTCCACCTGTGTCGGGCTGCTGCTGCCGGGATTTGATATATATATAGTGGTGTTTATACTTTTTTCAAGTATGGAGTGCTGCAGTTTATCTACTTCTATTATGTGTTTTATATATATATATATATATATATATATACATACATACAAAGTCTCCAGGTCCGGCACTCCAGATAATAAATCAAATCCTGCAGGGGTGCCCTCACATAGGGATAAATAGAAGCATGAAGGTGCAGCACTCCCCTCTCAATAAATCAAGCAGAGATCAAAGGATCCTTTGGTCTCTCTTGATTTATGGAGAGGGGAGTGCTGCACCTTCATGCTTCTATATATATATATATATATATATATATATATTAGGGATGAGCTGGTTCGGATTTCTGAAATCCGAACCCCCCCGAGCCCCTCCGATCCGAATCATATCCAAGTCAGGCTCGACTTTTCCCGCCTGACTTGGAACTGAAATCGAGGCAAAATGTCATCATCCCGCCTTCCGGATCTCGCCGGTTTTGGATTCTATAAAAGGTCCCCGCGTCGGCGCCATTTCTTACTCCAGCAGTGGACAGTGAAGTGGGAGGGTGGGAGCTAGGGCTGGCTGGGCAGTGTTGTGCTGCTGTTGTCCATAGGGGCTGTGACCACTCAGTCCATAGGGGCTGACTGGGCTGTGTTGTGCTGTTGTTGTCCATAGGGCCTGGCTGGGCTGTGTTGTGCTGCTGTCATAGGGGCTGGCTGGGCTGTGTTGTGCAGTCAGTTGTCCATAGGGGCTGTGTCCACTCCAAAGTCTATAGGGGCTGGATGGACTGTGTTGTGCAGTGTCTCATAAAGGCTGTAGTCCTAGAGGGGTGCTGTAGTGTTGTCCAGGGGGTGATCTGTGCATCAGGGGTGCTCCCCCAAAGTGCACTCCAAAAAATTTTTTTTTATTTTTGTGTTTGTGAATTGTGTGCGCAGTAGCCACACGTGCATCAACAAAGTAATGCCAAGCGTGCGCCTGTGTCATAAGTAAAGGGCCAGCTGGCTTGACTGTTAAAGGGTGCTGTAACCCCCAAAGTGCACTCCAAACAAAATAACAAATTATTTTCTGTGTTTTTGAATTGTATGCACTGTGGCTGCACGTGCATCAACAAAGGAGCAGTGCCAAGCGTGCGCCTGTGTGCCATAAGTAAAGGGACGGCTGGCTTGTCTGTTAAAGGGTGCTGTAACCCCCAAAGTGCACTCCAAAAAAAAATATATATATTTTTTTGTGTTTGTGAATTGTGTGCGCAGTAGCCGCACGTGCATCAACAAAGTAACACCAAGCGTGCGCCTGTGTCATAAGTAAAGGGCCGGCTGGCTCATCTGGTAAAGGGTGGTGTAACCTCCAAAGTGCACTCTAAACAAAATAAAAAATTATTTCTGTGTTTGTGAATTGTGTGCACTGTGGCTGCACGTGCATCAACAAATGAGCAGCGCCAAGCGTGCGCCTGTGTCAAAAGTAAAGGGCCGGCTGGCTCGTCTGTTAAAGGGTGGTGTAACCCCAAAAGTGCGCTCCACAAAAGATAAAAAATTCTTCTGTTTTTTCTGTCTTTGTGAATTGTGTGGGCTGTAGCCGCACCTGCATCCTCAAAGCAGCAGCGACAAGCATGCGTCTGTCTGTTAAAGGGTGGTGTAACCCTCAAAGTGCGCTCCACAAAAAATAAAAAATTCTTTTTTTTTCTGTCTTTGTGAATTGTGTGCACTGTAGCTGCACGTGCATCAACAAAGGAGCAGTGCCAAGCGTGCGCCTGTGTCCCATAAGTAAAGAGCCGGCTGGCTCATTTCTTAAAGGGTGATGTAACCCACAAAGTGCACTAGTCTCCCACAAAAATAAAAAATTATTTTCTGTGTTTGTGTGCACCTTAGCTGCATGTATATATCAAAATAACATCAATGGAGGACCAAACTTTCTCCGATAAAAATAAAAATAAAGAACCACTTCCTCCTAGTGCTGAAGCTGCTGCCACTAGTCATGACATAGACGATAACATGCCATCAACGTCGTCTGCCAAGGCCGATGCCCAATGTCATAGTAGAGGGCATATACAATCCCAAATGACAAAGTTCAGGAAAATGACCTTAAAAAAAAAAAAATTTAAATCTTCTGAGGAGAAACGTAAACTTGCCAATATGCCATTTACGACATGGAGTGGCAAGAAATGGCTAAGGTCTTTCCCTATGTTCATGACTAGTGGTTCAGCTTCACATGACAATAGAAGCCCTCATCTCACTAAAAAAATCAAATGAGTTAAGCTGGCAAACGCACAGCGAAGAACTGTGCGTTCTAAGAAGATATCACAAATCCCCAAGGAGAGTCCGTGTGTGGTGGCGATTGCGATGCCTGACCTTCCCAGCACTGAACGGGAAGAGGTGGCTCTTTCCACCATTTGCACGCCCTCTGCAAGTGCTGAAAGGAGCACCCACAGTCCACTTGCTGATATGCAAATTGAAGATGTCACTGTTTAAGTACAACAGGATGAGGATACTGGTGTAGCTGGCACTGAGGAGGAAGTTGGCGAGGAGGATTCTGATGGTGATGTGGTTTGTTTAAATCAGGCTCCGGGGGAGACAGTTGTTGTCTGTGGGATGAAAAAGCCCATCATGGTCATGCCTGGGCCGAAGACCAAACATTCCACCTCTTTGGTCTGGCAATATTTCTATCCAAATCCGGACAACAACTGTCTTGCCATATGTATCATATGTAAAGGTGAAATAAGTAGGGGTAGGGACGTTAGCCACCTAGGAACATCCTCCCATATACGTCACCTGCAGCGCGTTCATAAAAAGTTACTGTCAAGTTCAGAAACTTTGGCTAAGACCATAAGGAACACCTAAATCCCTTTGTCCTGTTGAATCCAAGCACCTGCAAACCACACCGTCAACTTTCTCCTCGTCAATTTCCTCCTTAGTCAGGATCGGAAGTAGTCCTGCAGGCCATGTCACTGGCATGACTGACTCTCCTATCCGGGATTCCTCCGGAGGATCCTGCATTGCTACGCCTACTGCTGCCACTGCTGCTGTTGCTGCTGGGAGTCATTCATCATCCAAGAGAGGAAGTAGGAACACCACTACTTTTACTAAACAATTGACCCTCCAACAGTCCTTAGCGAAGAGGATGAAGTACGACAGCAGTCACCCTGAAGCAAAACATATAACTGAGGCCTTGACTGCTATGTTGGTGTTAGACGTGCGTCCGGTATCCGCCATTAGTGCAGTGGGATTTAGACAATTGATGGAGGTAGTGTGTCCATGGTTCCAAATCCCGTCTAGATTCCACTTCACTAGGCAGGTGATACCGAGAATGTACAGAAACGTCAGAAAAAGTGTCCTCAGTGTCCTGAAAAATGGGGTTGTACCCAAAGTCCAGTTAACCACGGACATGTGGACAAGTGGAGCAGGGCAGACTAAGGTCTATATGACTGTGACAGCCCACTGGGTAGATGTATCACCTTATGCAGCAACAACAGCAGCTTCACCAGTAGCAGCATCTCAGAAACGCCAGCCCGTTCCAAGGCAGGCTACGCTGTGTATCACTGGTTTCAGTAAGAGGCACACCACCGACAACCTCTTAGAGAAACTGAGGGAAATCATCACCCAGTGGCTTACCCCACTTAGACTCTCCTGGGGATTTGTGAAATCTGACAACGCCTCCAATATTTTGCGGGCATTACATCTGGGCAAATTCCAGCACATCCCATGTTTTGCTCACACAAGAAATTTGGTGGTGCAGAATTTTCTGAAAAGCGACAGGGGCGTGCAGGAGACGCTTTGGGTGGCCCGAAAAATTTCTGGCCACTTTCGCCATTCAACGACTGCGTGCCATAGACTGGAGCACCAGCAAATACTCTTGAACCTGCCCCGCTATCACCTGAAGCAAGAGGTTGTGACGCGGTGGAACTCAACCCTCTATATGCTTCAGAGGATGGAGTAACAAAAGGCCATTCAAGCCTATACATCCACCTATGACATAGGCAAAGGAGGGGGTATGCACCTGACTCAAGCACAGTGGAGAATGATTTCTGTGTTATGCAAGGTTCTCCAGCCCTTCGAACTTGCCACTCGTGAAGTCAGTTCAGACACTGCCAGCTTGAGTCAGGTCATTCCCCTCATCAGGCTTTTGCAGAAGCAGCTGGAGAAAGTGAAGGAGGAGCTAAGATGGAGCGATTCTGCTCGGCATGTGGGACTTGTGGATGAAGCCCTTCATTCGCTTTGCCAGGATTCCAGGGTAGTCAATCTGTAGAAATCAGACCACTACATTTTGGCCACCATGCTCGATCCTAGGTTTAAAGCCTATGTTGTGTCTCTTTTTCCGGCCGACACAAGCCTGCAGAGGTGCAAAGACCTGCTGGTGAAAACACTGTCAGCTGAAGCGGAACATGACACGTCAACAGCTCCTTCTTCATTTTCTCCCACAACTGGGGCTGCCAGGAAAAAACTTAGGTATCCTTAGCAACCCGCTGGCGGTGATGCAGGGCAGGCAGGACCAAGTTCCATCTTGCACCTCTTTTTTTTCTTTGCAATATGTACTGTTTGGGGCCTAGTTTTTCAAACTACCATCCTGTCTGCCACTGCAGTGTCACTCCTAGATGGGCCACGTGTTTGTGTCGCCCACTCGTGTCGCTTAGCATAGTCATCCAGCTACCTCGGTGCAACCTTTTGGACATAAAAACACTATTGTGAGGTGTTCAGATTCAGAATAGACTGGAAATTAGTAGAAATTAAGCTTATTGAGGTTAATAATAGTATAGGAGCAGAAAAACCCACAAATTCTGTGATTTTAGCTGTTTTTTATGCTTTTTTTTTCCAAAAAACAGATCCAAAACACAAAACCCAGAACCCAAAACACGGAAGGGTGATTTTGGCAAATCCAATCCAGATCCAAAACACGAAGAAAGATCCAGATCCATAACCAAAACACAAAACACGAAAAGTGGCCGGTGCACACCCAAATATATATATATATATATATATATATATATATATATATAGTACATATTTATCCTGCCTGGGGTGTCGTCTGTGGTGCTTTTAGCATATACTGGTCACTATCTTAGCATTTTGTTGCATCAGCGGAGTGTGCTAGAAGCACCAGAGCAGACAGCATCACCCCAGGCAGGAAAGAGGAATTGCATGGGTTGTGAGAAGTGCAGGGTGCTAGAATGATCACCGTATAACACACAATAACACTTACACATACAGTATATACACACTAGCACGTACATGCTAAAAAGTATACATACTTGAAATTTTGATGCAGCAGCTTTTTCGGGTTGCTAATAAGGATGGGCACCCCGCATCTTTACGCCTGACCCCTTGCGATGTAATGCTGTGATTCGCTGGGAAATGGACTGGAGCTTACCACATAGGCCCCGCCCCCTACTGCTCCCACTGTAGGGGGAGGGAATTTTCCGTCAGGGGGTTTCTCTGTACTGGGCTTGGATAGGGGTAAATGCCAATAATAATAATACTGATGGCTGCTCTAGCAGATGGACAGCTGGAGGCGGTACAGGTGCAGAGATCTGCATGATTCAGGCAGATATATACAAATTATATTCCTTCACAGTGTAGGCTGGAGGGCAAAAATCCCTCCTCCTGTATAAAAGCACAGGCACACTGCTCAAGCGGGAACAGTCACCTGAACTGATTAAAGAGAGCCTGCAAGTGGGCCTGTATCTAAGGGCTATATAATAAATATTTTCTGTGTAGCCTGCAAGTGAGACCTGTATCTGAGGGCTGTATAATAAATAAATTCTGTGTAGCCAGCAAGTGGGGACAGTATCTGAGGGCTGTATAATAAATATATTCTGTCTAGCCTACAAGTGGGGCCTGTATAATTAATATATTCTGTTTAGCCTGTATCTGAAGGCTGTATTAAAATTATATTCTGTGTAGCTAGCAAGTGGGGCATGTATCTGAGGGCTATATAAAAAATATATTCTATGTAGCTAGCAAGTGGGGCCTGTATCTGAGAGCTGTATAATAAATATATTCTGTGTAGCCAGAAAGTGGGGCCTGTATCTGAGGGCTGTATAATAAATATATTCTGTGTAGCCAGCAAGTGGGGACAGGATCTTAGGGCTTTATAATAAATATATTCTGTGTAGCCTGCAAGTGGGGTCTGTATCTGAAGTCTCTATCAAAAATAAATTCTTTGGTACCAGCAAGTGGGGCCTGTATCTTGGCCTTTAAGAAGAAGAGGAGAATTAATATATAAATTTTTATTTCAAGTTTAAATTATTATAAGGTCAGGCTTTAAAACATTTTATTATTGCGAAGGCCCCCACCCGGCTACTTCTTGATGCCGCCCGGCTGGAGAAAGTTTCTGGGGGGAACACTGCGTTGTAATAGGAACGTTTCTGTTTTCATTAGGCAACTACTGCTGGCAGTCCTCATTTTCTATTACACACTGCTCAGCCGTGACTATGTGTACCTAGATGTTGGCAATTAATGGTGTGTCTTGCAATATGTATTATAGTTTGCTATTTTATATAGGCCTGATATGTTTCATTTGTAATAAAGCAGTGTTATGTTTTCCTTTACGTATTGCAGAGTTTTTTAAAACTGTTATACCCAGTTCACATTATACAAGACTGTAGTGCCCCCAGTTCACATCATGCCACACTGTAGTGCCCTCAATTCACATTAAACCACAAGATAGTGCCCAGTTCACATAATGCCACACTGTAGTGCCCTAGTTCATATTGTACCATATTGTAGCTCCCCAGTTTACATTATGCCACTCTATAGTGAATCCAATTTATATTATAGCACATTGTAGTGCCCCAGTTCACGTTATACAACATTGTAGTGCCCCTAGTTCACATTATACCACACTGTAGTGCATCCAATTCAAAGTATACCACTCTGTAGTGCATCCAGTTCAGATTATAACACTGTAGTGCCCCTAGTTCACATTATACCACACTGTAGTGTCCCCTGTTCACCTCATATTTAATGTGCCAAATGTTGTGTAATTTTTTTTCATATGAACCAAAGCACAATACACAATAACTATGCACAATTCAGCATAGCTTTGGGGTAACACACAAGGAACAAACATTGAAACATCCTTCCTGATGTCCTCTCACCTACGGGTGCTAAAAAAACAAGACACATAGGTGTCCCAGTGGCTCTAAATCCCGAATGTAGGTCCATCACATATTTTGTAAAATAAGTAATTTAATTTTGAATAAATACATAAGTATACAGTGGTCTGTCCCATAATAATGAAACATGTGACTGACACAGAATCTTCTGTAAACTAGGTGGGATGTAACATACCCCAGCTAGATTTAAACTCCTATAACTTTTTAAAAATACTGTGTGCTATAGTTGCAATGTTGCCAGTTTGCATAGTGATGGTGGTATAGTGTGGCAAGCGATAGCGTAGAAAGTACATATGTGTAAAGTGCATGTAGGCATCTCATACCCCACCTGCTTCGGTAGCTGCCTTGATGTCAGCCAAGAGTGATCTTATTAAGACTGAGCTAAGTTTTTTATTTCTAATTGTTCATAAGTTTAATTTTTACTAACGATTGTGATTCAAACATGTTCCAAAGATCTTTTTCAAAAAAGTTGTTACTAGAAGACTTATTAGTTTAGTTTGCCAAAAAAAAGTTTTATTTTTGTTTTTTAAAAGATTAAAGAGTTTATTCCCTAAGCTATTTTGCTCCGGGCTCTCCTGATCATTTAGTTATTATTTTCTTCAGCTTTCGCTGCCCTGACACCATCCATCCGTGTCTTCAGCACAGTGATCTCCTGCTGTAGCCCCTCTATGTACTGGTCTTTTTTCTTTAGCTTGGCCACCAATTTGTTAAACTGTTTTTGCAGCTTTTTGTGACCTTTTGTTGCTGCCTTAGCGATGGTTAGCTCATCCTCCATAACCTGCATCTTCTTGCTGTTATCTGCTATTAATGCTGCCAGCCTTCCCCTCTCTGCTTTCTCCTCCTGTAGTTGTTCTCTCAGCTCTTCTGCTTCTCTCCTGGATGTTTCCTCTGCCTCTCTCATGAGGGCGACCTGCTGGAGTTATTCTCTCCTGCTTTGCAGCATCTGGCTCAGGTCAGTTATCTCTCTCTGAATGATCTACAAGTCATAAAAAAAGTTGTGATTATAACCAAAAAGTGACGCTTATTTCTATAGAATATAGTTCTCTTACATCTATTTTTAAGCACAGTTACCTCCATCTCTTCTTTAGAAGTTATTAATACTGTAAATACTGCAACATTACTTGTGTCTAAATGACTCCTCATACAATTACCTGCATCTGCATGGCACTAAGGGGTGCTGCGTCAGTGCTGGGGCTCTTGGGTGGGCTGGACCTCTCTCTTCTTAAAAAGTGTTGCAGTCTCTGGAAGATGGCACGGATAGAGGTCCAGAGCCACCTCCAACCATCCCTGGTGCTGGGTGTTTGGCACAGGGAGCGGGTGATGGATCAGTCTGCAATATAGGCACAGAGAGAAGGGGATGGAGTGATGACAGAGCCATTATTATGGCCATACAATGAGAGCCGTGGGAGAAGTTGTGGTATAGCCTGTCGCTGTACACCGGGCCACTTCCACCTCTGTATATCTATATCCTCACACTGACCAGATCACTACACTACCCCTGGAGCAGGTGTGTTACATGTAGCTGTGGTGATATCGGTATAACACCTTCCAAAGGATCCCTCTCTGATAGTGGCCACTAGCTCATGTGCATTATTGGAAATATTGGTAAATAGGTCTCCTGGAGATAAATAGACTGGCTGCCTATACTGTGTGCAGGTGATGGGCTCATTATCAGTATCACTGACCTGATGTTCATCCTGATCCATTGTCGCTGTTTGATCCTTCTCCAGCTGTTGTTCCAGGATGGCGTTCCTCATGGTCACACTAAGATATAATGTGCAGTTTTATTTATATTTTTTTTAAGTTCACCTCCCAGTCAGCGCACAGGAACGCCCATCACTTTCCCGCCCCATTTCTGATACCGTCGGTCCCGTTGGTAGAAGCACCTTTGTGCATACACTCTGTGTAATGCCTGCACTGTAGAGCTAGTCACAATGTTTTGCACATAAGCATAATCACTGAGCTACGGGAATATCAGCAGTACATTATCATCTGACCCTCTTTACACCTAGATAAATGACTTACTACCAGAGTATATACAGTGTTACATAATTACACCTAGACCAGTGGTTCCCAAACTGTGTGGCATCCTGGGGTCCCTCAGTGCACATGCAGGGGTATCTCAGAGTGGTGGTCCGGTACCAAATAAAATAATTTTAGTTAGTGTGATAGGTAAAATCAGTGCTAATGGCTGCCAATCAAAGAATGTGTGGACAAACAAAAGCACAGCCCTGTCACCCACCACATAACTGAACCTAAGGGTGACATAGAAGCACAATTTACTCTATTTAATTTCTTCTGAATTTCTCAATAAGAAACTTTTGGCCCAGGGGTCCCGTGGAAAAGGTGCTGATAATCTAGAGTGCCATGGTTCGAAAAAGTTTGGGAACCACTGACCTAGACAAATGATTACTACCAGAGTATATACATTGTTACATAACAGAACATAAATACCCTCTGAGTTGGTCACTGAGCACAGATATAATGCTATACAGCTGCTCTGCCCCCGTGCTGTGCTGCTGCCGGAGCTGGACCAGTTCTTTTTGCAGGTCCTCATTGTCAGTCTGCAAGAAAAGAGAGATGGAAATTCTCAGTATGAACTTCCCAATGGCTCCTAATTTCCAATATAAGTTGGCACCATCCAGCCTTATGGAAGTGTCACACCTGTTGGATTGCAACATGAAACACAGGAGTGACAGGAGATAATGATGTTCTCTTATCTAATGAGTGACAGTAAAAACTCAGTGAGAGCCCAATTGAGACAAACTGAAGATCAGTTATACTTATTGATGGATAATGACATATTTGGGGCTAATATTTTAGGGCAGGGATAAGCAATGTGCGGCACTCCAGGTGCAATGGAACTACCAGCATGCTCTGCCAGAGTTTTACTTTTAGGGCATGCTAAAGCAATGGCAAGGCATGCTGTCAAGTGTAGTTCTACAGGAGCTGGAGTGCCCAGCATTGCCTACCTCTGATGTATGGTATAATGTCTCTGGTTACAGTCACTAAGCCATGGTTTATCAAAGCCACCAATTAACTGCAGCTTTGACTGATGGATAGAAAATGACACCAGTAATAAATGGTAAATCCATCTGGTTTAGCATTTATTACGAATGCCGTTTAAAACCATCAGTAAAAGCTGCGGATCATTGGCGGTTTTGATAAACCATGGTCTAGTAAATCTACCCTCCCCCCAATCTTCTACATTATTGGTCAATGCTTTTCTAGCTAAATATTGTGTTTCCCACTATATAAACTGGGTATATCTGTATGGTTTTACTGCTCTATTATTTTGCATTTATACTCAATGTGTAACAGAATTCCTATACTGTAATACCCAGCAGGAGAATCTATTATATGCTGGAAGTAAGTTACACAGCAGGATAAGATTGCTGGAAAAGGCAGCTTGGAGACCCCTTATCACAGGCCAGTGATTGGTGTTAGGCGGCGGTGATGTATATGTTAATCAGCAGCCAATGAGAGTCAGACAGACTCTCATTGGTTGCTGCGTCCACTGCAAGAGCCGAGTTGGAGCTCACTCATGAGTTCCGCCTTCTGGCTCCTGCAGTGGGTAATGGTAGAGATGTCATGACGTCTCTCCCAAAATGCAGAGTGCGCCAGCCCGGGAGGACTGATGTGCAGATGGCAGTGGGAGCAGTAGCCGGAGTGGGTATTCCGGTAAGTGTTTTTCTTTACTTGTGTGTATTTGTCTGGGAAGGGGGGGGGCACTACTAGGAGGGAACCCTACTGGGGGGGACCTCTACTGGTGGCACTACTGGTGGAGACTACTACTGAGGGCACTGCATCGTGGAGGGGACCACTACTGGGGGGGACCCCTACTGGGGGCACTACATTGGGGGACCACTACTGGGGGCATTGCATAGGGGGGGGCTACTACTGGGGGCACTGCATGGGAGGGACATTACTGGGGGCATTGCATAGTGGGGAGCACTACTGGGGCACTACATAGGGGGCTACTACTGGGGGCACTATATAAGGGGCTTACTACTGGGGCACAAGGGGCACTGCACTGGGGGGACTACTACTGGGGGCACTGAATAGGGAGGACCACTACAGTTGCACTGTATAAGGGGCACTGGATAGGGGGGATCGCTACTGGGGGCCTGCATAATGGGGACTGCTACTGGGGGCACTATATAAGGGGCCCTAATGGGGGCACTGCATAGGGGGGACCACTACATGGGGATCTGCATAAGGGGACCACTACATGGGGCATTGCATAAGGGGGGTCACTACTGGGGACCTGCATATGGGGGACCACTACTGGGGGTACTGTATCAGGGGCACTGCTGAGGGCCTGCATAAGAGGGACCACTACTGGGGACACTGTGTAGGGGGGGCTGTATAAGGGGCACTGCATTAAGGTGCATATGGAATGGAAAGGAATGTTCAGAATGACAAGAAAGGGGTGTGTGTCGTGTTGACATGCCCCATTTTTAAGTGACCATACCCATTTTTCAGTGCGCGCACATGGGGGGGGGGCACTCCATTTTTTCATTTTCCCTGGGCTTCAAATACCCTAGTTATGACACTGGTGCTAGGAGAGGGTAATACAGCCAAAGCACATTGCTGCCCATCACACAAGCATGGCAGCAGATGCTCTGAGTAACCCAGCTATGTTATAGTGACCCAGGTGCTAGGAGAGGGTAATAAAGCCAATGCGCATTGTTGCCCATCACACAACCATGGCAGGGGATGGTCTGAGTAACCCAGCTGTGTTATAGTGACCCCGGTGCTAAGAGAGGGTAATACAACCAATGCACATTGCTGCCCATCACACAACTCTATTAACTCAACTAACACATTCTCTTCATTTTAAATAATATAAGAATATTATATATATATATATATATATATACACACATATATATACATAACATACCTGTAAATGCTAGCAATTGGTTTTCCTGCTTATGTCTGGGACTCATGTCAATAGTTCATGAACTAAGGATTGTGATCCTGCTACCTGAGCAGTTACTAGCTGTATACACCTAATGCAGGACAGTGGAGGACAGAAATCCACATCACCATCATGTGATTAAGAGTCACCAGCTCATATATAACACCTACCATTTGCCACCACTGGGAACCAGGAATAATAATAATTATAAGTAATACATAACCCATTAGCTTAGTCAGATTTGGGCACAGACACCTCCCAACATTTACACCTACTAAATTGGGACAAAACACCACTCTATATGCCCAGAAATGCCCAATTTCAGCTGAGCTCCGCCCCTTCTGAGGTCCATGAAAAATCCTAAATGTGCAATCAACAAAGTACACCAAATAACAATAACAACGCACTTACCTTTCTCCTGATGCATGGCCGGTCCATGGCTGCACCCTAACTACCCTCTCTACTCCCTACTCCCTCCTCCCCTACTACTATATACACTAAAATACTAATATACTAAACTAAAGATAATAAAAAATATAATAAAAAGAAAACTGAATAAAACTAACACTAAATAAACTACTATATATACTAAATAACTAATATACTAACTGGAAAGTAGGCTGTGAGGAGTGTAGCACCTGGGATTGTTTGCAGGGCTGTGACCAGAAGCCAAGCCATGGAGTGAAGAAGCTGTACTGAGTTCTGGAGGAAGAGGAAGAGACTCCCATCATACTATAGTACTGATACAGTGAGGCGGAGGGGAATGACACAGGTACCATGGACAGGTAATAGAGACCTGGGCTCAGTTCCTACAGTAGGTTGCCATCAGCAGAATGACTGAGTGCTTCCTCCTTCCCACCAGTAGTCCCAGTGAGCATTGCAGGGCTGAGCATGGCGGGGGACTGACTCGTACACCTAGCTCTAAAGAAATCAGCCCTACTAAGTTTCCTGGACTGTACCACACTGGAGAGCCCTCGCCACCTCACGACATCCTTCATGAGCCTCCTGATATAGTATCTGATGATGAGAAAGACCATGGAAAGAAGAAAGGAAAGTTTAAGAAAAAAGAGAAAAGAACGGGTTATGCTGCCTTCCAGGAGGACAGTTCCGGGGATGAAGCAGAGAGCCCGTCCAAACTGAAGAGGTCCAAGGGAATCCATGTGTTTAAGAAGCCTAGTTTTTCTATGAAGGAGAAAGATTTTAAAATAAAGGAGAAACCTAAGGAAGAGAAGCACAAGAACGACAAGCACAAAGAGAAAAAGTCTTTCAGCCGAGAAGCGCTCTCAGTGGCCTACCATCCTTCCTGACCTTGTGTATCTGTATAATAACACAGAACACTGTTCCACAAGATTCACGCCCTTCTACCTCATGTTCGGACGGCAAGGCAAGCTGCCCAAGGATCTGGAGTTGGCTCCCGAGCTGGTCGATCCTGTTACCACACAGACTTATTGGGTTCGTGAACATCAGCACCAGATAGTGACTGCCCTAGAGATAGTTGAGAAGAGGATGGAGACTGTGCATCAACGTCAGGAGAGGAATTACAATTCAGATGCCAGAGCGCTGCCCTTACAAGTGGGAGATAAAGTCTGGAAGAAGAAAAACCACAGATCAAGCAAGTTGGATGCCATGTGGGAGGATGTCCCTTATACCGTTGTTGGTGTCCCCGTTGATGGCCGGTATGCCTGCCTAATCCAGAGGAAGAAAGATGGACAACTCAGCATGGTACCACGTGACCAGTTAAAGTTATGCACTGCTGAAGCTTCCCTGATACAGCAGGAAGACTCCCCTATGGCAGAGAGATGGGGATCTTCTGGGGACGTCCCTCTTAATGACCCCATAGAGTTGCTCACATTCATGTGCGGCCCGGTTCCATTGAGTACAGTAGGGGGTACAGCCCCAGAACCTTTAACAGTAAGGTCTATGGAAGGCAAAGCTGACCCCCTTCCTGCTCTTGATCAGTTAGAGAGTAATGTACCTGACCTAGAAGTCAGAAGGTCAGAACAAAGCACCAAAGGTATAATGCCTGTAAGATACCACATGTGAACTATAGTAACCTGTATGTATAATTGCCTTATGACAAAGTACGGTATCAAATTGTTTCTGGTTATAAATGTGAAAGATTGTTCAGGACTTTTGAGTAGATACAAAGTTGCGTGAGGACACGCATTGTTCTAGCAGGGGAGTGTGTGATACCCTGTAAAGACCCCCATATTTGTGGACATTTGTATGTTGCCCTGAGCTGGAGAATGTTCTGGAGCTAAAGTGAGGAGGAGCAATAGGACCCAGGAGATCTGGCAGAGTGTGCTTCACTAGTGAGCTCAGACTAAAAACTGGAACAAAAAGGGGAGGAGTGAGAAGGACCCTGAAACTGGCTGAGAAAGCACATGTCTGGTGTGTGAGGGGACTGGAAAGTAGGCTGTGAGGAGTGTAGCACCTGGGATTGTTTGCAGGGCTGTGATCAGAAGCCAAGCCAGGAAAGTGAAGAAGCTGTACTGCCAGGTCAGAGGACACAGTGGGCAGCAAGTAGCCGGCAATATGAAGTAAGAGACTCCCAGTGAGACAGAGAAAGAAGGAGCAGGTGCTCCTGTGATATCCTAAAGTGTACTGTGCCTCCCATTATCTATTCTGAAAGGCTCAGTAAGGCACAGTGATATCCTAAAGTGTACTGTGGCTCCCATTATCTATTCTGAAAGACTCAGTAAGGCACAGTGAGTAACAACCCTTACAGCACTATAAACTGAACTTTATCCTAGATTTATTTTCCCTCCCTTTGCTACCAAGGGATATTTACCTTAAGAAAGCAAAGCAACCAGCTTCCAGTCTATAGTAACCAGTGGTGTGCATTGTATGTGACTTGGGATTCATGCTGTATAATGAACTGGTCAGAATAACAGCCTGCATAATACACAGTTAATCTAATTGAAATACTTTACCTCTTTGAACTCAATCCAAGAACAGAACTGTGATATATATATATCCTGTTAGCAGACAACCAAGAGAACAGGGTGTTACTCCCTTTGCATACAGTTATCAAGGACAGAACAGTTATATATATATATATATATATATATATATATTCTACCATCTGGAAGTCATTGAAAGCAACGTGACCATTAGTCTAGATACATTTAAGATATAATCTCAGTGCCACCACCTTGTGGATAATAGTAATACATTGACATTCCCAGTCCAAAGTGTGGAGAGAACTATTTTGCTTTCTGCCGGTAGCCATTAAGACTTTGGTGCAATATGTGTTATTGAGGGAGACTACATTAAGGGAAAACTATCTGTTGCAGAACTTTCTGATATTTCCTAATGGTAATGCCAGATTGTTAGATTATTTGTGAGATATTAGAGCGTTTATCATCATTGTATTGTTCTTTGTAAAATTGCTATAACTTATTATGAAAGGTTAAACTATACTGTGTGTGAAACTGAGTTTACTGTTAACAAAGTCATATTGCTAAACTGTGTATTTATATTGAATTAACATTACAGTGATCTACCATTCAGGCAAAATAAAACATTTTGTCACTGTCAACATGTGTAGTGACTTGTCAGGGTTTTTTGTGGGGTTCCCATCTCTCTGCCTAACCACTACAGAATCCAAGAGCAGCAGCAGGTCAAAGACTATTTGAAAGACCGGGATTGACGACTTCTGCAGGGAAACAGGTACGACTCACCTACCAACACCCCACCACTAGTGACTTATTACATATGTAAACTGGGGATTCTGTGTGGGATAATGGAATCTGGGGGCACTACAATGTGTGTAACATATTTGTGGTACTGGGTGTATTTACACATAATAACTAGAGATGAACGGGTTCGAATCTCAGAGATCTGAACCAACCTGAATTTTGGGGATCCGATGCAATCCGAACGCAGCGCTGTCACCCCGGCTCTGCCGACACCGCCATTACCCTTTACTGAGAACACTGCCAGCACTGCCATTCCATGTACTGAGGACACCGCCAGCCAATCCCCGCACTGCCGACAGTCAGCAAACCTGCGATGAGGACACACTGCTGGCACCCCCGCACTGCCGACACAGCCAGCAAACCTACACTAAAGATACCGCTGGCACCCCCGCACTGCCGACACAGCCAGCAAACCTGCACTAAAGACACCGCTGGCACCCCCGCACTGCTGACACAGCCAGAAAACCTGCACTAAAGACACAACTGGCACCCCCGCACTGCCAACATCACCAGTACCCTTCACTGAGGACACAGCCAGCACCGCAGCACTGCCATTCCATGTACTAAGTACACTGTCAGCAACCCCGCTCTGCTGACACTGCTGTCACAGTAAGTGCACTATTGGTGTATCTAACCCACACTGTATAACACACTATATCTGTGTTGGAAATTAGAACTGCCACATGTTAGTGCCGCCCACTGTGTCACTTAGCTTAGTCAGCCAGCTAGCTGGATGCAAACTTTTGGCCTTAACTAGATGAAGCAAATAATATTGTGAGGTGGTCAAAACTGATTGGAAATTACTGGAAATAATTGGTATTGAGTTTAGTTATACTGTAGGAACAAAAACAGGCCCATTTTATGTGATTTTAGCTGTTTTTATGATTTTTTAAGAAAAAATCCAGATCCAAAACCAAAAAAACCAATCCAGATCCAAAACCAGGGTAGATCCAGATCCAAAACACGGGGCTCGGTGCATATCTCTACTAGAGATGTGCGCCTACCCCCGTGTTTTGGTTTTGGTTTTGGACCTGGATCTCCCCTGGTTTTGGATCTGGATTGGTTTTGCCAAAACCTCACCTCCGTGTTTAGTTTTCGGGTTTTGGTTTTGAATCTGGATTTTTTTCTTAAAAAAATTTAAAAAACAGCTAAAATCACATAAAATGGTTCATTTTTTTATTCCTACAGTATTAATAATCTCAATAACATTTATTTCCAGTCATTTCCAATCAGTTTGACCACCTCACAATATTATTTTCTTCATCTAGTTAAGGTCAAAAATTTGCATCCAGCTAGCTGGCTGACTAAGCTAAGTGACACAGTGGGTGGCACTAACATGTGGCAGTTCAGCTTCCAATTTCCAACACAGATACAGTGTGTTATAAAGTGTGGGTTGGATACACCAATAGTGCATTTACTGTGACAGCAGTGTCGGAGAGCGGGATTGCTGATGGTGTCCTTAGTACATGGAATGGCAGTGCTGCGGTGCTGGCTGTGTCCTCAGTGAAGGGTACCGGTGATGTTGGCAGTGTGGGGGTGCCAGTTGTGTCTTTAGTGCTGGTTTTCTGGCTGTGTCAGCAGTGCGGGGGTGCCAGCGGTGTCTTTAGTGCAGGTTTGCTGGCTGTGTCGGCAGTGCGGGGGTGCCAGCGGTATCTTTAGTGTAGGTTTGCTGGCTGTGTCGGCAGTGCGGGGGTGCCAGCGGTATCTTTAGTGCATTTACTGTGACAGCAGTGTCGGAGAGTGGGATTGCTGATGGTGTCCTCAGTACATGGAATGGCAGTGCTGCGGTGCCAGCAGTGTCCCCAGTGACGAGTACCAGCGATGTCGGCAGTGCCAGTGGTGTCTTTAGTGCAGGTTTGCTGGCTGTGTCGGCAGTGCAGGGGTTGCTGACGGTGTCCTCAGTACATGGAATGGCAGTGCTGCGGTGCTGGCAGTGTCCTCAGTGTAGGGTACTGGCGATGTCAGCAGTGCCAGTAATGTCTTTAGTGCATGTTTGCTGACTGTGTCGGCAGTGCAGTGGTGTTCTCAATGCAAGGTGCCAGCGGTGTCAGCAGAGCGGGGGTGCCAGTAGAGTTCTAAGTGCAGGTTTGCTGACTGTGTCAGCAGTGCAGGGGTGTTATCAATGCAGGATGTCATAGGTGTTGGCAGAGTGGAGTTGCCAGCGGTGTCCTCAGTGCATGTGTGCTGACAGTGTTGGCAGTGCAGGGGTGCTGGTGGTGTCCTCAGTGTGGGAGTGCCGGCAGTGTGGGGGTTGCTGCTGGTGTCCTCAGCACATGGGGTAGTAGTGCAGGGGTGCTGGCAGTGTCAGCATTGGTGGATGCTGCCAGTGGGGGTGCTGGCAGTGTTGGCAGCAGGGGGTGCCAGCGGTGTCAGGCAGCGGGGGATGGTGGAAGCCATCTTCTTTTGCTTCCTGACTGTGTGCAACTGTGCATATTAAATGGGCTTAACGCTGATTGGCTGAGAGCCATGACAGTTGTGTCTCTCAGCCAATCAGCGTTAAGCCCGCTCAATACAAAACCTCGTGACCCGACAGCAGGATCACAAGATTTTGCTTCAGGTGAAGGATCCGTGGCAGGTAGCGAGATTCGAGCTTGGCTGGGATCGCCCCGGATCCGCGAAATTCAAGTGGGTTCGGATCTCTGAGATCCGAACCCGCTCATCACTAATTTAGACACAAGTAATTTTGCAGTATGACTTGAAGATCATTCAGAGAGATAACTGACCTTAGCCAGATGCTGCAAAGCAGGAGAGAATAACTCCAGCAGGTCGCCCTCATGAGAGAGGCAGAGGAAACATCCAGGAGAGAAGCAGAGGAGCTGAGAGAACAACTACAGGAGGAGAAAGCAGAGAGGGGAAGGCTGGCTGCATTACTATCAGATAACAACAAGAATTTGCAGGTTATGGAGGATGAGCTAACCATCGCTAAGGCAGCAACAAAAGGTCATAATAAGCTGGAAAAACAGTTTAACAAATTGGTGGCAAAGCTAAAGAAAAAAGACCAGGACATAGAGGGGCTACAGCAGGAGATCACTGTGCTGAAGACACGGATGGATGGCATCGGGCCAGAAAAAGCTGAAGAAAATAATAACTAAATGATCAGGAGAGCCCGGAGCTATGTAGCTTAGGGAATAAACTCTTTCATCTTTTAAAGACAAAAATAAAACTTTTTTTTTTTGCAAACTAAACTTATAAGTCTTCTAGTAACAACTTTTTTTAAAAAGATCTTTGGAACATGTTTGAATCACAATTGTTAGTAAAAATTAAACTTATGAACAATTAGAAATAATTATAAAAACTTAGTTAGCTCAGGGTATCATTCAGACCCGCTCACGAGCGCAGGACGCTGACACTCCGGGTCTCACACCAAAGGGGGCGTGCTATCAATGGTGACTGACAGCACACCCCCTTTGGTGTCAGTCACCATTTGGTGTCAGTCACTGTTACAGTATAGTTCATAGGTCAATTCGAATGGATACAAACAGCCTCCAACAGCCCTTTGTGTCCTTTTTCCCGCTGCATGCTAATCTAAGCTAATAACATTACAGAGTACATTTTAATGTTTTAACTCTCTATAGTCCATAGTTTGCAGACGCATGATGTGATTTTCTCACCGATGATACCGGAAATCTGTTGAGACACAGTGGATCAGTACAACACCAAACATGATCTGCTTACCATGTACTAAACCTTAGATATCAAATAACCTTTATTTCACAACATTAATAATTACTGAATAAACCTTGAATATTACACTTTAATGCTAGGGAACCTTTTATGTAAGTGTGCAGTGTGTAAGTATTGGGGTTTTGGGAAAAGACGCTAGTTAGCACTATGCAACTACGTGTTTGTGGAGTACACCATGGTACGTGTTTTGCAGGGTTAATCATTTTATATGTTTTTGTGACTGTATTTATATGATGAGGACTTTTGACTTCTTTCTATTGCGTGGGAATCGCACAACGCTAAATAATAGCATTGCTGTATGTACTTATAATGGGCGAGATTCACTAAAATGGCGCTGGGCTGCCAGTCGCAAAATGGCATCTCTTTGCCATTCGCAAAATGGCGTCGTGCAGATTTAATTTTAAACCGATCCTGTCTCAGCCAATTATCCGGCTTCGACAACCCTACCCAAGCACTTGCGCATGCAGGGGGGTTCTCAGTACAGAGAAACAGCCCTGATGGAAAATTCCCTCCCCCTACATTGGGTGCAGTAAAGGGCAGGGTCTATGTAGTAAGCTCTAGTCCATATCCCAGCGAATCACATCATTACATCGCAAGGGGTCAGGCGTAGTGATGCAGGGTGCCCATCCTTATTAGCAACCCGAAACAGCTGCTGCATCAAAATTTCAAGTATGTATACTTTTTAGCATGTACAAGCTAGTGTGTATATACTGTATGTGTAAGTGTTATTGTGTGTGTTAAACGGTGATCATTCTAGCACCCTGCACTTCTCACAACCCATGCAATTCCTCTATCCTGCCTGGGGTGATGCTGTCTGCCCTGGTGCCTCCAGCACACTCCGCTGATGCAAGAAACTGCTAAGATACAGACCAGTATATTCTAAAAGCACCACAGAGCGACAAGCCGGGCAGGATTAATATATATACATATATATATATATATATATATATATATACTGTATATAGCTAGCAGCTGGCTTTATGCAGTGAAGTAGATAAACAGCAGCACTCCATTCTTGAAAAAAGTATAAACACCACTTAGGTACTTTATCAACGTTTTGGCTCTTTATTGCATCTTGGTCAAGCAATACATCTTTTTTGTATTACTTCTATGAACACACACATATATACAGTATATATGTGCACAGGGGCCAGACATAACATTAGCCTGTGGAAATCTGATCTGGACATGCTGGGCTGCCTTCCCACCTGAGCTAGGCAACTTGGGGACACAGCTTTGGAGAAGAAGGACTATATAGGGGGCGGAGCTTTGACTGCCTGGGGGTGAGTGGGGCTTCAGGTCGACCAGCTGAGGGAAGGGGATGAGCGTGAGAATGAGCTAAACTTCTGGCGGCCTTGAGGTGAGTGAGCAGGGCTGTTAGTGATGACAGAAAATGTTATTTTTTTTCCTGGGTGCACTGCAGTCAGTGTATCATGTGGGCCTATTTTCAATAGGAGGCTTGGCGCTGCTGCTCCACCCACCTCATTGTTAATCCGGCCCTGTGCTGGGATGCCCTTGTACTATAAAGCATGATGCTGATTTTTACTAGGGGGGTGCATTTTTGGGGATGCCTAAGCCCCGTGCTGAGCTGCCTATGTAGTTGCCCACACTGTGTGTCATCCCTTCGATAGTAGCACCAGCCCATTGCTTGTATCTCTGTTACTGGGCCCATCTGTAGGAGATACACAGTGACTGATTACATTTTGTATATATGATTATCAGATGACACGTACAGTAACCAAAGCAACCCATAGCCAGACCCCCTATACTGCATTTAAAATAGGGATGAGCGGGTTTGGTTCTCAGAGAACCAAACCCACCCAAATTTTGTGGAACCAGGCGATCCGAGCAAAGCTCGGATCTCCCTGCCTGCCCCAGATCCCTCTCCAAGGCAAAACCTCATGAAAATCCCTTTGCCTTCAATAGGCAAAGCGCTGATTGGATGACAGAGCCGTCTGTCACGGCTTTCAGCCAATCAGCGTTAAGCCCATGTTTGCATTCAGCGCATGTGTATGAGAAGCAGTGCACATGTGTGAACTAGGCCCTGCAGACGGGATTGCGAGTGCAGAAGCACGCAGACCCATCACCCAGTGATTGACAGGAAGTACCATTTGTGGGTGGTGTAGGGGTGTATGGTCGTGTGAACGCAGGCATGTCAGTTCGTTTCAATGCCATTGCAGTGGCGTGTATAAATTAGCCATTGCAAGACCCTATGAAGCCTGAGCTCTCACTTTGTGCAGGGGATGTAGCAAAGTCTGTGAGAGGGTCAGGTCAACCACTATTCAGTGTATGGGTCCGATGGTTCGCGATGTTACCAATGTTTCCGCTATTTTGCAGACTACTCAGGCTGTGAGTAAAGGGAGGTGGGCAGCATTGTGTATTGCTGGGAATTTGCATCTTGGGCTGCGGTTGCTGTAGGAGATCAAAATATCAGACTGATTACATTTCACATGTCCTTTCTATAGCGATGGCAGCTTCCACATGGATAGGCTGCGCTGTCCTGCACTGTCCCAGAGATGCTATAGATCATGCTTTCCTACCCTCCTGATTTGGCCGGGAGCCTCCCGATTATAGGGTGCCGCTCCCGGCCCCCTGGAAAGGCAGACAAGCCTCCCGGAAGCCACCATCCCTCCCTATCCCCGCAGCATTAATATCAAAACCCCTGCAGCAGGGGGGCCGGTGACATGATTCGCGCTGAATTGCATCATCGTGGTCCCGCCGCCCGCTTTACAATGCCGTTAAGTCCGGCATTGTGAAGAGGGGCGGAGCCGCGATGATGCGATCTCACACCCATGCCCCCGGCCCGCCCTGGTCATGCCCCCGCAACAGCATTATCGTGCGGCCACATCCCCCACTGTAAGCTGACATTCAGCGCCCTGCCAGAAGGAGGGAGCTGAATGTCGGCAAGTATGCTATAGATAGAATACACGCTGCTAGGTAGTTGGCTTTCAGCCAATGACACTAGTTTTTTCATTGTATCTATTTCTTTAGTGTAGGGGAACTACAAAGCACAGCATGTTCTGTCAGAGGCCAAGCTGGAGAGCCATAGGTTACAAGGACAATGTCACCATCCATGGGACCTGAATGCACCATAATAGATAGGTGTTGCTCATACAGTATGTGCTGTGTGAATGTACCCACGTCCCACCAGCTGTGCTCCTCATGGGCCTCTACCATTGTATTTTCCCAGTGGGCCCTTCATGCTCCAGCTCCAAACTGGCGCTGATATTTCTTTATTTACTATTTGAACATGCCTACATGTGCCCCATCCCAACATAGTATGGGGGATGTTGCACTGTAACATGCACTTGCTCCAGGTGTTATGGCTCCGCACCCCACCCAATGAGCCTTGCATCAGTTATGTATCTTGCTATATTGTTCCATTGTATCACTATGCTTCATAATGAGGTCTCCAAACATCAGCAAAAAAAATTTGCACCACATTTGCTTCCCTGGGTTGGTCCCATGTAATATGCCTTAGACTGAAGGGTCACTGATATTGGGAAAAGAGCTCTAATAGTAGACTCCAAACCAAGCACTCAGACTTGTGTATAACCCCCACACACTCCCTCTGTATTCCGGAATGGGGGTGTTTGGCAGTATAGAACAGTCTTGTACTAAGCAAAAAATGTTGTTTTAAAAAAATCTGTGTGGAAAGTGTTAAACACAACTGGCACACTGAGCGGGTTATGTTATATTAGGTACATGGCACATAGGAGTGGTGTATGTTACTGTCCAAATGTGGGGTTATTCTGTTCTTGTAGTTACAGCTGTGATGCATTGCTGGTAATTGCAGGGCCAGAGTAATGTTTGTGGGCCCCTACTGATAAAATTGTCAGAAAGATATACTGACATTGTTATCATGCATATATACCTAATTTTTACTCTAATTTGAACAATAAAATGAACCAGGGGGATGCTATAACTATTATCTGTAATTTTACCTTGTGAAAACATTAGCACTGTGGACCTCATTCAGAGCCGGTTGCACAGAGTGTGCGGTCGGTCTGAATGAGGGGAGGACGTCTTGAATTTTCAAGACGTCCTCCTTTGCGGTGGTAAGGCTGTGGGTTAACATCCACAGCCTTACGACCACCTAAGGTGAAGGACCCTAGAGTAGGGTCTCCCTTGTCGTAAGCCCCGGAGAGCTTTCGGCTTTGTCTGAGCCGGAAGCTCTCCACTGACATCACTAGTGATGGCAGTGGGGCTGCCCCCAAACGGTAGGCATTCCCATGGGAATGCACCTGTTTGGGCTGCCACCCCCCCCGGCCCTCCTTCCAAACGGGACGAGCTGTCAATCAACATCGACAGCTCGCCCCCTTTGGATCGAGACCCGCTACGACCGGCGCTGTCGGTCGTAGCGGGTCTCACGCATGCGCACGATGGCGCCGGCGTGCGCATGCTCTGTGGGGGGCCATCGACCCGGCGGGCGCTAACGACCGGGTCTGAATGACCCCCTGTATCTTGTTTGGTACACAAAAATAGTTATGAAATTCTTGCAGTTCCCCCATCCACCTCACTAGAAGCACGCATCTGCCTGCTGTTATTATGCATGGCAGAGCAAGAGGAGAGGGGGTAGGCTGGATGAAGAGAGGGGGGGCGGCAGATGAGGAGAGAGGGGGTAGTTAGGATGAGGAAAGGAGACGAGACAGATGAGGAGATAGGTGGCGGGACAGATGAGAGATGGCAGGCTGGACTAGCAGAAGTGTGGGACAGATGAGCAGCAATGAGGGGGCTGTATGAGTAGTGGGGGCAGGGTTGCAGGAGAAGAGAGATGGTTTGCAGGGGGGCTTAGGAAGTACAGCAGCAGGGAGCTTAGGAGAGAAGAGAGAGTTACCTGGGGAGAAAGGAACAGCAGCAGGGCCCCAGGGAGCATAGGAGAAGAGAGAAAAGTAGCTTGGATAGAGAGAAACAGGTGAAGGGGCCCAAGGGACTTAGGAGAAAAGTGAGCATTAGTTGGGAGAGAGGGACAGCAGCAGGGGCCAAGGGGACTTAGGAAAAGAGAGAGAGAGAGTTAGCTGGAGGGAGAGAGGTACAGCAATAGATAGGTTTCAGCCATAACAGAGACGGTTAGCTGGAGGGAGGGATCATTAATGAAGAAAAAATAGGGAGAACTAAGAGTAAACAGAAATTTATATAGAAGTGAAAGAACAGTAGGTACAAATGGAGGTGAGAGTACATCAGGCAAAGGAGATGTAGCTGGTAAGTTTAGACGACTAATGGTAGACTGAGATGATGCAAACAAGTAAGCTTTTATTCCAGGCTTGAAAAGGCAATGCCAGTGTAATGGCTTCTTATATAAGGTAAACACAATTCAGGAACAATAATTAAGCTTACATAAGACAACAGTTCAAACGAACAGAGTATTCACAGCACAGTCATGGTACAGATTGTCCAACATAGAGAGAGCTGCTTAAGGTGCAGAGTCTCTCCCTCACATTCCCCATGGCTAAGTAAACTTACAAGGTTTTTATAACTTAGCTGGTCTTAATTGAAGTAAGGGTGTGGTTCCTCCCTATCTACAGGGAGGTTAACACTTTCTTTAGAATGTGGGAGAGACCCACTCTGTCACATACCTCCCCCATTAAAGGGCAAACCTAAATCGCCCGTGGCGGAAGTCTGACTCTCCAAACCAGCTCAGGATAAAAAAATCTGCATTCATATGTAGACGTCCCAGTATGTGCTGGACTGAAAAATAAAAAGGCTGAAGAGCCAGGTACCACCTTGTCAATTTTGTGTTAGAATTTTCCATAGACTGTAACCATTTTAACGGTGCATGATCAGTAACCACAGTAATCCTGGCACCACAAAAATAATACGTATCTCAATGACTCAAGAGCACATTTTATAGCGAGGCATTATTTTTCTATTACAGAATATCTAGTCTCTCGTGGGAACAACTTTCTACTAAGATATAGAATTGGGTGTTCAATGCCATCAAAATTCTGACACAAAACGGCCTCCAAGCCCACATTTGAGGTGTCTGTTTGTACAACAAAAAGCTTAGTAAAATCTGGAGACTTTAAAACTGGGCCTTTACACTTAAGATGATTAATTTTGGTGAACGCAGACTGACAGTCCCTAGACCACTCAGATTTTCAAATGATCTGTTAAGGGAGCCGCTAAGGTAGAAAATTGAGGCAAAAACCTCCTGTAATAGCCTGCTAAACCCAAGAAGGATCTTAACTCTTTCTTGGTAGTCGGAACTGGGGCATCAGCTAGTGCCTGTACCTTATTTACAAGGGAATTCAGACACCCACTGCCCACCACATACCCTAAGCACTTGGTTTAATTTTTACCTAGAACATATTTCTTCAAATTAGCACTTAAACCTGCCTCTCTCAAACACTGAAGAACAGCCCTAAGCCTATTAACATGGGCATTCCAATGCTGACTATATAAGACAATATTGTCCAAGTATGCTGCAGCATAATTCTGATAAGGACGAAGCACCCAGTCCATTACCCTCTAAAAAGATGCTGGGGCACCATGCAAGCCAAAAGGCATTATTCTCCACTGAAAGAGGTCCAACAGAGTTGAAAAAGCAGTTTTCTTCCTTGCTTCCTCTGTCAGCTCAATTTGCCAATATCCCTTAGAAAGATCAAGGGTAGAAATATATCTGGCCGAACCTAACCTATCAAGCAGGTCATTGACCCTTGGAATTGTGTAGACATCAAATTTGGACACTGCATTAATTTTGCGGAAGTCTATGCAGAATCTTGTAGAACCATCTGGTTTCTGGACCAAGACAATGGGGCTACATCAGTCGCTAGACGACTTCTCAATGACCCCTAACTTCAACATTTCTTGTATTTTCTTGATTACCTGTGCTTGTTTTATCCCTTGGAAGCCATAGGGTCTTTGTCGAACTACTGCGCCAGGTGGGGTTTACAATGTCATGTAAGACTAAATTGGTCTTCCCTAGTTTATCAGAAAAGAACATTTGAGAATTAATTAACAAGGTTCCCCAAGGGAGGCTTCAGCTTGTCTGAATTCAAAGGTTCACAGGGTGGATAGACCCCATCGGACTGAGGAATCTGGACCAAGGTCACTATGGCCATTACCAGGGTCTACAAAAAACCTCTCTTGATCCTTCCATGCTTTCAACAGTTTAACATGGTAAATCTGCCTAACTTACCTAATTTACTTTGCCAACCTTTCTAATAACTTAAAAATGGCCCTTGCCACTTTGCTAGTAATTTACTTCCCTGAGTCGGTAACAACAAAAGAACTTTATCCCCAGGTGAAAAAACTTGAGTTCAGGTATTACGTTTAAAGAGAAGTTATTGAGCCTCCTGTGCATTTGCCACATTTTCCCAGGCCAATTGACCTAGTAGGTCTATGCGATTATGCATTTGGACCACATATTGAAGGATGCTTTCACCCTCTATTGGTTGATCTTCCAATGCTTACTGCAGAAGGTCGAAAACACCATGTGGCTTCCTCCCATAAAGAAGCTCAAAAGGGGCAAAGCCGGAGAAGCCTGAGGGACTTCTCTGATTGCAAATAATAAATAGGGTAGAAGATCACCCCACATTTTTTCTGTCTCTATAAACTTCTTTAACATAGACTTCAGTGTACAGGAAAATCTTTTAACTAAACCATCTGTTTGGGGATGATATACTGAGGTTCTGACAGATTTAACAACTTTAACACCCCCTGCATTAACTTAGACATAAAATTTGTCCCTTGGTCAGTAAAAATTTCTTTAGGTAATCCAACCCTGGAAAACAGCTCTAATAAATGAGTCATTACCTGTTTGGCTGTAGCGACCCTTAAGGGAAATGCCTCTGGATAATGGGTGGCATAGTCAACCACAACTAAAATTAATTTATAGCCTTTAGACCAGGGGTTCCCAACCATGGTCCTCAAGGCACACTAACAGTCCAGGTTTTGTGATAGCCATACTTGAGCACAAGTGACTTAATTAGAACCTCAGTTATTTTGATTTAACCATCTGTGCACAATCATGGCTATCACTAAAACCAGGACTGTTAGTGTGCCTTGAGAACCAAAGTTGGAAATCACTGCTTTAGACGCAGGTTCAATTGGACCCACTAAATCAACCCCTATTTTTTCAAAGGGGACTCCTACAATTGGGATAGGGATCAGTGGGGCAAGAGACAGTCAGTTTACTATTGTCTTTTGACACTCTGAACAAGCAGAACAGACCCGTGAGACCTCTGCATAAGCACCTAAACTGGGAGGTTATTCTCTTCACCATCTTATCCCACCCCAAAAGACCACCCCAAGGAACTGCATGGGCTAAAACCAGAACCTGCTTTCTAAAAGAGCCAGGGACCACCAACTGTCGTATCGCCACGCCCATTTGTTTATGCTTGTCTAGCCAATATAAAACCTCTCTAAGCAACACAAAATGGGGAAATTTTACTTCTGTTGCATATGACAAGAGGACACTATCCACTGAAAGATCCTTTTCAAAGGCCCTTTTTAAAGCAGGATCTTCCAGTTGGTACTTTCTTAAATCAGGCTGAGACACAAGGGAAAGTGTTAAGACCTCTTCATTAATACTACTTAAGTGAACCTCAGAATTATTCCCCACACTACGAGGATTAGATGGGTTGCTAGACACAGTGTTCCTAGACATCTCAGCATTACCATGGACATCAGCACATCAGCATGCATAGGCACATTAATAATGACAGGTTCATTAGAATTATCAGATACATTGACATGAACAGGAACATCAGCATTTTCAGGCACATTGTGAGCAGTAGCATTGCTATAGACCATTTTTTTCCAACAAAACATCACGAGCAAGGCAGTCTCTGTGATCCCTTTTCCTTTGTTTCTTAGATTTAGGGGTCTTTACCTGAGAGAGAAAGAAAGAAATCAGGGGAGAAGGAAAATGTTTTCCAAGGGTTGCTGCAGGCACCTGTTCCTCTGGCAAAACAAGAGCCCGAAAGTGAGGCCAGTCACGACCTATTAGCACAGGGGCTAGGTAACCAAGGACACACACCCACACGTAGTTTGGCAGTCTTTCCCCTTATTATCAAGGGACCATGGCAACAGGAAAGGTCTGAACATCTCCATGCACACAACAGATACGGACTAGTTTGTGGGGCAACAACAACTCTGGGACAGTAAACCCCTTTGTATCAGCTTAGTAGAAGAGTCCACCAAGCCCTCGACCAGTCTATTACCGACTTGCACACTTACCAGTATTCTAGGCGGAAGAGGGCAAGTCTATATAGCTGTAAGGACACTGGAAAAGAAGCAATCCATCTGTGGACATGTCCATTCTTGATGCTCACCTTGGCCACATGAGGAACACACTTGAGCTGGAGTTCTTGGGGAAGTCCTCCACTCTGGACCTCCAACTTTTGGTAAATGGGCTGCCATCACCCTACCTATAGAACAACTTCTAGGCTGAAAACCCTCTTTACGTGAAGAGAAGGGTGAAGCTGTGGCCTCAAATTCCCCAGAGTCATTATCTGCGAGGGGTACTGGTGCCTATCTAAATACATACATGGGGGCACCTTATCCCAAGACCACCCCCTCTGTGGAGACAGACAGGGAGACACCAGTGTAATTAAAGAAGAAAGGTTCTCAATACCATCCTGCACTAGCAAGGCATTTTCCACTAGCTGGACAGTGGAGTCCAAATTCTCAACTCGATACAGCTGGACCCAGTGAGCAACTTGGGCAGGGAGAAGTGCAACAATCTGTTCCAGAGTGACCAACTCTACCAGCCAGGCAGAATTATGCAGGTCCAGATGCAGCCATTTAACTGAGAGGTCAGCCGGTTTCTGGGCCAGGACACATGACCTTCCATCAGATAGGACACAGACTTGAATTTCCACAAGTACACTTTTGGATAGAGGCCAAACTGTTCTGCTATGGCAGTTTTTACTTGGTCATATATTTTTGCATCTTCTAGGGAGAGGGCAGCATTTGCAGCTTGGGCCTCCCCCGTTAGCAGAGGGGCAATCCGTATGGCCCAGGAATCTTTGGGCCATGCTTACAAGGTAGTAACCCTTTCAAAAGTGGTAAGAAAGGCCTCCACATCTTCTGAGGCCTGGAATTTGGGGAGTACTGGAGCAGTTACTACTCCTTGCTGCCATTTAAAGAAGTCCAAGATTTTTTGCAAAATGGCTTCCATGGTGGTCTCTTTAGGATCCCTGGCAAAGGACTCACTTATCCCACTTCTGACACCACAATGTAGTGAGCAAGTTCAGACAACCAATGGTAGAATGAGATGTTGCCAACAAGTAATCTTTTTATTCCAGGCTTGAAAAGACAGAGCCAGTGTAATGGCTTCTTACATAAGGCAAACACAATTCAGGAGCAATAATTCAGCTTACATAAAACAGCGGTTCAAACAAGCAGAGTATTCACAGCACAGTCATTGTCCAGATTGTCCAGCATAAAGAGATCTGCTGAAGGTGCAGCCTCTTCTTCACATTTCCATTGACTAACTAAACTTACCAGGTTTTTATACCTTAGCTAGTGTTAATTGAGCTAAGGGTGTGGTTCCTTCCTGGCTACAGGGAGGTTAACCACAACCTCAGAATGTGGGAGAGACCCACTCTGTCACATGAGAGCTGAGGGGATATTGTTGTTTGGTTGGGGGAGAGAGACTGAGGGCAAAATTGACTAAGTGTCAGGTCCTAAACACCGGCAGTTTGGAGGCCAAACCACTTTAAAACCACTGCAAAACAACTGTCAAAATGAATTTTAGAACAGAATAGAACAGGGCTTTGGCTAGAATAACTAGGCAGTGGTTTTGTTGTCATTTAGAAACTGTCGTCAAACCACCAGGGTTCAGAACCCGCCATCAAACTACCACCAAACCACTGGGGTTTAGAACCCACCGCTTTGTAAATTCTGCCCTGACAGTCCTGGATGGTGAAACATACATACAGATGCTCACGGGTGGATTGGGATGGAAAACCAGCCAGGGAAATTTGTGAAGCAGCCCTAAATAGGGGGTGGAGTCTGTGGAGGAGACGGGGTCTGATAGCATTTATTTTAATGTGTCTGATGGCATATCTGAATGGATCTGATGGCATATATTGTGCCTCAAGATTGGCTGAAGGTATATAAGGGCTTATGGAACAGTGTGATGGCATATAAAGGGGTCTTATGGCATATAAGAGGCATATTTAAGGGACTGATAAAGAGTGGTAATTAATATGCAGGGACAAAAATGGTGTGTTAGGAGGGTAATAAATTATTATTCATCACTAATAAAGTCAAAACTGGTGTAAGGCCTATGCCTTCTCCAGTTTTGTGGTCAACATTGCAATTACCCTACCCCCATTTTAATCACTCACAATGACACTGTCACTCAATGTTACTCTGGCACCCTCGCCCTCCATATAATTTTTTTAATTGCTAACAAAGATAAGTTCACTTCACTGCTATAGTACCCAGCAGAATGCTGATGTGAGAGGCTAGGGGGTAGATTTACTAAAGTTTCTAAAAATTAAAAGTGGAGGTGTTGCCCAGAGCAACCAATCAGAACCTAGCTATCATTTCTCTATTGCATTATACAGACTTATAAACAGAATCTGGCTGGTTGCTTAGGGCAAAACCACCACTTGTCCGTTTTACAATCTAGCCTTAAGTGTTCCTTTTCATAACAATACTCACCCACACTCCCATCTACCTCAAAACATCAGCTCACGAAACCAATGTAGCATCATATTGATTATTATTAGTATTAACTACTTAACATAAAACTCCATCCTACACGTTCTGCGGGGTCTATGAACTAAGCCCTGGAGAGAGATAAAGTGAATGGAGATAAGTACTAACCAATCAGCTCCAGTCACTTTGTTTGAAAAATGACAGCTAGGAGCTGATTGGTTGGTATTTTATCTCCATCCACTTTATTTCTCTCCAAGGCTTAGTACATAGACCCCTGCATCTTCTTTACCGTCCAGATGACAGCTCCTCTAAATGGATGTGCCAATTCTACAGTGTAACAAAGCTGAAAGTACTTTGAGAAGCTGAGTACATCTCAAACTTGACCAAGATTGCTCAGGCTATACCACAATAAGAAGGGTTGGTGCTCACCCAAGCCCTAGGCTGCAGTCTGATCTACCTAATGGTTGATCAGTTACTGAACCTCCTCTTCCCTCACACCCCGGTTACATCTGCTCCTCCATCATCCTCCTTCCCTCACATCCCAGCTACATCCTCTCCATCATCCTCCTTCCCACACACTCCATCCACATCCTCTCCTCCATCATCCACCTTCCCTCGTACCCCGGCCACATCCTTTTTTTTCATAATTCTCCTTTCCACACACCCCGACAGCATCCTCTCCACTATCTTCCTCCTTCCCTCATACCCCGGTCACATCATCTCCTCCATCATCCACCTTCCCTCATATCTCTCCTCCATCATCCTCCTTCCCTCACACCCCCACCACATCCTCTCCTCCATCATCCACCTTCCCTCATATCTCTCCTCCATCATCCTCCTTCCCTCACACCCCCACCACATCCTCTCCTCCAACATCCTCCTTCTCTCACACCCCCACCATATTATCTCCATCATCCTCCTTCCCTCACACCCCCACCATATTATCTCCATCATCCTCCTTCCCTCACACCCCCACCATATTATCTCCATCATCCTCCTTCTCTCACAGTGGTGGCTCAGTCAGTGTCAAAGAGCGGGTGTGCAGTCAGTCACATAACTCAGTTAATGTATGTTGATGTGGCTAATTGTTTGGTAGCTGCCCAGTTAAATACATGAATAGCCTTCATTATAGTGTTTACTTTACAATATATGACATGGACAAGGTGGCAAATTCAGCACAATTGTTATCAACTTGCAAAGTAACACATATGTTTCAACTATATGACTGTGAAACAATGGCTGGAAAGCCACAGTCACCTTCAACATGTTAATATTCAGCAGTAAAATGTACATATGATTAAAATGATGCAACACCAAAAGGACAGTGTAACATGCAGTATATTTGTGATTGTCACAAAGTATAAAGAGGGTCTGTACTTACATAGTAATCTACCGGTCAGTTGCAGCAATTATGTCAGAGAAGGGAGGCAACCAATGCACTGGCTTGAGGTGACATTCTGTTCCTGATTGAATAGGACAGGTTCTCAAACTTGGTCCACAGGACCCCACACAGTTCACATTTTGCAGGTCACCTAACTGGTGCACAGATGTATTCATTACTCACTGACACATTGTAAAAGATCCACAGGTGGAGCTAATTATTTCACTTGTGATTCTGTAAGGAAACATGGAAAACATGCACTGCTTGGGGTCCTGAGGACCAAGTTTGAGAACCTGTGGAATAGGAAATGACTAGTGTCAGAGGCGTAAGTTCATAAGAGGCATCCAGAGGCAAAATAGTGGCTGGTGCCCCCCAACCTACACGCATGCATTAATTCATTCATTACCAACACCCCAGCAGCACCTAGACACTCCCCTCATTCACTAATGACTCCCCTCCTCCCTCATTCACCAATGACACCCCAGCAGCACCCAATCACCCTCTCACATTCACCACCAATGCACAGCCCAGACACAGCCCTCCTCATTCACTACCAACACTCCTGCAGCACCCACTGTCATACACTACTAATATCTCTGTTGCACTCAGACAACCCCCTTTATTCACTAACAACACCCCAGCACTGCAACACCCAGACACCCTCCTTCCAGGGGTATATCTATAATGGGTGCAGAGTGTGCGGGGAACACAGACCCCTGGGTCCATGGGGGGCCCCGCACCACACACCCTGCAACCATAATATTACTTACCTCTCTGGAGTCCCACGTCGGCGTGGGGGTCGGTGCTGTAAAACGACTGGAAAATGGCCGCAGCAGCCATTTTCCCGTCGTTTGCGCATGCACAGTACAGGGAAAATGGCCACCTCGGCCTTTTTCCCGGTGACCTGTGCATACACTATAGACTTTGGGCACACTCTAGTGCCCAGAGTCTATAACTCTGGCGCTGCCGGCCACCGGGCAGAGAGGAGGGAGACCATGTCGGAGACTGCACACGGGCCCCATCCTCTCTAGAAACATCCCAGCCTCCTTCATTTGCTATCAAAATTCCAGAAGCATTCAGACAGCCCCCTAAACACTACCAACACCCAGACATCCCCCTCCTACACCACCAACACCCAGACACCGCCCTCCTACACTACCAGCGCCCAGACATCCCCCTCCTACACGCTACCAGCACCCAGACATCCCCCTCCTACACCACCAACACCCAGACACCACCCTCGTACACTACCAGCACCCAGACATGCCCCTCCTACACTACTAGCACCCAGACATCCCCCTCCTACACTACTAGCACCCAGACACCCCCCTCCTACACTACCAGCACCCTTACATCCCCCTCCTATACTACCAGCATCCAGACACCCCCTCCTACACTACCAGCATCCAGACACCCCCTCCTACACTACCAGCATCCAGACACCCCCTCCTACACTACCAGCACCCAGACACCCCTCTCCTACACTACCAGCACCCAGACATCCCATTCCTACATGACCAGCACCCAGACACCCCCTCCTACACTACCAGCACCCAGACACCCCCTCCTACACTACCAGCACCCAGGCACCATCCTCATACACTAAAAGCACCCAGACACCCCTTTTCTACACTAACAGCACCTTCACATCCCCCTCTTACACGACAAGCACAAAGACATCCCCCTTCTACATGACCAGCACCCAGACACCATCTCCTACACTACCAACACCCAGATACCCCCCTCCTACACCACCAGCACCCAGACATCCCCTCCTACACTACTACCACCCAGACACCCCCTCCTACACTACCAGCACCCAGGCACCATCCTCATACACTAAAAGCACCCAGACATCCCTTTTGTACACTACCAGCACCTTCACATCCCCCTCCTACACGACAAGCACAAAGACATCCCCCTTCTACATGACCAGCACCCAGACACAATCTCCTACACTACCAACACCCAGATACCTCCCTCCTACACCACCAGCACCCAGACATCCTCTCCTACACTACTACCACCCAGACACCCCCTCCTACACTACCAGCACCCAGACATCCCATTCCTACATGACCAGCACCCAGACACCCCCTCCTACACTACCAGCACCCAGACACCCTCCTCATACCCTATGAACACCCAGACATCCAGTTCCTTTCACCCCCACTCACTGCCTGTTGCTGAATTTAAGTCTTTTGGCCTGCTCCATGGTGCTCACTGGTCACTGGCACTGCTTCCACCACTCCATCCAGAGCAGACGAAGCAGGTCCTGCTTTGTGTGTGTAAGAGGCGGGCGGTGGAGAAGCCAATAGAGGAGGTATGGATACCCGCTTCAGCTTGCCCACAGAGTGTTCCAGCTGCTGCTCTTTATCTATAGTTCTTTGGCAATGACCCACCACATCTTCCCCTGCAGCCTGCATGGGCACTCAGTGTATGTAGTAACACTGGCGCACCAGGCGCTGCAGAGTGCTTGTTGTCACTATTTGAACATGGCGCAGGCAGGCACAGCTTGCCTCAGAGAGTAATGCACTGAGCACGGCCGTATCTCTGATAGAAAGGGTCACCGCTGATCGGATCTCTGCAGCCACTGACACTACTGACAGGCCAATCGGCAGCGGGCGGCCCTGCCACAGAAGTTTCTCTCCTTGAATTCAGTGAGACAGGGGTCTGGTCCAGCTGGAAATTTCCCGATCTCCCGGTGGCCCAATCCGCCCCTGCAGCTGCTCGTATTCCAGTGTGCCAGTAGAAAGTATGACAGGAACAGATCTGAGCTTTTTGTCCATTGCCTTCCAGTAGGAAGTTTGGTGACGCTACAACGATACACTGGATATTACATTCTTTTATTTATGTATATGTATACATTTTATTAAGTTGAAATAATGTTATCCTATGGTGTTATGCAAGATCTATTTCTCTTACGTACATGTGAACTTCATATGATAACCTATATATATGAGCCAAGAAAAACAACTCTACGATTTAAAGAAAAATTTGGTTAACAAATACACAGAGTCTTTATAATGGGTGCAGGGTGTACAGTGCACATGGGCCCCTGAGTCCAAGGGGGGCCCACACCGCACACCTTGCACCATATTATACTTACCTCTCCAGAAACCCACATCGGCGCTGGTGTCAGCTCTGTGAAAACGCCTGGAAAATGGCTGCCGCAGCCATTTTTCCGTCGTTTTGTGCACGCACAGTACATGTTTTGTTTTGTGCATGCACAGGCCTCGCCCATTTTCCCGGTGACCTATAGACTCTGAGCACACTCTAGTGACCAGAGTCTATTAGTGCGGTGCTGGCCGTGCTGCGCTCAGAGCGCTACCGGCCGCTGGACTGAGAGGAGAGGTCCCATGATGGAGGCTGCACACAAGCCCTCTTTCTCTCTTGAAACGCCCCTGCAAATACGTTATACAATCCTGGGAAAAATTGATCAGCTAATTTATTGTAGGAGTTCTTCACTTTTACTCAAGCCACCTTACCATGTAATAAATAGGGGAGCCCCTGAGCCCCTCCTGATTTACACTGGTATTGCCAGGTATTGGCAGTCATTCTTCAGCTCACACTACTGGAAGACTCAATCCATTGGAATGGACTGGGTAAGTTGCATTGTATGGCCATGACCTGCTGTAGATCAGCGTCTGTATTTATGTAAGAGGAATGGCATGGCTCCCTTAGTGGGCCCTATTTCCTGTAGAGCTGGGAATTAAGGGGGGGTTGTCCAAAAATAATTAAAGTTGTTGAATCGTCAGTATTAACCTTTTAATACATTCCTGCCTATAAGCCTCTAAGATTCACCTGCCTAGAACCTCTAAGACAAAACCTGCCTATACCTTCTAAAACCACAAGATGTCGCTAATTAGCGCTGTGTTTGATTATACCATTATTGAAATACTGAGCAGTTGAATAGCGGTCCAACGTGCTAAAGATTATTATTCAGGTAAAAGTACAGATGTTACAACGCTATGATCTAATAATGAGCGCAAATAAATTGTACAAACATTAGGTCATAATGTACAGTTAATATACATGAAATGGTTATTGAAGATCAAAATACAATGAGCAATATGAGACAGAGAGACAGAGAGAGAGAGTGAAAGAGAACAGAGAGAGAGAGAAAGAGAACAGAGAGAGAGAGAGAAAGAGAGACACATCAAAATACAATAAGAGAGATATCAATGTCTGCTGAGAGCACATGTTCAAGATGGCTGGTGATGGTGTGTGTGTGTGTGTGGGGGGGGTTGAGAATGCTTCCTGCCCTATTGTCCAAACTGCATGGTCTACAGACAAACTCCATTATGAAGCTACCTGCCCTATTGTCCAAACTGCATGGTCTACAAACAAACTCCATTATGAAGAAAACCCACATTAAGTTGTAACTCTGTAAATCATACATCCATCAATGATCACAATTATAATACAGACAATATACCTATCTGACCCATACAGCAATTACTTATGACCATTCAAAGCTGTTATTAATTCAACTTCCATAATATAACACTGATACCACCCTATGATTACATTCATGAGTATACAACACATACCAAGCCTATCTCTCCCAAGCAGAGATATTGTTCAAGCACATGGGAAGGCCCTAACACAGCTCACCAAAGGATCTCAATCAACCAGCATCAATCATTTACAAATATTACAAAAACTCCATAATCAATCCCTTCCCTGCATGCTGATAACAGACTATTGTACCCTACAGTGTAGATGAAAAGTACAGATTAGATAACATTATATCATCCACTGTATGCTAACACAGACTCATGAATATCCTTAGCAAACTACAAACCACAAACAATGCTAAGCTAATAACAGATTAACACTAAAAATAGCTACAGACACCCAAATAGGCTAAATATTGCACAATTTATACTTAGCTATGTCCCAGGGGAACTGAGACCCATTTTCCGTTGTCTTGTGAGAGAGGGAACCTCTCTCTTCCAAAAATCCCTCTTGCAAGTGTCTGCTGGCCTGTGTGTTCTCAGAATGTGCATGCCATGTTCCCACCCCCTTTCACCTGTGAGGTCATCAGAAAGGGAGTATCCTTTTGGTTACCTGAAACTACTGCTAATTAGATTCTAGTCTCAGTTAGCTATCTCTATTGATTAGACTGGAATAACCAGTCCTTTGGACAAAAATGTAAACAAGCCTACACAATATCATTGTCCTTTGGTAAGGGTTAGAAATCTGTTACAGGGCATTTTTTGGACAATTTCAAATGGATACAAAAGGTCTCCAACCTCCCTTTGCATCCCCCAGATGCAAATCTAAGGTGCTATGGCTTATAACATTTCAAATAGTTATTCTCTCTAACATTCATATTTCATAGCCGCATGTTCTGATCTTCATATTGATGTCACCGGAACGCTGTGGAAACAGTGTAGATCAGTACGGTTCCAAACACAGTCCAATTGTCATTTACTAAGCCATAGTTACAGAAAACATTCATTTCTTTATATACTGACATTGCATTTAAACCAAGTAATAATTATCCTTTTTGCGTTACGGGACCATTGCTTTTAAATGTATGTATGCGGGGAAAACACCACTGCTTTGCTGTTGCTCAAATATAAGTCTGTGGTGATTTTAATGTGTTGGAAAGTTATTTTATGTATTCTGAACACTGTCGGTATGTGTTTGGGGAAGATTGTTAAAAAGCTGTTCGTGCTACTTTTAGCAACTTTGCACTGTGGTTTGTGTACTATGTATTTTTGACAAAATGGCGCTTGTGTAAGCTTTCTTTTCTAAAATGGAGTCTTGCTGCCATTCACAAGATGGCGTCGTGCAGGTTTTCCTGATTGCAAACAGATTCTGTCTTACCCAATTATCCGGTTTCGACAAAGTTTATCTTTAAAGCACAGACCCAAATACAATTTTCTAAAAGAAAGTTGTTGCTTTCTTTAAATATTGAAATAAAACTTTCTTTTTTTTTCCCCTCCAAACATCTAACACAAGAACACATTTAGGAAAAGGACATGACAAATGACACTGCAATATATATAATCACTTGTGTCTTGACACTGACTGTTGATATGTTGATAAAAATGTGTAGCCATTGCTTGTTCAGACTAGACACCAATGGATACAAATATTATATTTATTGCGTGCAGAGGCAGCTACAGACAGAGGGGACAGAATGGTTCTAGAGCATTTATGTGTTTTCAGGGAAAGTCCACAAAAGTCTGTCTTCCGAAGTGATGGCTGCAAAAGAACTTGTCAAATAACACCAGCATTATTAATTCAAGCATGGTGAAATTGTTCATTTTAACTATAATCATGTAATTCATCAAAATCCTGCTAGAGCATATCATTACGTGTTATGGCACTGATAGAGCACCTTGTTCCACCTAATACAAACGCAAGTAATGTATTGGGAGATGCTTATCTGCAGTGGAATCATTAGTTTGAGGAATATTGGACATGTTGTTTTAGGTTCAAAATAAATAAATAGCATACAGAATATTTTTCTTGTACTTCTGTTTTCCAGTAGAGAAAATGGATATTCTGAGTTGTATTCCTGAAAAGAGAGATACATTTTTCATGCTCACAGTTGATAAAACACAAGACCTAGCCAAGTTGCTAATTTGTTGCAGTGACTTTCCGGGAAAGAATTTGTCAACTATCAAGAGCTGGAGGCCACAACAGGGCTCACAACTGAGGCTTATGTACATATATTACAATGCGTAAGTCTGGAAAATAAAAAATGATGGCAGAATTATAGTCAATAAAAAAGTATTATTGCCAAAACTAGGGTTATTAATTAATATAGGTATGAACCCATAAAGCCTAAATAAATATTTTGTTGATGAACGAAATAAATTGTTTTTGAAGATAAAAAATCAGAAAGCCCGTACTACAGGAAGTGCTCAGCTAAAAAGGATAAACTGTATTAATTTGCATATTTAAAACATGGGAGTGATAACTTCTAAAGCATTTAAAAAAAAACAATTGCCCTTAATCATAGCTCAAGCTGAGACAGGCACTCTATGGCAGTATTAAAATAGTGGTTGCCATCTGTTGCTTGTAGCTGAGTTAACATTATTTACCAGCTTGCTTTCCAGTTAAAATGTCTTGCTGGAAGGTGTCTCTTGGAAGTTGTTAATTTGATGTTGAAAATATTACGTACTATCTCAGATTATTTAGCACTTGCTGGGATACCCGGCATTGCCCGGGTTAAAGACTGGACCATGAAGTACATCTGCAGTCTTTATTTGTTTACATTTTCCTCGCCTATAACCCCATTCCATTGATCCTGAAAACAACCCCACTGATTGTTAACATGCATGCAATCAGTGGCACAACTACCGTGGGTGCAAGAGGAGTGGCTTCTATGGTACCTGAGCTGCTTCTGTGGCCTGCTGCTCCCTCTCCACCCAGTCATGCTGACCAGGTGAACTGGTCCAGTCAGGGCCGCCAAGGGTGGCCCGGGTGTCAGCAGTGTTGCTTACAGCTGGCACACCAACAGAAACACGTGGAGAGACAGCACCACCGGTCATGAGACAATCAGAGCTTGCAGACCAGCAGCCAATCAGCAGTGGTGGCTCATGATTGGCTGCCGGTCTGTGAGTTCTGATTGGCTTGCGACCGGTGCCAAAATGAAATGCGTGCTTGCGCTGTCTGTCCATGTCTGCTGGTGTGCCAGGTGTAATTGGCTGGTGGCCTGGCCCCAAATCTATACCTGCTGGCTACTGATGGCACACAGGGGGAGGCAAGAGGTTGCTGGAGGGACACGGGGAAATGAGTTGCTGGGATTGACATAATATGTAAGGAGCATTACTGTGTGGCATACTGTTATAAGGGGGCAATACTGTGTGCCATATTGTGTAAGGGGTACTACTATTGTGTTAAAAAATAATGTGTTATATGGGGCACCACTACTATGTGGCATACTCTGTAAAGGGCATTATTGTGTGACATAATGTGTAAGAGGCATTACTGTGTGGTATAAGTGGCACATCTACTGTGTGGCATAATGTGTATAACGGGTACTACTGTGTGGCATAACCTGAATAGGTTCTGTATGTCATAAAATAAATGGGCTCTGTGTGGCGGCAAATGTGTTTTTTTACCTCTGGAGGGCCCTTTTAAGATCTTGCTATGTGGCCCCCAAAGTTCTAGTTATGCTCTTGCATGCAAAGGTAGAGTGCTGACTAATATATAAGGTCCATTTAAAAAGGACTAACTCTGGATTTAATATGAACTCGCATGAGTCATAAAGTTTGACACTTGTTCAGACTGTGAGGTTAAAAGGATATTTTTGTAGCTTTCACACACATTTTTGGCAAGCTGCCAATTTCCACTTTAGCCAGCCAAGGAACCTGTGTAATTTAAGGTAATTTAACCAGCGTAAATATACATAAACACAGGCCTATGTTTCTGGAGAAATAGGTTCAGGAACTGTGGGTGGAGCTACTGGGGGTTGAGCTATAAAAAAAACTAATTTATATATATATACATAGCATTTAGAAAAGAATGCACTCAAGAGGGACTTTAAAATAAAACTTGTCCTATGGAAAATTAATTTTGGCCCAGGACATTAGGTCATAGTTAATGAGAGGTTCAGGAAAAATAGCACATTGTGTGTGTATATATATATATATATATATATATACACAGGGGCGGTTTAAGAGAGAAGCCCCCCCCCCCTCTCTAGGGGTGCAGTAGACTCTGGCATGTGCAGTTCTCCAGGAACATGGCACCTGCGCCGCCTTCCCAGAACATATCTAATTTTTGTGAGCAGAAAATGGCTGTGGTGGCCCTTTTCCCAGTGATTTCTGCAGCCAGCACTGGGCCAACGGAGCTAGATCCATATGGGTACAGGGTGTGCAGTGTGTGGGCTCTGCACACCTTGCACCCATTATAGATATGCACCTGTGTGTGTGTATATATATATATATATACAGTGATCGCGGTGAGTGACAAAATTTGTGGATCACAGGGACCCACCACTTGGTGGGTCCTACCTGACCATTTCTGGGTCCCATCATAATTTATGCTTTAGAGCTCCCCATATGCCTCTCAGCCCTCCTGTTACCCCCAACAGCATCAGATATCCCCACAAGCCCCTTAAATGCATGTTTTAATGCCTCCATGATCTTTCAGGTAATATGACTTGTCTGTTCACAAAACCCATAGTGAATAAGTAGGTTTACAATATCATCACTTTAAACTGGGACACTCATGGATTACAAAGGTTCTGTGGCTCATTAAAACCAGGTGAAATCCAGGCATGACGTCAGCCAGTCACAGAACCTTTGTAATGAATTCATGTGTCCCGTTTTAAATCGATAGTACGGTTAGCCTATGAGTAACGCTTTAGGTAATAGGCATATTTATCAAAGGATAAATGCCCGGTCTTTACACATTATGCCGCACATTAATGCCCTTTACACATTATGCCACACAGCAATGCCCAGCCTTCACACATTATGCCACACATTAATGCTCGGTCTTTACACATTATGCCACACAGCAATGCCCAGCCTTTACACATTATGCCACACATTAATGCCCGATCTTTACACATTTTGCCACACAGCAATTCCCAGCCTTTACACATTATGCCATGCAGTAATACCCCTTATAAATGATGCCGCACATTAATGCCCTTTACACATGATGCCGCACATTAATGCCCTTTAGTCCCCCTATACATTGCCCCCAGTAGTAGTCCCTCTATGCATTGTCCCCCAGTAGTAGTCCCCCTATGCATTGCCCCCAGTAGTAGTCCCCCTATGCACTGACCCCAGTAGTAGTCCCCCTATGCATTTCCCCTGGTAGTAGTCCCCCTATGCATTTCCACCGGTAATAGTCCCCCTATGCAGTGCCCCCAGTAGTAGTCCCCCTATGCAGTGCCCCCGGTAGTAGTCCCCCTATGCAGTGCCCCTGGTAGTAGTCCCCCTATGCAGTGCCCCCGGTAGTAGTCCCCCTATGCAGTGCCCCCAGTAGTAGTCTCCCTATGCAGTGCCCCCAGTAGTAGTCCACCTATGCAGTGCCCCCAGGAGGCCCCCCTATGCATTGCCCCAAGTAGTAGTCCCCCTATACAGTGCCCCCAGGAGTCCCCCATATGCCTCTCAGACCCCTTATGCAGTGGAGGTAGCTGCATCCCAAATAGGAGTGGCCTGGGCATTAGGCCCAGGTCAATAAAGGGCAAATTGGTGGGTCAACTACTGAGGACCCAACTATTTGCCCTTTAGTGACCTGGACCTAATGCCCAGGTCACACACCTATTTGGGGGGGGGGGCAGATACCTTCAATTGGGCCTAATGCCCCCTATGTAGCCTGGGCCTTGTGCCCGCCCATATACCCACAGGCCTATCGAGTGAATTTATGCCACGGGCATAGTGCCCGACAATCCTGGTGGTCTAGGGAGGGGTAAATAATGGTGGCCCAAGGCCACCTACCAGCACAGTGGAAGAGGCTCCTCTCCGGACCTCAGCTTCAGTCTTCTGCCGCTGGCCCGTCATGGCCAGCGGCGCTGCCTCTTCCTTCTTGATCGCGCTGCCTCTTCCTTCTTGATCACGCTGTCTTCTCGCCTCTTGCACGGCCGCCGGAACTGTTGCTGCGCTGCTCTTCACTTGTCTTCGGGAGGTCTTCACTACTCCCCTCCGCCAACAGACTGAACGTTCCCGCTCAGCAGTGTCTATTCAAGACGCCACGAGTGGGCGGGGCTATGCCATGACGAGCCGTGATTGGCTCATCGCGTCTGCCTCCTATTGGCTGCTGGACCACGAGCCAAAACCTCGCGTCCAGTGCCAAACCACCGCCGCCGCACTTGGCTTCGGGCAGCGAGCTCAGCTCCTGCCCAGAGCCAAGCTTCTCCTGCCGACACTGGTGGAAGGGACCAGGCGGTCCCTTCACCAGATACCCGCCGCGGTGGCTTACCCGGCGCTGGGAACAAACACTGTCCCAGCGCCAGGCACGGATGCTGTGCCGATGCTGTGATCAGACTCTTGATCCCAGCACGGCTTTCCACAGCAGCAGCCAATGAGAGTCTATCTGACTCTCATTGGCTGCTCTAACAGACAGCGTTATGTCTGTGTCTGCAGGGGGACGCGCTGTGCTGCAGCCAGCTGACAGGGATTGGCCACAGTGCAGTGCATCCCCGGGGACCCGGGTACTTTAAAAAAGTGAGTCCCCAGTGCCCGATATCGGGTAAAATATGCGCTATAACACGTATTTGCGAATACTGTATGAGAGAGAGAGAGAGAGAGAGAGAGAGAGATATATATATATATATATATATATATATATATAGATGGATGATCGGAGGCACTCCGGTCACTCAATAAATAATCACAATAGCGTATTGTGATTATTTATTTACTGACCAGAGTGCCATCAATCAACTATCTATACATTGTTTCAGCTACTTAGCTGTTTCTACGGAGGGCACCTGGGAAAGTAATACTAATTGAGTGCCAGAACTTGTGTATCTATCTATCTTTCTTTTATATACTGTATATATATATATTGACCACTACCTAAACGGAAGTGGAATCCAGCCAGCACACCGTTTGAAAAAAGAAAAGCAGTCCCCTAAGGAAGTAGGATCCGAAACAGCTTTTGGGGCTTCTGATTGTCGGGGTTCAGAGTATGGCTCCCCCTATGCATATCGATACCTGATGCTAAGTACCACTTTATTTTTTCAGTGTTATGTGATGGTTTTCACCCCAGTATTCACACAGTATTCTTTTTTCAAACGGTGTGCTGGCTGCATTCCACTTCCGTTTAGGTAGTGGTCAATATCTGTTACGTTTTTTTTGTCCTGCACCCATATGGTATTCTAGCTGATGTTTTGTGTGCGGTTCATTTTCATTGATATATATATATATATATAATAGTTTATTAAGAATTAAATTTTTTTGCTTAATGCTAACACTATCGCATTTTTGAGGCGCAACACAAGATTATATCTCTCCTATATATGTTATTATAATTATATACTATATTTGATGTTATGATGTTTTTGCTTGTGCTTGACTGTCATATAGCTGAGGTTATACACATTAAATCTCTCATATATATCATCATATTGCTATAATATATTTACTGTTTTAAGTAATTATTTTGCCTAGTGCTTGTATGTCACCAAGCTGAGGCCTTAAACAGTTATATCTCTCATGTGTTAGTAATTAGCTGGTTCTCTGCTTGCTCCTCTGGTCATAGAATCTCTTGTCAGCCACCTGTTACATCTTGGTTAAATTCAGATATAAAACCTAATCAAACTCAATCATTAATTTTTTCATCCAAGACCACCTCATTTTAGCCTCCAACTCGCAGGTTCCCAGAGGACATTTGTCATCCTAAGTATATCGCTGCTTAATCATGTGATCATTGGAGATTATGATATAGAAAAAAATATGTGACATTCCCATCATAGTAGAGACACGCAGGACAAGACTGATGAAAACGATGTATCATTTCTGACAAACTAGTTTTCTAAAGTGATCCGTCGCAGCTGCTGAGATCACACTGGCAAAACCTTCTGAACATCACCTGTAATAAAGCTTTTGTCAAGTGTAACTGTATTAGTTAAAGGTAGCGGCTTCCCCACTGTGACACACTGCTCAGAGTTAGTTACAAGAGTAATTGCTTGAATAAAAGAAACCTGTAGTCCTTTAAATCAAACTAAGTAGCGTTTTATTAAAGTGCCGAGCAAATCAATCTAAATCCGAGGATATTAAAGCCTTAATCAGGTAGGAGCTAAAATAATAAGTTGTCATGCATGAGGAAAAATAGGCAATCACAGAATGTTTTCTTTAATTATGTCATATAAGAAGAGAGAACGGGGCACAAACTGCCAAGACATTCATCATCCACAAGGTGAGGAATTATTTTGAGGGCTTAAAACTCTGTGATTGCTTCTCACCGGACAGAAAATGAAAGCCTACGTTTATTTGCTGACAACTATTTCTGTTGACTTGCTGACAAGTACGTAGCCAAGATATACAAATGAGTTAATTTATTTCCATACACCCTGCAATTTCTGCTGTGTGCTTGTCACACTCTTGTTGAAGGATTATACCCTGCACCATTCCCATGTATGAGTTCCCAGCAGTCACTCTACCTGGACAATTATTTTGTTATTTAATATGTATTAAATGTAAATGTGTGTAAAGGTACTGGCGGTTAATTAGAACTGATGACATGATGATCATTATAAAGACTGCAACGACCGGTTCTCAATGTGTCACCTTCTGACAATCTTGGAAAAGTTAATAATTCTCCATGGATGAAAATTGATTGTGAGCTCTGCAGAACAAGAAGAGATAATTCTGTATTGCGGCAAATATGTTTGCTATAAGTTACAGTGTATTAAAGAATGATTATTTCTTACTAACTGGAATGTCCTCCCATTTTGTTGTAAAAAAAAAAAAAACATAGTGCATGCTTGTCGTTCATGCCTCATGGTTTAAGAAACAATCTCTCATTGCAGCAGCCTAGTTCTCTGGGAATTCAGGCTCACTGTCTATTATATTTAACTCATCCAGGACCATTGGTTGGGAGCTGAGATACTAATGTTGGTGAGTATGATCTGTGGAGGTCAAGGTAATGGGTCCCCATGGTTATATTACATGGAGAGAGGGAGTTTGGGAGAGTTCACACATACCCCTTTTACACCCGAGCTAAAACCCACGTTATTGCAGGGTTAACCCGGGTAGCTCCTTGGTGTAAAAGGGGAGAGGGTTGGATCGCCGGGTCGAGTGACCCGGCAATCCAACCCAAGTATATAGCAGGGTTTAACACGGGAGTAACCCGTGAAACCTTGCTGTGTGAACGGCGCACTCCGGGGCTTGATGACCTGCAGCGTGCCGCAAGCCGGTCGATTTGTCCGGCTTCAGTGGCGCTTGGAGATGACGTCATCTCCAAGCGTCCACTTTCACGCCGGAAAAGCCGGGTCTATGCAGACCCGACTGTGGTGTGAGCGGCGCTGAATCGGGAATATCCTGAGTTAGCGCCGGCTAAATTCCGGGTCTGATCCGGATTGGAATCCTGTTCCAACTCCGGGTCAGACCCGGAATTTTGGTAGAAAAGGGGTAATAGATAACTCCTTTCATCTGGCTCGCACATGGTGATTCAGTCAATCAGTAATAAAGCAATCAGATCTACAATTTACCCGGCCATCCACTATACAATTTTCTATCATATATCTGTCCAATCTGGCTGGTTGTAATGAAAACCTGGTAATGTATGGGAGCAAATGACAGTCGATCATATGGTTTTAAACACTGAAAAAAGGACAAAAAAATTGTTCAAATTGGTTAAATTTGTGTGTTTTATCCAATTTGTCTGAACAACCATTTTTGGCTATTTTCCAGTGTTTGTGAGCAAATGGACAATTGTCATTTGCTCCCATACATTAGAAGGTTTTCATTCCAACCAGCCAGATTGGACAGATATCTGACAGAAAATTGTATAGCGGATGCCCAGCTTAAATTCACATTGCACAGAACACAAAAGTCAAGACTGAAGATTGGTTAATCATACACCTGACTAAAATCCAACAAAATCCCTGACTCTGTGCAAGTTTACCTAGAAGAATTGATGCTGCTTTGAAGACAAAGATTTCATTCACTTTGCATTCGGTTAATTGATAAAAATAAACTATTATCACTTCTATTTTTTAAAGAATCCATACTTGGCAGCATTTTTTCCACACCTGCCTAAAACGTTTGCACAGTAGTTTTTGGGATTCCAACCAGGCTTGCTAATCAGTTGCTGTTGATAGCGTTTCCTATGCAAGCCTCTCGGTTGCAGACAAGACTACTTCTGGCTCTGACTACTGGCTTCGGATGTCAGTGACTTCTGGCTGTGATTACTGACTTTTGGATTTTGGTGAATTCTGGTTCTTACTTTGGATTTTGTGGCCTTCAGGCTCTGACTAGTAGTTTTGGATTTCAGTGGCTCTTGGATAGACATGTATAGTATACTGTAATTCTACTCCTCTGCTGCTACTCTACTGTACTACGAGGTAGACTTATGGTACCATATTGCAGCTGCCTATCACGTGTTGAAGTTCTGTTATCTCCCAGCTACCGGCCCCACTGAGGAGTCCTTATCCTGTCTCAGTTCCTGTTATCACATCTAATTACTTGAGATATATGTACGTTGTTTTGTGGTTTTCAATCCTAATTACATTGGTCTGCCACCTCTCAATTTTCATAAAGTTAGTATATGTCCCACTATCCTCTGCATATCATTGCATTCACCATTTTTGTCAGCATATTTCAAGCCATTCACCATATATATATCTACCAAATTAACCTCTTGCCAGCATTACTTTCTGCATCAAATTATAATCTATTCTTGTGCTTACCCCAGCAATGATCAAATCATGCCAGCTGTTCATGCCTGCTTTCCAGGGCTGCTTGAGGGCTGTTCGAGTGAAGCGGATGCATGTGGGCATTACCCATGGTGGAGCAGAAGGAACCAATGACTGGCGCTAACCACCAGCCACCTAGGATTGACACCATAACCTTGCAGGACTAAACCGCCAGCCAGCCCTTCCTGCTCCCACCTCCACAGCTGAATGTCTTTCTGGGGGTATCACTACAGGAAGTCACTGTAACTAAATCCCCTTCCTTGAAAAGGACCTCGTGATGTCAGGACATGGACATGGGTGGAAGCGTGGGGTGGAGCCACAATGTTGGGACTTGTCGTGCCTGGAGAGAAGATTGAAGAAGCAATGGACAGAGTCCTACAGTATGTGTACCTGCAGGGCTGTGCTGTGTGTATCCTTTATGTCCTAGGAAACAGGCACTACAACCTGCTCCTGCCATTCCGCATGTCTCTGCAGTTCCGCAAACGGTGCAGATTGGGGTCAGGAATGGGAGACTGATCTGGCTGGCCCTCAGGTATGTATGGATATAGAAATTTACACTGCCAACCAACCTCGCTCTGCTTCGATAAATGATCTAATTTAGTTAACACTACTGTGCAAGCCACAGTTACTTTGATCTTTGATCCAATATTTTTTTCTGGTGGGACAAATGTGTGTTATTTTCCTGCAGGGGCAAATGTGTCTTTTTTTGTTACATTGAGAGCTAATGTGTGTGTTTTTTTTCCTGTGTGGGCCAATGTGTGTCTTCTTTCCTTTTTGGGGTAATGTGTGTTTTTTTCCTATGGCAAACAGTATGTGTCAATGGGTAGGGGCACTCTTAAAATTATTGCACATGGTGCTATTTAACCTGGGCTGTCCCTGCTGCCAGGGCTGACGAGAGCTGTGCCGGGTCCAGGTGACAGGGGGCGTGGCCTAATCACGGGAGGTGTGGCCACGCCCCCTTATAAAAAATGAAAAAAAAATTCAGTGCCGCGCTCTGGGGGTGCTGGGTGCCCCTCAGCCCAGCGCACAGCCACGTGCGTAGGGGCACACATAGGCATAGGAGACTGCTCCGAGCAGTCTCCCAGTGCAGCCCAGCACACAAAAGCGTGTGCTGGGCTGCTGTGACTTAAGAGGGAGGGGGAGCAGTTCCGGTCCCAGGCCTCTGCCGGGCCCCTGCAACAAGCCTGGGCCCGGGTAATTTGCACCCACTCCACCCCCCTCTTGATGCCCCTGCCTGCTGCTATTATATGCAAAATGAGTACTCTGACTGTTCTATTTACCTGCTATATATTGTATCTGAAACATATAGCTGTGTGAGCAGTGAATTTTCAATAAACAATAAACCAACTACCTGTTTAAATGCTATCAATTTGCTAGTATATATATATAAATATATATATATAGTCAGGTGCATAAATATTGGGACAGTGACAGAATTTTCATATTTTGGCCTCTATTCACCACCACAATGGCTTTGAAAATGTGCTTTAACTGCAAACTTTCAGATTTAGTTTGAGGGTAATTACATCCAAATCAGGTGAACGTGTAGGAATTACAACAGTTTTTATATGTGCCTCCCACTTTTTAAGGGGCCAAAAGTAATGGGACAAACTAAACAATCCTAAATCTAACTTTCACTTTTTAATACTTTGTTGCAAATCCTTTGCAGGCAATTACAGCCTGAAGTCTGGAACGCATAGACATCACCAGACGCTGGTGATCTCTGCCAGGCCTCTCCTGCAAATGTCTTCAGTTCCTGCTTGTTCTTGGGGCATTTTCCCTTCAGTTTTGTCTTCATCAAGTGAAATGCATTCTCAATCGGATTCAGGTCAGGGTATTGACTTGGCCATTGCATAACATTCCACTTTTTAGCCTTAAAAGACTCTTTGGTTGCTTTTGCAGTATGCTTTGGGTCATTGTCCATCTGCACTGTGAAGCGCCGTCCAATGAGTTCTGAAGCATTTGACTGAATATGAGCATATAATATTGCCCGAAACACTACAGAATTCATTCTGCTGCTTTTGTCAGCAGTCACATCATCAATAAATACAAGGGAACCAGTTCCATTGGCAGCCATATATGCCCACGCCATAACACTACCACCACCATGCTTCACTGATTAGGTGGTATGTTTTGGATCATGAGCAGTTCCTTTCCTTCTCCATACTCTTCTCTTCCCATCACTCTGGTACAAGTTGATCTTTGTCTCATCTGTCCATAGGATGTTGTTCCAGAACTGTAATGGCTTTTTTAGAAGTTGTTTGGCAAACTCTAATCTGGTCTTCCTGTTTTTGAGGATCACCAATGGTTTACATCTTGTGGTGAACCCTCTTGTGAAGTCTTCTCTTGATTGTTGACTTTGACACATATACACCTACCTCCTGGAGAGTGTTCTTGATTTGGCCAACTGTTGTGAAGGGGTTTTTCTTCACCAGGGAAATAAGTCTTCTGTCATCCACCACAGTTGTTTTCCGTGGTCTTCCGGGTCTTTTGGTGTTGCTGAGCTCTCCAGTGCGTTCTTTCTTTTTAAGAATTCTCCAAACAGTTGATTTGGCCACACCTAATGTTTTTGCTATATCTCTGATGGGTTTGTTTTGATTTTCAGCCTAATGATGGCTTGCTTCCCTGATAGTGACAGCTCTTTGGATCTCATATTGAGAGTCGACAGCAACTGATTCCAAATGCAAATGTCACACCTAGAATCAACTCCAGACCTTTTACCTGCTTAATTGATAATGAAATAATGAGGGAATAACCCACACCTGTCCATGAAATAGCTTTTGAGTTGATAGTCCCATTACTTTTGGCCCCTTAAAAAGTGGGAGGCACATATAGAAACTGTTATAATTCATACACCGTTCACACGATTTGGATGTAATTACCCTCAAATTAAATCTGAAAGTCTGCAGGTAAAGCACATCTTGTTTGTTTCATTTCAAAGCCATTGTGGTGGTGAATAGAGGCCAAAATATGAAAATTCTGTCAATGTCCCAATATTTATGCACCTGACTATATATATATATATATATATATATATATATATATATATTACTAGATGTACCCAGGTAGGTGAGATATTTACTGTTTTCGATTCCATCTCACCACTCCAGTAACACATTAATCCTTAACCTCTATAATAATGCATCACTGCTATGGTAGAACATTACCTTCCCTTGCCTGTGCACTAACACATTCCATTCCCTCACCTCTGTAGTAACACCTTTCCCTCCCTTGCCTGTGTTGTAACACATTCAACATTCATCTCCCTTACCTTTTTGTAGAAATACAATCCCTCCCTCACACTTGTAGTAGCACAGTACCCTCACTCACACCTGTAGTAACTTTGGCCCTCATTCAGAGCCGCTCGCTAGCGGCAGTACGCTCATTCCGAGCGATGTTCGCACATCTGCGCATGCATACGGTTTTTAGTACGCATGTGCGAACCAGTCAGTGCGGCCGAAAATCGTTTGTACGCTATATAGCGAGTGCCTGCTATTTTGAGTGACAGAATGAGGCGTCTGTGGGTGGTAACAGGGGAAGGTGCTTGAAAACGGGGGAGTGGAATTCGAACGCAGGCGTGCTTAAAGGTCAAAACGGGCGTTTTAAGGGAGTGCATAATTAACACAGCAGCGTCATTGACCACGTCACTTGTTTTTTTTTAACTCAGAACTGCTCGCAAAATAGCGGTTGAAAAAACCAACCACAAGAATAGCGAGCAGTTCATAAGCTGTACGATGTACTCGATTAATCTAATAAATAGCGGACATGACGTATGGTGCGAACGGCCAAGGGGCGTTTTTATCAAATAAACGAGCGTATGTTTTGCTCGCTCGTTCGGACTTAGAGGTGTGAACAGACTGCAATGTGCGAACGGATCATTTGAATAGCCACCCCTTGTTTTTGAACGAATTACCGCAAATAGCGAACGGCTCTGAATGAGGGCCTTAGTCCCCTCCCTCACCTATGGAGTAACACATTCCCCTCCCTCACCTCTGTAGTAACACAACACCCCTGCTCACCCCTGTAGTAACACATTCCCCTCCCTCACCTCTGTAATAACACATTACCCCCACTGACCCCTGTAGTAATACATTTCCCTCTCACCTCTGTAGTAACACATTTCATTCCTTTACTATTCAAATAGGGGAGCCACACCAACTGCCAGTGATGTTTGGCAGCACTTGGGATGATAGTTGGTGTATGAATATGAACTGTGCTACAGCTAGAATGAGTCAGTCAGGCAGACCATTGCACAGGGGGATGACACATTTTAACCCTTTTCACTCCCTTAAGAGTCGAATTTAAAAAAATCCCTGGCACCTACATCATGGGAGGAATATACTCCCCAATTTTCATGTTTCCAGGTCCAGGGGCTTGGGCTGGGCATGTCTCCAAGCCTGACACGGCTCAGAGCTTGGCACGGCTAACACTGAGTACTTATATTGTTAATTATATATATATATATATATATATATATATATACATATATGTGTGTGTGTGTGTGTGTATACTGAATCTTTTCAGAAACTGCGTTCAAAAAGTTTTAAAGGATAACACACTGAAAGCCCTTTTTCCTATATAATATTTATATTTGGTCACTTTTAGTATACTGTATTTTACAGCAGGATGTGTGTTATATTTATATGTACATATATACAGGGGCACACTTATCCTGGGTACACCGTTTCACAATGGATTGGTAAGCAGACTGATATGCTGTCAGAGCGAATGATTGGTAAGCTATACACACTTACCAATCGGTTGCTCGATGTGTCTGGGCTCAGTGTCAGACTGGGGCATGAAGGGCCCACCGGAAAATGCAGTGGTAGGGACCCAATATTAAAGGGTGCAGCCAGCCACCAGAGGGGATGTGGCCAGCCACCACAGAAGGACTTGGCAAACAATTTAAGAATACATGCAAAGAACAGGGGCCCTTTATTAAGGAGAGGACAGGAGTGTGTCGGGACACCCACATTGACTGGCAGGAGGGCTAATCTTGGTGTAGTTTCCAAACAAAACTAGCACCCAAGTTCATCTATGATCCTGTCCCACCAAGTTACTGACCCCCAGAGGGGGGGCTTCTTTTGTATAAATTCTGTATATAGTCATACTGATGAACATTGGGCCTGATTCGCTGTTTGCGAGCGCTCGCTCTGAATCAGGGCGGGGAATTTTTATTTTTTTCTCCTGCTTGTGCGAGCGGGCTGAAGATGGTCGCGATTATCGCGACCATCGGCATTGCGAGGAGACCCTAAGGTAGGGTCTCAGCACTCGCAATGCCGAGTGGTCTTCCTGCTCTAAAAGAGCAGGAAGTCCACTACTGACATGAGTGATGTCAGTATGGCCGCCCACAAACGGCAGGCATTCCTTCGGGAACACCTCCGTTTGTGCAGCCGCCACCCCCACACCCGCCAACAAAACGGGGCGAGCTGTCGATCAACATCGACAGCCGCCCCGTTTTGTTGCGAGCCCCGGAGTGAGTGAAGTTCTCAGTCGCTATAGGGCTTGCGCACGCGCATGCACTGGGCCACCATCGACCAGCTTGCGAGCGCTTCGCGCTCGCGTGGGGTCTGAATCAGGCCCATAGTATCATGTATAGCTCAGCAATGTAATAAATAATATAATTGTTTTCACATTTTCACAAAATATTAATCATGTATTTTTTTTTGTAAAACATTTCAAATAAGTAGCAATGTATATTAATATTAATTTTATTAGTATCATTTGCACAACCAATAGAATTGAAACAGAGTTAAAAAAAATTAACATTGAAATGACAATACAATGTAACATGCAAAATGTATGTTTATTTATAGCCACTATGGTCTGTACTTTCTATTTTTTTCTATATTTATGTATTGTGAAACTCAAATATAAATACTTATGAATGTACACTATATTTAAATTGGTAAACATACTGTACAACACTGACTACAATTTAGAACACTTTTAGTAAATCCTAGAGGATTGTGGATGTTATGGTTCCAATATGGAGAAAGTGCCTCTAGTGGGATAGCCAGTCTATGACATCTGTTTGATTTATTGGTTTAGAGACCCAAGCAGTAGAGCCATTGATACCTCTCTCCCAACTCCACTCATGAAGAACCAGGCTACAAATCAATTGTTGCCAGCTTTCATCCACCTTGTTTCAGGTGGTTTCCTTCCTGTCTATTATATCTGCTAACAGACCCATGAAAATTAAATACAGACCTCATCAATGCTTGAGTGACCCAGTTCTCCATCATATCTGTGCTATTGGGTTATAAATCATTTCAACTTTAATCTATTGTTATTGATGAATGTAGAATTATTTGTCATCTAATATTCTGAAAATGGTGACCAGGAAAAAAGCTCAAGTAATATCCACCCGTTACCCCCATCCTCATCGTAGCACGGCATTGATTGATTGCGTCCTGGCGTTGTTATTACACTTATAATGCACTCGTCAACACTGACAGGGCTGCTATTTCTCTCCAAAATCATATCATACCAGTCAAGTCGAAGAAACGCAGAGAGAACTCATAACTCATGTTCTTTTCATTTTTGGCAGTGATGTTAAATGAATTTGCTTTTCAGACTTTTCAAATATTCCTCACCTGACCAAGCTTAAGATTGCTTTAAAATCATTAATAAATAGCTGGTTAGTGGAGTGGAAATGAAGAGTGACAATTTAAAATGTATTGTTATATCGTTTTTTATTTTATTTTATTTTAGAACAGTGTTGCTCATTTATAAAATAATTTATATGTATTTTTTTAAATTATCTGAGCTCTGTGTGAGAGTTTGCCCTTCACTTTAGAGACTGGTTTATACCATAGTGCGCACATTACAAGGATATGGCTGTGCTACTATTCAGGTCACACAAATGCATAAGGTTTTCTGATATCCTTAGGACGGACAGTAGGGAATATTTATTTTTTTCTTAACAATTTATGTTTATTTCTCTTTTGCTTAGAGAGCTCTTGAGAACTTTAAGATAGACAGACAGATAGATAGATATCATAGAAGTCATGTTTTTTTCTAAAACTGCATTTGAACCAATATATAATTAATGTTTACTTTTTACTAGCTTAGCTTAAAGTATTTTGTTACAGTTATGATACAGTACATATTATTTATTAGAGATGAGCCGTTATGTTTTAGTTTGGTTCTTCTCGCCAAGTTCGAATCTCAGATTGATGTAAAACATTTTTCACTGACAAAGATGACTCTTTGTCCGTGAAAGATGACGTCTTGCCGCATTCTGAGATCTGAACTTGGCGTAAAGATCTGAGTCAAAACCGAACCACTCATCTCTACTATTTATGACATACCAGTTAAATATAATGCACTACTGATTGGAATGAGGACCATCAATCAGCAATCACAGTTTCTTCACTTTGTTCCCTGATTTAACAATTCTCCAATCCACCATATGTGCCCATACATTGCCAATATTTTACCGTGATTTGCAGATTATTTTCATCCAAAGATCAGATCTGCAAGTCATGAAAGTGCCCATTTTACTAGTAAAATACTAATAACGGTCTGCAAAACAGCTGATTGTTACCATACACTAACAATCTACAGCCTCGATTGGTTGGTGAAATCTAATATGTTGGACTACCTGATTCACTGATTCAGATCACTCTTTGGTCGGTGAACCCAGTGCTGATTCACATAAGATGCATAATTTGGTAGTTTGATCAAAGCATCTCAGCAGTTTATGTACACCAAAACCATTTTTACAACTCCCAAAGTGTACAATGGCACATGTTAAGGTCAAGGATGTACTGTACAAGACAGTAGGCTGACATTAGGTACTCATAGTCGATTTATTGAATGCAGAAGATATGGACAGGTGTAAAGACCTAGAATATAAAACAAGATTATAGTCAGACTGCACACCATATGAAAAGAAAAGATAAAGAACATAAATTGTGAACATATGCAATGTGATATTCAATTAAATAATATTTTTTTTGCCTGTACTGTAATTCATAAATGAGTGTTGATTCTACTCACCAGATGAAGGTGTAAATAAACCCTTAAGGTTTCTTTTCCTTTGTGTACAGTGCTAGCAAGAAAAGACAGGTCTGTTTTGTATATTACGATGGATTCATGAGACACCCATTTCTGTTTTAAGACACTCCTGAAGAAGTAATTATAGACAAAAATGCGTTGGCTGATATGTTACCATGACCTAAAGTGGGCTGAATGAGCTGTCAATGATCTCGCCCATGTTAGGGGTGGCAGCGAATTTAAATAACATCTGACCCACAAAGGCCACGATATAAGTGTGATATAAGGATTTATGATCAAATCTGTTTTTAATAAAATTATGTGTTAACTAGCTGAAGTACCCGGTATTGCCCGGGTTTAAATCTTCAAGTTATTAAACTTTATTATGTTATGTGGTCCAAATCTATCAAGAGGAAGGCCCAGAACAGGCTCCCTGGGTTAAAGTTAATCCCGGCACACTCCACCATGAGGTTAGACTGGGACCCCAACCACTCAATTAAGCATCCCAGGCCAATTGCCACCTGTCTGTGAAGTTTTTCATCTAAATCCATCCAGTGGAAGGCCGAGAACAGGCTCCCCGGGTCAAAGTTTTTCCCAGTCAGTGGTGTAACTAGGGGGAGTCGAGCTGGTCACGTGCTCTGGCAGGCCCAGCAGAGGGGGCACCGCCAGCCAGGGCATCATACCCACACCGCCCGGCCCCACCATTGTGCCTAGACACTCTAATAATGTAATGATCAGGCAACTGTGCCTGCTGGTGCTGACTGTAGGGGGAGCTGCAGCAGTATCACGCAGTCCCTCCCAGGCAGTTATTAATATCCTGAGGGCTGCCGGGTGACAGTGACTCTTCCTTCCCTGGTACTCTCTCTTCTGTCTTTGCTCTGCAGCCAGGTATGTATTAGATTTTTTGCCAAGGGGGAGGGAGGGGGGGTGGACTGCCGCAGGGGTGGACTTTAAAAATAATACATGCCAGCAATTCATGTATTTGGCTGGCTGCATTTGTGTGTGTCAGTGTGTGTGTGTGTGTGTGTGTGTATCTGTGTCAGTGTGTGTATGTATCTGTGTCAGTGTGTGTATGTATCTGTGTCAGTGTGTGTGTATCTGTGTCAGAGTGTGTGTGTATCTTTGTCTGTGTGTGTATCTGTGATGGTGTGCTGAGAGACGACACTGGGTGGAGGTAATGGTGTGGCTGAGAGACAACATGGGGGGGCGGCGATGGTGTGGCTGAAAGACGATGCAGGGGGAGGTGATGGTGTGGCTGAGAGATGATGCAGGGGGGAGGTGATGGTGTGGCTAAGAGATGATGCAGGGGGAGGTGATGGTGTGCCTAAGAGATGGCACAGGGGGAGGTGATGGTGTCGCTGAGAGATGACACAGGGGGAGGCTATGGTGTGGCTGAGAGATGACGCAGGGGAAGGCAATGGTGTGGCTGAGAGATGACACAGGGGGAGGCAATGGTGTGGCTGAGAGATGACACAGGGGGAGGCAATGGTGTGGTTGAGAGATGATGCAGGGGGGAGGTGATGGTGTGGCTAAGAGATGACACAGGGGGTGAGGTGATGGTGTGGCTGAGATTACACAGGGGGGGAGGCGATGGTGTTGCTGAGAAACAATTCATAGAGAAGCAAAGGTGTGGCTGAGAGATGATGCAGAGGGGAGGCAATGGTGTGGCTTAGAGACAGCGCAGGGGGGGAGGCGATGGTGTGGCTGAGAGACAGCGCATGGGGGAGGTGATGGTGTGGCTGAGAGATGACGCAGGGGGAGGAAATGGCTTGCTGAGAGATGATGCAGGGAGGCGGTGATGATGTGGCTGAGACGATGCAGGGGGGAGGTGATAGTATGGCTGAGAGATGACACAGGGGGGAGGCGATGGTGTGGTTGAGAGACAACATGGGGGGAGGTGATGGTGTGCTGAGAGATGATGCAGGGGGAGATTGTGTGGCTGAGAGACGCAGGGGAAAGGAATTTGCACAGGGGGAATGAGTCTGGTTGAACCGCTGTTGTATGATGATGACCTTCTTAATATTCCTACACAAACAGGCATCTTCCGGACGATGTGACCTACATGAATAGTGAATACCACTGTCTTCCCAGGGAGAATAAATTTCTTCAGAGGTTCCACATTGTGAGAAACCACCGTATAGGTAGGGTACATATGGAATGGAAAGGAATGTTCCCAGAATGATGAGATATTGGTGGAGTGTCATGTTGGCTCGCCCTATTTTCAGTGACCACGCCCCTTCAACATGTGGCCACGCTTATTTCTTTCCACATGCCTTAGGTGCGCAAATATATATTAATATGTGATAGTGTGAGGGCGGGTGCTGTTCTGAAACTTGCCCTGGGCTCCAAAAATTCTAGTTATGCCACTGTTCCCAGTGTACACCAACAGTAAGTCAGAAAAGTACCTCAACCCCCTAGTATGTCTTCTGGGATCCAATTTTACCACTTTGTGAGGTTTTCCACCAAATTATGTGATGTTGTTCAAATCCATCAAGTTGAAGTCCCAGAACAGGTTCCCTGGGTCAAGTTCTGCCCAGCACACTGGGACAACAGGCACTCCATTAGACATCCAAGACCAATTGCAACTCCTCTGTAAAGTTTTCATCCAAATCCATCTGGTGGATGGCCCAGAACAGATTCCCTGGGTCAAAGTTCTGCCCATCATCCCCAAGTTAAAGTTCTGCCCAGCATACACCAATGGGAGGACCGACCAGGACCTCAACCCCCTAGTATGTCTTCTGGGATTGAATGTTAGCACTCTGTGAAGTTTTCATCCAAATCCATACAGTGGAAGGCTCAGAACAGGCTCTCTGGGTCTGAACAGGCTCCCTGGGTCAAATTTCTGCCCGGGGAACTCCGCCGTGAGGTCTAACCTGGACCATCCAGTGGAAGGCCCAGGTCAAATTTCTGCCCAGCATATTCCAACAGGCGGTCCGATTGGGACCTCAACTCCCTATTATGTCTTCTGGATCCAATGTTACCACTCTGTGAAGTTTTCATCCAAATCCATTCAGTCGAAGGCTCAGAACAGACTCCCCACGTCAAGGTTCTGCCCAGCGTACAACAACGGGAGACCTGACAAGGACCCTAACCCCCTAAAACCTGGCCAGGATCCAACTGGACCACCACCTCGCACTGGTTTCATCCCAGTCAGAGCAGGGGTGTCCAAATGCATAAATGGACAGACAGACAAACAAACACACAAACAAATGGACCAATGATTTACTTATATATACACAAATTCAAAAACCAGAGGGCACTATACAGAGGAAATATTAAAATATAAGTGTGATAAAATCATATGATAAGATTTGTAGGTCACCTTTGCTGTGTCTCTAAGTCTTTTCCACTAGGATACCTCAGGGTGTGGAATTGTAGAGGCTGATATATCCGGAATGTTCCTAAAAATACTCTGTCACCAAAGATCACCCGTCAAGAAAAAGGCCCAATGGCCAATCAGTAAATAATTGGCAATTTTTTTATATTTGATAACAATGCATCATTTATAAAAATTGTTTACAGAATAAAGAAGGTGACAAAGTATCCATAATCACGATACAATTGAGGTGATGATATAATCCTTCCACCACCCTTATGAGTGTGAGCTTGATTGGCAGGATCCTCCCACTTAGTGTATGGACAAGGCACCAGAAACCCTAAGCATTTCGTCCATAAATGGATTTCTTCAGGGGTAAGAAATCAAGAATTATAATGCAAAGTCAAGATTGATGTACTGGAAATCATTCATAGATCGTTCATAACAATAGGAAAAAATTGATTGATTGCACGATAATGTGAAAGTACCCTCCAAACATAATTCTGTTCTCCAAGTGCAATGAAAGTGACACTTCAGGAACAAAATAATAAACAACATAGCCCCACATGCCCATGCCTCACTGCTTGAACCCTGACTATAATGGGCAGCTAGTTCCAGTCCTGTCTCTTGTAGTTCCAGTCCTGTCTCTTACAGGTATAAACACGGCCTCCGGCCTTCCACACAAAGTCTGTCTTGTGGTCCTTCCTGCCTGGCTTGCAGGTCAGCACACCAGCCAAGCCTGGTCTCTAGGCACACTGGGCTATGTACTGTAGCTGCCACAGTCCTCCTTGGTCTGATTGCACATGCAGCCTGACTGGTCTGCCTCATTAGCCCTCATCTGAGTTCTCTCCATAAGGAAGCCTCTAGGTGTGCTCATAAAAAAAATTTTTTACCCTGTGTGGGAGGGTCCCTCTAGCCCCACAAAGAATACATAGCTCACTATCGCCACGTAGCATGATATTGCCACATATCCCCCACCCCAGCTCACAACCCCTGGGTTGAGCAATTTGGGATAAGGCATTTTTATGGCGAAGTTCCTCTTCACTTTTCACATCAGGGCTATTCATCACATCCATGAGTACCATCCAGTCTTGTCTGTTATCTGGTGGTCTCATCATCCAGGTTCTTGGGTCTCTTATATTTTCCTGACTTTATGGCACTTTGTCGGTTTCCATAAATCATTCAGCAATTGCTTAATACATTTAACTTCCACAAAAAATTCCTCCTGAAGCCTGACATTCTCTATAGCTGTATTCAGCTCTTTTTGGCTGTATTTCCTCACATCAGACAACAATGTCTGGAATCATGGAATCAATGAAGCAACCTCAGAGACTGCAACTGTCCCCTTAAAGTCAAATTTTCTCAATTTCACTTTATTTTCACTACATTGATCAACATGGCAAGTTAACTCAGTAAAAGACGCAATGAGCTTTGAACGACTACACCATGGTACAGTGTCAACCAAGATACTGTTGTCAGAAGCAGATTTTTTCTTGGACTCTTCTGGTTCAGACAAAGAATGGCTTATTCTTGGTTTATTCTTACCAGAATAAAGGTTTCTCTTGCTTAAACCTCTTACTGGCACACCAATTGGACCACTTCTGCTTAAAACTTCTCTAACCTTCAGTCTTGATTCACTGTATTGGCTACTAGCATGCTTCACTGATACAGTAACTCATCCTCTTTCAAGGAGCCACCATCCACCTGAGAACCACCAGCATCATGATTTTCAGACCTTGACTTTATATTATCAGAGGAAGTACTGGTACTGCCACTCTCAGGATCTGGACTCTCTTGTCCATGTAACATACTGTACTTGAATGTTTATTCCATAGATCCACGTACTTCATCTCATGGGTTTGATAGCTATCTGCCACGTCAAAAAAATAAGCTGTGTGGGGAATGGGAAGGTGATCAGAATGTAGCCGATGGGTTGGGTATGAAATCCTGGCTGTCGGGATGTCGCTGGTCAGAATACTGACAGCAGCATCCCGGCACCCATAAGGAATCAAGGTAAGTCTAACCCTAACCACTACCCTAACCATCCCCAATTCCTAACCCTAACCCTTCCCCTAGTGCCTAACCCTAACCTTCCCCTTAACACCCCGATACTTTCAGGATGCCGGCGCTCGGCATACTGGTGCTGGGTTCCTGACCTGTGCCCCTAGTAGTGGTCTCCCCTGTGCAGTGCCCCCATATACAGTACCCCTTCTGCAGTGCCCTCTTATACAGTTCCCCCAGTAGTGTCCCTTATGCAATGCCCTCTTATACAGTGCCCCTCATGCAATGCAACCATATACAGTGCCCCCAGTAGTGCCTCTTATACAGTGCCACCAGTAGTGTTCCCCCTTACAGTGTTCCCCCAGTAGTGGTCTCCCCTATGCAGTGCCCCATATGCAATGCCACCTTATACAGTGCCCCATATAGACTGTCTCCAGTATTGTTCCCCCTATGCAGTGTTTCCTTATACAGTTCCCCCAGTAGTCTCTCTTGTTCAGTGCCCCCAGTAGTGGCCCCACCTATGCAATGCCCCTTATAGAGTGCCCCCTTTAGAGATCCTCCCTATGCAGTGCCCCCAGTAGTGGCTCTTATAGAGTGCCCCAGTAGTCTTCCCCCTATGCAGTGCCCTTATACATTTCCCCAGGTAGCGGTCCCCCCTATGCAGTGCCCCAGTATTGTTCCCATGATTTCTCAGAGCTCCTGCAGCATAAGCAATGAATGGATGACACTCACTTTAGCAGGTGACTGGAGGGGCAGCTAAAGTCTTACCCTCACCCGGGCAACACTGGCATGTGGCAACACTAGAATATATACGTGCAGAGACAAGTGCACAGCAGCAATCCCCGGTATCTATGGATCGCTGTTTGATGCTATGTATAGAAGGAAGCTGCGCAGGGTCCTTGCAGCTGAACACATCGCTGTCACGGGCAGCCGGTGGATTAGCCGGCGCCGCTGACAGTCATTGGTGAGCGTGCCCAGGACACCAATGGGAAAGCTCCGCTGGCGGGTGGGCATGGATGGAGTGAGAGAGGCAACACAGCAGCGCGCTCTGCGCTGAGAAGAACAGTCTGGACGGGAAGAAGCGCACATTGCTGCCCACCAATTCTACACGCCCACATAACCTTAACAACAAAACAATTGAATCAGGACCTGACCAGCAGAATAATTAGCCGCGATGACGGCGAAGAATACATGGCAGAGAAATAAGACGCCCTGACAGAAACAATTGAATTCCCCCTTTGTTTGCTGTTTATTGTACAAGTCACTTTGCATTTTTATTATATCACTCTTCATGTCAGTCTCTGGGTCGTTCAGTGTCTGTGTTCCGACTTTGTTCATTCTGAGTTGTAGATCAAATTTAGATGCTCGGTAGAAGAAATGTAAGGGGCATTCCTGGATGGTGACTGAGAGGTAACAGGAGGGTGGCACAGAGATGTTGCCTCTTATGGGAGTGCTGCAGGCGTGTTGCGGGTGTCGCTGAATGATGCTAAAATCCCCAATAGGAGGCCAGTCTCAGAAGGAATTTACTGCACTTGCCAAGTTTTGATTGTGTATCAAAGATGCACCAAGCATATTTCAGCATCTTTGGATGCTGACAGGGCGTGTATCAGTCTTTGCACAGTTGGATGTACAGCTGTACACTAGGGAAGGGCTTTGTAGCATCATTAGCATAAAGATGCAGACACAACTGCGGCAGAAGTTGCATCTGCATCCAACTCAGAATCAGGCGCTATATGCTTTCATAATCACATTTTCATATGCATTTTTTTAACAATCTACTGGCTCTCTCATTAGATTAGATACATTCATTTGATTCTAGTATAGTCACCAAGCTAGTAACATCACTTCCGGTATTGGGGAGATTATGTCTGGCAGTGGAAGGCCTAGCCTCTCCTGGGGCTGCCAAGGTGGATTTCACCAAGGAGATTAAACAAAGCTAGGACATAAGTAAATGAGGTGGCTGATAATGAAGGACTTATATAGCCCAAGTTATTATTTCAAGCAATTAAGGCAGTGGTTCTCAATCTGTGCACCGTGGCCCCCTGGGGTGTCGCAGTGCTGTCACCAGGGTGCTGCAGCCTGGGAGAGGATCAGGTTGGTGAGCGGGAGGGATTCAAGCATGTGGGAGCTGTCAGTGGTAAGCAATAGGCAGAGATGCCGCCTATTGCTGAATAGGGTCCTGGCTGATCTGAGGAACTGAATGGCGCTGGCAATCGCTACTAAATTTAAGTAGGGGGCTGCAATGATAGACATTTGGAGGGGTCTGTAGAGGAGACTGGATACACATGGAGGGGACTGTGAAGAGAGACAAATGGAATAGCTGCAAAGGGTGACTGGAGATACATGGAGGGGGCTGCAAAGGGAAACACATGGAGGGGGCTGCAAAGGGAAACACGCAGAAGGGGTTGCAAGGGAGACTGGAGACACGTGGAAGGGGCAGCAAAGGGAGATTTTAGACACTTGGAGGGGGCTGCAAAGGGAGAGACATGGAGGGGTCTAAGAGAGAGACATGGAGGGGCAAAAGGGAGAGACATGGAGTGGGCAAATGGAGAGACATGGAGGGGCAAAGGGAGAGACATGGAGGGGCAAAGTGAGAGACATGGAGAGGGCAAAAGGAGAGACATGGAGGGGAAAATGGAGAGACATCGAGAGGGCAAATGGAGAGACATCGAGAGGGCAAATGGAGAGACATGGAGGGGGCAAAGAGAGAGACATGGAGGGGCACAGGGAGAGACATGGAGAGGGCAAATGCAGGGACATGGAGGGGGCAAAGTGAGTGACATGGAAGGGGCAAATGGAGAGACATAATTACAGAAAGTAACAGCGCTCAACTGGAATGAAAACATTTAATCATTTAAAAGGCATACAAGATACCAATATGCATATAATTTAAAATGTGCAAACAGTACATAGAAACAATCCAATCCACCAGTCACATTGGCCTCATTTAAATGCTGGGAGGCTTAGATGATAGTCCAATAAGTATTGATCCAATGGTACTGAGCATGTGCAGTTCTAAAGTCAGTCCAGACTCATAATTACCAAATCCAGTGTCCGCTTATATTGAGGGGTCCTAATTAGCAGTGCTGTTAGGCTTCCGCAAGAGTTGGTCCCCGGGCAGAGGTTTCGGCAGTTCGTTTGTGTGGCTGTATGGCACGTTGCTTTGACCATGTATCGGCACTTCTAAGGTGGATGGATGATGTAGAGAGGCAGCCAATTCTGACGCGTTTTGCTGTGTAATACCCACAGCTTTTTCAAAGAACTTTGAAAAAGCTGTGGGTATAACACAGCGAAACGCATCAGGATTGGCTGCCTCTCTACATCATCCATCCACCTTAGAAGTGCCGATACATGGTCAAAGCAACGTTCCATACAGCCACACAACCGAACTGCCGAAACCTCTGCCCGGGGACCAACTCTTGCGGAAGCCTAACAGCACTGCTAATTAGGACCCCTCAATATAAGCGGACACTAGATTTGGTAATTATGAGTCTGGACTGACTTTAGAACTGCACATGCTCAGTACCATTGGATCAATACTTATTGGACTATCATCTAAGCCTCCCAGCATTTAAATGAGGCCAATGTGACTGGTGGATTGGATTGTTTCTATGTACTGTTTGCACATTTTAAATTATATGCATATTGGTATCTTGTATGCCTTTTAAATTATTAAATGTTTTCATTCCAGTTGAGCGCTGTTACTTTCTGTAATTCTGTTTCATATTGTTGAGGACTGACTACCCTCTTTTTATACAGCTGCTCATAGTTGAATATACTATTTTATTTGTCATTTTTTGCACCCATCTCAGCGCTTCTGCAGTGCTATCACTGTGTGGTTTTTTTGTGCAAATGGAGAGACATGTAGGGAGCAAAGGAAGAAACTTGAAGGTGGTAAAAGGAGACATAGAGGTTACAAAGAGAGAGACATGGAGGTGACAAAGGGAGAGACATGGAGGGGTCAAAAGGAGAGACATGGAGGGGGCAATGGGAGAGAGACAGAGGGGGATATGGTTAAGAATAGCAGTTTTTCTCTTATTACATTATTTTGACCCAACTACTTAAAAAAAGGGACTGCCCAGTATTATTTTGCCTTAGGGGAGCCTTGAAAAAAGTATGGAGACCCTAAGATTGCCTCGAATTGAGAAAGTTTGGGCAACACTGCATTAAGGAATTGTCTACTGTTTTTTGGTCATATTCCTTGTCTAGAAATTGAGGGTGGTTGCTTGGTTTGTGTACATAATATTGCTGCAGTTCCTTCTAATTCTTGTGAATTGGCTTTTGGGGGCATTTTGTAGCCACCTTCGAACATACTTACTCTCCCAGAAGTTGTGGGAGTCTCCCGATTTGTTTGCAGTGGGTGGATTTCCCGTTTACCCCCCACATCCTAATGAAGTGAGCAGGATGATGAGATAATTAATGAGAATCGCAGGTCTGTGAGGAGGGGTAAAATGGTTTAAAGTGCTCTGCCCCCTAAAGGGCCAGCTGCATCTCCTCTCTGGGCTACTCACAAAGAGGAGAATTAAAATGCAGGCAAGTATGCCTTGGAAGATGTTTGTTTGTTGACAGGATGAAGCTGTCGATGTCCGCAGGTTTGTGTTATAGTTTATGAGTGTTTCTAAATCTAGAAAAATGATGGAATCTTTGCTTTAGTTTGTTGTAAATATGAGATTTCATTTATTAGATGAGTTTATGTAGCAATGTTTCCGATCCTTCCCATCACATGTAAAGGGGGGGGTTATTGTTTTAACATTTTTGTGTTGCTTCAGCCTTGAGAAATGTCTTTCCCCATTACTGGGGGCATGACTGTAGGTGGGTGGTCCCACTTTGATGTTATTGCGCATGAGTTGAGGGGGCACCACTTTAGCGGTGTATCTTTTCCAATTGAGGATAAATTGATGTTTAGAATTGATTTGATGCTGTAGTTGTTCTTTAATCATAATCAGTTGCATAGCAAAATCCAGCTCTGTAAGACAGTTACAAGACAGTTTATGTAATACTCAAAACCTATGACTTCCTTACATGCTTATGACTAAATATTTGCGGTTATACCAAAAAAGATGATCATTGGTTCTAAAGTCACAGGAACTAGTTTTAAGTAGGGATGTGCGCCGTCCCCTGTGTTTTGGTTTTGGATCTGTATATCCTTCGTGTTTTGGATCTGAATTTGGTTTTGTCAAAACCGCCCTTGCGTGTTTTGGTTTTGGATCTATATATTTTTTAAATAAATCATAAAAACAGCTAAAATCACATAATTTGGTCCTGTTTTTGTTCCTACAGTATTATTAGCTTCAATAACATTAATTTCCACTCATTTCCAGTCAATTTTGGCCACCTCACAGCTCACAATATTGTTTTCATCCTGTTCAGGCCCATAATTTGCACCAAGCTAGCTGTCTGATTAAGCTAAGTGGCAGCAGTGTGCGGCACAAACACGTGGCAGTTCAACTTCAAACATGGCACATACGGTAACATGTTTTCATTAATCAAGAGGCCTGAGGGAGATGGAGTATGTATGTAGTTGAAGGCAGGGAAAGGAAGGGTTGATTCATAGTAAACTTAATTTAAATTTTGTATTCCAAAGCAAATTCATGAGGAAGGGAGGTGGGGAGTCATTTTCAAAGAATATTTGACTCATTCACATCAGTTCTTGCCCCAGTTGAGCTCTTGTGGTGGTCCAGTATTTTAAAAAATGAAAGGGGCATGCAGGAGATGCTGTCTGTAACAGCACACAAAATGGAAGCTCTGAACAGGAAGGGGACAGGGGGATTTTTAAAGTCTGGTACTAAACCTCTATTATCATTGTGCTTGTGGGATTATGGATGGAAAGGCTGGGAGGGAAGGAAAGAGAACATCTCCAGATACCATCACAAAATAGCCTTTCCATTTGGCATTTGAGTTGCATCTGACCAAACATGGCTGTTATGACCAAGGAAAACCAAGCCCACCAGGTTTTATCTACAAATCATGGTTGAAAATGGCATAACAGTATTTTGCTAGTATACCTATTTGTGATTTTAGTTGAAATAAATACATAAAGTATGAAACTATAAAAAAAGTAAGCATCAGAGCAGCAGCACAAAATTACCGCAGTTTCAAAAGATACAGGACATCTATTAAACTTTTGCAACACAGCAGTGGCAGACAGGATGGCAGTTTCATAAACTATACAATTAAAAATGTCAGGCAGCAATGCCCCAAACAGCACATAATGCAAAGAAAAGAGGTGCAAGGTGGAGGCCCTTCTACCACCCTTATGTTGTATATAGGACATGCACAGTTTAACAAACCAATCACTTCAGCGACAGGGACTGCCAATTGTGGCTGAAGCTATTGGTTTGTTTGGGCCCCACAAAACAAGCTACCAACGGGCAGCTGACATTGCTGGCACTGATCTCTCCATGCACAAACTGGCTTCACAGAGGCAAGATGTTGTCACCATAATCATCCGATTCCTCACCCTCATCAGTGTGTACAGTAAATCATCTTCACACAATATTAATTTGTCCCCACTGAAATCCACAATTGCAGCCTCAGGTGCATCTGTAATTTTTAGATGTAATTGGCGGTAAAGGTCTTCCTCGTGAAATTTGTAGTTTATTTTGATGAACATCATCTTTTCCACATTTTAAGAAGTAGTCTCCTATGCTAATTGCTTACAAGGTTCCCGGTTGTGCAGCTCAAGTAAAGCAAAGACAATTTGTGCAAGGGCCTCCAAATTGCCTTTTTTTCCTGCCAGTAGTGAAACAGACTGTCTGACATGCCTATTTGGATGCTATCATTAAAATAGTCCTCAACCATTCTTTGAATGGTGACTGCATCAGATGGAGTCACCGTAGAGGTCTCATTAATTGTAGGCAATTCTTTTAGACATGACCAGATGTCAAAACTTGGTTGTGTTGACTCATCTGCATTACTAGTGGGTCTTTTTTTGGGTTTATTTTTTTCCTGACAGCCGCACTTGCTGGAGAAACTGAAGGAGGAGCCATTGCTGCATCACGTGCCGCTTGAGCTGACAATTTGCTTTCCAAAAGCTCTTTGCATCTCTTCAGATCTATGTCCTTTGGAAAGAAAAATACAGCGTATGACTTAAACCTAGGATCGAGCACGTCCACCAAAATGTATTGCTCCGATTAGAAGATCCCGACAACCCTTGGATCCTGGTGAAGCAAATAAAGCACTTGATATACAAGTATGACATGCTTAGCTGGATAGCTTTGTTTCAGCTCCTCCTTCAGATTCTCAAGCTGCTTTTCCAACAGTCTAATGAGGAGAATTACCTGATTCAAGTTGGCAGTGTCTGAACTCACTTCACAGGTGACTACTTCAAAGGGTTTCAGAACTCTGCACAACACAAAAAGTATTTTCCACTTAGATTAAATAAGGTGCAGTCCCCCTTCTCTTCCTGTCAGACTTGTGTAGCTTTGGTTGTTTTTTTTCTGTTCCTCCATCCGCTCAAGCAAATAAAGGGTGGAGTTCCATCTTGTAACTAACTCTTGCTTCAGCTGGTGACAGGGCAAATTAAAAATTTCTTGCAGGTGCTGCAATATTCTACATGCACCTGCTGAATGTTGAAAATGCCCAGAAATTTTGCGGGCCTCGGTGAGCATCTCCTGCATGGCCCTGTCATTTTAAAAAAAATTGCACCACCAAGTTAATAGTGTGAGCAAAACATGGGACGTGTTGGAATTCATCCAGCTTTAATGCACTCACATTATTGGTGGCATTGTCAGAAATCACAAATCCTGAGGAGAGTCCAAGTGGGGGTAAGCCATTTTGCAATGACTTCCTTGAGTTTTTCTAAGAGGTTGTCAGCAGTATGCCTCTTAGTGAAACTGGTTATACACAGAGTAGTCTGCCTCTAAATAAGCTGCTTTTTCTAAGATGCTGCTGCTGTTGGTGCCACTGAAGCAAATACACCCACCCAGTGGGCTGTTACAGTCATGTAATCTTGCAGTTTCCCTGTTCCACTTGTCCACATATCTGTGGTTAGTTAAGTGGACAATGGGTACAATGGCATTTTGGAGGACACTAATTAAGTTTTTTTATAACGTCCCTGTACAGGCTGGGAATTGATTTTCTAGTGAAGTGGAACATAGATGGGATTTGGTAGCAGGGACACAGGACCTCAATTAACTGTCTAAAACCCACTGCACTAATGGTGGATATCAGACGCACATCTAATACCAGCATAGATGTTACGGCGTCAGTGATCTGCTGTGCAACTGGGTGACTGCTGTCATACTTGCTCCCCCTTGCAAAGGATTGTTTAACAGGCTATTGTTTTTTAGAACTACTACTAGTAGTCTTCCTGGTCCCCTTCTGGGATGAAGATCCACTCCCAGCAGCAGCAGGCGTAGTCTCAATGATTCTTCTGAGGAATCCAGGATAGGGGAGGACTGAGTTAGCCTTATCAAAGTGGATGCAGGACTTCTTCCGATTATGACTGAGGATATTGTTAATGAAAGTGTTGGTGGTGAAGATGCCAGGTGCTTGAATCTACCAGAGAGAAGGGAGCTAGCTGATGCTGGACTGCTTGTTGTTACTTTTATAGCCAAAGTTTCTGAATTTTGCAAACACTTTTGATGGATGCGCTGTAGATGACATAGCAGGGATGAGGTTCCTAGATGGTTAGGGTCCTTACCTCTACTTTCTCTGGCATGACAATGTGTACAGATGGCTTGACAATTGTTGTCCGGATCTGGGTAGAAATTATTCCACACATTCTGTAAGAAGTGGATTTTTTTGTTTTATGCCCAGGCATGACAATGGGCTTTTCCTTATCATGGACAACAACTGTTTCCACTGGGGCCTGATTTACACAAACAACATCCTCATCAACAACATCCTCATCATCAACATCCTAATTAGTGTCAGATGCACAAATATCCTACTCATCCTGGTGCACTTCCTGTTACAAATCGCCAGGGCTGTTGTCACTTTCCAATATGTCAGTGATTGTTTCTACCACTTCCACCTGCCATGTGAGTTCTACTCCATTGGTTGCTAGGCGATCTACACGCTGGATGACGTCTCGCATCACTGGGAGCATGGGATGATTCTCCATTGTTCTGATTGGTGCATCTCTCTTATGCCTGGCAGCGTCCTCACAGCCTTGCTGGCTATAGCGTCTCAGTATGTGCCCTTTTGGTTCCTGTTTCAGGACTTTGTTCCTGCATCTTTCAACACTGCACCTCGGTCATCAGGCCACATCGTATCCTTCGGCTTTAGTAGCCACACCACAGCTAACCAAGCCGCACCTCGGTCATCAGGCCACATTGAAACCTACAGGTTTAGTAGCTGCACCATGGCTAACCAAGCCGCACCTTGGTCATAAAACCGTATCGAATCCTCCAGCTCTGGTTGCCGCACCATGGCTAACCAAGCCACACCTCGGTCACCAGGCCGCATCGTATCCTCCAGCTCTAGTAGCTGAACCATGGCTAACCAAGCCGCACCCAGGCTATACCAGCCTCATCAATTCTACCAGCTATTTGCTGCAGCAAATTCTCAGGCTATACCAGTCACATCAATTCTACCAACTACTTACTGCATCAATTCCTCAGGCTCTACTAGCCACATCAATTTAACCAGCTACTTGCTGCATCAATTCCTCAGGCTATACTAGCCACATCGATTCTACCAGCTACTAGTTGCATCTCTTTCACAGGCTGTTCCAGTCACATCCATACCACCAGTGCTACATTAGCCATATCCATACCACCAGTGCTACATTAGCCACATGCATACCACCAGTGCTACATTAGCCGCATCTATACCACCAGTACTACATTAGTCACAACTCTCCCAACCAATGCCGCTCTTGCTGCATCCCAGTTACTGGCTCTCTATTGTGTCACATTTTACTCTGGTACTCCTGGGAGTTCTGTGTAAACCCCTATTTCTTTGAGTTGAAGTCCAGGCGGCTGCCTAAGAACTGCTGAACATTCCTAGTTCTAAGGGAACAACGGATGGCTGTTAGTGGCAGAAGATCTCATCTGTTGAGTTCAGGGGGTTTACACAGGATATCCTAGGATGACCATAACATTATAACTGGCCAATACAGAAGTGGCACGGATGGAGCCTTCACAAAATCCAGCTCAGGTTCTGGAAAGCCAGATTCAAATTCGTACTCAGAATGTGCAGAAGCTCTCCCTCAGGGTGGAAGATGTTCATTCCACTTCAACCCAAATTAGTGTCAAGGAACCCATAATGCATCTCCCTGACCGATTCTCGGGTAATCACAAGGAGTTCCTCAATATTCGAAAGAGTTGTAAATGCTATTTTAAATGATGCCCCATTTCCTCTGGAACCGAGGCACAATGTGTTGGGCTACTTATTTCACTCCTACAAGGAGATCCACAGACCTGGGCTTTTGGGTTACCCTCCACTCATAGTGCCCTTCTCACCACTTTCTTTAAGGTGTTAGGTCTCTTTTATGATGACCCAGATAAGACCGCAATGGCAGAGGCTAATCTACGATCTCTAAAGCAAGGAATGAGAGCAGCAGAAGACTACTGCATGGAGTTTCATAGATGGGCAGTGGATTCTGGATGGAATGATCCCACTCTTCATAGCCAGTTCCACCTAGGCCTATCAGAGTCTATCAAAGACATTTTGGTTCAACAACCTGCATCAGAGTCTCTGAATGACTTTATGCATCTAGTTATCCACATCGACCAACGTCTTCGTAAAACCAGATGGGGGAGGAATCTGCCCACTAGATCTTCTAGGGTTCCTTCTTGGGGTCTTCCTCCTGATTTGGAAGAACCTATGCAGATAGGAGCCTTTCGTTCCTGAGGAAAAGCGCAGAAGGCGCTCCTTGGGTCTTTGCATGTATTGCGGTGATGGAGGGCACTCAGTAGACAACTGCTCAAATAAACCAATAAAAGGAAAGGCCTACGTGTTCAGGGAAAATTCCATTTACGCCTCTCCTCTGTTTCCCCCAAAAAAATCAGTTTTAGTCCCTGCATACCTTCAAATTTCTAATAAGAAATTCCTTGATAGTGGTGTGGCTGGTAATTTCATGGATCTTTCTATCTTTAAGACCTTGAGTATTTCTGCTGTTTCTCTGGACCATTCCATTTCTATCTGTGGTTTAGACGGTCATACCTTCCCTGGGGGGGTTGTCACTTTTCAAACACCATCCATCTGTCTTTCAGTAGGATTGTTACATTGTGAGGAAATTTATTTTCAACACATATGTAGTCCCTTAGCATCAATCATCTTCGGTCTTTCTTGGCTCAGAATTCATAACCCTGTTATTGACTGGGAGACTGGTGAAATCACCAAGTAGAGCTCCAGATGTAGTTCTCAATACCAGTCCAGATGTTACAGCCTTCTGCTTCAGAAAATTCCATTGAGATTCCTCTTCAATACAGTGATTTCTCTGATGTTTTCTCCAGACAAAAGGCTGATGTCCTTCCGCCTCATCGATCTTTTACGACTGCGCTATTGACCTATCAAATGTCACTTGTATGCACTGTCCATTCTGGAAAACAAGGCCATGGAAGAATATATCAAAGATGGACTGGCTAAGGGGTTCATCCGACCTTCCAAGTGTAGAATCGGGCTGGGTTCTTTTTTGTCAAGAAAAAATATTGGGTCACTTAGATAGATTACAGGGGGCTCAACAATGTCACGGTTAAAAATTATTATCCTCTGCCTTTAATTTCCATTTTATTCGACCAGTTACGTGAGGCTACCATCTTCTCCAAAATCGCTTAGAAGTGCCTACAATCTGATCCAGATCAGGAGTGGTGATGAATGGAAGACAGCTTTCAACACTCACTTAGGCCACTATGAGTACCTGGTTATGCCATTCGGGCTATCAAATGCCCCAGCTGTCAACCAGGATCTTATTAATGATGTTCTTCGCAACTTTTTGGGGATCTTTGTTGTTGTATATCTGGACAATATCCTGATCTATTCTCAAAATTTGGATCAACTCTGCCAACATGTCCAGCAAGTGTTACAAAAGTTGCAAGACAATCATCTCTATGCCAAACTCGAGAAGTGCGAATTCGAGGTGACCGAGGTTTCCTTTCTGGGATACACCATCTCATCCCAGGGGTTTTCCATGGACCCTGGTAAAGTCAAGGCCATTCTCGACTGGGTACAGCCCACTACTCTTCAAGCTGTCCAACATTTCCTCGGATTCGCAAACTACTACCAGAGATTCATAAATTACTTTTCTTCTATTGTGGCCCCAATTGTTGAGTTGACCAAAAAAGGAGCTGATACCGCTATCTGGTCCTCTGAGGCAGTGCAGGCTTTTGGTAATCTAAAAGCTGCTTTCATTAATGCCTCGGTCCTTCGTCAGCCAAATCTGGATCTGCCATTCATTGTTGAGGTGGACGCCTCGGAGGTCGGAGCCAGAGCCATTTTGTCACAGAAGGATCCCCTGGACAATAAGTTGCATCCTTGCGCTTTTTTCTTCCATAAATTTGCCTCTTCAGAAAGAAATATGTGGGCAATCCGGAATTTTTGTCGATAAATGGGTGTTTGAGGATTGGAGGCACTGGCTAGAGGGGGCCAAATATCAGGTCACTGTCCTCACTGATCATAAAAATCAGGCTTACATTGAAACAGCCAAAAGACTGAATTCCAGGCAGGCACATTGGGCCTTATTTTTTACCCACTTCAATTATGTCATCTCTTTCCATCCAGGATCAATAAATGTTAAAGCGGATGCACTTTCCAGACTTTTTGTACTGGTACAACAGACTCAAGGTCCTGATGAAACTATTATTCCTACTTCTCGTATTCGTCTGGATGTTGCACGTGAGTTTTCAGATTACATTAAAGCTTGTCAGTTGGAAGCCCCAGCTGAAAAACCTGCTGGACTATTGTTTGTTCAAGAGGAATCGGTATGTAATACCGCTGGCCGCATGGCCAGCAGTTTGAATCCAGGCAGCATCAGGCCGACAGAGGAAGAGATCCCGGCAGCAGCAGCCCAACAGCGCTGGAAATCCCGATCGTCCCCAGGTAAGTACTAACAAACCTAACCTACCCCCCTAACCCTAACTCTCCCTTAGGGGTGCCTAACCCTAACCTCCCCCCAAGTGCCTAACCCTAACCCCCCTCTAAGTGCCTAAACCTAACCCCTCCCTTCCCTGCTGCCTAACCCTCCCAGGGGTGCCTAACCCTAAGTCCCCCCGGGAGCCCTAAACCTAACCCTACCCCCATGCGGCTGTCCGCTCGGGGTGCCCGGCATCCCTTCGATCGGGATGCTGGGTGCCGGTCTCCCAGCGTAGGGGTAATGACAGGCATCTAGATTTTAGATGCCTGTCATGTAACCCTATCCGGGATTGAGGAGTCAGGAAGCTGGCGGTCGGTATTGCGGCTACCAGCTTCCTAAACGTATACCGTTCCAGAGAGACTTCGGGAGGCAATTCTTTTGGATTTCCTTTCCCAAAAAGCCATAGGTCATCCAGGCATTTCCAAAACAAAGTAATTACTTTCTCACTCAGTATGGTGGCCTTCTCTGACGAGAGTTTGTTCGGCCTTCGACATCTGTGCTTGGAATAAGACTCCACGTGTAGCCCTAATCTGGCCGCCTTTTATCTTTGTCCATACCTAGGAGACCTTGGACACACATTGCCATGGATTTTATTGTTGACCTCTATATTTCTTCTTGTTGTTCAGTGATTTGGACTGTGGTAGATTGCTACATTTAATTCCACTGCTCAAGCTTCCCACTGCCAAAGAATTTTCCACACTATTCCTCCAGCATATTTTCTGTTTCCATGGATTACCTTTACATATTGTGTCCGACAGGGGAACACAGTTTGTCGCCCAACTTTAGAGGGATTTTTGTTCTTCATTAAGCATTTGCCTCAGCCTCTCCTCAGGATATCACCCTCAGTCCAACGGTCAGACGGAACGTGACAATCAATCTTTGGAACAATACATTAGCTGCTATGTGTCTAAATGTCATAATGACTGGGTTGCTGAATTATCTTTGGCGGAATTTGCTTTTAACAATTCCTGTCATTCAGCTTCCTCAGTTCCTCCATTCTACTGCATTACTGGACTACATCCCAGAGCTAATTCCTTTGAGTCCAATACCAGGGAATCTACATCACCATCCTCCATCTCCCGGCTGCGCTCCATTTGGAACAAGGTTCACCTGTGTCTCCGGAAAACTTTAATTAATTCCAAAACTCTTGCTGACAAACATCGGCAGCCTTGCAAATTTAACATTGGAGATTGGGTTAGGCTGGCTACGAAGAATATCAAACTCCACCAACCCTCACAGAAATTGGATCCCAGGTTCATTGTCCCTTTTCAGATTAGTACTCAAGTCAATCCTGTGGACTTCCAACTTAAGCTGCCTTATTCTCTGTGTATTAACAACACCTTTCATTGTTCTGTGTTGAAACCGATTTTCTTCTCTTCTAAATTCAAGTCCAGGCATCCAGTTAGACCCTCTTCAGTTGTGGTTCGGGGACAACATGAACTTGTGGTTGAGAAGATTCTGGATTCCAGGTTCTTGTGAGGACAATTATTGTTCCTGGTCCATTGGAAAGTATATGGCCCTGAAGAAAGTATGGCCCTGAAGAAAGGTCTTGGGTTCCGGAGAAGTCTTTACATGCTCCTGCATTGAAGATCTTCCCAGGCTATACCAGCCACATAAATTCTACCAGCTACTTGTTGCAGCAAATCCTCAGGCTATACCTGCCACATCAATTCTACCAGCTACTTGCTGCATCAATTCGTCAGGCTATACTAGCCACATCAATTCTACCAGCCACTTACTGCATCAATTCCTCATTCTATACCAGCCACATCAATTCTACCAGCTACTTGCTGCATCAATTCCTCAGGCTATGCTAGCCACATCAATTCTACTAGCTACTAGTTGCATCTCTTCCACAGGCTGTTCCAGCCACATCCATACCACCAGTGCTACATTAGCCACATCCATACCACCAGTGCTACAGTAGCCGCATCCAGTGGTGTAACTTCATCCCAGGTGCCCAGAGGCAAGATAAATGTTGGTGCCCCCAAATTAAAATGAACCATCCCCCCAGCACCTTTGCAAGCCCCAGCTGCCACCCTCTATGCAGTTCCCCAAGTAGTGGTCCCCCTGTGCAGTGCCCTCTGTAGAGGTCCCCCTATGCAGTGCTGCCTATGTAGTGCCCCCAGTAATGGTCCCCCTATGCAGAACCTCCAGTAGTGGCCCCCCTTGGCAGTGCCCCAGTAGTAAGGGCCCCTGTAGTGCCCCTAGTAGTAAGCCCCCTGTAGTAAGCCCCCAATAGTAAACTCCCTGTAGTGCCCCCAGTAATGCCCCCTGTAGAAAGCCCCCAGTAATGCCCCCTGTTGTAAGCCCCTGTAATGCCCCCTGTAGTAAGCCCATGTAATGCCCCCTGTTGTAAGCCCCCTGTAATACCCCCTGTAGTAAGCCCCCATAATGCCCCCTGTAGTGCTCCCAGCAATGCCCCCTGTAGTAAGCCCCCAGTAATGACCCTTGTAGTGAGCCACCAGTAATGCCCCCTGTAGTGAGCCCCCAATAATGCCCCCTGTAGTAAGCCACCAATAATGCCCCCTGTAGTGAGCCCCCCGGCAAGTGCACACACATACAAAAAAACAAACAAACACAATACTTACCTGAAACCCCGCTCCAGTGCTGCTGCCTTCCATCCCTGGAGCCCGCTCCTCGGAACTATGGGAGTGACTATGATAGGGTATCGTCTGCTGCAAGCTGGAAGCTCACTGGGGCTTGCGGCAGATGATACCCTACCACAAGGGTCTTGTCGCAAGCCCCGATAGTCGCGACCATCACGACCATCACCTGGCTGCTCGCTAATGCTGTGGGTGGTCACCCACAGCTTAGCGAGCGGCCAGGATGCCGGACTGAAAAAGAAAAAAAACACCCTTCAGACCTGCGCGCTGCCTCCGGCAGCGAGCGGGTCTGAATCAGGGCCTCTGTACACTATCCACAGCTGGAGTGAAAATGGCGCCGATCACCGGTACATTTATAAAATCCAAAACCCGTGAGAATCCGACAGCGGGATGATGGCGCTTTGCCTCATTTTGGATTCCGAGTTAGGCCGGAAAACCCGAGCCAGACTCGGATCCGACTCAGAATAGCAATGTTCGGGTGGGTCCGGTTCTAGGAGAACCGAACCCGCTCATCTCTAATTATTAATAATAAGAATTAGAATAATATTTGCCCTACTCAACACCCTACTGGTTCAATACTCCACAAAATATGAGATATGGAATTAAGTGGAAATCATCACAGGCACGTTTAGCCTCAGACTCAATGTTTTTATCGGTACTGGTGTACCAGGTGGAAAGTGGCAACCCTACATCGGGGTGTGGGGCCCATTCATGTCCAGAAGGGCAAGAAAAGGGATAACACAAACTCAAAGGTGCTCACTGGCGTTATTCTTGTCACCTTGAGTCTTTCACTCTCTCATACTGTAGCTAACTGTGAGACAACACTGCAATACAGGGCATTATTCTAAACTAACCGGAGAAAAGGTTAAAAAAAGAAAGACAGTGAAAATCCCTGTACATATCGCTTCTCAATATGTACTAAAGATTTTCACCTCTTTTTCTCTGCCTGTGCTAAGCATGTATATCGCGTTGCCATAGCAGCGATATTTCCCTCAGCTGTTACTAAAGTGTGAGATGACTCACCTCTAGTGCTTATCTTCAGCACCTACTTCAGCTCTGTGGGCTGCCGTTATCTACCCTCTCTGCAGTATACAGCCAAGGTCAGTCTCCATTGCTATTATTTTTGTACATTTTAATTAAAGTTTTTAAAAAGAAAAACTTTGGGGTTGATTCAGCATTGTACTTATGTGCAATGCTAAATGCAGATTCCTGATTATCGGGAATCTGCACATGCGCAGGTCCCGCTCTGATCACACGCAGCCCCTTTTATGCCTCTGCCTGATTGACAGGCAGAGGCATATAAGGGGCGGTGCGGGGGGGTCATCATTCCTGGCAAATGGTGCATCCACGAACGCAGTTTCCTGGCCTCGCAAACCGGCCAGCCTGAGCTGGCCAGCACCCCGGCACGATCCACTATCGCGACCAATAGTCACGATGGTGATCCCAGCCTGCGACTTTGGTCGCACTGCTGGGATCGCAAATGCAGCAGGGAAGTGCCATACACCTCCTGCTGCATTTGCATATTAGCAAGGGCGGAATTGCAAAGCTGTCTGCATGCAGCTTTGCAATTCCGTCCTAAGGTGAATCACCCCCTCTGTTGTAGCTTATCAGGTAATTCACTCACTGTGTGACTCCTTGCTGTCATCCTGACACAGCATACAGCTGATCGGGGCTTCTTATCTCTCTGTACAGTTCAGGATTGTAGCTGTTTATTCTCCACTGTATTGTAAATCTGTTTTGTATGTTTATCTAATAAATGGTTGTATTAAAATAAACGCTATTGTTTTGTCTTTTTTTTTTATGTAAAGTACTTTGTTTTTATAAACACAGTTAAAGAACATAGGAGAAGGGAGCTCTTGTTCCTGTTTTGGGCATAGTATGGGATTAGCGATTCAAATTTATGCTGGCCAATTTACACATCAGTCTTTCCCAGCCATTCCCATCACCGTACAGTATTAGGGTTATGTTACTTTGTCATAGCTTGTATCCTTTTGCTTAAAATGGCCACTGATTTCCATTTATTGAATGAATTGGTTACAAGCATATTACTTGTTATGTCATGTCTGACCCATGTGAAGGTTAGATGGGATGCCCTTTGCAGGCATATATCCGATTGTCAGTTGTTGATTCGCAGCATTACCACAGAGTGATAACAATATTGGCTTGTTCTGAAGGCATATGTCAGTGAACCGAGGGACATACTGTATTGGGACCTTTGAGGTTATGTGGGGATCGTGTTGGGCATTTTTGCAGCATGTGTGTTGATACTAAAGGAATTGTTGGGTACACACTGGATGGCATATCTTTTTAACAGCCGATAAACATTAGCAAAAACACAAAGCATGCTGTAGGCCAGGTCAATATCAGTCCTGTTTTAGAAGCCACTAAAAAAATGTATCACCAAAATCTGTGTTTTTGCAATGCAGGTGCCCCAATGGGCCTAACTCAGAATTGTACGGTATTGCACAGATGGAGAGAAGTGGCTGTACAATACCATACAACTAATATGCTAATGCAGCAGGAGGTGTCTGGTGTAAATAGCCGCCTCCTGACTGCATCGCAGATCTGAGTGTTGCGTCCTCAGACACAGTAATGGATCTTCTATGAGACTATCGGCCAACTGAGTAACCCTGAGGTTACTCAGATTGTTCCTCGCAGCTCCGTAGCTGAGGCCAGGAAGCCTTCGTCGGAAAATGCACATCCGCTCACACAGCATGCCTCTTAATCTTTACTCCCGTAGAGGGACACTGCGACTTATGGGTGTGATGACTGTACAGTGCATGAAAAATAGGACTGTACCTCCAAAATTGGAACATTGGAAAGTATGCAAATATCGGAGAGCAGAGGGCCTAGGACTGGGACTTTTGCTACTACAACTAAAAGATGAAGGAATTAAATTGGAGGGGAGTTGGATCCAGAGAAATGAGCAATGAAAGAGCGATTTAATAAGTAGGATGAGATCCAGGATAGGACAGTGGCCCCAAATACATAGGAAATGCAGCATTTGCATGAGAAGAGAGTGATTGACAGGGTAAAAATGCACCAGAGAGGTCCAGAAGGCTACAAAGTAAGCAGTGTAGACTTTGCAGTGATCAAATCATTGACCACCTTATTCAGAGCAGTATCTGTATGTACTATAGTGATGGAAACAAAGGTCTGATTAAAGAGGGTCCAATAGGTTGTATGAAGACAGAGAGAATATAAGAGATGAGTGTATATAAGCCCCTCAAGAAGCCTGGAAGACAGGAGCTCTAAAAAAGGGCTGTAATCTAAAAGAAATCTTGGGTCAGAATTATATATTGTACAGTCACCAGACTCTACTATACAGACCTGAGATCTTTAGTGTTGTTACTAAACAAGCTGCAGATCACTGGTGGCTTTACATAAAATAGATCCCACAGTAGGAGAAATGTATTGGTGCATTATAAGACTTGGTAAATAATTATGTACCAACTCGTCATAAATGGCCTTTAGCGTGGATGGAACAAGGTCACAAGGAGCTGAAAGTAGGATTTGATGTATGCTCTGTATCATTTACTGTCTCTATGGGGCATATTTACTAATTATCAAGTTTCAGCCCCAATAATTATAATTTCGGCAATTAGAAATTATACATCGACCAAATGTACTATTCATCACATGCCCGTCCCTGCGATGTGTAAGAAGTGAAATGAATGTATACGCGATCATTTAACTTCTTCAAGGTTCTGCGCATGCTAGGTGTGCAAACTTTGCTGCAGCAGTCATTACCAAGGAGGGTTCTGTAGGAAATTTCTGTGATCTGTAGCCCATAGGCTGCAGGGGAAAAGGCCATCTTCAGATGGCGTTAAACTGCCAGGACCAAACTCCAGAATGCTTTGTATTTTGGAGCTAAGTAAATTTGACATTCTCAGCCCCCATGGAAACCTATGGGGTTTGCGGCTGCAGTTGGCAATGGAGGCACCACTGCAGATATGGAGATATACATTTGGGAGATTCTAAGGGGTATATTTATCAAAGTTCGTTTTTACTTTCGTTTTGATATTCAATTTAGCTCACCTCAAATCGAACCAAATCGAAAGTACAAACCCTCCTTCAAATCCCACATTTACTAAAATTCGATTTTAGAAGCATTTTCTAAATTGAATTCGATTTGGTTAGTTTTTAAACAGTAATTTGCTGTTCGGTTTTTGCATGTTCATGTACAAATCAAATAGCAAATCCCACTTCAAAACGAACTTCAAAGCCCCAACTGAATAGAACTGCTTCATGCTCTCATTTTCAGCATGAGCAGTTCGTTTTCACACAGATACATTCATACATCAGTGAGATGCCTGCATGTATCTTACTGTAAAAAGCTTAGAAAGAGTTAAAGTAAAAAAAAAATTATATGGGGTCTCCTCCTAAATACACAACCAGTCCCAGACTTTTCATAGCCAGTCCTGGTTGTGTAAGTACAGGGAAAAATTGCGTATGGTTTGCCTGTACTTAGCACAACCATTTTAATTCGATTTTGCATTTGGAGATTTACTAAAGGTAAAATCAGATGAAAATCGAATGTGAAATCACACTAAAATCAAAATCGAACATTAGTAAATTTACCCCTAAGCGGTTTCAGTCATACATTCAGGGGATCCTAAATATTTGCAGTTACCCTTCAAAAATGGGTGTTTTTAGGGGATATGCCACAAATATTTTTCAATAAATAGACTCCCAAATCAGATGCTGTTCTGTATGCTTTATCCTGCACTCACAAGCTTCAATTAGCAAAACGATTTGTTTGTTACTGTAGTAACTTAGCATAGCTTAATACCCAAGGAATAAAGCACTTTTACCAGAAGTCTGTTCTTATATTGTTGAACAGTAGCTTAAACTCTTGTTTATGTTTTCAAGGAGATTTTATAAGGTAAAAGAAAATATTTCCAAATCACCTTTACTTTAATACACTTGTGTGACACCCCGCTGTAATGAGGTGCTAGTATGTGAAGGGTAAGCACGTCAGGTGACGCACAGTTTCAGAAATCGACTCTTGCTCTGGCAAGCTAACCTCTGCTGCAAAGTAGAGAGGCAATTTTGCAGACAAAACTTAGGCAAATTTGATTTATTTTTAATAACCCCAAGAGGCTGGAATGGGTCACTGCACTCCAGTATCAAGTATGTTTGTTCCAAGAATTTCTCAATATACACTCAATAAATTACACATATCAAGATAATATTAACACTCTCTGTTACCCCCTAAATAGCCTTACTCTAACTATTTCAGATGCTAAGTATAATTTAATAATATGCCTACATACCTACTTATCCTGGCTCAAAAACAAAAAAAATCCCAACGGCTTTCAAGGTGTGCCTAACGTTGGTAACCTAGGTTACTATTCAGTACTAGAAAAACCTGGGTTACTATTCTGTATGTTTAAAAATATGTACATGCAAAAGGAGGGTCTTTTCCTTTAAAATGTAACATTACAGCACTAGTATGTACTTACAGAACTAGCATACATAATTTTAATAGCTCTCTTGAAGGAATTTATGTACTAATAATCACAGTACTGTCGCAATCATTATGTACCTAACTCACCGGGGATATTTAAATTGTTAATAAAAATATCCCAGCTATGTACTACGGGGAACTCGCAGGGACCGCGGTTGCAGTAACTGCTGTCCCCGCGAGTTATATCCCCGGCATTTAGGAAAAGTCTTTCACAGAAATAAAAGACTTCCCCGTGGGAAGCTGATACTGCACATGCGTACAAAGTCAGCTTTCGGAACTGGCTGGGGGCTGTGTGGGAGAGAACCAAAGATCCCTCTCCTGCACTGGAAGCCCCCATAGGCTTACAGTAGTTTACACATACTTGCCAACTCTCCCTCATTATCAGAGAGACTCCCTGAAATAGTAGCAATCTCCCTGTCTCCCTGAAGAATCTAGCAATCTCCCTCATTTCATCCTTACCCCCATTATGAAGCTGTTATATTAAAAAACTGAGATATATACATTCAAATGTCATCATTAGTGTCATTTCCTTGCATTGGTTATTATAAGGCACAATGATCCCTATGAATTTCTGAAAAGTATTAGTGTGTTTTCATCAACAAACAGATCTTACTAACTGCTTTTGGGCTGGGTTTACATTTGGATGTAAGTCAGGTTTAGGACACGCCTCTCAGATTTATCAGTACACGCCCACTTTAACACGCGCTCATAGGTGGTGCTTTCACAATCTCCCTGAAATGCTTTTTCAAAAGTAGGCAAGTATGAGTTTACACCATCTGAAGATGCTGTAAACTACTGGTGCTAAAGTCCCGAAAAGCTTTGCTTTTTGGAGTTTAGTACATTGGGCTGAGATTGTAGTCCCCAATGATTATAATAGGGTCTGCGATCTGCAGTGCTAATTAGCACTTTGTCTGAGATTTCTGTAAAATCTCCTGCATTGCACTATACATAGGAACAATACATAAATTTATGCAGAAACTGCAGTTTCTGCATCATTTTATATAAAAAAAAGTCTTGATACATAGGCCCCTAAGTGTCTCTTTAAACTATAAAGATGTTGCTTATTTTAGAAGAGAAATATTGTGGGTGATTCAGGCTTTGACGGTATTGCTATCGCAGCTGCTAACATGATAGCTGCTGCGATAGCACTATTATATTATTATAGACATCAAGCCTCATGCATGCGTTACTGTTCCGAGCTCCGTCCATGGAACATCTGACCATGGGGTCACTCTAGTCGACTGCTGCAGATGCACAAAAGAGGCCAGGAAATCTCCATCAGCCAATGGAGATCCTGGCCTCTTATCCCCCCCAACGGCAGAGACACGTCTCCATTTTGGGAAACGGAGGCCGTCACCACCCACTCTCTGCCCAGAAATGGCAGCAGACTGTCAATCCCTGACTTGCACAGTACAGATCATGCACCGGCGCATAGGAGGCACAATCAGAGATGTGCGCTAACCATCGGGTTAGCACCAATCACGGAATCAGCCCCATTATCCATAACACATGAAGGCACAGCAGCAAACACATGGGTTAGACTCTTAGCTCTGTTACAGAATAAGTCTCAGCCTCTCTTTCTGTCTCTCTCTCTCTCTGTTTCTGCTATAACTTTCACTGCTGCTGTTTATATTTCTCTCTCAGGGGCCTATTCATCAAATGATAAATGGCCCGGAAACCATGTGGAAATGCATATTTAAGTTACCGGGCCATTCATTATGAGGAGTCCTTTACGACCCCTTTGGTATTCAGCAAACTCCCCGAAACTGAACGTTTTCAGAGTTTGTTGCCGAGAACAAGCGCCATCTTCAGACAGCGCTTGTTTTCGGATCCCTGCTCCTTCCTATGGGAAAGAGTTCCGGAGATGCGAAGAGTAATCCAAGCGGATCTCTCCGCCGCCTCCTCACCAGCTCCCCGGTGGCTTTGCACATGCATGACCTTGGGTCACACATGCATAGCCGGGACGACTGTGAGCAGGTAAGTAATGCAGCTACAGAAGTAGCTGCACTACTAACCACAGGGACAACTGCTTTTCAGAGCAGTTGTCCCCTCACCGGAGCAATGTTGAATTGCTCCAGTGTCACTTTTCCCCCGCTGTGAGTTGGATACTTAAGTATCCCTCGCAGAGAGTTCAAAACTTCATCATCGGAGGCTATACAGCCTTCGATGATGAATAGTCCCCTCAGGCTTTAATCACCAACATACTTTGTTTCTGCAGTTCTCTAATATCGTCTGTACAATTCTGCACATCCTGCTTTGTCCCTCTCAGTCTCTGACACACTGCAGGGTTCACCTTACTTCTCTCTTTTCACCAGGGCCATAACTAGGGGTGTGCTAGTGGTACAACTGCTTAGGATGCAGGGCCTAGGGGGCAGCACCATCGCTGCCCCAGTGCACCTGTATTTAGTTTGCAGTATGCCTGAAATGGCACCTTAAATGCCTACTTTGCTTTCGCAAAGCTGTCTGGAGCACCCAAGGGAGGCTTCAGGTGCTCATCTTCTTCCTAGTTCTGTCAGCCTTCATGACATCATGACATTACATGTTCACTGGTGGGGCCAGCACAAGGCAGACTCTCAACCTGCTACAGCACTGGTTCTCATTTGACAGCTCCTGTCACTCTGCTATCTCTCTCTCATGTAGTTGTCCTGCTCCTCTCTTTCACTGGCTTTTCTCCTTCTTTTGCTCCACCCCCACCAACGGGAAGCAGTCGGGAAGCCGACGGACGGAATCCCGACCGTCGGTTTCCCGACTGTCTAATCCAGGCAAGGGGTTAAATGACAGGCGTCGATGTCCCGACGCCTGTCATTTTACCTACGCCGGGAGCCCGACACCCGGCTTACCGATCGAAGGTAAGCCGGACGCGGACAGCTGTGGGTGGGGGGGAGAGTTATCTTTAGGGTGCCCACCAGACTTTTGCTTTTACTTTACAGTAGTGATACTTAGCCATCAAGTCTCGAGGATTGTACCAAATATAAGGCTATAATACTTGAGTGTAAATACTGAAATAAGCAACTGTCCTACTCTATGTCATCTTCTGATTTTACTAGTCTTTGAAAATAATGTATTTCACTTTGGTAACCATGTTATTATGTTCCTATACATTACACTGCATAAAACACTCAAGTTGGTCTTCATCAGATTAATCATTTTACTCTTTCCTATCAGAGTTGCTCAGCATCGACAGAATATTGATAGCTATTCCCAACATTAATGATTGTGGCTGGACTGTTCTCTCTTCCAGACCCCAAAACACCTGGGGCCTATTTGTAACTGGGTGTAATTGTCTGTGAACATAGCTGTTGTAAGGTGGATCTTTGTGGATGTTGGGTTGATCTGGACAAGATTTATTTTATCCTGAAATTTCTTCTGATTGTTCTATGGTAGGCAGCAGCAGAGCTTGGAGTCTTCCCTTCTAACTGAGACTTCCATTTAACACAAAGCTATCAATCCATGATTGACTTTACCCTGTAGGATGTTCTATAGGCAAAATTTAAATATTGAAATACGAACACAGCCGATCTTAGAGGGATACTGCATGTCATGCCCACAGAAGCCCCCCAAATCACCCCTTTTCACATCCCCCCAGGTCGTCTTGGGTATTTGGAATCCATTGATCTTAATGTGCAGGAGACAGAGTTGTCACTGGCAGCTTTAGAACGACATGTATGATCTCACCTTTTGGATCCTTTCATTCAATTTTAATACAGAAATTTGGGTTACGATTTAGTTCTGGGGTGCATTAGTAGTTTCTAAGGACTCAATATTCTAAAACATGGATTCTGTGCATCACTAATTTGTGCTCCTGTACATCAACAAATTGGTGCTTGCAGCATTATCCTTTAAAAGATGAAAATAATATGAATAAATTGAATAATATATGAAACTGAAAAAATTAAATCAATATCATGACAAATGTTATATTTTGAAGAAGTGCAGCATGGATGGGTAAACAGCTCATGTTGTACAATTTAATTAAATATCACTAACATCATAAATATGCTGCTAAACCTTATGTACTGTTAATTAAAAGCTCTGCACGTATGTCAAAACTTACTTGTTTAAAAAATGTGTTATCCTGCATGTCATCCAGTCCCTCCTGTTTTAGGATGTTTCAGATAAAATATGTGCACTGGCTCTGTAAACCATTTTTCCCATAAGGAGTATAGGAAGTATCATTGACTCCATGTGGGGCTGATGCAGATTTGAATGTAAGTTGGCCTTAATTGCCCCTGCATTGGGTACACAGAACTACTGTAAATGCATTTATTTTACCGTTTTCAGAGTTGTGTGTGCCAGCCAGTATCTGTGGGGCTCATCATCATCATTAGTGCACACTTCCACCAGCCCTACCCATAGTGTAAAAGGTACGTCTGGAAATAGGCGTATTTATGCTTCTGGCCAACCTTGCATATCCCGCAATTTAATACATTCTCACTGACCTTTGCCTTATTGGGAGTGCCCATTACCCAGTTACGTTTCTTCAGCCGTAAGTGGAGATGTGGCTGAAATGCGTACGATGCTGCATCACCTTTAATTGTGTACGATTGTTTCGGGGGCAATCGCAGCGCAAAAAGATGCACAATACATCTGCAAACTAGTATAAATGTCATTCTGCATCAGGCCCTAAGTGTTCAGTATAAGCTGCCTCTATGGCTTAAAATTGGGTTTGTCAACCCTGCACCCATTTATATGGAATTTCTTATAGAATTACGTAGCAAAATTCAAAATGAGACTATTGTGCATGGAATGCTGGGTAGGATTTTAACACATTAAAAACACAAAGATACTGTAAGCTTAAATATGTGCAGAATACAAATCACAAGATTTAGTTTTACCTAGAGTCAGACGCAGCCATATGTGTGTCTGCCTCTTTTGCCGCAGCCGCATCTGCGACTATGGTCTGCGACTATGGGCGCGATAATATAGTTGATTTTTCTGCGATATTATAGGTCGATTTTTCATGTAAAGATGGAGAAAACTTTTCTACATCTCAAAAAAGGGGAAAAATGTGCAAAATCCGTATTTTTGGGTAAAAATGTGGGGATTTCTTACAGAACCTTTTGGACAGCCCCTCTAATGATAATTTAGTTTTAAAAAAAAAAAATCATAAATTGTGTACTTTGGCGATAAACGACCGCTGAAATTTCGGTAAATTTTTATTTTTTTTTCGTAAAAAATGCATTTAATGTATTGGGGCTGGTATTTCGGAGGGACATAAAGATGCGCCAAGTGTTTTAAACATCGCATGTGGCTGGCGCAGGTGTTTTTTATCAGTTTTAAAAAACCACCTGCGCCAGCCACGTGCGATGTTTAAAACACTTGGCGCATCCTTATGGCCTTCCGAAATACCAGACCCAATATGTTAAACGCCTCTTTCACGAAAAGCGTCCATTTTTCGCCGAAGTACGCAACTTACGAAAGAAACTTTCACTAAAGTGTCATCCAAAGGGTTCTGTAAGAAATCCCCACATTTTTGCCCAAAAATAGGGATTTTGCTTATTTTTTCGCCTGCCCTAGGCTGGAGAAAATTTTCCTCCAGTTTTTAGGCGAAAAATGGCAGTTTTTCACCGTCGTTGGCGAAGTCATCAACAAATCGTCCACAAATCGTCCACAAATCGTCTGATCTACTTTGGGGTAGTCCAGGAGCAATGACGTAGAACTTCAGCACTGGGCTGAAGCACTATGGGACTTGCAGAGATCACCGGAGGGGGGAGTTTTCTCTCCTCCACTTCATCGATATAGCTCTTGCTTTGCCGATTATTGAGGAGAAGCTGGAGCAACTTGACTGACACGATATGTGAGGTAATAATACATCTCCCCCTTAATGCAATCTGTTAAATGTATCTTTACTTATAAAATGAATAAAAATAATATATAAGTATTAGTGTCTAATTTCAGCCACCATTTATGAGAAAGAAGGCAAATCTCATAAAGTATTCAAAATCAGAAGTAATCATTACTAATACATAGAAAACTTCTGTCTGGTCAAATACAAAACCTAAGTACCAACAGCATAAGGATTAGGGGAATTCTGCAAAAACATTGCAAACCCAAATTTTCATTAAGACCCCAGGATGCAATGGTATCTAACCGGTGAATTCAGCGTGACAGCCGGTGGCACGCAACTTTCACCAAAAGGGTCATAATCTGTGGACTTCACATTACATCATAATTGACCATATCTCTAAACTCCCCCGTGGTGGCAATAGGTCACCCAGGGGTCTATTTAATAAGCAGTGTTAGGAGACAGAGTGAAAAGTGATAAGGAAGTGATAAGGTGCCAGCCAATCAGCTCCCAAATGTCATTTTTCAAACACAGCCTGTGAGATGGCAGTTAGGAGCTGATTGGCTGGCACCTTATCACTTTTCACTCTGTCTGCTAACACTGCTTAGTAAATAGACCCCTTAGATTGCTTCAGTGAGAACCACGCTGGATTCACCGGTTTCATGTTTGGATGTGCTGGCTCCTTTTTTGCTGTATATGTGTATATGTATATATATATATATATATATATATATATATATATACCAAATGAAGAAAGGTGGCACTCCAAGACTCTTCACCAACGGTGAAACAACTGGTGTTTAATTCAATGTTTTGGGGTCCAGCACCCCTTTTTTAGGACATGTGTCCTGATGAAGGGGTGCTGGACCCCGAATACACCTTTCGTCGTTTGGTGTATTAGTGGTACTATCCCCAGTGGGGCACCCAAGCAAGTTATATCTAGGCTTCATCTCCCTCCAGAGTATATATATATAATTTTACTGGAAAAAAAATTAAACATGTCGTTTTAGTATTAAAATAATATAATAGTATAAATGCAAAGTAAATAGCCCAGGTTTTATAATTATAATGTCAAGAGTCCATTCCTTTGTCTCAAATTCAATAAAGATCTTTATCAGTTACCAATATGCTATTTCAAAAACAGCAACATTCATTTTAATTTGTCACATTGAGGCATATAAATTGGCTAAATGCTAATAGCAGTCTTAAGTAATCAGTTCTACGCGATGGGCCTAAAAATTGCAGAAATGTTGTTTACTGTTCATTTATAACTGGAGATAAAAGGCTTTGATGAGTCAGATAGAGATAGGTTAATTTTCTTTCTCATCTGTATTTAAAACAAGCCACAGTGAATCACAGTCGTTTACACTTGATATTTGTCCTGACAAAACATCTTTATGTCAAAGCAGATTGCGCAAGAATATTATTGTGCCAAAGTTGATCAAATTAATCACTGTCAATATTTATTTTTGTATTGAACATATTTTACAGGTTAATATGTATATTTGGTTGGATAATAACTGTGTGTATTTTACGTTCACAAAATGCAACACTTGTCACACGCATTCGGGTTAGTCACAGTCCCTGCTGCCATCTAGTGTTAAAAGCGAAGTATTGCAGATTTATACTTTGAACATTTTCCAATGTTACTTTATACCAGTGTTTCCCAAACTTTTTTTGAATCTCGGTGCCCTACAGTATCAGTATTGTTCTCACTGCACCCCAAAGCCAAATTTTTGTAATTGAGAAATTCAGAAAAAATGTAGTGAAGTGGTAAAGTGAAGCAAATTGTGCTTACCTGTCATCCAGGTTTGCGGTTTTGTTTTTCTACATATTTACATTTCATTGACCATAAATAATTTGGTTTTGTGCTGGACAACCAGCCTGAGGCCCCTCTGCAAGTGTCCAGGGTGCCATGACGCACAGTTTGGGAACCAGTGCTTTATATTCTTATGGTACCTGCAGCACTATTATATAAATATTAAATTATGAACAAAAACATTTTAGTGTTTAGTTTTTCATAATATACATTCATATTAAATGTTTTGGTTTTATAAGTGTACTACACTGGAATTTTACATTATTATACTACACCTAACATATTTGCTCCTGTGTTGCAAGTCTAAAAATTCCTCTAACTATATGTGTGCTAAAATGTTTTGAGATGAGGTTTCATTATAAGTGAAGGAAAAAGATTTTGCATATTCTCACATTCTCTGCTACATCTGACATCTCCAAGCCTGAGCGAATGCCTTATTAGGATCTGGCGTGGCCCCTGCCAAGCAGAGATAGCAGATGTCCCAAAGCTGCTGCTGTAGATGTCATTGCAGAAATGGAAATCATGCAAAAAGACCCAGATCTCCTGATATATATGCTTAACCCCTTACTGCTATAAAAAGCATAATGTTTATGCTATATATTCAATTTAAGTTATTTTGCGTTTGTGTTTTTAACTAAATGTTTTCAAAATTTCTATTGGCTTAACTATCCCGAAAAGCTACACTATGGTCAAATACTCACTCCTCACTTTTTTAACCTATATTTTATTTTGTTATTTGCATTTATCTCTAGTTATTACACATGCTGCTTTCACACAGAGGAGGCAATTTAAGAAGTGCACCCCAGAATGCATTGGTTTTGTACTAGTGTACCCGGATAATCAACCCACTTAGCAGGGGCGGATTGGGATGGAAAACCAGCCCGGGAAATTTCTGGAAGCAGCCCTAATGGGGGTGGGGACTGTTGCGGAGGTGGAGTCTGTTGCAGAGGAGGAGTCTGTTTAGGGGGCAGGGACTGTTGAGGGGGGTGGGATACTTCCCAGAAGCAATAGTTTTTTTCAAAACTGAAACCGCCAATGTTTGTTTTCCTGAACTGTATGGTATATTTATGGGTTTCTCCATGTAGGATGTATCAGTGAAAGTTGCACCAGTCCTATCCTAGGTGCAGATCATCCATCTGAGAATGGCCTCCATTGTGAGTGATTCCACGTCTCTATATGCAACCACTTGCAGTGACACACCCGCCACACTCCTATACAGAGCCGGATTTAGACCTCATGGGGCCCTAGGCAAGATACTAGTTTGGGGCCCCCTCCCTCGAACAATACATAGCACTATATGTGAGTTCCTGATTCATGTCCTTACATAATTTTTTGGTTTTCGCTCCCTATATTAAACTTTTTAAAGCTTTAAACATTACGGACATTAAAACATTAAGGCCTGTATTCAATTAGAAGCGAAAAGTCCGTTGCCGGACTCCTCGCCGTCATTGCTGGTTTTAGGTGCGAAAAAGTATTGGGCCCGTCCCAGCGTATCCCCGTTTTCAATTCCAAATCGGCGAAAACGGGACCTGGCGAAACTCAAACAGGTGAAAAGTCCTGTTGTTTTTGGGGAAATCAACCTGACACCCCTAAAAGATGCTCTGGCATGTGGGCTCACTATGGGTACCCCAGATTAGCCCTGCTGAAGGTATTTGGGGGTCTTTGAATGGTCTCAATAGGCGCGATTTAGCGTCTTTGGGACAGGGGTGAAGAATAGCATTTAGTAATTTTTTTTTGGTAAAATAAATAGTTCCATCAAATCTGGGGTACATGAAAATGGGTGCAAGCATATTTTTAAGTTGCTAAAGTCCAGCATTAAAAAACACACCTTCAGCAAACACCTGGAATCAAAAGTACACCTCCCCCATACTTGCAGACCCCCCCAAAGGCTATTTCGCTAGTGTTTGAATTTGTACCTCACTTTGATTTTTTTCGCCCATTTTTCAATGTGCTTTTTTGGGGTATCCTTGGTGGGGTTTTTTTGCATTTTTTTAATGGAGTTAGCGTGGTGGGTCCAAAGGGTGCAGGATTGATCCTGCAACATAGCACCCCAAAACCCCAATTCTGCACTTTTTTCCACCTGGTATTCATAGGCTAAACTTTTTCGCCTATTACAGTGTATTGCGTTATCGCGCCGGCGGGAAAGACGCTACAGTTGAATATGGGAATAAGTTGAAACAGGCGAAAATTACATCATCGGCTGAAACGTACTTTTCGATTCTGATTGAATACGGCCCTATAATGGAAAATGAAAACACAGTGCAAAAATAATGTGTGTGTGTGTATATTAGGGGTGTGCACCGGCCACTTTTCGTGTTTTGTGTTTTGGTTTTGGATCTGGATCTTTCTTCGTGTTTTGGATCTGGATTGGTTTTGCCAAAACCACCCTTCCGTGTTTTGGGTTCTGGGTTTTGTGTTTTGGATCTGTATTTTTTTAAAAAAAAAAAACATAAAAACAGCTTAAATCACAGAATTTGTGGGTTTTTCTGCTCCTATGCAATTATTAACCTCAATAACCTTCATTTCAACTCATTTTCAGTCTATTCTGAACACCTCACACCTCACAATATTGTGTTTATGGCCAAAAGATTGCACCGAGGCAGCTGGATGACTATGCTAAGCAACACGAGTGGGCGGCACAAACACGTGGCCCATCTAGGAGTGACACTGCAGTGGCAGACAGGATGGCAGTTTGAAAAACTAGGCCCCAAACAGTACATACTGCAAAGAAAAAAAAGAGGTGCAAGATGGAATTGTCCTTGGGCCCTCCCACCCACCCTTATGTTGTATAAATAGGACATGCACACTTTAACAAACTAATCATTTCAGCGCCAGGGTCTGCCACATGACTGTGGCTGAAATGATTGGTTCGTTTGGGCCCCCACAAAACAAGCTGGCAATTAATGTGTCCCTGCACAAACTGGCTCTACGGAGGCAAGATGTCGTCCTCATCCTCCTCATCCACCGATTCCTCACCCTCTTCAGTGTTGTGTACATCCTCATCCTCACAGAGTATTAATTAGTCCCCACTGGAATCCACAACCACAGGTCCCTCTGTACGTTCTGGAGGCTGGTCTCCCTGGAAGAGTTGATAATTCATTTTATGAACATCATCTTCTCCACATTTTGTGGAAGCAACCTCCTACGCCTTTCGCGGACAAGGTTCCCGGCTGCACTAAACACTCTTTCGGAGTACACACTGGAGGGGGGGCAACTCAGGTAAAATAGAGCCAGTTTGTACAGGGACCTCCAAATTGCTTCTTTTTCCTGCCAGTACAGGTACGGACTGTCTGACATGCCTACTTGGATGCTGTCACCGATGTAATCCTTTAACAGACAGACGCACGCTTGTCGCTGCTGCTTTAAGGATGCAGGTGCGGCTGCAGCCCACACATTTCACAAAGACAGAAAAAAAAATAAGAATTTTTTTATTGTTTGTGGAGTGCACTTTGAGGGTTACACCACCCTTTAACAGACAGACGCACGCTTGTCGCTGCTGCTTTGACGATGCAAGTGTGGCTATAGCCCACACAATTCACAAAGACAGAAAAAAAAGAAGAATTTTTTTATTGTTTGTGGAGCGCACTTTGAGGCTTACACCACCCTTTAACAGACAGACACACGCTTGTCGCTGCTGCTTTAAGGATGCAGCTGCGGCTACAGCCCACACATTTCACAAAGACAGAAAAAAGAAGAAGAATATTTTTATTGTTTGTGGAGCGCACTTTGAGGGTTACACCACCCTTTAACAGACAGACGCATAGGCAAACGCAGGGGGGGTCTTAGCCAAAGTTTCTGAACTTGACAGTAACTTTTTAGGAACGCGCTGCAGGTGCCGCATAAGGGAGGATGTTCCTAGATGGTTAACGTCCCCACCCCTACTTATTTCACCTTTACATATGGTACATATGGCAAGACAGTTGTTGTCCGGATTTGGATAGAAATATTGCCAGACCAAAGAGGTGGAATGTTTGGTCTTCTGCCCAGGCATGACCGTGATGGGCTTTTTCATCCCACGGACAACAACTGTCTCCCCCGGAGCCTGATTTAAACAAACCACATCCCCATCAGAATCCTCCTCGCCAACTTCCTCCTCAGTGCCAGCTTCACCAGTATCCTCATCCTGTTGTACTTCAACAGTGACATCTTCAATTTGCATATCAGCAAGTGGACTGTGGGTGTTCCTTTCAGCACTTGCAGGGGGCGTGCAAATGGTGGAAAGAGCCACCTCTTGCCGTCCAGTGCTGGGAAGGTCAGGCATCGCAACCGCCACCACACTTGGACTCTCCTTGGGGATTTGTGATATCTTCTTAGAACGCACAGTTCTTCGCTGTGCTTTTGCCAGCTTAAATCATTTGATATTTTTAGCGGGAGGAGGGCTTCCATCGTCATGTGAAGCTGAACCACTAGTCATGAACATATGGAAAGACCTTAGCCATTCCTTGCCACTCCGTGTCGTAAATGGCATATTGGCAAGTTTACGTTTCTCTTCAGATGAATTAAATGTTTTTTTCAAGGTCATTTTCCTGAACTTTGTCATTTGGGATTGTATGTGCCCTTTACTATGACATTGGGCATCGGCCTTGGCAGACGACGTTGGTGGCATGTTATCGTCTATGTCATGACTAGTGGCAGCAGCTTCAGCACTAGGAGGAAGTGGTTCTTGATCTTTCCCTATTTTATTTTTATCGGAGAAAGTTTGGTCCTCCATTTATGTTATATTGATATATACGTGCGGCTAAGGCGCACACAAACACAGAAAATAATTTTTTATTTTTGTTGGAGACTAGTGCACTTTGTGGGTTACACCACCCTTTAAGAAATGAGCCAGCCGGCCCTTTACTTATGGGACACAGGCGCACGCTTGGCGCTGCTCCTTTGTTGATGCACGTGCAGCTACAGCCCACACAATTCACAAACACAGAAAATATATTTTTATTTTGTTTGGAGTGCCCTTTCTGGGTTACAGCACCCTTTAACGGACAAGCCAGCCGACCTTTTACTTATGGGACACAGGCACACGCTTGGCGCTGCTCCTTTGTTGATGCACTTGCAGCCACAGTGCACACAATTCACAAACACAGAAAAAAAAATTTTTTATTTTGTTTGGAGTGCCCTTTGGGGGTTACAGCACCCTTTGACGGTCAAGCCAGCCGGCCTTTTACCTATGACACAGGCGCACGCTTGGCACTACTTTGTTGATGCACGTACGGCTACTGCGCACACAATTCACAAACACAAAAAAATATATTTTTTTATTTTGTTTGGAGTGCCCTTTGGGGGTTACAACACCCTTTAGCGGTCAATCCAGCCGGCCCATTATTTATGGGACACAGGCGCACGCTTGCCACTACTTTGTTGATGCCCGTGCGGCTACTGCGCACACAATTCACAAACACAAAAAAATATATTTTTTTATTTTGTTTGGAGTCCCCTTTGGGGGTTACAGCACCCTTTAGCGGTCAATCCAGCCGGCCCTTTATTTATGGGACACAGGCGCACGCTTGCCACTACTTTGTTGATGCCCGTGCGGCTACTGCGCACACAATTCACAAACACAAAAAAATATATATTTTTATTTTGTTTGGAGTCCCCTTTGGAGGTTACAGCACCCTTTAACGGACAAGCCAGCCAGCCTTTTACTTATGGGACACAGGTGCACGCTTGGCGCTGCTCCTTTGTTGATGCACGTGCAGCCACAGTGCACACAATTCACAAACACAGAAAAAATATATTTTTTTTAGCACTTGGGGGGAGCACCCCTGACAGACAGAGCACCCCCTGGACAACACTACAGCACCCCTTTAGGACTGGGACACTGCACAGGACTTTGGAGTGGACACAGCCCCTATGGACAACTGACTGCACAACACAGTCCAGCCAGCCCCTATGGACTTTGAAGTAGTGGACACAGCCCCTATGGACAACAGCAGCACAGCGCAGCACAGCACAACACTACACTGCACTACACTACACTACAACACTACACTACACTACACAGCCCAGCCAGCCCTAACTCTCACCCTCCCTCTTCACTGTCCACAGCCGAGTGAGAAAATGGCGCCGACGCGGGTACCTTATATAGGATCCAAAACCCGCGAGACCCGGAAGGCGGGATGATGACGATTTCAGATCCGAGTCAGGCGGGAAAAGTCGAGCCTGACTCGGATCGGCCTCGGATCGGGGGGGCTCGGGGGGGTTCGGATTTCAGAAATCCGAACCCGCTCACCCCTAGTGTGTATATATATATATATATATATATCTATATCTATCTCAATAGGAATGATCCATTTCCTATATATATATATATATATATATATATATATATATTAGGGGTGAGCGGGTTCGGATTTCTGAAATCCGAACCCCCCCGAGCCCCCCCGATCCGAGTCCGATCCGAGTCAGGCTCGACTTTTCCCGCCTGACTCGGATCTGAAATCGAGGCAAAACGTCATCATCCCGCCTTCCGAGTCTCGCAGGTTTTGGATCCTATATAAGGTACCCGCGTCGGCGCCATTTTCTCACTCGGCTGTGGACAGTGAAGAGGGAGGGTGGGAGTTAGGGCTGTGTAGTGTAGTGTAGTGTAGTGTAGTGCTGCTGTTGTCCACTACTTCAAAGTCCATAGGGGCTGGCTGTGTTGTGCTGTGCTGCTGTTGTTAATAGGGGCTGTGTCCACTACTTCAAAGTCCATAGGGGCTGGCTGGACTGTGTTGTGCAGTCAGTTCTCCATAGGGGCTGTGTCCACTCCAAAGTCCTGTGCAGTGTCCCAGTCCTAAAGGAGTGCTGTAGTGTTGTCCAGGGGGTGCTCTGTCCATCAGGGGTGCTCCCCCCCAAGTGCTAAAAAAATAATATATTTTCTGTGTTTGTGAATTGTGTGCGCAGTAGCCGCACGTGCATCAACAAAGTAGTGCCAAGCGTGCGCCTGTGTCATAAGTAAAGGGCTGGCTGGCTTGACCGTTAAAGGGTGCTGTAACCCCCGAAAGTACACTCCAGTCCAAACCAAAAAAAAATTATTTTCTGTGTTTGTGAATTGTTGTGCGCAGTAGCCGCACGTGCATCAACAAAGTAGTGCCAAGCGTGCGCCTGTGTCATAAGTAAAGGGCCGGCTGGCTTGACCGTTAAGGGTGCTGTAACCCCCGAAAGTACACTCCAGTCCAAACCAAAAAAAAAATTATTTTCTGTGTTTGTGAATTGTGTGCGCAGTAGCCGCACGTGCATCAACAAAGTAGTGCCAAGCGTGCGCCTGTGTCATAAGTAAAGGCCGGCTGGCTTGACCGTTAAAGGGTGCTGTAACCCCCAAAGTACACTCCAGTCCAAACCAAAAAAAAAATTATTTTCTGTGTTTGTGAATTGTGTGCGCAGTAGCCGCACGTGCATCAACAAAGTAGTGCCAAGCGTGCACCTGTGTCATAAGTAAAGGGCCGGCTGGCTTGACCGTTAAGGGTGCTGTAACCCCCGAAAGTACACTCCAGTCCAAACCAAAAAAAAAATTATTTTCTGTGTTTGTGAATTGTGTGCACTGTGGCTGCACGTGCATCAACAAAGGAGCAGCGCCAAGCGTGCGCCTGTGTCCCATAAGTAAAGAGCCGGCTGGCTCATTTCTTAAAGGGTGGTGTAACCCACAAAGTGCACTACTCTCCAGCAAAAATAAAATAATATTTTCTGTGTTTGTGTGCGCTTTAGCCGCACGTATATATATCAATATAACATAAATGGAGGACCAAACTTTCTCCGATAAAAATAAAATAGGGAAAGATCAAGAACCTCTTCCTCCTAGTGCTGTTGCTGCTGCTGGGAGTTGTTCATCATCCCAGAGAGGAAGTAGGAACATCACTACTTTTACTAAACAATTGACCCTCCAACAGTCCCTAGCGATGAGGATGAAGTACGACAGCAGTCATCCTGAAGCAAAACGTATAACTGAGGCCTTGACTGCTATGTTGGTGTTAGACGTGCGTCCGGTATCCGACATTAGTGCAGTGGGATTTAGACAATTGATGGAGGTAGTGTGTCCCTCGGTTCCAAATCCCGTCTAGATTCCACCTGCATCCTCAAAGCAGCAGCGACAAGCGTGCGTCTGTCTGTTAAAGGGTGGTGACACCCTCAAAGTGTTCTACACAAACAATTAAAATATTGTTCTTTTTTTTCGGTCTTTGTGAAATGTGTGGGCTGTAGCCTCACCTGCATCCTTAAAGCAGCAGCGACAAGCATGCGTCTGTCTGTTAAAGGGTGGTGTAACTCTCAAAGTGTTCCAAAAAATAAAAAACTATTTTTTTAATGTGTTTGTGACTTGTGTGCGATTGTAGCCACACTTGCATCCTCAAAGCAGCAGCGACAAGCGTGCGTCTGTCTGTTAAAGGGTGGTGACACCCTCAAAGTGTGCTACAGAAACAATTAAAATATTGTTCTTTTTTTTTTCGGTCTTTGTGAAATGTGTGGGCTGTAGCCGCACCTGCATCCTTAAAGCAGCAGCGACAAGCGTGCGTCTGTCTGTTAAAGGGTGGTGACACCTCAAAGTGTTCTACACAAACAATTAAAATATTCTTCTTCTTTTTTCTGTCTTTGTGAATTGTGTGGGCTGTAGCCGCACTTGCATCCTCAAAGCAGCAGCGACAAGCGTGCGTCTGTCTGTTAAAGGGTGGTGTAACCCTCAAAGTGTGCTCCACAAACAATAAAAATATTCTTTTTTTTTTTCTGTCTTTGTGAATTGTGTGGGCTGTAGCCGCACTTGAATCCTCAAAGCAGCAGCGACAAGCGTGCGTCTGTCTGTTAAAGGATTACATCGGTGACAGCATCCAAGTAGGCATGTCAGACAGTCCGTACCTGTACTGGCAGGAAAAAGAAGCAATTTGGAGGTCCCTGTACAAACTGGCTCTATTTTACCTGAGTTGCCCCCCCTCCAGTGTGTACTCCGAAAGAGTGTTTAGTGCAGCCGGGAACCTTGTCAGCGAAAGGCGTAGGAGGTTACTTCCACAAAATGTGGAGAAGATGATGTTCATAAAATGAATTATCAACTCTTCCAGGGAGACCAGCCTCCAGAACGTACAGAGGGACCTGTGGTTCCAGCAGGGACGAATTAATATTCTGTGAGGATGAGGATGTACACACTGAAGAGGGTGAGGAATCGGTGGATGAGGAGGATGAGGATGATATCTTGCCTCCGTAGAGCCAGTTTGTGCAGGGACACATTAATTGCCAGCTTGTTTTGTGGGGGCCCAAACGAACCAATCATTTCAGCCACAGTTGTGTGGCAGACCCTGGCGCTGAAATGATTGATTTGTTAAAGTGTGCATGTCCTGTTTATACAACATAAGGGTGGGTGGGAGGGCCCAAGGACAATTCCATCTTGCACTTCTTTTTTTTCTTTGCATTATGTACAGTTTGGGGCCTAGTTTTTCTAACTGCCATCCTGTCTGCCACTGCAGTGTCACTCCTAGATGGGTCACGTGTTTGTGCCGCCCACTCGTGTCGCTTAGCATAGTCATCCAGCTACCTCGGTGCAACCTTTTGGACATGAAAACACTATTGTGAGGTGTGAGGTGTTCAGAATAGACTGGAAATGAGTGGAAATTAAGGTTATTGAGGTTAATAATAGCATAGGAGCAGAGAAACCAACAAATTCTGTGATTTTAGCTGTTTTTATGCTTTTTTTAAAAAAAATACAGATCCAAAACACAAAACCCAGAACCCAAAACACGGAAGGGTGGTTTTGGCAAAACCAATCCAGATCCAAAACACGAAGAAAGATCCAGATCCAAAACCAAAACACAAAACACGAAAAGTGGCCGGTGCACACCCCTAATATATATATATATATATATATATATATATATATATATCTTGTGAAGCCTGGCACTCTGGATAAACAATGCAGCGTTCTGGGTGCCTTCCTAAATAATCATACAGAAAATCCAAGGTCCTAGAAAGGAACAGGCGGCACTCCAAATCCAAATATAAGCAAAATGAATTCAAAACATTAAGGTGAAAAAGACATCATTCATCGACGTTTCAAAGTCCACAGACTTTTTCCTCAGGATGTATCACTAAGACATCAGCAACAAACAAGTGTTATAGTGCAGGTGTCCTACCTTATATGCGCCCATATCGCGCCATATCCACACTCCCAGCTGCGCTGTCTCCGGACGAGGGGGCGGGGCCTCCGCAATCCCGGAACCGGAAGTGATGCGGGCGATGACAATACTGGTTGCTAGGCAACCTCTGTAGCCACAACTCACCACGCAGGCAGCGCAGCCCTGGAGGGATACAACATATAAACATTAAAGCAGTGCATAAGACCATGTGTCACAGTCACATGGAAAATTATATTATAAAAGTGACTAGGTGTATGCTCATAAAACAAAAAAGAAAGAAAAAAGAAAGAAAAACCCTGATGTAGACATTAATAATAATATCAAATATATAATCTCAAAGCTCATAATTAAATAACTACTTGTGTTTAATAATTAAAAATTTACTGCTTCTATACCATTTATGGCTATAAGGTTTCTGACATAAAATTACAACCGACAAAACTCATTATTAATTCTAACTACCGTAGACCGTACGGCTGCCTCTGAATAAGGTCCATAGTTTTTACAATGTCACTAGAAGAAAAAAAACAAATAAATATATATATATATATATATATATATGTGTGTGTGTGTGTGTGTGTGTATATATATATATTCACACACATATATATATATACATATACATATATATATATACATACATATATAATATATATATATATATATATATAGTGTGTATATGGCAGCTCATAAGGGTAATTAATACAGGCACCTACCTGGCCTTAGGTGCAGCACTGCTGCTGTTTGCTGCTGCTGGGCGGCGGAGGGCCTGGAAGGCTGGCGGAGTTGCTGCTGGGGCGGGTCCCCGGTGAGTTACACTGTGCAGTGTGCCGCGCACAATCGGCCGGCTGCACACACTCAGTCTTTCCCCTTGTAGAAAGCACGGACAGCCACGCGGGACACTCTAGCAGTTGAGGCGGGACCGCATGACATCATGACATCACGCGGTACTCGCGCAGTGCTCCTCTGGGAGCACTGTGATCGGGGTTATTTCTTTAGGGAAAGGGGCCCGTCCACGGGCCCCTTGGGTCACGCCGGGCCCTAGGCGAGCGCCTAGGATGCCTAGTGGGAAATCCGGGCCTGCTCCTATAACACACCTATACTACATTACATCTGCGTCTGATTAGCCAATCATCTGTAACTACCCAGGAATGCCCAGCACATTTATAATTCACTGCTTCATGTGTTCATCTGAATAAGTACCAGGACTCTGTACGAACACCATCAGCAGGGCTGCCATCAGAAATTGTGGGGCCCGGTACTGACAAAATAGGTAGGGCCCCCGCTGTGGAGCTACTTCGGCGGTGATGCATCAATTGGTGCATAAACCAGAGATGCTAGACATGGTGGGGGTGGGGGTAAAGGGCAGGGAAGGATGGACATTACTGGGGAACACAGGGCAGGGAAGGATGGACATTACTGGGGAACACAGGGCTGGGGAGGCTGGACAAGTGGGGGCACTGGGCTGGCAAGAGTGAACTGGAGCAGGGAAGACAGGCTAGCTGGCTGGACTAGGAGGGGGTAGGGGGTGCAGGGAAGGCTGGCTGGATTGAGGGAGGGGCAGGGAGAGTAGGCTGGCTAAACTAGAGGGCTGGCTGGACCGGGGTGCAGTAGACAGGGAAGGAAGGCTGGCTAGACTGGGGAGGGGGCTTAGGGATGGCTGGCTAGACTGGGGGAGGGGCAGAGAAAGTAGGAAGGCAGGCTGGCTGGAATGGGGGTTGGGGGTGCGGACAGGGAAGGCTGGCTGGCTGGAATGGGGGGGTGCAGGGAAGTCTGGCTAGACTGGGGGGGGCAAGTGCAGAGAAGGCAGGATGGCTGGCTGGACTAGGGGGCAGTGCAGGGAAGGCTGGCTAGACTTGGGGGACAGTGCAGGGAAGGCAGAATGACTGGCTGGACTAGGGGTTGGGCAGGCTGGCTGGACTAAGGGGGCAGTGCAGGTAAGGCTGGCTGGACTAGCGGGGTGCACAAGGCAGGATCAACCTACCTGCTCTTTTCTTGGCACTTCCTGTCCTGAGAGAGAGGGGAGAAGAATGCACTGGGTGGCAGACAGGCAGAGAGACCATCAGTGTGCCGCTGCTGCATGTGAGCTATGGAGCTGGCCGTGAGCCAATCATAGCTCGGAGAACAGCAGCCAATCAGAGCAGCCGCTTCTGATTGCCTTCCGTTCCGCAAGCTGTAATTGGAGCTGGCCGCGAGCCAATCACAGCTCGCAGAACAGCAGCCAATCAGGAGAGGCTGCTCTGATTGCTTGCCGTTCTGCAAGCTATGATTAGCTCACGGCAGCTCCAGTGTTTACATGCCGCACCGCTGATGGCTTTACTTGCCGCTGCCACCCGGGCCCCCTCTCTCTCCGGGCCCGGGACTGGAGGCCCGGCAGTCCCCCCTGATGGCGGCCCTGACCATCAGGATGTATGCGCAATGCAACGCAGACAAAAAACATCTCCAGGGACATGCAGTCGGAGGAGGCAGAGCCTCCCGTCATTAATGATTAAAACAAAACAAAGAAGATACTTATGACACATATTCTGTATCATAAGTATCTGCTTTATATTATTATAATCATTTAGGACAGACGGAGTTTGGGAGGCATTGAGAGTGGTGACTCCTGTGTATTGTAAAATATAGGAAATGGGGGGCAGTAAAAGCCCGTTGAAAAATAGTGGTAGAAAGTGGCACATATAGATATGCCTCAGTGACAGGAACCTGCTTTCAGCTCACATCAAAGTAATCAACCGCAGTATGTACCCAAAGATAGGCAAGATGTTAATGCAATGTTAGTATATCCCACCCTGTGCACCTAAAAAAAAAAAATCCTACAAAACTTGCAGATATATAAAAATATTACAAATATACAAAATTATTATAAACACATGACCTCATGTTTTCCATAGCTGTTATTCTAAACATCCTAGAATAACAGTGTCCTGGAATATTGATGATGCTGCGGCTATTAGGCCATCCCCAGATACATTATACTAAGGTTAATGTTCAGAATATATACATATATATCACATTCCACTGCACAAGTTGTCATAGTATTTTAGGTGATGCTGCCTGAGTGGGATGTGAGGTGATGAAATGTCTCATAATATGTGTGTATGTATATATATATATATATATATATATATATGTATATATATATAAACGAGTCCTATGTCAAATATATATAAAATTATAAATATATATGTATGAAGGAGTCCTATGTCACATGCATGTGGATCTTTATGATGTGTCATGTTCACACACTAAACATTTTTGCTCACATTATGAGACCCCCCCAGCCCCTCCCAACCCACCCCCTAGATCCTCCCCCGACTCCTGCAATATATTATATTATAAATTTAAGATAATGATTTACAAGTACATAGACTAACATTGTACACTGTACACAACTAACTTGTTTGAACGTTCCTAAAGCCATCCAGTCGTGGCTGCTCCAGAGTTCTGCAGACTGCAGCTGCCGGCGGCCTGCTCCCGAGTCCCGGCTCCTGCGCTGGCCTGGTGCGCTCTTGATTGTGGGAGGCGGAGCCACAAGCAGCCAGTCACTCACGAGCTCCGCAATGGCCAATGGGAGGAGCTGATGCGGCTGGGCATGCACAGCAGCCCTCCCGCGGCCATTTTATATGTCACGTCTACAGTTTTACAGGTGAGCTACTCAGTCATGGCCGCTCTGATTGCGGTAGTGGTCCTTAGCCGCGGCCCGCCAGTCAGGGTGTCAAGCGGCCCACCAGAGGGGAGAGGGGACCGGCCCAGCGGGAAATGGCCCGGTGGCCCAATCCGCCCCTGCCACTTAGAGATAAAGGTGTACAAGTGCTCTCATAATTGCCTACTATCCTGGCATGTTTAGGAGACCTCCTGGACTCCAGGGACAGAATAGTCTAATCTCCTAGATTTGCACACTTAAATGCGTTAACACTAGACGATATGCTCCCTGAGCGATATCGTCTAGTGTGTCCCCGGCAGGCTGTGCTCAGTGTCGTTTATGACATTGAGCACAGCCGCTGAACGATATCATTAACGATATCGTTCAGCACCGGGCTCTCTCCCCCATTCCCCGACATGCAGCAGCCTGACGAGATCGTCAGGTTGGCCTGCATGTCAGCCCGATGAACGATGATGACGAACGACCCGCGGGAACGCGCGTCGTCGTTATCGTTCATCTTTTTGGGCTTAAAAATGGACGATAAAGTGGACGACTGAACGATAACGATATCATTATCGTTCAGTCGTCCACTTTATCGCCCAGTGTGTACGCACCTTTATCCACTGAAACTGGCTGTCCGTGTGCTCAAATCATGGCTTTGTACAATGGGTGGTGGAACTCACTGCACCACTTTGCAGCTATATAACATTGCCTGTTCCACCAGGAAATTGAATTTGCTGGAAACTTTATTACAATTTCGTCATCGCTGTCTTAAGTGTGGCTTAAATGAATCACAAATAGGAAAATAAATTAGGATGGAGCAATCAAGCAACAAACAGTATGAAAAGTAAGGATGAGATGTATAGATGGCTAGATGGCTAGCTCAGAGCATTAAGGGACCTATCCATTAGCAGATAAAATTAACGATTATATCTGCTAATGTATAGGCCCTGAACGATGACAGATGCGCACTCCCGCGGCCGATAAATCGCAGCTATCATCTCTCCAATATGTTGGTCAATTATCACATATAGCTGTACGATATTAGCAATATCGTGCAGTTTTTATGCGGTAAACGACGAACGACGAAAGATATTAGCAGCAGCTACAGAGCAGCTACAGAGCGCTGGAGAGAAAAAAATCCACTCCCTGAATGATTTCATGCGATATCGTTCATCGTTCATGACAGACATCGTTCAGCACAGCCACCGGAATTTTCAAGTGATATCTTTTGTCTTTCATCGCTCAGAAATACATCTGCTAATGGATAGACCCCTTAACGCTGCTGAAAATATTATTTTTTACCACAGCTCCACTTCGTAAGTCTGCACTAAGGGCCTGATTCAGACCCACTCGCGAGCGGCTGTCCGCTCGCAAGTGGGTCAATGTTATGGACTGAGCATGCGCACGACGGAGGGAGCTCCGTCGCGCGCATGCGCCAGACGCGACGAGCGAAGGAAAGTCCTTCGCTCGTTGTGTCCGATCAAAGGGGGCATGCTGTCAATGTTGATTGACAGCACGCCCCCTTTGGTGGGCGTGTCCCGGGGGCGTGCCTCCCTGACGGGGGCGTTCCCACGGGAACGCCTCCCGTCAGAAGCCGGCCCACTGACATCACTAGTGATGTCAGTGGGAGTGATTTTGGCTCTGATAGAGCCAAAATCACTCCGGAGCTTGCGGTTGAAAACCTCAACCGCAGGCTCCGGCTCGCAAATTCGATGGTCGTGATGGTCTCGACCATCGCGACCATCACAATGCACGCTCGTATAGCCTGTGGGTGGTGACCCACAGCTATACGAGCGTCCAGGAGGACGCTCCATGAAAATGGAGCCCTCTGCTCAGAGCGTACGGCTCTGAATGAGGGCCTAACTCCATAATTTTCTAGTAGCATCTTTGCTCCATCAAACCCTTTGTCTGTACAAATGTTTACTCAGACCACTAATCTTGGTTCAAATTTCTTACAATTAATTAATATTAAAGATGTGCGCATACCCCCGTGTTTTGGTTTTGGCAAAACCACCCTCAAATGTTATGGTTTTGGTTTTGGCAAAACTACCCTCAAGTGTTTTGCTTTGTATTCGGTTTTGGTTTTGGATTGCTTTATAATATATAAAAATAGCTAAAATCAGGTAATTTGGACCGAATTACATGCAATCCAAAACCGAGATTCGTTTTTTAAATCCGAGTTCTGAACTTACAGCAGATCCGAGCCAAGATTTGAGTCTACTCTGAACCCCAAAAGTGATCTGAGCCAGGACTCGATTTGACTTAGAACCCCTACATTCGTTTGTGTTAGTTTCTCAAGAAATCTGAACCGCACATCTCTAATTAATATAAATATTAAACATAAATAAATGTTAGAACCTCTTCATCTCTGCAATACAGTTATGGTTTCCTATTCATTACATACAGTAGTAACCCAAAACTGCATATCGGATATGAATTTGTAGTGTCCTCACAAAGCTTGTGTTGCATTATTTGCCCCCCTTATCCTCCATTTTCTGTGCCAAGGCTCACCTGCCATGAAATACTATAATTCATTTAAAACAAAATGGGATTTCATATCTCTTCCTGGTGGCTTGCTCAGGAGATTATTCGCCTTGTGCAGGTTGGTTAAACAATTAAAATTACACAGAATTCCCTCTTTAATCCGCTCCCTCAGAACATCAAACTTTTCCCTCAAATAATGAAGAAGAAGAGAACGAGTCATTGGAGAAGTTTCTAGCATAACGTCCTCTGTGCACGGTGATGCTGATACATGAGTAAGATGCTTGATCACCGGGTGCTTTCTATCCCTCAACAGTGTCTATAATGATTAGGCTTAAATCCGAATGATTCATGATCTATGATAAAGGGTCTGATTCATTACGGATCGCAACTCCGAATGCAATAGCGAATATGCAGGCAGTTCAACTGCGATAGTATGCTAATTCATTGCGATCGCTATGCCGCCACAGCAATACACAAGGATGTCCCCACTTACCTTACACTCATCCATAATGTTTAGCAAAACTGCGAAACCATCGGTAAACTAGAGTACCATGGCAGCCTCACGTATACTTGCACAAGCTCTGACCTTACTCAGAAGTTGCTACAGTAACTTCAGCGCACGCTATGAGCTTAAGGAATTGCAGTGGATAATTTATGTACGCCCAAGCAAGGGCATTCAAATGCACTGGCATGCCTGCATTCCCCGACCACCCCCCATCAGCACCCACAAATGGCACTTCCTGTCAATCACTCTGCGATGGGTCTATGTAGCTGCTGCGATCACAGTCCCGACTGCAGTGGCCGGTTCGTGTACGAGCACTGCGGTGTATACACATGCGCAGTATGCAACAATCGGCCAATTGTGTACGTATTAGCAGTTGCGTGAATCAGGCCCATAGTTACATTACATGGTTGCAGATATAGAAGGTCTCCAGACACACCGAGGGCTCTCCTGCTGTGAGCAAGAACGCGGTGGTTAGTTTATGGACGCCCAGAGATCAGTGTTCAAATGGTCTGACACATCTGCGTTTTTCTAGCCACCCCCGTTACCTCCACCAAACGCTGACTACCTGTCACTCACTTTGCGATTGAATCCTCTGTATGAGCGTAACTGCAATTCAATCACTGTGCGTGCACACTGCGACTTCCACACATGCACAATGGCAAACAATTGCTTAATCTGCGTAAATATCGGCATTGCGTCCACGTCTGAATCAGACCCTTTTTTCCACCAGATTACAACAGAAAAAACACAACTTAGAAATTTTTATAGCATTCTCTCGGGTCATAAGTGACTATTGGAGTCTGAGGGGTAATGCAGAGTACAGTGTACACCTGTTTGAATAGCGCCTCTTATGTTTGTGTCATTGCATATGCACTGGAAACAAACGTACACAACTATAGGCCATGTAACTGTAAGCTTCTCAGTTATCCCCACTTGTGATTGGGAAGGTGTAACAACACTGTAACACAGTATTTTCATGTTAGCAAAGGCTTTGCAGAGTTGGGCTGCAGAAAGTGCGCCCTGATGATGTTGACGGCTATGAAACGCAGCATACAGAAAGAGATGTGTACAACTCTGCCTACAAGTAAATAAATATACACATATTTTTCTGTGCACACAAAGCAGGAGCACCTGCAGCCTAGTCATTAGGCGTCTAAGTAATAGTTTGCTGTGGCACCTGGCAGTTCAGTAATTGTACATTTTCCTATAATAGTACAGTAATAAAGTTTCACTGTCAGCCGATCCTCAGGACTGATGCACAGTGTACACTTCTCACTCCTGCGCTCAGCCAGAATAAATCTTCTGTGCATCCACAGCACAAGGTTTGGATAAGCAAAAGGTAAAAGACAGCCTGGCTCAACTCAGACAAACGACCACCCAGCCATACACAGATTTCTCCTGGAGGGACTTTGCTTGTGCATCTAATTAAACAGTACGTAAGGGTAAAAGTTACGTTCTATATGACTCATTGACTTGGTTGAATGACTGAAAATTTCCACCGGGTAAAGTTCAATTTACTTCTGTGTCCCAATTAACAATGCTAATTGGGGCACAAAATCTGTGCAATTGAAATTGCATTTATTTTTGCCATCATTGAATAAGTGGCATTGAGCCAATGCAGCACTCAGGGAAAAACATTTGACCCTCCCTCTATGGCCTATGGTATAAACAGCTGATAAATAGTGTGACTTTGAAATGTAAACTAGTAAATTAATGTTTTATTGAATTTAGAACGCTTCCAATAATGGCATAAACCACAGAGGATTATCGGGAAATCCGATTTGTGTGACACAGTTTTATACCATGCAAAAAACTAAACATATTTATTTGTACTATTTATCTGAATTGTTTGTTTTATACTGGAAAATATAATATTTAAAGGAAACAGTTCAAATTTTACTTCAAATTATGCTCTTTTCTATCTGTATTTGAATACCACTGCACTATATTCTTACTACACAATTTACAATAAATCTTATGTTTGCGAATAAAATTACAGTTTTCAGTAGAATAATTACAAATATTACAAATTTTTGTATTGTAGCAATAAGCACAGTAGCTGATTGTTAGTTGCATGTATCCCTTTTACAAACGCAAACATATAGGTTATGCTACAATATGCAAAATCCACAGGAAGTATCTTATACTAAAAGACACCGACTGCCATCTTCTGTGTCCCTCTGTCTGTATCCAGAGATGCAGCATCGGATGCTCTGTGTGAACATCGGGTGGCCATCGGACATCTGAGTAACCTCTGGTTACTCGGTGGCCGGCAGTGCACTGAGTGCAGCAGTAGACTCTGGCCCTGATTCGGAGCCGGACGCTCTGAAAGAGCGCTCGTTCTGAATCCGGGCGGTTTTTTTTTTGTGCGGCCTCCTGGCCGCTCGCATAACTGTGGGTGACCGCCCACAGCTATTGTGAGCGGCCAGAATGATGGTCGCGATGGTCAAGACCATCGCGACCATCGGGCTTGCGACAAGATCCTTGTGATAGGGTCCCCGTGGCCGCAAGCCCCAGAGAGCTTCTGGCTCTAATAGAGCCGGAAGCTCTCCCACTGACATCACTTGTGATGTCAGTGGGGCCACCCACAAACAGCAGGTGTTCGCTTGGGAACGCCTCCGTTTCTGAACCCACCCCCGGCCATGCCTACCAAGCGGGGCGAGCTGTCACTCACTATCGACAGCTCGCCCCCTTTGGTGCGAGACCTGGAGCGACGGAGCACCATACTGCCAACGTGGGACTTCAGAGTGGTTTGTATTAAAAATATGGGTGCAGGGCACGCCCTGTATGTGTAACTATATATATATATATATATATATATATATATAGTCATGAAAATACTTACGCATTATGTGGGTGCTGAGGTACCTTTTACCTGCCTGGGTCGCTAGATGGGTTGTTAGGATTCTTGGTAATGATTTGGGATATACTGTAGCTAGTAGAATGGATCAGGGGTGTGCAAACAGCGCCGTCACACAGGGCGTAGAGCATACTTGACTACTCTCCCGAAATGGCTGATAGCCTCCAAAAAATCAGGAAATTTTCTCGGCTGCACCCCCAGACCCCTCCGTAACTTCCACACAAATTCCTACAGCAAGGGGGACCATGATACGATTCGCACTTAATCACGCCATCATGACCCCACCCCCTGCTTCACAATGCTAGTAATCTCGGCATTGTGTAGCAGGGACGAGGCCAAAATGACGCAATTGCGTGGTCACGCCCCCTGCTCCGTCCCTAATGCCGGGTAATATCCCCAGCCACACTCCCCTATGCTGCACCATGCCCCCCGCTATGCCAGCCTGGCTGCCCCCTCCCGGAGGAGGCAGCCAGAATGTCAGCAAGTATGTCCATGGACATGCACCCTTCAGCCTGTTCAGCCACTTGGCGCATCCTCAGCAGGACACCGTCTCCAGACAATGCCATTCTTCTGCTGGCGGCCCTGCACCCACAGTGCAATGTCATAGGGGTGCACTGCTGCTCTATTATGGCGCTGGAATGGATAAAAGTTATTCTAAAGCAAATGAGACAGAGGGTCTGATAATGAGCTGGATGCCAGTCGGCCACAAAGGCTGCCTCATGCATCTGAAAACAGACATATTTACACGTGCGCACAACTCTGCATGGCATGCAAATTCTGCTGACGCTCCCTCACTCAACATTTCCTACATTAGAACGTCCCATTACAGCCTAGTTACAGCCCAGCGACACCATTCTAGTCGCAAGTGGAGTGTAACTGAAATGTGTAGGTCCCTGAATTGGCACAGTTACGTACATGTGGTTCAAACATATGCGCAATGCAAACAGACACAAGATACACTCCACAAATTGACTTACATTGAAATTTTCACCAACAAGGTCGGCCCCAGTGGCGTGATGTTTTGCTACTACACCTGCGTCTAAGGTGCACAACGCATCCCGACAGTGGCATAACTAGGGTCTTTGGAGCCCAGGGCAAGAAGAAGAATTGAATCGCCCCCCCCCACCACACACACACACACACACATACAAAAAATGGGCATGGTCACATAACAGGAGGGGCATGGTCACTTAAAATGGGACGTGCAAACATGACATGCCACCAATATCTTGTCACCCTGGGAACAATCCTTTCCATATGCAACTTACTTATATGGTGGTTTCTCACAAAGTGGAAGAAATGTATCCTTCCTGGGAAGATGGCGTCTTCAGTTGGTATTCATTATTCATGTAGGTCACATCGTCCGGAAGATGCCTGATTGTGAGGGAATATTAACAAGGTCATCATCATACAACAGCGTAAAAAAAATTTTTTAGCACCTGCGCTTCAATGTAACGGATGCTGCACTTCAATCCACCGAGGTGATCATATAACACCTCATAAACACAGATATAGACAATAATAATGTGGACAATGGCACAATCTTCTAGAATATGGGTGATATAATCAATAAAACGGATGGTAGTCCAGAAAAAAATCACAAGTTCACTGAAAAATAGAAGGAGCTTTTTTCTTTGATTTTCAAATGGAAACAGTTCCAACAGGTATGGTCCTCGTGGATAACATGCAGATAAAAAGAAAAAAATCGCAAAATACGACTTTTAATCACAAGACATAAAATACTACAACAAGTATCCAAAAATCATAATCCTCCACCAACATAAAAGCAGCGTGCCTGAGATGGTGGTGTATAATGCACACCCATTCACATATAAGCCAATAACCTCCAAAGTTTCCCTGGAAAAACCTGGAATGGCAGCTCGTGGATGAGCACTCCTCACCTTGATGTAAAAGAATAGACAAGTAAAAGGAGCAGTACCTAAGAAAAGAGAAGGGAGAGTGAAATCGAAAGGATTCCATAGGTGTGGAGTGTGCATCATGTGTAGAAACCATCAGAATCAACCCAGTAAAGTAGAAAATTACACTGCCAAGTCGAGAAATTTACAACTTGATATTAGAGTTTTCATTGCATGTAATAATAAGAATTGCGTATATCTAATAGAGTACAGTTCAATATGTAGGCTGCACATCCAGACCCTTGAGAGTCAGATGGGCCGAGCACATTAGGAATATTAAAAAGGGATATGAAAATCATTCCCTTTCCAAACATTTCAAACTTATGATTTTATTCTGGACTACCTTCCATTTTATTGATTATATCACCCATATTCTAGAAGGTTGTGCCATTGTCCACATTATTATTGTCTATATCATACAACAGCGGGTCAACCAGATGTGTGCCCCTTGTGTAACTTCCTAACCTCCTGCATCTCTCAGCCACACCATCTCCCCCTGAGTCATCTCTCAGCCACACCATCTTCCCCTGAGTTGTCTCTCAGCCACACCATCTCCCCCTGAGTCATCTCTCAGCCACACCATCTCCCCCTGAGTTGTCTCTCAGAACACCTGCGTCATCTTTCAGTCACGCCATCATCTGCCCCCCCACGTTGTCTCTTGGTATTTGTACCCTGACATCATTAATTATTGTCCAAAGTCATTCCCTAATATCCACGTGGACATAGAGGGGGGAAAAAAACCTGTGGCGAGCGAACAAATTTCTTCTTTTTGTGGACTGTAAGGGCATGGTACTGCACTTCTGCCATCACTGTACATCACTCCCATGTACAAATACTGACTGGGATATATACACTACCATGTGTATTTGATGGACACAGACACATACACACACTGACACAGACATATACAGACACATACACACACTGACACAGATATACACACACTGACACAGATATATACAGACACATACACACACTGACACAGATACACACACACATGCTGACAAAGATACAAACATGCTGACACAGATACACACACGCTGACATAGACACACACACAATGACACAGATGCACACACTGACACAGATGCACACACACTGACATAGATACACACACAATGACACAGATGCACACACGCTGACACAGATGCACAGTAGGGATGAGCGGGTTCGGATTTATGGAACCCCCCCCATCCGAGTCGGATCTGAGTCAGGCTCAAGTTTTCCCGTCTGACTTGTATCTGAAATCGAGGCAAAACGTCATCATCCCACTGTCGGATCTCCCAGGTTTTGGATTCTATAAAAGGTCCCCGCGTCGGCACCATTTTTCACTCCGGCTGTGGACAGTGAAGAGAGAGGGTGGGAGTTAGGACTGGCTGGGCTGTGTTGTCCATAGGGGCTGTGTCCACTCCACAGTCCATAGGGGCTGGCTGGGCTGGGCTGTGTTGTGCTGCTGTTGTCCATAGGAGCTGGCTGGGCTGTGTTGTGCTGCTGTTGTCCATAGGGGCTGGCTGGGCTGTGTTGTGCAGTCAGTTGTCCACTCAAAGTCTATAAGGGCTGGCTGGGCTGTGTTGTGCAGTGTCCCATAAAGGCTGTAGCCGCACATGCATCAACAAAGTAGTGCCAAGCGTGCGCCTGTATCATAAATCAAGGGCCGGCAGGCTCATCTGTTAAAGGGTTCTGTAACCCCCAAAGTGCACTCCCCCCCAAAAAAATCTTTTCTGTGTTTGTGAATTGTGTGTGTAGTAGCCGCACGTGCATCAACAAAGTAGCAGCGCCAAGCGTGCGCCTGTGTCATAAGGAAAGGGCCGGCTGGCTCGTCTGTTAAAGGGTGGTGTAACCCCCAAAGTACATTCCAAAAAAAAATAAAAAATAATTTTTTTCTGTGATTGTGTATTGTGTCCGCAGTAGCCACACATTCATCAACAAAGTAGCAGTGCCAAGCGTGCACCTGTGTCATAAGTAAAGGGCCGGCTGGCTCGTCTGTTAAAGGGAGGTATAACCCCCAAAGTGCACTCCAAAAATAAATACAAATTCTTCTTTTCTGTGTTTGTGAATTGTGTGCGTAGTAGCCGCATGTGCATCAACAAAGTAGCAGCGCCAAGTGTGCACCTGTGTAATAAGTAAAGGGCCGGCTGGCTTGTCTGTTAAAGGGTGGTGTAACCCCCAAAGTGCACTCCAAAAAAAATAAAAATTCTTGTTTTCTGTGTTTGTGAATTGTGAGCGCAGTAGCCGCACATGCATCAACAAAGTACCATTGCCAAGCGTGCGTCTGTGTCATAAGTAAAGGGCCAGCTGGCTCGTCTGATGTAACCCCCAAAGTGCGCTCCAAAAAAATAAAAAATTCTTCTTTTCTGTGTTTGTGTGCGCCTTAGCAGCACGTATATATCAATATAACATAAATGGAGGACAAAACTTTGTCCGATAAAAATAAAATAGGGAAAGATCAAGAACCACTTCCTCCTAGTGCTGAAGCTGTTGCCACTAGTCATGACATAGACGATAAAATGCCATCAACGTCATCTGCCAAGGCCGATGCCCAATGTCATAGTAGAGGGCATATAAAATCCCAAATGACAAAGTTCAGGAATATGACCTTAAAAAAAAAACATTTAAATCATCTGAGGAGAAACGTAAACTTGCCAATATGCCATTTACGACACGGAGTGGCAAGGAACAGCTAAGGTCTTTCCCTATGTTCATGACTAGTGGTTCAGCTTCACATGACAATGGAAGCCCTCCTCCCGCTACAAAAATCAAACGAGTTAAGCTGACAAAAGCAAAGCAAAGAACTGTGTGTTCTAAGAAGATATCACAAATCCCCAAGGAGAGTCCAAGCGTGGTGGCGGTTGCGATGCCTGACCTTCCCAACACTGGACGGGTAGAGGTGGCTCTTTCCACCATTTGCATGCCCTCTGCAAGTGCTGGAAGGAGCACCCACAGTCCACTTGCTGATATTCAAATTGAAGATGTCACTATTGAAGTACAACAGGATGAGGATATTGGTGTAGCTGGCGCTGAGGAGGAAGTTGACGAGGAGGATTCTGATGGTGATGTGATTTGTTTAAATCAGGCTCCGGGGGAGACAGTTGTTGTCTGTGGGATGAAAAAGCCCATCACGGTCATGCCTGGGCAGAAGACCAAACATTCTACCTTTTTGGTCTGGCAATAATTCTATCCAAATCCAGACAACAACTGTCTTGCCATATGTACCATATGTAAAGGTGGAAATAAATAGGGCTAGGGACGTTAACCACTTAGGAACATCCTCCCTTATATGTCACCTGCAGCGCGTTCATAAAAAGTTACTGTCAAGTTCAGAAACTTTGACTAAGACCGTAATCAGTCCAGGGACACCTAAAGCCCTTTGTCCTGTTGTATCCAAGCGCCTGCAAACTACACCGTCAACTCCCTCCTCGTCAATTTCCTCCTTAGTCAGGATTGCAAGTAGTCCTGCAGGCCATGTCACTGACATGTAGTATAAAGAACAGAAAAAGGAACTCTATTTAGTGAGCACTCTTGATCAAATACAAAAGGGCAAGTTGGAATATATCCAATCAGGCCCCTAAAAAATAACTTTTAATGATTATTTTAAAACAATAGGTCGCATGATAACATGACTAAATTGGACCAAATAGACACTCCATTAATTATATAAACAGTTACCTACAATACATAACATGCAAAAACAAGAAACAAGTAAAAACACTCGATAAGATAACAATCTTATCCTTGCTAAATGGAGCAGCAAGTGTAATATCCTCCTTGGTAGCGAAATATGAAAATTAATATGTAATAATCAATCAGTTTAATACAGATTTAATGACTGTTAATATTCTATTAGTACCCATTAAAAAATGGTTCATAACATGTTTGTGGAAGAATTGGTAGAAAATGTCAGAGCATAGGACTGCTACTCCTCATTCTACTTCTCTTCACCTCTGCTTATAGCTATCTGTGGAGAGTGAGAGATTGCCGGAGAGCAGGTTGCCCTTAGAAACAACAGTTAATCAGGGGCTGTACTCACATTTCGTTTCTGCTTTTGGGTGTCATACTGATCGCATTGGACACCCAATGAGAGAACTACTTTGCTGAGATCGTCCGCAGTTAATAGAGCGATAGAACAGATAGTGAGAGAAAACCATAAATCACATGTGAAAAATGCCAACAATTATGTGATTAAAGAAAGGCTATATGTAATTAATTGCCTCTTAATTAGGCCTATTGCAAGTGTGACATCACTTAATTTTTTAAAGAGTATGGAATAAAACCATTGGGAAAATAACACAATAATTAATTCAAGTGTAAAGTTATAACAACTGTTGACAATAATGGAAGTGCAGGGCTATAAAGTATAAGAATTCATATCCACATGGATCTAAAACACACATAGATACCATGGGTAGGTGAATTTCACAAAAGAACCATTTATTCAATTATTGACAGAAAAATCGTCAATGCTGTTCTTATAGACATAAACCATAGGTGGATGACATAAGAATAAAAGGTACCTATGTAAGCAATCAAATATAATACCCGAAATCAAGCACAGATTATGAACAAATAAGACACTGTAAGTGTAGTCTGTACTATTTACCGCAGGTATAATTTAAATTGTTACTGATACTAATAGTCAGGTAGAATGCAAATGGGCAGGTATAGATCATATAACATCCATACTATTACTGATGCCAATAAATGCCTGACAGAAGGAACCATTTATTCAATGACAGAAAGTCTATCATAGCTATTCTTATAGATATAAGCTCTAAGAAAGTGACATAACCATGAAAGGCACTTATGCAAACAAACAATTAGATGTAATGTGATCTCACCGCGCGGGACTATCGCTCACGAACCATTCTCCGGGTTCCCATTCAGTCCTGGGTTGTAAGTGAAGATGTAGTCCTGTGGCATCAGTAATAGTATCTATGTTATATGATCTATACCTGCCCATTTGCATTCTACCTGACTATTAGTATCAGTAACAATTTAAATTATACCTGCGGTAAATAGTACAGACTACACTTACAGTGTCTTATTTGTTCATAATCTGTGCTTGATTTCGGGTATTATATTATATTTGATTGCTTACATAGGTACCTTTTATTCTTATGTCATCCACCTATGGTTTATGTCTATAAGAACAGCATTGACGATTTTTCTGTCAATAATTGAATAAATGGTTCTTTTGTGAAATTCACCTACCCATGGTATCTATGTGTGTTTTAGATCCATGTGGATATGAATTCTTATACTTTATAGCCCTGCACTTCCATTATTGTCAACAGTTGTTATAACTTTACACTTGAATTAATTATTGTGTTATTTTCCCAATGGTTTTATTCCATACTCTTTAAAAAATTAAGTGATGTCACACTTGCAATAGGCCTAATTAAGAGGCAATTAATTACATATAGCCTTTCTTTAATCACATAATTGTTGGCATTTTTCACATGTGATTTATGGTTTTCTCTCACTATCTGTTCTATCGCTCTATTAACTGCGGACGATCTCAGCAAAGTAGTTCTCTCATTGGGTGTCCAATGCGATCAGTATGACACCCAAAAGCAGAAACGAAATGTGAGTCAAGCCCCTGATTAACTGTTGTTTCTAAGGGCAACCTGCTCTCCGGCAATCTCTCACTCTCCACAGATAGCTATAAGCAGAGGTGAAGAGAAGTAGAATGAGGAGTAGCAGTCCTATGCTCTGACATTTTCTACCAATTCTTCTTCCACAAACATGTTATGAACCATTTTTTAATGGGTACTAATAGAATATTAACAGTCATTAAATCTGTATTAAACTGATTGATTATTACATATTAATTTTCATATTTCGCTACCAAGGAGGATATTACACTTGCTGCTCCATTTAGCAAGGATAAGATTGTTATCTTAATGCGAGTGTTTTTACTTTTTTCTTGTTTTTGCATGTTATATATTGTAGGTAACTGTTTATATAATTAATGGAGTGTCTATTTGGTCCAATTTAGTCGTGTTATCATGCGACCTATTGTTTTAAAATAATCATTAAAAGTTATTTTTTAGGGGCCTGATTGGATATATTCCAACTTGCCCTTTTGTATTTGATCAAGAGTGCTCACTAAATAGAGTTCCTTTTTCTTTTCTTTATACTACATTGCATTTTACTCTAGTGAGCACCGCCACCTTGTCAATATTTTTTCTTAAGTACATATGTATGATTTATCTGAAATGTACTAGATTATACCTATTGTGGCTACATCAACATATGCTCTACTTATTAGTTTATTACTAATAGCCTGTGCGACGTATCTCCCTTCCCCCCTTCCCCTTTATATACACATGTCACTGACATGACTGACTCTCCTATTCGGGATTCCTCCGGAGGATCCTGCATTGCTACGCCACCTGCTGCCGCTGCTGCTGTTGCTGCTGGGAGTCGTTCATCATCCCAGAGAGGAAGTAGGAACACCACTACTTTTACTAAACAATTGACCCTCCAACAGTCTTTAGCGAGGAGGATGAAGTACGACAGCAGTCATCCTGAAGCAAAACGGATAACTGAGGCCTTGACTGCTATGTTGGTGTTAGACATGCGTCCGTTATCCGCCATTAGTGCAGAGGGATTTAGACAATTGATGGAGGTAGTGTGTCTCTGGTACCAAATCCCGTCTAGATTCCACTTCACTATGTAGGCGATACCGAGAATGTACAGAGATGTCAGAAATAGTGTCCCCAGTGTCCTAAAAAATGCAGTTGTACCCAATGTCCACTTAACCACGGACATGTGGGCAAGTGGAACAGGGCAGACTAAGGACTATATGACTGTGACAGCCCACTGGGTAGATGTATCGCCTTACACAGCAAACAACAGCAGCATCACCAGTAGCAACAGCTCAGAAACGCCAGCTCGTTCCAATGCAGGCTACACTGTGTAGGCCCCTGTACACACTGGCTCTATTTTACCTAAATTGCCCCCCCTCCAGTGTGTACTCCGAAAGAGTATTTAGTGCAGCCGGGAACCTTGTCAGCGAAAGGCGTAGGTGGTTGCTTCCACAAAACATGGAGAAGATGATGTTCATCAAAATGAATTATCAATTCTTCCAGGGAGACCAGCCTCCAGAATGTACAGAGGGACCTGTGGTGGTGGATTCCAGCGAGGACGCATTAATACTCTGTGAGGATGAGGATGTACACAACACTAAAGAGGGTGAGGAATCGGTGGATGAGGAGGATGAGGACAACATCTTGCCTCCGTAGAGCCAGTTTGTGCAGGGACAGATTAATTGACAGCTTGTTTTGTGGGGGCCCAAACGAACCAATCATTTCAGCCACAGTCGTGTAGAAGACCCTGGCGCTGAAATGATTGGTTTGTTAAAGTGTCCATGTCCTGTTTATACAACATAAGGGTGGGTCGGAGGGCCAAAGGACAATTCCATCTTGCACCTTTTTTTTTTCTTTGCATTATGTACTCTTTGGGGCCTAGTTTTCCAAACTGCCATCCTGTCTGCCACTGCAGTGTCACTCCTAGATGGGCCACGTGTTTGTGCCGCCCACTTGTGTCGCTTAGCATAGTCATCCAGCTACCTCGGTGCAACCTTTTGGACTAAAAACAATATTGTGAGGTGTGAGGTGTTCAGAAAAGACTGGAAATTAATGGAAATTAATGTTATTGAGGTTAATAATAGCATAGCAGCAGAAAAACCCACAAATTCTGTGATTTTAGCTGTTTTTATGCTTTTTTTAAAAAAAATACAGATCCAAAACACAAAACCCAGAACCCAAAACACGGAAGGGTGGTTTTGGCAAAACCAATCCAGATCCAAAACAAGAAGAGAGATCCAGATCCAAAACCAAAACACAAAACATGAAAAGTGGCCGGTGCACACCCCTAATCCACACACACTGACACAGATACACACACTGACACAGATGCACACACGCTGACAGAGATGCACACACAATGACACAGATACACACACAATGACACAGATACACACATGCACACAAAATGACACAGATGCACACATGCTGACACAGATGCACACACAATAAGACATATACACACACAATGACACAGATGCACACATACAATGATACAGATGCACACACACTGATGCAGATACATTCAACACATGCTGACACAGATACACACATACGCACACTCAATGACACAGATGCATAAACGCTGACACTGATGCACACACAATGACACAGATGCACCCACAATGACACAGATGCACACATGCACACACAATGACACAGATGCAAACACGCTGACACTGATGCACACACAATGACAGATGCACACACACGCACACACAATGACACAGATGCACACACACTGACACAGATACACACATGCACACACAATGACACAGATGCACACACACTGACAAAGATACACACACATGCTGACACAGATACACACACGCTGACACAGATGCACACACAATGACACAGATGCACACATGCACACACAATGACACAGATGCAAACACGCTGACACTGATGCACACACAATGACAGATGCACACACACGCACACACAATGACACAGATGCACACACACTGACACAGATACACACATGCACACACAATGACACAGATGCACACACACTGACAAAGATACACACACATGCTGACACAGATACACACACGCTGACACAGATGCACACACAATGACACAGATGCACACATGCACACACAATGACACAGATGCAAACACGCTGACACTGATGCACACACAATGACAGATGCACACACACGCACACACAATGACACAGATGCACACACACTGACACAGATACACACATGCACACACAATGACACAGATGCACACACACTGACAAAGATACACACACATGCTGACACAGATACACACACGCTGACACAGATGCACACACAATGACACAGATGCACACACACGCCCACACAATGACACAGATGCACACACACTGACACGGATACACACACACGCACACACAATGACACAGAAGCACATACACTGATGCAGATACACACATGCACACACAATTACACAGATGCACACACACTGACACAGATACACACACACGCACACACAATGACACAGATGCACATACGCAGATGCAGATACACACACACGCACACACACAATGATACAGATGCACACACACTGACGCAGATACACACATGCACACACAATTACACAGATGCACACACACTGACACAGATACACACACGCTGCCACAGATACACACATGCTGACACAGACGTACATACAATGACACAGATGCACACACACTGACACAGATACACACACACACACAATGATACAGATGCACACACACAGATGCAGATACACACACATACACAATGACAGATGCACACACGCTGACACAGATACACACACGCTGACACAGATACACACACACGCACACTCAATGACACAGATGCACACACAATGACACAGATGCACACACACGCACACACAATGACACAGATGCACAAACACTTACAAAGATACACACACACGCTGACACAGGTACACACACGCTGACACAGATGCACACACAATGACACAGATACACACACACGCCCACACAATGACACAGATGCACACACACTGACACAGATACACACACATGCACACACAATGGCAGGTGCACATACGCTGACACAGATACACACATGCTGACACAGATACACACACGCACACTCAATGACACAGATGCACACACGCTGACACTGATGCACACACAATGACACAGATGCATACACAATGACACAGATGAACACACGCACACACAATGACACAGATGCACACACACTGACACAGATACACACACGCACACACAATGACACAGATGCACACACACTGATACAGATACACACACACACGCTGACACAGATACACACATGCTGACGCAGATACACACACAATGTGCCGGCCCGGTAAACTGCGCCCTGCAATGCGCAACCAAAAACCTAAGTGATGCTATTTGGAGGCGTGCCCGCATGGCACGCCTCCAATTAACGTCAGTCTGGGGGTAAAGCCCAGCCTTCGGTAACTGGCTGGGCTTCTCCCAGCCCTCTCCCATCAGTGAATGGATGCCTCGCACATGCGTGCTGCATCCATTCACACTCCGGGCAAGGACGTCTTAAGAGAGGAGGGGGCCCATGTGCACTCCCTGTGCGGGACTCCCTCCTCTCTCCCCGGTGGCCAGCAGCCAACTGACGCGGCTAGCCAGCCACCGGAGCCTTAGTAGACTCCGAGCGCTACAGTGTGCCCAGAGTCTACTGTGTATGCGCAGAACGCCGGAAAATGGCCATGGCGGACATTTTTCCGGTGTTCTGTGCATGCGCAGTTGAGTCCGGGCACACTCTAGTGCCCGGAGTCTACTGCGCATGTGCAGAACACCGGAAAATAGCCGCAGCAGCCATTTTCCGGTGTTCTGAGCAGCGCAGACACCCGACGTGGGACCACGGACAGGTAAGTCTAAAATAATATGGGTGCAGTGCGTGCGGTGCGGGGCCCCCCTGGATCCGGGGGCCCGTGTGCCCCGCACACACTGCACCCATTATAGATACGCCACTGCTCCGGGGGTCCCGGTGGGTGTCCCCATCCTGCTGATTAGACCACCCGTGGGCCACTTTGGCCCACAGGTGGTACAGCGAGACAGTACTGTTGGGGAGGGGTGCGCCCTCTATGGGTGGCGCTCCTGTTCGACCAAACTGGTCGAACACCCCTAGAGGCTAGAGCCGTCCCTGCTACACAGACACACACACTCTTCTTTCCTACAAATGCAGCCAGCCTGAGACAAATAAATGCAAAAGTCATCCCCTTCCCAGATCCCCCCCCCCACGGGCAGCTTCCACTCCCCCACCCTCCAGCCGGCATCATCCACTCCCCCACCCCCCCCGTCAGCAGCTTCCACTCCCCGACAGTCAGCACCTACCACCCCCCACCGGCACTGCACACTAATACTCAGGTGAAAGTGGTTACATACACAGAGACTCGACCATTCACATAGGAGGCCATACTTAGATAGAAAAACAGTCACATATGCTTGTAGTTTTCAGAATTCAATCAGCCACATGGCTGGTGCAAGTTTTCGATGGTGCAACTGATGTTGCATCTAAAGACGCACCATCTGGTATTTCAGCATTTATGGATGCTGACAGTGGATGTCTCAGTCGTTGCACATTCATATGCAGAGAGTTACACCAGGGAAGGGCTTTGAGGCGGCATTAAGCTAAAACGGCTGCGTCCAACTCAGAATCAGCCCACAAAATAACATATTGCCCCTACAGTAAAATAATACAATACATATTGCCCCCACAGGAAAAAACATACACACTGCTTCCACAGGGAAAAACATTGACCACACACGGAAAATACAAACACATTGCCCCACAGGAAAAAAGACATACACATTGTCCCTGCAGAAAAAAAAAAAACACACACATTAATCTCACTGGGAAAAAAACAACCTCTGCCTTCTCTGCGTCTCGCTAGTCATGCCAGCCTGTCTTCCCTGCCCTGCCCCAGTCTAGCCAGCCTTTCTGCGACCCCACCTAGAATAGCCAGTCAGCCTTCCCTGAGCCCCCAGTCCGGCCAGCCTTCCCTGAGCCCCCCAGTCCAGCCAGCCTTCCCTGAGCCCCCCAGTACAACCAGCATGCCCTGCTCCTCCCCTAGTCCAGCGAGCCTTCTCTGCATCCCCCTAGTCAAGTCAGCCTTCTCTGCATCCATCTAGTCCAGCAAGCCTTCTCAACGTCCCCATAGTCCAGCCAGCCTGTCTTCCCTGCCCTGCCCCAGTCTAGGCAGCCTTTCTGCGACCCCCCCCTAGTCCAGCCAGCCTGCCTTCCTTGCCCCAGTCCAGCCAGCCTTCCCTGAGCCCCCTAGTCCAGCATGCCTACCCTGCCCCTCGTCCAGTCCAGCCGGCCTTTCCTGCCCCTGGCCTTCCCTAGTCCAACTGCCCCCACAGACTAAGCTTTGAGAATTTTTAAACTGGCTGATGTCCTACTCCCAAGGAAGCTCCACCGACATCCACAGCTCCGCCTACCACTGGGGGGCCCTACCTATTTTGTCAGTACTGGGCCCCGCAATTTCTGATGGCAGCCCTGCCTACATGGACCGAAGAGGACATGATCAACTCATAAGAGAGGTGAGTATGGATTTTTTTTCCAGGTACCCGTGGATGCTACTTGGAGAAGGGGACGTGATTGGCTAGAGGGATACTAGGTGAGTATGTAAGGTAGTGAGGGCCTGATTCAGAGCCGGACGCTATTTGCGCTTGCTCGTTCAGAAATAGGGGCCGGCTATTTAAATTGAGCGCTCGCTCTTTGCGGTCTGTTGACGCCTCTATGTCTGAGCGAGCGAACGAAACATGCGCTCGCTATTTTGTAAAGACGCCCCCTGGCCGCTCGCATCCTACGTCCTCTCCGCTATTTATTTAATTAATCGAGTACATCGAAAGGCATCTGAACTGCTCGCAGTGCTTGTGGTAGGATTTTCCTACCGCAATCATGCGAACAGTTCAGGCTAAGAAACAACCAAGTGACGTGGTCGATGACGCTGCTTTGTTAATTATGCACACCCTTAAAATGCCCGTTTTGACCGTTTGGCACGCCTGCGTTCGGATCACCACTCCCCATTTTCAAGCACCTTCCCGTTACCACCCACAAACGCCGCATCCTGTCACTCAAATTAGCAGGCACTCGCTATTTTGCGAGTGCTCGATTTCCGACCGCAATGACTGGTTGGCGCATGCGCATTATGACACATACGCATGCGCAGATGTGCGAACATCGCTCGGAGCGAACGAGCGGCCGCTTACGAGCGGCTCTGAATCAGGCCCTGAGTGTGCATGTGTGTATGTGCCTATATATTTAAATAAAATTGTACCGTCACAGTGCGTGTGTCTTGTCTTTTTTAAATATAATGCCCTGCATGCTGGTACTTATGGTTCTCCAAGTACCAGAATGCAGGGGAGGCTTGCTGGGACCTGTAGTTATATTGCAAAAGACAATATTTGCACTTCTATCTTTTACACCACATTTACACTATCAACCTGGCACCCACCGGTCAGGGGTGCCGGGGATAGCCTGGGCCTGGGATACCCTGGAGAGGGGGACTTTTTTATTGGGGACCCCAGGGATCCCTGGCCTGGGCTGACTAGCGGTCAGGGATAATGCTTTGGCTGGGGGTTTTCCTGACTGTAGCATTACCTCCCCCCCCCTCCCGCTAGAAAGACTCTGGTGCTGGTTATGGAAAGTAAAGGGGATCCCTACTCGTTTTGTCCCCTGTATTTTACAACCAGGACCGGATCAGAAAAGCCCTGTGCTGGTTCTTAAAATAGAGGGGCCCCCTACACATTTTGTCCCCTGTATTTTCAGAACCAGGACATGCTGTACAGAGCCCAGGGCTGGTTATGCTTCTGGGGAGAGGGTGCATGTTTTTGTTTTTTAAAGTATTTTCATATTTACACACAGAAACATGCATGTTTCTCATGGATATTTGCATGTTTCTGTGTTACTCTGACCTGCTCAGGATAAACTCGCTATCAAGAAGCTGGTCTATTGTTTTTGCGATTTCTCAGATAGTAATATGTGCAAGTGAAGCACTCGCACTCCTACAGTGCCCGAGTTCTATCTAGCAAATGGAATTACATCTGGATGTGAGATGCTATTTTGTGGGTACTAGTAAAGCCCGAAAAATGCGAGTTTTACTATAGTCACACCCTATTACATTTGCGAGTGTGTAAAAAATTTAATTTTAGCATTAAACTCACATTTTTTACAAATTCGCAACCTATTACATTTGGCCCCAAGTGTAGATTTGTAATTGGTATTACAAAATAATGTGTGTGTTGATTTTGTGATCTGGGGGTCTGATTCAGATTTGGGACTAGAGTTAAGATAGCTACACACTATACAATTTTTGGGCCAATTTGCCAATAATCGGGTGATCGGCATGATTTATTGTATAGTGTGTATGAACGATCATTTTAGTGTTTCACAAATAAAATGGTTAAAAAACATCCACAAATGCGTTCTTTCAATTATCTAATCGATCGGCCAGGAACTAAAATCTCGGCCTCAATTTCCCGATATCGAGCAGTGTGTATGCGTTTTTTCGATAATCTGCTTATATTTCCTATGTTTTTCTGTAACTATGTCATGTTCCTTGCTGGCGTACATATGCAAAATGAGTGTGTTATGGTGGAAAATCGGTAACTTCTAATAAAAAAAATTGCATAATATGTAGCACAAATATTGAGGTTGGCAATTTGCTGAAAAATTCAGATAAAAAATATCTAAAAGTGTGTAGCTAGCTTAAGAAAGAGCAAGTAAAACCATGCTGCACTGCAGGTGGGGCAGATGTATTTGGGAGGGGTGTATCCAAACTGACATGTAAAAATAAAGCTGTGCAGTATTTTTGGACTACATACAAAAGCAGCCAGTATTTACCCCACATGCAAACAAATGTGTGTATTTGCACTAGAGATGAGTGGGTCCGGTTCCACTGAGAACTAGACCCACCAAAACTTCCAGAGTCAGGCTCGGGTTTTCCCGCGTGACTCGGATCACAAAACGAGGCAAAACGTCATTATATAAATGTCCCCGCGGTCTGCGCCATTTTCACTCTGGCTGTAGAAAGAGAAGCTTACAGACATAGTCATTCACTCAGTGTGTGTGTCCAGTTGGGGTCTTGGCCTGAAGGCTGCTGCTGTGTTGTCCATAAAGGGGATTAGGCCTTCAGTGGGTGCTTTAGCTGCTGTGTCACTTGTCCTGTCAATTAACTGTGGCTGCTGCTGTGTTTTTGTCCTGTCCATCAGGCTAGGGCTGCAGTCCATAAAGGGGTGCTGTGTTGTCCACGGGGGGTACTCTGTCAATTAGGGGTGCTCTTCCCCAGTTAAAAAAAAAAGTGCTTTTTTTGTGTGTGTGCATTAGCAACTTAGCTGCGCTATTACTGTACGGTGACACTGCCGCAGTTTATCAGCCACGTATTTTGTGACTCTGCAGGTGGTCTGTCCTCACTCGGCAGGGGTGCTTTGTTGTACATCAAAAAGGGGTGCTGTCTGTGTTGTTCATCAAGGGATTTCTGCCTCAATCAGGGGTGCTCTTCACCAGTGTGAAAAAAATAAAAGTGAAATTAAATTAATAATATCAATATAACAATCCACAAAAAAAAAATATTTATTTTTTGTGTGTGTAGACCACAGTTTATCGTCCACGTAATGTGACACAATAAGTCGTTGCGCAGTATGTTATTCTTTTTCATAAAAAATTAATCTTGTGACACTGTAAGTGGTAGTGCAGTGTGTTATTCTTATTCATAAATAATTAATCTTGTGACACTTTAAGTGGTAGCACAATCTAATATTCAACGTCTCACTTCTTTCCTTAATTGTGAATAAATGATTACTCTACACGCTGACTACAAGACCACAACAAACTGCAAAATAACATGCTTTATATATATAACATAATGACATCACTGTAAGTGGTAGTGCAGTGTGTTATTCTTATTCATAAATAATTAATCTTGTGACACTTTAAGTGGTAGCACAATCTAATATTCAACGTCTCACTTCTTTCCTTAATTGTGAATAAATGATTACTCTACACGCTGACTACAAGACCACAACAAACTGCAAAATAACATGCTTTATATATAAAACATAATGACATCACTGTAAGTGGTTGCGCAGTGTGTTATTCTTATTCATAAATAATTAATCTTATCACACAAAGTGGTAGTGCAGTGTGTTATTCTTATTCATAAATAATTAATCTTGTGACACTAAGAGTTACATTTACTAAAGTGAAAGTTTTTAGAAGTGAGTTTTAAAAGTGATGTTGCCCATAGCAACCAATCAGATTCTACTTACCATTTAACTAGCACCTTCTAGAAGATAATAGCTAGAATCTGATTGGTTGCTATGGGCAACATCACTTTTAAAACTCACTTCTACAAACTCTAACTTTAGTAAATTTACCCCTAAGTGGTAGCACAGTGTGTTATTCTTATTCATAAATAATTAATCTTATGACACTAAGTGTTAGCGCAGTGTGTTATTCTTATTCATAAATAATTAATCTTGTGACACTAAATGGGAGTGCAGTGTGTTATTCTTATTCATAAAAAATCTTGTGACACTGTACTGTAGGTCATTGATACCGCAGTGTAATATTTAAAATTGGCACAAATTGACATGTGTGCTGTACCTCCCTTCATTCATGATTGTTGATATGGAGAATGACCAGTTGAGACTTGAGATGAGAGCAGGAACCACATACTAGTGCTGGAGCTGCTGCTAGTGCCACCAGTCATGATGATACTAATCTACATCATCTACTAAAGCCGATGCCCTAGGGCATACAGGGCTTAAGTCAGGACATCTAAAATCAAGAACCAATCTTTTACAGTGGTAAACAAGAAAACATCAAAGGGAAAGTTAGCTGCAGAAATACAATATGCCAATTTCACCACATGAAGTGGCAAGGAAAGGCTAAGGCCTTGGCCTACATTTATGACTGGTGATTCTGGCTCTTATGATGATGTAAGCACAAGTGAACATGCTGACATAGAAATCGAGGATGTTTCTATGGACGTGCACCAAGATGACCAGGATATTTGTGTAGCTGATGCTAATGAGGATGTTGATGATGAGGATGTTGATGATGACGATGTTGATGATGATGATGATGAGGCTGTTGTTGATGAGGATGTTGTTTGTGTAAATTAGGCATCAGTGGATGAAACAGTTGTGTCCATGATAAGGAAAAGCCCATTGTCATACCTGGGCTCAAGACAAAGAAACTTGATTGTGTTGACTCATCTGCATCACTAGTGTTTTTTTTGGAAAAGTTTATTTTTTTCTCGGCAGATGCATTTGCTGGAGAAATTGAAAGAGAAGCCACCGCTGCATCATGTACAACTTGAGCTGACAATTTGTTTACCAACAGCTCTTTGCATCTCTTCAGATCTGTGTCTGTTGGGAAGAAAGACACAAAATTTTCATCCCCTCTGGGATGAAAATCCACTCCCAGCAGCAGGTATAGTGCTCAAGGATTCTCAAGAAAGACACAATGCAAGACTTAAACCTTAAATATTAAATCTTGCATTTGCTCTGTTTGGCTTGTCCACATATCTGTGGTTAAGTGGACAGTGGGTATAATGGCATTTTGGAGGCCACTAATTAAGGTTTTTTTAATGTCCCTGTACAGGTTGGGAAATGCTTTTCTAGTGAAGTGGAATCTTTGCAAAGGATTGTTTAACAGTCAATTGTTTTTGAAAACACTACTAGTAGTCTTCCTGGTCCCCTTCTGGGTGAAAATCCACTTCCAGCAGCAGCAGGCATACTTCTGGGGCAAGGACTGATGTGAATGATTAAAATATTTTTTGTAAATGCCTCCCCTCCTCTCCTAGCCTCCTCCCTCATAAATTTTCTTCAGAACCCAATGATGAAATTAAATTACTACCAATCAACCCTTCTTGTCCCTACCTTCAACTTCATACATACTCCAACTCCCTCAGGCCTCTTGAATAATTTTCTTTCTTGATGTGCCACATTGGAAGTTGAACTGCCATGTGTTTGTGCCGCCCACTGCTGCACTTAGCTTATTCAGCCAGCTAGCTAGGAGCAAATTTTGGGCCTAAACCAGATGAAAACAATATTGTGAGCTGTGATCTGGTCAAAAGTGACTGTAAATGGGTGGAAATTAATGTTATTGAGATTAATAATACCATAGGAACAAAAAAAAAACAAATTATGTGATTTTAAAAGATTTGATCAATTTAAAAAAAAAAATACAGATTCAAAACCAAAACCAAAATACGCAAGGGGCGGTTTTGGCAAAACTAAATCCAGATCCAAAACACAAGGAGATACAGGGCCTGATTCAGAGCCGCTCGTAAGCGGCCACTCGTTCGCTCCGAGTGATGTTCGCACATCTGCGCATGCGTATGGGTCATAATACGCATGCGCCAAACAGTCAGTGCGGTCAGAAAACGTGTGTTCGCAAAATAGCGAGTGCCTGCTAATTTGAGTGACAGGATGATGCGTTTGTGGGTGGTAACAGGGGAAGGTGCTTGAAAACGGGGAGTGGAGATCCGAACGCAGGCGTGCCAAACAGTCAAAACGGGTGGTGACCCACAGCTATACGAGCGTCCAGGAGGACGCTCCATAGTTATGGAGGACGGCCCTCATTCAGAGCGTGCGCTCTGCTCAGAGCGTACGGCTCTGAATGAGGGCCTTACTCTATTCCCATAGCTGAAGCAGGCCCTGAGATAATAAAATTAGAAATGCAAGTGGTATGAATTTTTTCTATAGCCACTGTGTAAAACAACATAAAAAACAAAAACAGGTCCAAGTGATTTTAGCTGTTGTTATCAATCTTTAAAGAAATCCAAAACTGAATCCGAACCAAAATACTTGAGGGTGGTTTTGGCAAACCCAAAAGACGTGGGTCTGGGCACATTTCTAATGTAAACATAATCCTAAATCAGACTATAGTTGTATACTTGGATCATGCAAGTTGCAAAGTTTAGCGTAAGATTATCATGTTCTATTTACTTTGAGTATAAAATGCTGAAAGACATAATGAAAGGCTTTTTGTAATCATACAAAGAACACCACAGGCCACTAACAATTATTTCCTAAAATAAAATAATACACTGATGCAATCTGCCAAATGACAGTGATGAAATGCTGATAATCTGTTTTAGCAAATGACATTAAGAAACACTGATACTGACCCAGAGTGTAAGATTTGGATACGTAGGCCGCAGTTATCCGAAGAAAAGTGTATTTAAATCCACAAGAAACTCATCTGGAAGTAAAATTAATACCGGACTCACTATACTGGTTCATAAGATATAATCAATGTAGCTGCAGGATACCCCATAATCTCCCTGCTCTATGCCAGGACGTTAATCAAGCCGTTTCCAGCGTGGTTTAGATGTCAGCAGTTTAATAGTGATAATCTGCACCTACCTACATCCCTTCAACAATAGCTTGAAAAATAATTTTACTAGCTCAATCAGATCTGCTCAAGTCCTGTAGTTTTATTCTACTTGTAACTCCCCTTGAAGAAAATGTAACTCCAGTAATCTTCATATTAATGAGAGAATTCACGCAGTTTTGCCTCTCAGGAGAATTTTCAAATGCACAACTATTTATGTATGTCACTCCGACAACAATGTATTGAAAGTGTTCGCGCTAATCAACGTCAATATGTTATATTCAATAGCCTTCAAAATGATTAAAGGTTTAACAAACTGCCAGTTTTGCAGACAAAAAAAAACTTGTTCTAATATCATGATAATATGTGTAAAAACATTTCAGTCATTTAAACCAATGCAATGTTCTATAATTCTAGTGTATTAATGCAGTTTTCTTTTTTTCTCCATAAAATAAACATTTGCCACAAGCAAGCTGGAGCAGTAATTACAGAAAAAACTGCATATCTATCACATGCTTTGTGAGGCTGATGGGATTGAGGTAAAAGTGATACTTAATGTTTTTAAACTTTTATACTTTGATACCCTCTAGAAAAAGAATGTTATAAAAAATGGAAAAGAATATTTTCATACACTTGCTAAAGTGACCAAATATAACTCAAAACAAAAGACCTTTTTGTTAATACACATATACTGTAGGATACAGTCAATCGAATTCAAGTCCTGACTTTTGAGATTTTACTGCACAGAACACCTGAAGAAATGGAAGAGAATATTTTATTATTTAGGGTACTTGTCTGTTAAGGTGCATACACACGTAATGATTTTGTAACCAACGATTATCTGTCAGATTTTACCTTGAAAAGTGAACGATTTTTTGAAGTGTAATGAACGATGAACGAAAAATGTTCCTTCCCTTAATGAAAATCGTTATGTTGGACAGTCTGAAATGAACTACAAACTACAAACGGGAGCGCGCTTGAACAATTTTCGTTCATTGTTATAACTCAGAAACTGAACGATTTTTTGAACGATTGAACGATAACGACGTCGTTATAGTTAAATCGTTCAAAAAAACGTTACGTGTGTACGCACCTTTAGATTAATATCTCTATCAGGGCTGAAATATGGCAGAATCTCTTTGGCGGAATTTGGTATACTGACAAATGCTAAAACACAAATCCAATACGTACAGCCGTTTTTGGGCAGGGGGCAGTGATGGCCTGCATTCTTAATAGGCATGGGCGTGTTGGCCCCGTTTTAAAAGCATGCCAAGGCCAGGGTCTGCTTCTTCCTACACAGATTTCCTGACCCTGGCAGAGTGAAAATACTGCGTAATCTGAGGCTTGCTCAGATGGCCAATGATTTCGCATTGATTTGAGGCTGCGTCCTCGGATCACAGATGCCGGCAAAAGGCGTCTATCTACACAAATCTCCTGCTGCAGCATTACCATATTTACACACAGCAGCTGCTTCCGAAGACGCAGCTGCTGTGTGTATTGCGTCTATCTCTAAATCAGGCCCAATGTACGCTAATTGCCTATGGGTGGTGTCATGCATGTACTTTTAACCTCATACTTTTAATGAGCTTCATTTTGAAATTATACAATTATTTGACACATCTTTATGAGTAAATAAATGACATTTCAGCTGACCTGTGATGTAGAGCATGTAACTGTAGGTGCTCATTACTAGGCTGCCATGAGATATTTCCGGCTTCAGTTCTATGGAGTATGGTCACGTGTGTGAGGGCATGGACACGCCCCATTGAGCATAAAGGGGCTCCCTGCACATACAGTACTGTGCTCACACTTCCCAACTGTCCCACTTTTGGCGGGACAGTCCAGTTATTCTGGAACTGTCCCGCTGTCCCGCCAGCTGGCCACGGTGTCCCGCATTGGGGGGAAGTTAGGGGAGATCTCTTTGACCACTGCTCTGCATAGCACAGCAGAGCAGAGCAGTGGGTGAATAGATGCCATGCGCATATGCTTCACTGTGAGGGGAGAGCCTGGGGGCAGTCTAACATCTTCAGGTGTGCTGGGCTTGCCCCATAATTGATGTAAATGGGGAAGTGCCGTGAGGCCATGCCCCTTAACCGATAGGACACACCCTCTAAAATTAAAAACATTGGGAGATAGGTGTGCTGCCTCATTGCTACAACACTGAAGGGGTATGGACAGGTCCGGACCCAGGTACTATATATCCCTCTTCCTGCCACTCCTGCTCATTACAAGATGTGAATTGTAACCCCATTTATGGGTAGATGTACTAAGCCTTGGATAGAGATAAATTGGAGAGAGAGAGATAAAGGGGTATATTTACTAAAGTGCAGGTTTTTAAAAGTGGAGTTGTTGCCCATAACAACCAATCCGATTCTACAGTACTTATCATTGATCTAGGCCCTTCTAGAAGATAATAACTAGAGTCTAAATGGTTGCTATGGGCAACAACTACACTTCTAAAAACCTGCACTTTAGTAAATATACCCCTAAGACTGTCCTGAGTCATCTATGAAGATTGTGAACACACAATTTGGTCTTCAGCTTTAGGGTGGGATGTAGTAAGCATTGCATCTGCTATGCTGTACATTCCACCATTTATCGGGTACACACCGGTGACAATATCGTCAGTATGTATCTAGAAAATTGTTAGGAGTTGTCTTTTGTGATAAAGGGACTTTAAGACCCAGAAGTCCCCCTGGTGTCCTTCTGTGCATGTGCAGAATGACACGTGTGCCCCCGGGCACACTGGGAGGGATCCGATTACATCCCTCTCAGTGCAGTACATGGAAAGAAGCCCATAGACTTCTTTCACTCCTATGCAGTGCCCTCAGTAGTACCCCTATGCATTGTCTTCAGTAGTAGTCCCCTCTATACAGTGCCCCAGTAGCGGCCACCCTCTCTATACAGTGCCCCCAATAGCACCCCCTCATACAGTGCCCCCAGTAGCGCTCCCCCTATACAGTGCCCCTTGTAGTGGCCACCCCCCCTATACAGTGCCCCCAGTAGTGCCCCAACTTATGCAGTGTCAGTGCCCGTACCCCTTACACACACACACAAAAAAAAACACACACATCTTACCTGAATCCCCGCTCCTGCCGCGACTACCGCTGTCTGCTCCTCCCGGCCCACTCGGCACTATGGGAGAGACGTCATGACATCTCTCCCATCACCTGCTGCGGGGAGAGCTAGAAGGTGGAGCTCATGAGTGAGCTCCAGTAGGCTTCCTCCATGGACTCAGCAGCCAATGAGTCTGTCTGACTCTCATTGGCCGCTATAACTGCTGGTGGTGGTGTGTTTGTTACTGTGTAATGCGGACTGCTCTAACTGCAGTCTGCACTACACTTACATACTGTGAGGCCCGGGAGACACTGGCGGTGGGTGCAGCGGCGCTGTTGGATACAGGTGGTTATGGGACCCTGTCCCAGTGCAAGCCACCCTCTGCACCGCCACTAGTTCCGCCACTGATCCACTGCAATGCCGTACGCAGCCAGAGGCCAGATAGTGTGCGTGGAAGTTAGCAATTTCTGAGTAAGGTCAGGGCTTGTGCAAGTGTTCGTGAGGCTGGAATGGTACTCGATTGTACCAATGTTTTCACAGTCTTGCTAAAATTTACGGATATGTGCTAAGTAAAGTGGGCGTCTTTATGTAGTGCAGCGATGGCATAGCGATTACAATGGATTAGAATACTATCGCAGTTGAACTGCGAACTCAATTGTTATTGCATTCGCAGTTGCGTTCCTTGCTGAATCAGGCCCTCAGAGCAAGAAGGTATGTAAGAATGTGAAATTACAGTAGATGCCTGACTGTGGGCATGATGCAGATGTGAACGATATTGTAGAGCTGAAAGGACGTCCAACTAAAATGCAAATGCAGTAGCACCTCCTGTATGTATCTGCAATCAGAGAGCAGCATCCGTATATGCTGCTTCAAATCACCATTGCCACCATCGCGATCATTGGTTGCGATTGTCATTGCTTTGACTAAGCTGAGCAAGCTGAAGCTTACTCACCCTGTATGGCTCATGGCCACTTGTGAGGCCAGGAAATCTGCATTCTACAACACAGAGCATGGCCTTGGCACTCCCAGCACTCCCAGGAAACACGCCCCCATTTCCAGGAATGCAGCCCTACGCCTCCTCCTCCTGGGCCCCCAAATGGCTGCAGCATGTCAATTATGTTGCAGCTTGAGGGCACTGCATGCTAAGATGCAGGACTTGTTCTGCACATACACAGAATGGGTCCTGCCTATGTGCAAACACAAACATTGGATATGTACGGAAACCAACGGCTTTACATACAGTACATACAGTACCTGAATATGGCCCTGTGTTTGGCCCTGGCTTTCGCAATAGGTATTCTAGTGCATGAAAGAGCAGGTGCAGGCCCACAAATAAATAAAAGTCATGTTCTAAGTAGGGATGTGCGCCGACCCCCGTGTTTTGGTTTTGGATCTGGATCTCCCCTTGTTTTGGATCTGGATTGGTTTTGCCAAAACCTCACCTCCGTGTTTTGTTTTCGGGTTTTGGTTTTGGATCTGGATTTTTTCTTAAAAAATAAAATAAACAGCTAAAATCACATAAAATTGGCCTTTTTTTGTTCCTACAGTATTAATAACCTCAATAACATTTATTTCCAGTCATTTCCAATCAATTTTGACCACCTCATAATATAATTTTTTTCATCTAGTTAAGACCAAAAGGTTGCATCCAACTAGCTGGCTGACTAAGCTAAGTGACACAGTGGGCGGCACTAACATGTGGCAGTTCAGCTTCCAATTTCCAACACAGATACAGTGTGTTATTCAGTGTGGGTTGGACACACCAATAGTGCACTTACTGTAACAACAGTGTCAGCAGAGCGGGATTGCTGACAGTGTCCTCAGTACATGGAATGGCAGTGCTGCGGTGCTGGCAGTGTCCTCAGTGAAGGGTACCGGCGATGTCGGCAGTGCCAGTAGTGTCTTTAGTGCAAGTTTGCTGACTGTGTCGGCAGTGCAGGGGTGTTCTCAATTCAGGGTGCCGGCGGTGTCGGCAAAGCGGGGCTGCCAGCAGTGTCCTCAGTGCAAGTTTGCTGACTGAGTCGGCAGTGCAGGGGTGTTCTCAATGCAGGGTGCCGGCGGTGTCGGCAGAGCGGCGGTGCCACCGGTATCCTCAGTGCATGTGTGCTGCAGTGTTGGCAGTGCAGGGGTGCTGGTGGTATTCCCAGTGTGGGAGTGCCGGCAGTGTAGGCAATGTGGAGGTCGCTGCCAGTGTCATCAGCATGTAGGGCAGCACTGCAGGGGTGCCGGCAGTGTCGGCAGCGGTGGTGTCTGCAGCAGGGGATGCTGCCAGTGGGGGTATCAGCAGTGTCGGCAGCAGGGGGTGCCGGCGTTGTCAGGCAGCAGGGGGTGCCGGCGTTGTCAGACAGCACGGGGTGCCGGCGTTGTCAGGCAGCAGGGGGTGCCAGCGTTGTCAGGCAGCGGGGGATGGCGGGCGCCATCTTCTTCTGCTTCCTGACTGTGTGCAACTGTGCATATTAAATGGGCTTAACGCTGATTGGCTGTGAGCCGTGACAGACTGCTCTCTCAGACAATCAGCGTTAAGCCCGCTCAATACAAAACCTCATGACCCGACAGTGGGATCACGAGGTTTTGCCTCGGGTGAGGGATCGCCCTGGATCCCCGAAATTCGGGTGGGTAAGGATCTCTGAGATCCAAACCCGCTCAATTGTAATTTAGACACAAGTAATGCTGCAGTATTTACAGAATTAATAACTTCTAAAGAAGGAACGGAGGTAACTGTGCTTAAAAATAGAGGTAAAAGAACTATATTCTATACAAATAAGCATCACTTTTTGGTTATAATCACAACTTTTTTATGACTTGTAGATCATTCAGGGGCCTATTTATCAACACTAAAATAACGTTTTTAAGGACATTTTCCTTAAATAACGTTATTTTGGTATTCATGAACAGACTTAGCACAGGAGATATCACAGATATCTCCTTGCCAAGTTCCCCTGCGTTAATTTCCACACTCCCCATACATTAGTATGGGGATGTGGAAATTGTAGTATTCATCAAATTCCAAAATTATGAATTTTCGGAATTTGATGCAGTTACTATTCGCCTCTGTGAGGTGGCGAATAGCAGAATCGACTTACCTGTATCTGCGTGTGCGGGTCCCCCGACGAGTCCCTCCGGCGCTCTGCTCCGTCCTCAGGCTACGGAGGCTGGTCGGACATGTGTGCTCCCCAGCAGAGCACAAGAAAGTTTTGAAAAAAAAAAGAAGTTTTTTTTTTTTTTTCTAATCTGTCATGTGGTCTGCTGGGAAACCACATGACAGACCAGCAGGACGGAGCCGGAGGCTGCTGCGCGGACATGTAAGTCGGGGGGGGGAGGTGAGCGGAGGGGGGAGGGGGTGGGGGGTTCGGGGGGGTACACAAACGTAACGCATCTGTAGGCAGTGCTGCGCATGCGCTGGTTTTACAGATGTAACAGCGCATGCGCAGCACTGTTTCCAGATGCGATAAGGTAGTGTAGGCAGGGAAAAGTATCTATTTCCCGAAAAGCTGTCATCGCAAAAATGACAGCTTTTTGGAATAGATACTTATGGAGAGGTGGAATGATGAATTCCATCTATAATTAGGTAGAACTCCATGCGAGTTCTAAATCTAATTATCTCTAGAGAATTTTTAGGTTTAATGAATAGGCCCCTCAGAGAGAGATAACTGACATTAGCCAGATGCTGCAAAGCAGGAGAGAATACCTCCAGCAGGTCGCCCTCATGAGAGAGGCAGAGGAAACATCCAGGAGAGAAGCAGAGGAGCTGAGAGAACAACTACAGGAGGAGAAAGCAGAGAGGGGAAGGCTGGCAGCATTAATACCAGATAACAGCAAGAAAATGCAGGTTATGGAGGATGAGCTAACCATCGCTAAGGCAGCAACACAAGGTCACAATAAGCTGCAAAAACTGTTTAATAAGATGGTGGCCAAGCTAAAGAAAAAAGACCAGTACATAGAGGGGCTACAGCAGGAGATCACTGTGCTGAAGACACGGATGGATGGCGTCGGGGCAGCGAAAGCTGAAGAAAATAATAACTAAATGATCACGAGAGACCGGAGCAACGTAACTTAGGGAATAAACTCTTTAACCTTTTAAAAACAAAAATTAAACTTTTTTATTTGTAAACTAAACTTATGTCTTCTAGTAACAACTTTTTTTAAAAAGATCTTTGGAACATGTTTGAATCTCAATTATTAGTAAAAATTAAACTGATGAACAATTAGAAATAATTATAAAAACTTAGTTAGCTCAGTCTTAATAAGATCACTATTGGCTGACATCAAGGCAGGGTGGGGTATGAGATGCCTACATGCACTTTACACATATGTACTCTCTACGCTATCGCTTGCCACACTATACCACCATCACTATGTTACTGGCAACATTGCAACTATAGCTACATGAAACCGCAACTTGCGCACAGTATTTTTAAAAAGTTATAGGAGTTTAAATCTAGCTGGGGTATGTTACACCCCACCTAGTTCACAGAAGATTAAAGGAAGGTTCTGTGTCAGTCATATGTCTCACTATTATGGGACAGACCACTGTAAACTTATGTGTTTATTGAAAACTAAATTACTTATTTTAAAAATACGTGATGGACCTACATTCGGGGTTTAGAGCCGCTTGGACACCTATGAGTCTTGTTTCTTTAGCACCCTTAGGTGAGAGGACATCAGGAAGCATGTTTCAATGTTTGTTCCTTGTGTGTCACCCCAAAGCTCTGCTGAATTGTGCACAGTTATTGTATATTGTGCTTTGGTTAATATAAAAAAAAAATACACAACATTTGTAACATTAAATATTAGGTGAACAGGGGACACAACAGTGTGGTAAAATGTGAACTAGGGGCACTACAGTGTTATAATCTGAACTGGATGCACTATAGAGTGGTATACTTTGAATTGGATGCACTACAGTGTGGTATAATGTGAACTAGGGGCACTACAATGTGGTATTATATGAACTGGATTCACTACAGAGTGGCATAATGTGAACTGGGGCACTACAATGTGCTATAATGTGAATTGGATTCACTACAGAGTGGCATAATGTAAACTAGGGAGCTTCAATGTGGTATAATATGAACTGGGGCACTACAATTTGGCATAATGTGAACTGGGCACTATCTTGTGGTTTAATGTGATTTGGGGGCACTACAGTGTGGCATGATGTGAACTGGGGGCACTACAGTCTTGTATAATGTGAACTGGGTATAACAGTTTTATAAAACACTGCAATACATAAAGGAAAACATAACACTGCTTTATTACAAATTAAACATATCAGGCTTATATAAAATAGCAAAACATGAATTGATCACAGACTGCGCTAATACGCCTTATTAGTGTTTAGGATTCACATGCATCAAAAAACAGTCACGGCTCCAAACATGTAAATATACACACTTTTATTATAAAAATATATGTATCAATTCATAAAAAGTCAACATTCAATTGACAGATACACTGTCTCTTAAATTACAACAATAAAACTGTAATGAGCATTAAAAAAGCCCCCGTTGCAAGGGGCGAAACGTGTCTGAGAACTCCCCCCAATTTAAGGTGTCAATGGCATATGGATGCTTCACATTGGATGTACCATCTCCGTACTTCAACAGCCATTTCCTGTTCTGCTAAGCGGTATTGCCGGCAATACAAGGAGGTGACTTCAAACTAACTTTAACCCGGCAAGTCTAGCGTGCTGCACAGCCACCAAGGGAGACACTAGCGATTGCTGAGGCAACGTCAACCCTCTTCTGACATCCTCCAACAGTTTCTGGGAAAGCCGTCCTCCTCCAAAAACCGCAGCACTGCACAGCCTAATAGGCTATGGACATGTATCGTTGACTTACAGCGGCAGATTAATCTAATCAGACCAATTGCACTTGACACAATATTTCTATATATATATTTTTTCTTCTCTTTTTTTCTGGACATTAATTTAATAATTCAACTGGACCTTTTTTTTTGCACTATTAGGTGCTTATCAATTATTCCAATTCAGCTTGCTCATGATACTCATATGCACTATTTATTTAAGTGGTGTTTCTAATTTAGTTTTTTATGCTCATTAGAGTTTTTGTTGCAATTTAAGAGACAGTGTATCTGTCAATTGATTGTTGACTTTTTATAAATTGAAACATATATTTTTATAATAAAAGTGTGTATATTTATATGTTTGGAGCCATGACTGTTTTTTGATGCATGTGAATCCTGTGATCTAAACACTAATAAGGCGTATTAGCGCAGTCTGTGATCAATTCATGTTTTGTCTTTTATGGGTATTCACAAATCCCATAGTATAAGACTCGCTGCTTCATTTTAATTAATTACAAACATCTGTGTATTCAATTTAATTTATTTATTATTTTCTTGATAAGTGCCAGGATCATTAGTTTGTTGGTTATATAAAATAGCAAACTATAATACATATTGCAAAACACACCATTAATTGCCAACATCTAGATACATAGCCATGGCTGAGCAGTGCGTAATAGAAAATGAGGACTCCCAGCAGCTGTTGCCTAATGAATACAGAAACTTTCCTGCTACAACACAATTTTCCACAAAATATCTTTCCAGCCGGCTGGTATCAGTAGCTGGATGGGGGCCTTCGAAATAATAAAATGTTTTAAAATCTGACCTTATAATAATTTAAACTTGAAATAACAATTTATATATTAATGCTTCTTCTTAGAGGCCCAGATACAGGCCCCACTTGCTGGCACCAAAGAATTTATTTTTGATAGAGGCTTCAGATACAGGCTCCACATGCAGGCTACACACAAAATATTTATTATACAGCCCTCAGATACAGGCCCCACTTGCATGCTACACAGAATATATTTATTATACAGCTCCACAGATACTCTCCCCATTTGCAGGCTGCACAGAATATATTTTTTATACAGCCCCCAGATACAGGCCCCACTTGCAGGCTACACAGAATATATTTTTTATACAGCCCTCAGATATTGTCCCCACTTGCTGGCTACACATAATTTATTTATTATACAGCCCTCAGATACAGACCCCACTTGCGGGCTACACAGAATATATTTTTGATACAGCTCCACAGATACTGTCCCCACTTGCAGGCTACACAAAATATATTTTTTATACAGCCCTCAGATATTGTCCCCACTTGCTGGCTACACATAATTTATTTATTATACAGCCCTCAGATACAGATCCCATTTGCAGGCTACACATAATATATTTTTGATACAGCTCCACAGATACTGTCCTCACTTGCAGGCTACACAGAATATATTTATTATACAACCCTCAGATACTGTCCCCACTTGCGAGCTACACAGAATATATTTATTATACAGCCTCAGATACAGGCCCCACTTGCAGGCTACACATAATATATTTTTTATACAGCTCCACAGATACTTTCCCAACTTGCTGGCTACACAGAATATATTTTTTATACAGCCCTCTGATACTGTCCCCACTTGCTAGCTACACAGAATATATTTTTTATACAGCCCTCACATACTGTCCCCACTTGCAGGCTACACAGAATATATTTATTATCCAGCCCTCAGATACTGTCCCACTTGCTAGCTACATAGAATATATTTATTATACAGCCCTCAGATACAGGCCACACTTGCTGGCTACACAGAATATATTTATTATACAGCCCTCAGATCATACTTACCTACTTTGCTGGGCAGCTTTCCGGGAGCAGCAGGAGGGGACCTGCTGCTCTCCTCTTCGGGGCCCCACTTGCAGGCTACACAGAATATATTTTTTATACAGCTCCAAAGATACTGTCCCCACTTGCTGGCTACACAGAATATATTTTTTATACAGCCCTCAGATACTGTTCCCACTTACAGGCTACACAGAATATATTTTTATACAGTACAGCCCTCAGATACAGGCCCGACTAGCTGGCTACACAGAATATATTTTTTATACAGCCCTCTGATACTATCCACACTTGCTACCCAAGCACTTGCGCATGCAGGAGGGTTCTCAGCACACAGAAACACCCCTGGCGTAAAATTCCCTGCCCCTACACTGGGCGCAGTAGGGGGCGGGGTCTATGTGGTAAGCTCCAGTCCATATCCCAGCAAATCACAGCATTACATCGCAAGGGGTCAGACGTAATAATGCGGGGTGCCCATCAGTGGCAAACGCAGGATTTCTAGAGGGGGATTCCAAATGCTTGATTTTAGAGTGAGTGTGGCCAGTCCATTAAGAGAGCATAATTAGCACTTATCCATCTTTAATATGTATCATACATAGTGTATTGTGTGTAATAATCCCAGCATATACAGGACCAGAAATCACAGTAAACCATTAGATGCGGCATTAGGGCCATCCTGCCTGAGCTGCATGTTTTTATTTTAGATGTAGGCACCATTCCAGAGTATTAGAGCAAGTCTGGGAGTCTGGGGGAGCAGCAGCAGAACTTAGCACTGCCCTGGACATATACTAAATGTAAATATTGGGCTCTATAGTAGTGCATCCCTAACAGTGAAAGTTTTCCAGATATCCTAGTTGATGCACAGGTTATTTATTACTGGCTGATACATGTTAGAAGATATACAGGTGGTGTTGATTATTTAATTTGTGATACTGAGAAGAACATGCAGCACTAGTAAAATTCTATTATAGTACTATTTCTATTGTGGTCATGGTGTGGGCTGGGGAGGGGGGTTTCAGGCAGATGGAAACCCCCCCTGCGTTTGCCTATGCCCATCCTTATTAGCAACCCGAAACAGCTGCTGCATCAAAATTTCAAATATGTATACTATTTAGCATGTACTTGCTAGTGTGTATATACTGTATGTGTAAGTGTTAATGTGTGTTATATGGTGATCATACTAGCACCCTGCACTTCTCACAACCCATGCAATTCCTCTTTCCTGCCTGGGGTGATGCTGTCTGCTCTGGTGCTTCTAGCACACTCCGCTGATACAACAACTGCTAAGCTACAGACCAGTATATGCTAAAAGCACCGTAGAGCGACACCCTGGGCAGGATAAATATATATATATATATATATATATATTGAAATCACAAGGGCTCTGCACTCACCATAATAACTAACAATAATAATAATAAACATAATAAACAGTGGGGTTTTGGTTCATGAATTGATCAATGCATTTAAGCTTGCAGCCCCCCGTCACGGGACCCCACTTAACTGCAAGTCCCTACTCTATTGCTCAGAATTATAACATGGACATAGCCATCACATTAGTGTTAAACTCAGGGTATGCCATCAAGGTTTAAAGCTCACATCAACTTTGCTTTTTAATGTGAGACAGTTACCAAGCTTTGCTTTGCTCGGATCACCTGGTTCCATGAAATTTGGGTGGGGTTCGGTACTATGAGAACCGATCCAGCTCATCTCTATTTTAAATGCAGCATAGGGGGTCTGGCTATGGGTTGCTTAGATTACTGTACACATCATCTGATAATCACATATACAAAATATAATCAGTCACTGTGTAGCTCCTACAGATGGACCCAGTAACAGAGATGCCCCAGAGAGATGTCCCCATATTCTGTATTCCCAGTATTGTACAGAGGAGAACCACAGGAGGATCAGGTAGGTAGGATTTAGGGTCACCAATAGTGTCTGTCACTATATAATCTGTACAGCAACTGTGTGTGTCTTAACACTGATAGTCTACAGTTTACCCGCCCCTGTCGCCAAGCCCCACCCCCACAATCGCAGCCCCCTGCGACCCCCCCTCCCCCCCCTCCTAGCGACCCCCCCCATCTCCCTTAATTACACTTACCTGCATGATCCTGGCTCCGGTGATGTCCTCCATGTTCTCCGGTCAGCTGACATCCCATACTGGACTGGGACCCTGTCAGGTGACGACCCGGCCCCAGTGCACCATGGGAGACCAGCTGACCGGAGAGAGGAGCCCTGTACTCCGGTCCCTGGAGTCAGGTAAGTTTGTTTTGTTTTTTTACTTTCTTTTTTTACTTTTTTTTTACAGTGAATCAGCGTGTGGTCTGTTTAGACCACACTGCTGTTCACTGGGGCCGGCTCCGGGCTCTACTCTGCATGTTAGAGCAGAGCAGGAGTCCGGTAACCAGGGGAGATCCTGGATAACGCCACCTCCAGGTGGCGTTATTATCACAGGGTTTTCCCTGGTATTTTTTCACAATTTATTTTTAGTAACTTTGGCCTGATCACATTTCCCATTACAATTATGGGAAATGCGATCTGCTTACTAAAAATAAGTGACACTTAGGGGTTGGTGTAGAATTTTACGAATTCTACTCCAATTGCCCTGTAGTAACTTTAGGTGATACTAAAATAACACCCTTTTTCGCTTTATTTTAGTAAAAATAATGTTAATAAATAGAGCCCATACTCTCACACATCCATTAGATTCTATTTTCGATCATACACCTACACTTTGTTTTCTTTACAGTAGAATTTCACATCATTCACTGTACATAGGCCCTGATTCAGAGCCGGACGCTCTGACCAGAGCGCTCGCTCTGAATCAGGGCCCACCTCCATTAATATGGAGCGTCCTCCTGGACGCTCGTATAGCTGTGGGTCACCACCCACAGCATATACGAGCGTGCAAAATGATGGTCGCGATGGTCTTGACCATCGCGACCATCAGAACTGCGAGTAAAAGCCTGCGGTTGAGTTTTGTCAACCGCAAGGCCAGGAGTGATTTTGGCTCTATCAGAGCCAAAATCACTCCCACTGACATCACTAGTGATGTCAGTGGGGCCGGCTTCAGACGGTAGGCGTTCCCTTGGGAACGCCTCCGTCTGGCAGGCATGCCCCCGGCATGCCCACCAAAGGGGGCGTGCTGTCAGTCACCATCGACAGCACGCCCCCTTTGATGAGACACTCCGAGCGAAGGAAAGTCCTTCGCTCGTCGGGTCTCACGCATGCGCACGACGGAGCTCCCTCCGTCGTGCGCATGCGCAGTGGGGAACATCGACCCACTTGCGAGCGTACTGCAGCTTGCGAGTGGGTCTGAATGACCCCCATAGTTTGTGGTTTTGTGAACACTTCTTTTACATTTATGCACTTTTCTATTCATCCAACATACTGCACGTCACCACAAGTCATATTTATTCCATACTTTTTCATTTACGCCCACTAGCCACACTGATTCACCAGTTCTTTACACGTATATTCCCCACAGCACTGATCTCAAAACATTCATTTCACACCAGTAGTTTCACATAAGCTACCTTCAATCATTCTTTGCAATTTCTTGATAATTGCACAGTCATATATTTAGTCTTTTATTTACTTCATTTGCTTCCATTGTTATTCCCATCTTTACCATTTCTACAATGTGGATTGTTCTTAATTTATTAATGTTTATTGCTCTTGAATTTTGGTCAACTTCTATAAGTCTTAACATATTAATGTTCTTACATTACCATGCTTCCTTATTAGCATGGTCTTTTTAGTAATATGCTCTGTTTCAGTTATGTCTCTTTACACAACTATCAGTTCCCTTTTTATGTGTTAGTATCTGCATGTTTATATCACTAGGGTGCGCCCAAGGCATTTCACTTTCCTCACTCTTTTTGCTTCTCAGGGCTTCCGTCCTTAGTCCGTGTTGCTGGAGCAACGGAACGCAGGCGGCGCCCTGACATCACACGCGGTGTCCTTTGGTGATTCCAGGCCTTCCAGTTTCTGGCTGTGGACCGTGCAGGGCGGATCTGCTTCCGGTAGTTAAGGTTAGTTTGTTTCATTAGTTAGGTAACTTACCTTGACAAAGGGATGTTGTGGTACTGAAACGTTGGTGTCCATCATGGGTGTTTGAATATATATCCTTTTCATGAAAATCTCTGAGTGCCACTGTCTTTTTGTAGCTGCTTCTGGATTTTACTAATGCAGAGGGCACCGGAGTTGCTGAACACGATCACATGAGTGCCGATCCAAGTAGGAATATATATAAAAAGCACTAATCCACGGCATTCCTAGATTTGGGGTGCAACATGGTATGTGACCACATTGTTTAAATAGAAATCACAGGGGCTCTGCACTCACCATAATAACTAACAATAATAATAATAAACATAATAAACAGTGGGGTTTTGGTTCATGAATTGATCAATACATTTAAGCTTGCAGCCCCTGTTACAGGACCCCACTTTACTGCAAGTCCCTACTCTATTGCTCAGAATTATAGCATGGACATAGCCATCACATTAGTGTTAAACTCAGGGTATGCTATCAAGGTTTAAAGCTCACATCAACTTTGCTTTTAAATGTGAGACAGTTACCAAGCACACCTGTTGCAAAGCACCTAGGAAAACAGCTGACACAAGTTAGATAACTAGTTAAAAAGGGTGCATGAGAAAATGTGATCACAAAAATGATTAATTATAAAAATTAATCATAATAAACAAAAAGCACTAATCCACGGCACTCACCATTCCTAGATTTGGGGTGCAACATGGTATGTGACCACATTGTTTAAATAGAAATCGCAGGGGCTCTGCATTCACCAAAATAACTAACAATAATAATAATAAACATAATAAACAGTGGGGTTTTGGTTCATGAATTAACAAGTTAACACTAATGTGATGGCTATGTCCATGTTATAATTCTGAGCAATAGAGTAGGGACTTGCAATAAAGTGGGGTCCCGTGACGGGGGCTGCAAGCTTAAATGCATTGATCAATTCATGAACCAAAACCCCACTGTTTATTATGTTATTATTATTGTGATCACATTTTCTCATGCACCCTTTTTAACTAGTTATCTAACTTGTGTCAGCTGTTTTCCTAGGTGCTTTGCAACAGGTGTACTTGGTAACTGTCTCACATTTAAAAGCAAAGTTGCTGTGAGCTTTAAACTTTGATAGCATACCCTGAGTTTAACACTAATGTGATGGCTATGTCCATGTTATAAATCTGAGCAATAGAGTAGGGACTTGCAGTAAAGTGGGGTCCCGTGACGGGGGCTGCAAGCTTAAATGCATTGATCAATTCATGAACCAAAACCCCACTGTTTATTAGGGATGTGCGCCGGAACATTTTTGCCGGATTTGGTTCTAATTCGTCGTCTGGCTTTGGATTTGGATTTGCCAAACTGCGGTGACTGGCTTTGGATTTGGATTTTTTTACAAAAATTGACAAAAAAAGCTAAAATCATATAAATTGGTCTTTTTTTTTCTTCCTAGAGTATTATTAACCTCAATAACATTAATTTCCAGTCAATTTAGAACACCTCACAGCTTATAATATTGTTTTCAACATTATTGGCCAAAGGTTGCAGTGAGCTGACTGGTTACCAAGCGATAAAGCAGCAGCGCAGCCGCACAGACACCACAATTTAAAGCACATCTATGTCACATTGCCACACAGCAGTGGCAGAAATGAAAAGTAGTGCATCCACCCAGTGGGGTACGGCCAGCAGAATCACAGTACTTGTTTACAAAGTGGGCTACGGCCCTAGGAGCCACAGTGCACAATCTTATTCACATTACACAGCACATAGTGCCCCTGATTCACATTACACCATAAAGTAACAAGTACTGTGATTCTGATGGCCGTAAGTTACTACAGGGCAATTGGAGTAGAATTCGTAAAGTTCTACACCAACCCCTAAGTATCACTTATTTTTAGTAAGCAGATCGCATTTCCCATAATTGTAATGGGAAATGTGATCTGGCCAAAGTTACTAAAAATAAATTGTGAAAAAATACCAGGGAAAACCCTGTGATAATAACGCCACCTGGAGGTGGCATTATCCAGGATCTCCCCTGGTTACCGGACTCCTGCTCTGCTCTAACATGCAGAGTAGAGCCCGGAGCCAGCCCCAGTGATCAGCAGTGTGGTCTAAACAGACCACACGCTGATTCACTGTAAAAAAAAAAGTTAAAAAAGAAAGTTAAAAAAAAAAAACTTACCTGACTCCAGGGACCGGAGTACAGGGCTCCTCTCTCCGGTCAGCTGGTCTCCCATGGTGCACTGGGGCCTGGTCGTCACCTGACAGGGTCCCAGTGCAGTATGGGATGTCAGCTGACCGGAGAACATGGAGGACATCACCGGAGCCCGGATCATGCAGGTAAGTGTAATTAAGGGAGACTATCAGTGTTAAGACACACACAGTTGCTGTACAGATTATATAGTGACAGACACTATTGGTAACACTAAATCCTACCTACCTGATCCTCCTGTGGGTTCCTGTGATTCTCCTCTGTACAATACTGGGAATACAGAATACAGGGACATCTCTCTGGGGCATCTCTGTTACTGGGTCCATCTGTAGGAGATACACAGTGACTGATTATATTTTGTATATGTGATTATCAGATGATGTGTACAGTAATCTAAGCAACCCATAGCCAGACCCCCTATGCTGCATTTAAAATAGAGATGAGCAGGATCGGTTCTCGAACCCACCCAAATTTCATGGAACCAGGTGATCCGAGCAAAGCAAAGCTGCCTGTCTGCCTGCCCTGCCTGCCCCAGATCCCTCTCCCAAGGCAAAACCTTGCAAACTGCTGTCGGACCTCGAGCGCCCATTTTTGAAAATCCCTTTGCCTTCAATGGGCAAAGCACTGATTGGCTGACAGAGCCGTCTGTCACGGCTTCCAGCCAATCAGCGTTAAGCCCATGTTTGCACTCTGCGCATTTGTATAAGATGTAGTGTGGATGCGTGAACTAGGCGCTGCGGACTGGATTGCGTGCGCAGACCCATCACCCAGTGATTGACAGGTAGTACCATTTGTGGGTGGTGTAGAGGTGTATGGTTGTGTGAACACAGGCGTGTCAGTGCGTTTCAAAGCCGTTGAAGTGGCATGCATAAATTAGCCATTGCAAGACCACGAAGAGTGAACTCTCACTTCGTGCAGGGGATGTAGCAAAGTCTGCGAGAGGGTCAGGTCAACCACTATTCTGTGTATGGGTCCGATGGTTCGCGATGTTACCAATGTTTCCGCTATTTTGCAGACTACTCAGGCTGTGAGTAAAGGGAGGTGGGCAGCATTATGTATTGCTGGGCGTCTGCATCTTGTGCTGCGGTTGCTGTGCATATGCACTGATTAGCATATACACGCAGCTGCCGAGTGAGTGTGCACACATTTGCGTTCTTTGCTGAATCAGACCCTAAATGCCTTTATTTACAGCTATTGTAAAGACCAGTGAGTGCTATTTATATTGCTATATATATATATATATATATATATATCAGTCCAGCCGCCTTCCTCCAAATCAAATATCGACTTGTAACAAAGTTTTAGGTGGCACTCAGACAGTTAATAAGAAATTAAGACACGGACATCCCGCAAGTCACTGTCAACGTTTCGATTCTTTTTTAAGAATTTTCATCAGGACATAAAGTAACAATGAATCACGCACTTACGTGTATACCCTTGTACCAACACCCAAATGTGCACTAGCCTCTCAGAAAAGAACTGATTCAGTTTTAAAAGAACAAACTCGCCATTGTTAACCGAGACTATGAGGAAAAACAAGTGTATAGCTGGGCTACAAATACATCTAGGAAGCCTAGACCAGACACCAAATTTGGAAGATCTAGGCGTTTCCCTATCGATACTGATAATTCAGGAGAATTCTTGACTTCACAAAGGGAAACAGAATGTGCTGGAGGAAGGGGTGCCTCACTAGTAGCATGTCCCCCTTTAGGAGTAGCTACCAGGGCAACAAGGGACCCCATAAGAGATCCGCTACTCGCAGGGGTGGACAATGTGCATGGCAGAGGAAGGCAGAGTTCAGGAAGGAGAAGGTAATTTATAACCTCTCCTCGCATATCTTGACCAAAGAAGAAGAGGAGGTCTTGAGAAAAGGCCTTAGCTTTGTACCGACTAACAAACATAACCAGTTTCAAAATAAAATAGATCTACATAAATTTAACCGCCAACTGAGGCTCAAAGAATACTTTGGCAAGTGTGAGATGCAACAATACTCAACTCCTCTAGGAGATAATAAAAGTTCTATTAAATCTAAATCCTTCTTTGACCCACCCTCCAGTAACGTTAATATTAAGACCTATACCAGAACAAAGTTGGAAACAATTGAGAAGGCTGATATGAGTACTAATCAAATTTACAACCTGACTCGTAACGAATGGATAGCTTTAAAAAATTTTGCCAGTTACAAAGACATCGTTATATGTCCAGCCAATAAAGGTGGGGGCATTGTCGTGTGGGGTATAAATGACTATAAAAAAGAGGCCTATCATTAACTCAATGATACTGAAGTATATAAATGTTTGGATATAGATCCCACTGTCACTTTTCATAAAGAACTAGAAGATCTTCTAAATAATGCGGTGTCCGAAGATATTATATGCAACAAAATAGCAGCAACATTACTGCAGGATGCACCCAGGGTACCAGTTTTATATCTGTTACCCAAACTCCACAAAAACAGTGTTCACTTAACAATAGTAGTTACTGTGGTCCTGATATTAACTTTTATTTTGGACCTTCTTCGGGAAGCATTCGGGAAGCCGACTGCCTAAATACCGGCAGCTGGCTTCCCGACTGTCATTTCCCGGCAAGGGTGAAATGCCGGGCGTCTAGATGTAGACGCCCGCATTTCCCCGATGCCGGGAGACCGGCGCCCGGCATCCCGATCGTAGTGATGCCGGGCGCCGCGAGCGGACAGCCGCGGGGGGAGGGTTAGGTTTAGGGCTCCCGGGGAGGACTTAGGGTTAGGCACCCCCCTGGGAGGGTTAGGGTTAGGCTAGGGGGAGGGAGGGTTAGGGTTAGGCACCCCCGGGGGGGACAAGGGGTTAGGCACCTCCCCGGGGGACTTAGGTTTAGGCAGCGGGGAAGGGGGTGGTTAGGGTTAGGCACTTGGGGGGGAAGTTAGGGTTAGGCACCCCTAAGGAGGGTTAGGGTTAGGGGGCCGGCGGTATTTCATACCCATTCCCTTTCTTCGCCTGGTGCTTACCCAAAACTTTTTTATGTTTAATGGGGAGTTCTTTATACAGCTCCAAGGCTGTGCCATGGGGTCCTGCGTGGCCTCCGGCATATTCCAATGCTTTCATGTTCTCCTTGGAGAGAGACTTATTTTTCAGTGACTCTTACAATGCAGCCAAGATAATTTTTTTCAAATGTTATATAGATGACGTGTTTATTTTATGGATTGGCACAGAAGATGAGTTTGTGAACCTCATGACCGAGATTAATTTAAAAGATCCAAACATCAAATTCACCTATGAAATTAGCAACAAAAGCGTCCACTTTTTGGATGTAGTAGTCACACAAAGAGAGGGCAAAATTTACAATAAACCTACAGATTGTAACTCTCTCCTAGCAGCATCAAGCCACCACCCAGGGGCTTTAAAGCGCGGACAACCATTCTCACAATTTGTGAGGGTGCAATGAATTTGTGATGACAGTGAGGAAGAGAAAAAACAGCTGGACTTGATGTTTAATCACTTCCTGCAGAGAGATTATGCGGTATCTCTTCTTACAGAAGCTTTGGCAAAAGCAGTAGATATTCCTAGATGACAATTATTACATAAATCAATTGGTAAAACAAAACATAATCCTATATTGTTAATTAACCAATTTTCTACATTTATTTTATCCACTGCCTTTGTGGATATCTTTATATTGGAAAAACCGTGCTGCAGTTTAAATAAAGGATGGCGCTACACAGGAGTGCAATTCGTTTAGCCATTGAGGGAAAAACATTGGATCAACCTGTGGCCAAACATTTCCGGATGCTAGGCACAGCCTTAGTTCCTTGATATATAAAATTATTGATCATGTCCCCGAACACCATCGGGGAGGTGATAGATCGAATCAATTGCTACAAAAAGAGGCACGTTGGATCCATGAGTTGGAAACAATGAGCCCCAAGGGGTTAAATGAACAGTGCCTTCTGAATTGTTTCATTTGATACAATGTACCCTTTGTTGATATACTCTTTTTGATGTGATATATATTGCCATTCTTGATTATGCATTTATTGGAGAGCTGCATTTGAGACTTGCATGTTTGTCATTTTATTTATTTTTTCTTCCCTGGGTAAAGTATGTACTTCAGTATAATGGCTTTTATCGTTTAGTTTTGATATGAGTTTGACTTTGGCTTATAGAATTGTATGTACTTACCATCATGATCCTTCACATGTACTATTTTTCTGTAGCCTGTGAGTATTTCGTGCTGACATTTATTGTTAGCACAGCTATGTACTTTCATATGGTTAAATTTTACATGTCTTGTTGCTTATTTTTATCAGATTCGTTAAGTGGATTCCTTTACCTAGTTATGCTGTGTCTCCTGTAATGTTAGTAGTTATTACACGGCACTCTAATTTGTTGCTATTGTGTTACCTAGCAACTGTGCTCACACTGATGACGTCAGTTGACTGCGACGGGGCTACGGGACAGCGCTGATGGGCGTCAGTGTGTGAGAGGCTACTGCAGTGCACGTTTGGGTGTTGGTACAAGGGTATATAGGTAAGTGTGTGATTCATTGTTACTTTATATCCTGATGAAAATTCTTAATACAGAATTGAAACGTTGACAGTGACTTGTGGAATGTCCATGTCTTAATTTCTTATTAACTGTCTGAGTGCCACCTAAAATTTTGTTACATGTCGATATATATTAGTATTTCTTGCAAGGTGTCTTATTATTATAGTAGGAGATCAAAATATCAGACTGACTACATTTCACATGTCCTTTCTATAGCGATGGCAGCTTCCACGTGGATGGGCTCCGCTGTCCTGCACTGTCCCAGAGACGCTATAGATAGAATACATGCTGCAAGGTAATTGGCTTGCAGCCAATGACACTAGTTTTTCATTGTATATAGTTCTTTAGTGTTGGGGAACTACAAAGCACAGCATGTTCTGTCAGAGGCCAAGCTGGAGAGCCATAGGTTACAAGGACAATGTCACCATCCATGGGACCTGAATGCACCATAATAGATGGGTGCTGCTCATACAGTATGTGCTGTGTGAACATACCCATGTCCCATCGTCTGTGCTCCTCATGGGCCTCTACCATTGTATTTTCCCAGTGGCCCCTAATGCCCCAGCTCCACACTGGCCCTGATATTGCTTTATTTACTATTTGAATTTGCCTACATATGCCAGCTTGGCCCCATGCCAACATAGTATAGGGGATGGGGCACTGTAATATGCACTTGCTCTAGTTGTTATGGCTCCGCACCCCACCCAATGAGCCTTGCGTCAGTTATGTATCTTGCTATTTTGATTCATTGTATCACTATGCTTCATAATGAGGTCTCCAAACATCAGCAAAAAAAATTTCCACCACATTTGCTTCCCTGGGCTTGTCCCATGTAAAATTCCTTAGACTGAAGGGTCACTGATATTGGGAAAAGAGCTCTAATAGCAAAGCATAGCATGTTAGTTAAGCTTGGTCATTTATTGATGTCACTTGTCTGTAAAGTACACTACAAACCAAAAACTCAGACTTGTGTATAATCCCCACACGCTCTCTCTGTATTCCGGAATGGGGGTTTTGGCAGTAGAGAAAAGTCTTGTGCTAAGCAAAAAATGTTGTTTTTAAAAAATCTGTGTGGAAAGTGTTACACACAACGGGCACGCTGAGCGGGTTATGTTATATTAGGTACATGGCACATAGGAGTGGTGTATGTTACTGTCCAAATGTGGGGTTATTCTGTTCTTGTAGTTACAGCAGTGATGCATTGCTGGTAATTGCATGGCCACATTAATGTTTGTGGGCCCCTACTGATAAAATTGTCAGTAAGATATACTGACAATGATATTATGTGTAAATACAAATACACCCAGTACCACAAATATGTTCTACACATTATAGTGCCCCCAGATTCCATTATCCCACACAGTATGCCACATATGTCCCCCACACTGGTAATGTAGCTATGTGTGTTGGTCTCCCTTGTGTTGGGGTCCCTGAGCAACTGCCTTAGCTGCCCTGTTGTTACTCTGGACCTTATTCAGACTTGGTCGCGAGCGCTGAGCGCTCGCAACCGACTCGATGTTGGTCCACGGGGCATGCGCACGACGAAGACTGCTCCATCATGCGCATGCGCGAGCCCCCGCGAACGATGGATCACCCATTGTTAGCGGGCTCGAAGCAGACGGAGCGATCTGTTGATGTTGATTGACAGCTTGCTCCGTTTGCTGGGTGGGCAGGGGGCGTGCCCGGCCAAACGGAGGCGTTCCTTTCGGAACGCTTGCCATTTTGTGGGTGTCCCCACTGACATCATCATTGATGTCAGTGGGGAGCTTCCTGCTCAAACAGAGCAGGAAGCTCCCTGGGGCTTAAGGTTGACGAGACCCTACCCTAGGGTCTCGTCGTAAGCCCCTATGGTCGCAATGGTCTTGACCATAGCGACCATCTCTCTTAGCGGTCGTTAGAGCTGTGGGTGTTAACCCACAGCCTAACGACCGACATGGAGGCGGCCGTTCAGGATGCAAGCAGGCCGCCCTGTTTCTGAGCGACTGCTTGCATCCTACGACCGCCTCTGAATGAGGCCCTCTGTCTCTTGGTTATTGCTCTGGATGGCAGCTATCACTGCCTTTATAGTGTACCTCTCTTATAGCTATTTATTTTTCTGTGCGGAAGTGGGCTGAGTCTTTCCACAGGTGACAGAAAGCCTAGATGTGCCCCTGCCAGCACAGTGCTGCACATGATCAGAAGAGGCACCCGATTTGGCCCTCTGAGGCACAGTGTGTCCCCTAAGAGGCTGGAGCAGCATCGCCAGGCCCCTACCATAACTTTACTATGGTGCTTGGCAATGCAAGATCCACTGGACAACATTCAGACATGTGACATTAGAAGAAAATAAGCCCTCCCTAATCTGCAAAATTGGTGTAATTATTGCCCCTTTTGGGCTTTGTAACTTGTCTGTGTGATGACATCACAATGGCCCATTGTTACACAATAAGTGGTAACCCACGGCATTACACTAGAGGTTATTCTGTTGCGTTGTCTGGTGCTGGTGGTTTATTTATAGTATTATTAGTGATAGTTAAGTTTGGTTTTATTTTATTATTATTTTCTTAGTGTTAGTTTTAGGCAATTATTTTTTTTTATAGTTTTAGTGTTATATTTAGTTAGTTAATTAAGTTATTATGTATATATAATTATATAGTAGTTTATTTAGTGTTAGTTTTATTATGTTTCCTATTTATTATATTTTTTATTATCTTTAGTTTAGTATATTAGTATTTTAGTGTATATAGTAGTAGGGGAGGAGGGAGTAGGGAGTAGAGAGAGTAGTTAGGGTGCAGCCATGGACCTGCCATGCATCAGGAGAAAGGTAAGTGCACTGTTATTGTTATTTGTTGTACTTTGTTGCTTGCACATTTAGAATTTTTCATGGATCTCAGAAGGGGCGGAGCTCAGCTGAAATTGGGCATTTCTGGGCATATAGAGTGGTGTTTTGTCCCAATTTAGTAGGTGTAAATGTTGGGATGTGTCTGTGCCCAAATCTGACTAAGCTAATGGGTTATGTATTACTTATAATTATTATTATTGCTGGTTCCCAGTGGTGGCATATCGTAGGTGTTATATATGAGCTAGTGACCCTTAGTCACATGATGGTGATGTGGATTTCTGTCCTCCACTGTCCTGCACTAGGTGTATACAGCTAGTAACTGCTCAGGTAGCAGGATCATAATCCTTAGTTCATAAATTACTGAAGTGAGACACTGACATAAGCAGAAAAACCAACTGCTAGCATTTACAGGTTATGTGATTTATATATATATATTAATTAAAATAAAGAGAATGTGTTAGTTGAGTTAATAGAGTTGTGTGATGGGCAGCAATGTGCTTTGGTTGTATTACCCTCTCCTAGCACCTGGGTCACTATAACACAGCTGGGTTACTCAGAGCATCCCCTGCCATGGTTGTGTGATGGGCAACAATGTCCATTGGCTGCATTACCCTTTCCTAGCACCAGTGCCATAACTAGTGTATTTGGAGCCAAGGGCATATTTAAAAATGGAGCGCCATCCCCCCCCCACCTATGTGCGTGCGCTGAAAAATGGGCATGGTCAATTAAAAATTGGGCACGTCGACATGACACTCACCCCTTTCTCATCATTCTAAACATTTCTTTCCATTCCATATGCACCTTAATGCAGTGCCCCTTATACAGTCCCCACTATGCAGTGCCCCTTAAACATTCCCACCTATGCAGTGCCCCCAGTAGTGATCCCCATTATGCAGGCCCCCAGTGGTGGCCCTTGTACAGTACCCCCAGCATGCAATATCCCCAGTAGTGGTCCCTCTTATGCAGTGCCTCATGTAGTGGTCTCCCCTATGCAGTGCCTCATGTAGTGGTCCCCCCTATGCAGGCCCCCAGTAGTGATCCCCCTTATCCAGTAACCCTTATACAGTGCCCCTGTAGTGGTCCTCCCTATTCAGTGCCCCCAGTAGTGGTCCACCCAGTTGTGCCCCCAGTAGTAAGCTCCTTATATAGTGCCCCCAGTAGTAGCCCCCTCTATGCAGTGACCCAGTAGTGATCCCCCCTATACAGTGCCCCTTATACAGTGCCCCTGTAGTGGTCCATCCTATTCAGTGCCCCCAGTAGTGGTCTCTCCCTTGTGCCCCCAGTAGTAAGCCCCTTACATAGTGCCCCCAGTAGTGCTCCCCCTATGTAGTGTCCCAGTAGTGCTCCCCCTATGCAGTGCCCCCAGTAGTGTCCCCCCCATGCAGTGCCCTTTAAATAGTGCTACCAGTAGTAGTCCCCCTTATGCAATGCCCCAGTAGTGGTCCCCCAATGAAGTGCCCCCAGTAGAGGTCCCCCCCAGTAGTGGTTCCCTCCCAGATGCAGTTACCTCAGTAGTAGTCCCCACCAGTAGTGCACCCAGTAGAGGTCCCCCCAGTAGAGTTCCCCCCTATTAGTGCCCCTGCCCCCTTCCCAGACAAATACACATAAGAAAAGAAAAACACTTACCTGAATTCCTGCTCTGTCTACTACTCCCACCGCCATCTGCACATCAGTCCTCCCGTGCTGGCGCGCTCTGCATTATAGGAGAGAAGTCATGACGTCTCTCCCATTACCCACTGCAGGAGCCTCTTGAAGTGGGCGCAGCAGCCAATGACAGTCTGACTCTCATTGGCTGCTGATTAACACACACATCACCGCCGCCTAACACCATTCACTGGCCTGTGATAAGGGACCTCCAAGCTGCCTGTTCCAGCAATTTTATCCTGCTGTGTAACTTACTTCCAGCCTATAATAGATTCTCCTGCTGGGTATTACAGTACAGGAATTCTATTACACATAGGCCCTCATTCAGACCCACTCGCAAGCGGGCGCACGTACGTTAGGCGTACGTACAAAATTATTTAAATTCAATGGCTCGCTCGTATTTTCTTTCGCATCTAAAATTCCTCCCTAAACTCAGGCGACTCCTCCTCTAACTAACGAGCGTGCGAAATAGCGAGCGTACATCCCCGAAATGGCTTGAAGGGAACGCACGCACAAGTGAAACCGGAAGTGGTCTGTCAGATGTCGATTACCTGCTCCTTTATTCTGCCTACCTCCCTCAATCGTATCATGCCAATCAATATATCAATTAGCTTAATTGTTGTTTTTTTTTCAACACAATGCAAGAAACTTTACTCTTGTCCGTGTTTGTGTTTACCCGCAGAATACGTACGGATGGAACATTCGCTTTTATTGTTCAAAAAACATGTGAACCACAATTAAACAATTGTTCTATTGCTGTGGATCCCCGCATATTTTCTGGGGTTCATTTCTTTATTTAAATTTGCAAACGCATGTCACTGCATCAAGCCTATCATAACTCTCCAGAGATTTCTGGCCCTATTGAACACATGACTCATACACTAACCAATAAAATTGCTCCTGTTAATTTGCAAAATACATTAGCCAATCAGAAATTTATTGCACACTTTATCAAAAATGTTTTGTATGAAAAACTCCATTGCCATCATGAGAGCCTCCGCATTCACCAGGCGCGAGCTGCTGGTGCTTACGGAGGTGATGGATCGCCGTATCACCAGCCAGCCTCCACCCATCACCAACCGGCAGAAGCGCTCCGCGTATGCGGAGGCACGGTCCCGCCTGCGGTCCTTAGGTTCACGCCGCAACATCGGGCAGCTGGAGCGCAGGTGGTCAGACCTGCAACGGCGAACGCCCCGCTTGCTGGCATGCTTTCGCATGCAGATCCTGGAAAGTAAGTGTTATGTATTGTGGTTTTCATGTTTGTGTTTGTGGGGCAAACTGCGTGTGCATGTTTTCCTGTCTGTCCTATTTATTATTTGTCCTCATATCTGCGTGTGCATGTTTTCCCTCTATTTCTGTTTTTTTCATTCTACTCCTATTTGCATGTTTTTTGTTGTTGTTTTTTTTTTTTTTATTTGGGCCCCGGATTTGCCCAGAAACTAACCTCAATTTGTTTGACATATTTTAGGAGGACAGCAAAGACTACGCCGTCACCGTCCGGCCAGACGGCGTTCCCGGCCACTATCCCCAACCCCCAGCCAACACTCCACCCCAAATATTTCCCCTATACCCCACTCCTCCCCAGCCTTCCAAGACCCTCTCCCGGAACTGTCGGGCCTCCTTCCCCTCCGTCCCACTTCCCCCTCTCCTCCACCCACCCCTCTTCCAATTACCCCCTCCCCGGAGTCCGTCATTACCCCTCCCCGTTCTTTGGGGAATGAAGGCTCCTCCGAGGAAGAACATGGAGGGACTTCCGGAGCTCCCGTTTTGGCTCCCGGTATGTTTTTCTTTCACATTTTTTTTAACCACAAACTGTTTGTATGTAATCATGTGTCGTGCCTTTATTCGTGCTTGTTTGGTTTACTTTTGGTGATTTAGCAGTTTGCCTTTACCTCTTCCTGCTGATTTCAACATACACATATCACACCTGTGGGAATTTGTACATAGGCCTTGTATTTTTGGCAGCACCCCCTTTTTGTTTTGGTTTTTTTTTTTTTAGGTTTAGGAGTGATTTCGTTGTGTTTTTGTTTTTTTAATGTGGATTCCCTATTGTTTTATTAATCCACACACTTTTCTCACCCACAGAGGAACAGAGGCGTCGACAAGAGGTGGACGAATGTGTTGGCCAGATGCGCCAACATGTCATTGGCATTCTTGTGGGCCTTGACCGGCTGTCTGGCATCCTTCGCCAGTAGTTTTTTTTGTTTATTTTCGTTTTCTAAATAAATTTTTTTGTTCTAATATACGTTCTGGCTCATTCTTTTTTTCCAAAACAAAAATAGTTTTCCCTGACATAAGTAGACTGTTCCTGCAAGGATTTCCCTTTTTTAAAAGTTAGATTGTGTTTTGTATTTGTATGTTAAACAGCCACAAGAAACACATAACAGTAACAATGTCATTTCCCTTTTTGGGTGTAGTGTCAATTAGATATTTCGACATTTTACAGGTTCCTAGTTGGTGTGCAAGCTGCTTAGGCCAATCTTCAAAATCCAAAGGTTTGGACAGGCTTCCTTTTGGTGTGGGTTGGGAACCTGAAAACATATTTCAGTTTACATCAACTGGTGTCAGTACTGGATTACCCCTTAGTCAAATGTAAGGTGTGTTAACCTGGTTACACTTGCTGTTAACGTCCAAAAAAAGGAAGACCATTTCACTCTCCAAACATTTATTCACAACATAAATGAGAAATCAAAGTGGTCACTCCCAAAAAAAAAAAACAGTGATAATCTCAAATACAACACATACAAATAAAATATTTAAATAAAAAAAACAATCAAGAACTGGTTGACGAAGGACCATGCCAACATGATTCCACAAACATGGCGTTGCGATATGGGTTCCAGAATATATGCCCAAAATCACCAGATCCAGGTTTGGTAAGGGTAGCAGGAAGTAGTGAGCGTTGGAGTGGCAAAGATTTTGTGAACAAACAGAAGATGGTGAAAAAAATAAAAATAAATTAGATGTTCGCAAACATACACAAACACATTAGGTATAAACACTGTAGTTTTGGTCAAACTTACCTAAAAAATCTGGCCACCACATCATCGCGTATGGCCCCCCCACATACTGACCTCCGACCAACCTCGGGGGGGCCATCCTCAGGTAAGGCATCCTCTGGCTGCATTGGGACACCACTCCTTATGGCGATGTTGTGAAATATCCCACACAGGACCACAATTTTCGACACCATATCCGGCAAATACATGAGCTCGCCACCAGAGCGGTGGAGGCATCTGAATCGGCCTTTTAAAAGGCCGATACAGCGCTCCACCACTTGCCTGGTGGCTGTAAGTGCGGAATTAAACTCACTTTGTGGGCCTGGTGTGGGAGCCAAATAAGGAGTGAGCAGCCAGGACATGCAAGGGTATCCACTGTCTCCTGTGAAAAATAAGAGACAACATCAGGAACACTGTGTATCAAGCTTAACATTGTTATGTACTAAAGGTCTCCACTTACCCAGAAGCCACGCATCACCAGCTTGTAGGTTGTTTAATTTGTGCCATATCCCTGATTGCCGGATGACGAAGGAGTCATGTGCACTTCCTGGTAATTTTGCATTCAGGGACAGGATCTGGAGGGAGGCATCACATACCACCATTACATTCAGGGAGTGATAGTGTTTCCTGTTTCGAAATATGGCCTCCAGCCGTGCTGGAGGCTGAAGTGGTATGTGAGTACCATCCACAACCCCTATGATGTGTGGGAAGCCAGCTATTTGGTAAAAATTGGCCTTGGCCACACTAAGGGCACCCATATCCAAAGGCATTTGAATAAAATTATGGAGGTGCTTGAAAAGTGCCTCCATCACTGCCCTCAGGATCCGGGAAAAGGAGGATTGGGAGATGCCCGCCACTATTCCCACCATTGTTTGAAACGATCCTGAGGCACAGAAATGTAACACCGCCATAAATTGCGTCAGTGGTGGTATTGCTGTTGGACTGTCAATCTGCCGCTCAAGATCACTTTCTATTAATGAGAGAGTGTCTATGATGATTTTGGGAGGTAGACGGTAGCGTCTTAAAACCTCATCATCGGGCATTCCAAAAAGGGTGACACGTGTTCGAAATATCTGGGGCCTTGCATGCCTACGATGCCTACGCCTGGGATGAGATTGAGGTTGGTCGGCTTCCGGGAGCATGGCCAGAACAATCCGCCCCAGATCAACCTGAAATTCAAAGATTTCAAAGTAAGGCTTTTGACCCACCCCAAAACTATATTAAAACAACTTAGCTTGATGATACCATCCATTGCTGCTTACATGCCGAGGTATTGTCATGATACGTCCAAACTGGAAATAAACACCAAAATTACTTGACACATTTCACTCTGGGCATTTTTGTTTAAACATTTTGTGCTAGACCAAAGTTAAAATATGCAAAACACCCATTTAGCAAAACCGCAAAGCGACATTTAACACAGTACATCAAAACGGGTCGAAATGTTGGCTCAAAAAGCGAAAGATAAACCACCAAAAAGTTAGAATGATTATTAAGCTGTTTAAAATGCGCTAATTAGTTCGCTAATACAAGTCACAAGAGTAACTACTAAAAATGCGCTAATTAGTTCGCTAATACAAGTCACAAGAGTAACTACTAAAAATGCGCTAATTAGTTCACTAATACAAGATAAAAAATGGACTCACCAAGAGCAAATATCTAAGATGCAAAATCAAAAGGTCTTTGGGGTCGAAAATAAACAAAATCTAAAATAGAAAAAATTAGGGATCCAAAAATTACAAAATATACGAAACACAATGAAACAACAACTGAACAAAAGTTAGACTTCACAAAACTTACCAAATCAAGAAACGAGGTCCCAAAAATATAAACCAACAAAGATAACGGAAAAAAAAACGCAAATCTAACCAACAAACGAATCTCCAACCGCCAACTCCTTTCTACGCAATCAATAAACTCCAGCCAGGATAACCTCCAACAATCCAAAAACGCCACCTCGACTTGAGACACACCAAGCCATAAATAGTGTTTCGTTTCCCGCACAAATTAAGGAGGGATCATAGGGCCGCACAATCAATGATGCGGCCGCAAAATAAGGACGCATGTATAAATACGTCACGAAAACACATTCAAATTCTGGTGTATTTCTTGTTTGGACCTCAGACATGGCGACAGTCCAGGGAAAAAATGGCCAAGAGTCAGGCGGTAAGTCTTTCATGCATTTTCTATCAACGATTAATTTGAAACATAAGATTAGGCAAGTTGTGATTTTGTGAATTCTGTAAATTTACACAAATAGGTGAGGAGGATGACATGGAAGAGGCTGCTGGGCCCAGTATTCCGGCCAAAGCTGCCAAAAAAAAAAGGCAGCCACATTTCACAAGAAAGGAGATGGGGGTTTTGATCCAGAAGTGTGTGGACATCCTGCCACAGGCAGACAGGAATATGAGTCTAAGCCAGAAGTGGAGAATGTGGGAAGAGGTAGCCGTTGCTGTCAATAGAGTGGGTGATTATGTCCGTCTAGCCCGGGATGTCAAACGGCGGTAAGTAAACCCTTGCCCCCCCTAAAAACAAACCCCATTTTAAACCAAAGGATAATGGCTTCTATTTTTCCCCACAGATGGGGCGACTTCAAATATCGCCTAAAGCAAAAACTCGCGGACAGGGCTAGGCATGCAAGGGGGACAGGTGGGGGTCCCACCCCTGTGTCATTGGAGTTGACGGATTTAGAAGAGCTGGCACAGGGGTGTGTGCAGCCTGTGGAGGTGTTTGGCGTGTCCAACATGGATACGGACATGCCAGACTTTGCGGCTCCTCATGTTGGCCCAGGTAAGTATTGTGATGTCACCAACTCTGAAATGCTATTGTGCCAATATGTAGATTCTAATGTGACTCTTTTCTCATTTTTCCAACAGAGACACAGGCGGATGAGTCTGCTCCAGAGGGAAGCCTTGGCCGCAGAATTTCTGCTGGCTCTGCAGGGGAGGAACCAGTACATCCGGCTGAGGACCCTGCAGAAGCCAGTCCAGGGCGTGCCCCCTCGCACGCCGTGGGCCTCCTCACAGAACTCAATTTAAAATCGGATTTCCATACGGAGATTCTGCAGAGGATGGACGCCAGTCTGATACGGGTGGCTGAGGCCCTGGAGCAAAATGCTGCGGCCAACGTGACCTTTGGTCAGGCCCTGGCGGAAAATACCAGGGCCAACATCCGCATCGCCGATGCCCTGGAGCAGCTCGTTCGCCAGCACATGGTGGAGCCGACCTCCCTTCCTGCCGGAACATCAGGATCCTCCACCTCTGGCACAACATCAGCCAATCCTCCAAATGTGCCTAGCCCTGTGCCTAGTCCAGAGGCCACAACATCTGCCTCTGGACAGGCCAGCCCGATGGCATCCCGGACCCGGTCTGGCGCCCACCCTCCCCCATCCAAACGGGCGAAAAAACGGTGACAGCAATGGCGACTTTTCCCACACTCCTTCTGTGCTTGGCTCATATTCCTTTCTGGTCAAAACTTCCCTCTCCTTTCTTGTGAAATGTTTTTAGTTTATTTTTGTACGTTTATGTTAGCAGTTATTGATTATTTATTTTTGATAAAAAGTATCTTTGCCAGAAAAAAACAAAACAAAATATTAGGCCAATTGGTTTGTGTTTAACCAATAAATTTATGTTAAAAATCTGACATTGTATTGTGACATTATTGTACAAATGGGTTACATTTAATCCTGGCCCTAAAGGCAAAAAAGGACACCAAAAACCATTTCATTTTTAAAAAAAAAAGGCCTCTTGAAGGAACGTTTAAAAAATCACATAACGATGCAAATTCCACATTAGTAAAAAAAAGGGGAGCTAATTAAAACATGATGACATTATTGTCACAATAGGCCATAAACAACAAATTGAGGCCAAAAAAAACCCCAAAAAATGTACGCCAATTGATTGTGTAATCCTGACATTAGCAGGTATGATTTCCACCTGCGTACGGTTTTGTGCTATCCCAATAAACTGCTTTCCAAACACATACCAAGCCGGTTTTCAATACAACACTAATTGCTTTTGTGACCACCCGCGATTAATCTATGCAACATCATGGAGTCCCGGGATGGAGGAGAAGGCCATCGCCAATGTGGTCGAGTAATCCAGACCCTAAACTGTGCGAGCATTTTGAAGGGAAAGAGGATGTTCCAGTGACGTATGTGACGGTCCGAACACATTTGACGTTCGCATCTGCTAATGTATGTACGCCCCAAAAACGCCTCGCCACGCCTGCATTTTTCCATCTCCACCCCCGTCAACACCCAAAAATGCCCTGTTCTGTCAATCACATTTGACATGTCACTTCCTGTACGCTATTTTAGGAACGACAGAAAAAAAGCTCGCAATCTGCCGTACGCACATGCGCAGTGTAACACCGACGCATGCGCGGTTAGTCAACATCGGAACGCAACGAGCGTACTGTTGGTAACGTGCGGCTCTGAATGAGGGCCATAGAGTATAAATGCAAAATAATAGAGCAGTAAAACCATACAAATATAGCCAGTGAAAGTTTATATAGTGGGAAACACAATATTTAGCTAGAAAAGCATTGACCAATAATGTAGAAGATCGGGGGGAGGGTAGATTTACTAGGCCATGGTTTATCAAAACCGCCAATGATCTGCAGCTTTTACTGATGGTTTTTAAATGGCATCGGTAATAAATGCTAAACCAGATGGATTTACCATTTATTACTGGTGCCATTTTCAATCCATCAGTCAAAGCTGCAGTTAATTGGTGGCTTTGATAAACCATGGCCTAGTGACTCTAACCAGAGACATTCGACCTCATTCAGAGTCGGTCGTTGCGGCCGCACGGTCGTAAGGGAAAAGAGGTCGGATATGCAAATGATGCACTCGCAAGTTGCGTCCTTAAGATCGGATCGTTAGCTGGCCGACCAACGGGAGGATGCAGCCGTAAGACAAAAAATACGCCCCCTTCTCGTACGCATTACACGTCATCTCCGGCCATATAAGGATTAATCGAGACCATCGGAACTGGTCGTAGAGCTTGAGGTTGACCATACCCTCTCTTAAGCACTACGATCAGGTCAGTGTACAAACCACCCATGTCACGTGTGCCATGACACTACTTTGTTAATTATGCACTCCCATAAAACGCCGTTCGCATAATTAGGCACGCCTGCATTCGGATCTCCACTCCCCCGTTTTCAAGCACCTTCCCCTGTTACCACCCACAAATGCCTCATTCTGTCACTCAAACTACCGACCTGGCTGTGTTCAAGGAGAGAGAAATTTCTGATCGTAGCAGCTAGTTTGCGCATGCGCATTGCGAACTTTACGCATGCGCAGTTTAGCGAACATCGGTGGCGTACGACCGTGTGGCCGCAACGACCAACTCTGAATGAGGTCCATTATCCCATACATCAGGGGTAGGCAATGCTGGGCACTCCAGCTCCTGTAGAACTACACAGGACAGCATGCCCTGCCATAGCTTTAGCATGCCCTAAAAGTAAAATTCTGGCAGAGCATGATGGTAGTTTCATTGCACCTGGACATTGCCTATCCCTGCCGTAAAATATTAGCCACAAATATGTCAGTATCCATCAATAAGTATAACTGATCTTCAGTTTGTCTCAATTGGGCTCTCACTGAGGGCCTGATTCAGACCTGCTCGCGAGCGCTATGCACTCACAAGCGGGGCGATGGTGGCCCAGTGTGCATGCACATGACGGAGCCGGCTCCATCATGCGCATCCGCGAGATCTGGATAGCGATGGGCAAGCCGCCGCTCCGGGTCTCGTACTAAAGGGGGCGTGCTGTCGATGTTGAGTGACAGCACGCCCCCTTTGGTGGGAGGGCCAGGGGAACGCCTACCGTCTGGGGCCGGCCCCACTGACATCACAATTGTTGTCAGCGGGAGTGCTTTCGGCTCTGGTAGAGCCGAAAGCACTCTTGGGCTTGCGGCAACGAGACCCTACCACAAGGGTCTCATCACAAGCCCAATGGTGGCGATGGTCTTGACCATTGTGACCATCATGATGGCCGCTCGCTATAGCTGTGGGTGGTCACCCACAGCTATGCGAGCGGCCAGGATGCAGTTCTGAAAAACCAGAGGGCCGGCCCTGATTCAGAGCTAGCGCTCTATCAGAGCGTCCGGCTCTGAATCAAGCCCTGAGTTTTTACTGTCACTCATTAGATAAGAGAACATCATTATCTCCTGTCACTGCTGTGTTTCATGTTGCAATCCCACAGGTGTGTCACTTCCATAAGGCTGGATGGTGCCAACTTATGTTGGAAATTAGGAGCCATCGGGAAGTTCATTCTGACAATTTCCATCTCTATTTTCTTGCAGACTGACAATGAGGACCTGCAAAAAGAACTGGTCCAGCTCCGGCAGCAGCACAGCAAGGAAGCAGAGCAGCTGTATAGTATTATATCCGTGCTCAGTGACCAACTCAGAGGGTATTTATATTCTGTTATGTAACACTGTATATACTCTGGCAGTAAGTCATTTATATAGGTGTAACTAAATTATGTAACAGTGTATATACTATTGTAGTAATAATTTGTCTAGGTCAGTGGTTCCCAAACTTTTTCGAACCATGGCACCCTAGATTATCAGCATTTTTTCCACGGGACCCCTGGGCCAAAAGTTTGTTATTGAGAAATTCAGAACAAATTAAATAAAGTAAATTGTTCTTCTATGTCACCCTTAGGTTCAGTTATGTGGTGGTTGACAGAGCTATGCTTCTTTTTGTCCACATATTCTTTGATTGACAGCCATTAGCACTGATTTTACCTATCACACTGACTAAAATTATGTTATTTGGTACTGGACCACCACTCCGAGATACCCCTGCATGTGCACTGAGGGACCCCAGGATGCCACGGCACACAGTTTGGGAACAACTAGTCTAGGTGTAATTATGTAACACTGTATATACTCTGGTAGTAAGTCATTTATCTACAGTAGGTGTAACTATGTAACACTGTATATACTCTGGTAGTAAGTCATTTATCTAGGTGTAACTATGTAACACTGTATATACTCTGGTAGTAAGTCATTTGTCTAGGTGTAACTATGTAACACTGTATATACTCTGGTAGTAAGTCATTTGTCTAAGTGTAAAGAGGGTCAGAGGATAATGTACTGCTGATGTCCCCGTAGCTCAGTGATTATGCTCATGTGCAAAACATTGTGACTAGCCCTACAGTGCATGCATTACACAGAGTGTATGCACAAAGGTGCTTCTACCAACGGGACAGATGGTATCAGAAATGGGGCGTGAAAGTGATGGGCGTTCCTGTGTGCTGACTGGGAGGTGAACTTAAAAAAAATAAAAATACAGGTTGAGTCTCCCATATCCAAATATTCCAAAATACGGAATATTCCGAAATACGGAATAAATTTGGCATCACTGAGATAATGAAACCTTTGATTTTTGATGGTTCAATGTACACAAACTTTGTCTAAGGCACAAATTATTAAAAATATTGTATAAAATTACCTTAAGGATGTGTGTATAAGGTGTATATGGATCATAAATTAATTTCATTTCTGTACACAAACTTTGCTTGAACCACAAAATGATTGAAATTATTGTATAAAATTACCTGCAGGCTGTGTGTATAAGGTGTATATAACACATAAATGCATTATGTGTGTATATTTGGGTCCCATTCCCAAGATATCTCATTATGGTATGCAAATATTCCAAAATACGGAATATTCCGTTATCCAAAATACCCCTGGTCCCAAGCATTTTGGATATGGGAGACTCAACCTGTAAAACTGCACATTATCTCTTAGTGTGACCATGAGGAACACCATCCTGGAACAACAGCTGGAGAAGGATCAAACAGTGACAATGGATCAGGATGAACATCAGGTCAGTGATACTGATAATGAGCCCATCACCTGCACCCAGTATAGGCAGCCAATCTTTTTGTCTCCAGGAGACCTATTTACCAATATTTCCAATAATGCACATGAGCTAGTGGCCACTATTGGAGAGGGATCCTTTGGAAGATGTTACACCGATATCACCATAGCTACATGTAACACACCTGCTCCATGGGTAGTGTAGTGATTTGGTCAGTGTGAGGATATAGATAGAGGTGGAAGTGGCCCGATGTACAGCGACAGGCTATACCACCACTTCTCCCATGGCTCTCTTGTATGGCCATAATAACGGATCTGTCATCTCTCCCTCCCCTTCTCTCTGTACCTATATTGCAGACTGATCCATCACCCGCTCCCTGTGCCCAAACACCCAGCACCAGGGATGGCTGGAGGCAGCTCTGGACCACTATTCGTGCCATCTTCCAGAGACTGCGACACTTTTTCAGAAGAGAGAGGCCCAGCCCACCCAAGAGCCCCAGCATTGACGCAGCACCCCTTAGTGTCATGCAGATGCAGGTAATTGTATGAGGAGTCATTTAGACACAAGTAATGTTGCCGTATTTACAGTATTAATAACTTCTAAAGAAGGGATGGAGGTAACTGTGCTTAAAAATAGACGTAAAATAACTATATTCTATAGAAATAAGCATCACTTTTTGGTTATAATCACAACTTTTTTATGACTTGTAGATAATTCAGAGAGAGATAACTGACCTTAGCCAGATGCTGCAAAGCAGGAGAGAATACCTCCAGCAGGTCACCCTCATGAGAGAGGCAGAGGAAACATCCAGGAGAGAAGCAGAGGAGCTGAGAGAACAACTACAGAAGGAGAAAGCAGAGAGGGGAAGGCTGGCAGCATTAATATCAGATAACATCAAGAAGATGCAGGTTATGGAGGATGAGCTAACCATCGCTAAGGCAGCAACAAAAGGTCACAATAAGCTACAAAAACAGTTTAACAAATTGGTGGCCAAGCTAAAGAAAAAAGACCAGGACATAGAGGGACTACAGCAGGAGATCACTGTGCTGAAGACACGGATGGATGGCGTCAAGGCAGCAAAAGCTGAAGAAAACAATAACTAAATGATCAGGAGAGCCCGGAGCAATGTAGCTTAGGGAACAAACTCTTTAATCTTTTAAAAACAAAAATAAAACTTTTTTATTTGCAAACTAAACTTATAAGTCTTCTAGTAACAAGTTTATTGAAAAAGATCTTTGGAACATGTTTGAATCACAATCGTTAGTAAAAATTAAACTTATGAACAATTAGAAATAATAATAAAAACTTAGTTAGCTCAGTCTTAATAAGATCACTCTTGGCTGACATCAAGGCAGTCACCGAAGCAGGTGGGGTATTAGATGCCTACATGATCTTTACACATATGTACTCTGGCCCTGATTCAGAGCCGGACGCTATTTGTGAGCGCTCACTCTGAATGAGGGCGGCCTGCTTTTTTTTTTTTGGCCAGCCTCCAGGCCACTCGCTAAGCTATGGGTGACCATTCACAGCTTTAGCAGGCAGCCAGGTGATAGTCGCAATGGTCGCGACTATCGTGACCATCGGGCTTGCGACAAGACCCTTGTGGTAGGGTCTCACCCACTGTAAGTCCCAATGAGTTTCCTGCTCTAATAGTGCAGGAATCTCACTACTGATATCACTGGTGATGTCAGTAGGGCCGCTCACAAACGGCAAACGTTCCTTCAGGAACACCTACGTTTGTCCAGCCACCCCCCCTGCACGCCTACAAAACTGTGCGAGCTTTCAATCACAATCGATAGCCGCACCATCTTGTAGTGAGTCCCACAGCGAGTGAAACTTAATTCGCTACGGGGCTCACATGCGTGCACACTGCCCGGCCATTGACCTGCTTGCGAGCTCTATGCACTCGCAAGCGGGTCTGAATCAGGCCCTCTCTATGCTATCACTTGCCACACTATACCACCATCACTATGCAAACTGGCAACATTGCAACTATAGCTACATGAAACCACAACTTGCGCACAGTGGGCCTGATTCAGACCCGGTCACAAGCGCTGAGCGCTCGCAACTGGGTCGATGGTGGTCCAGAGCGCATGTGCACGATGGAGCCGGCTCCGTTGTGCGCATGCGCGAGACCCGGATAGTGACGGGCAAGCCGTCGCTCCGGGTCTCGTACCAAAGGGGGTGTGCTGTCAATGTTGAGTGACAGCACGCCCCCTTTGGTGGGAGGGCCAGGGGAGTGGCTGCCCAAACTGAGGCATTCCCGTGTGAACGCCTCCGTTTGGGGCCGGCCCTACTGACATCACGAGTGATGTCAGTGGGAGAGATTTTGGCTCTGTTAGAGCCAAAATCTCTCTGGGGCTTGCGGCAACGAGACCCTACCGCAAGTGTCTTGTTGCAAGCCTGATGGTTGCGATGTTCTTCACCATCTTCCTGGCCGCTCGCTATAGCTGTGGGTGGTCACCCACAGCTATGCGAGCGGCTAGGAGGCCGTTCTAAAAAAAAAAAAGCAGCCCTGATTCAGAGCGAGCGCTCTGTCAGAGCGTCCGGCTCTGAATCAGGGCCAGTATTTTTAAAAAGTTATAGGAGTTTAAATCTAGCTGGGGTATGTTACACCCTACCTAGTTCACAGAAGATTAATAGAAGGTTCTGTATCAGTCACATGTCTCACTATTATAGGACAGACCACAGTATACTTATGTGTTTATTCAAAATGAAATTACTTATTTTAAAAAATATATGATGGACCTACATTTGGGATTTAGAGCCGCTGGGACACCTATGAGTCTTGTTTCTTTAGCACCCTTAGGTGAGAGGACATCAGGAAGCATGTTTCAATGTTTGTTCCTTGTGTGTCACCCCAAAGCTCTGCTGAATTGTGCAGTTATTGTGTATTGTGCTTTGGTTTATATAAAAAAAATACACAATATTTGGCACATTAAATATAAACAGGGGACACTACTGTGTGGTATAATGTGAACTAGGCGCACTACAGTATTATAATCTGAACTGTAAGCACTACAGAATGGTATGCTTTGAATTGGATGCACTACAGTGTGGTATAATGTGAACTAGGGGCATTACAATGTTTGTATTGTATGAACTGGATTCACTACAGAGTGGAATAATGTGAACTGGGGCACTACAATATGCTATAATACGAATTGGATTCACTACAGAGTGGCATAATGTAAACTAGGGAGCTACAATGTGGTACAATATGAACTGGGGCACTACAGTGTAGCATGATGCGAACTGGGGGCACTACAGTCTTGTATAATGTGAACTGGGTATAACAGTTTTATAAAACACTGCAATACATAAAGGAACACATAACACTGCTTTATTACAAATTAAACATATCAGGCTTATATAAAATAGCAAACTATAATACATATTGCAAAACACACCATTAATTGTCAACATCTAGATACACATAGCCATGGCTGAGCAGTGCGTAATAGAAAATGAGGACTCCCAGTAGCAGTTGCCTAATGAATACAGAAACTTTCCTATTACAACGCAGTGTTCCCCCCCAGAAAATTTTTTGAGCCCGGTGGCATCAAGAAGTAGCCGGGTGGGGGCCTTCACAATAATAAAATGTATTAAATCCTAACCTTATAATAGTTTAAATTTGAAATTACAATTGTTATATTAATTCTCCTCTTCTTCTTAGAGGCCCAGATACAGGTCCCACTTGCTGGCACCAAATAATTTAATTGTGATAGAGGCTTCAGATACAGGCCCCACTTGCTGGCTAACAAAATATATTTATTATACAGCTCTCAGAAACTGTCCCCACTTGCTGGCTTCACAGAATATATTTATTATACAGCCCTCAGATACATGCCCCACTTGTTTGATACACAGAATATATTTATTATACAGCCCTCAGATACAGGCCCCACTTGCTAGATACACAGAATATATTTATTATACAGCCCTCAGATACAGGCCACACTTGCTGGCTACACAGAATATATTTATTATACAGCCCTCAGATCATACTTACCTACTTTGCTGGGCAGCTTTCCGGGAGCAGCAGGAGGGGACCTGCTGCTCTCCTCTTCGGGGGGCGGGGCCAGACGATAGACATCATTAGGCACCGCCCCCTTACAGAAAACCCCCGTGATTCGCGGGTCCGTGAGGAGGGGGCGGGGCTAAATGACGCGATTTGCCTAATTTAGCCCCACCCCTTCCCAACGGACCCGATAATCTCAGGTAAAATCTCCCCATCCTGCCCACTTCACTAGGAAGTGGGCGGGATGCGGGAGATATGCCTACTCTTCCGGGATCGCGGGGGGTTACCCGAAAAATCGGGAGCCTCCCAAGATTCCCGGGAGAGTAGGCATGTATGCCTCAGATACATGCCCCATTTGTTTGATACACAAAATATATTTATTATACAGCCCTCAGATACTGTCCCCACTTGCTGGCTACACAAAATATATTTATGATACAGCCCTCAGAAACTGTCCCCACTTGCTGGCTACACAGAATATATTTATTATACAGCCCTCAGATACATGCCCCACTTGTTTGATACACAGAATATATTTATTATACAGCCCTCAGATACAGGCCCCACTTGCTGGCTACACAGAATATATTTATTATACAGCCCTCAAATACAGGCCCCACTTGCAGGCTACACAGACTATATTTATTACACAGCCCTTAGATACTGTCCCCATCTGCTGGCTACACAGAATATATTTTCTATACAGCCTTTAGATACTGTCCCCACTTTCTGGCTACACAACATATATTTATAATACAGCCCTCAGATACAGGCTGCACCTGCTGGCTACACATAATATAATTTTTACACAGCCCTTAGATACTGTCCCCACATTATTAAACTGTAGAATATCAGTGTATGAGACACTCACAGCTGCTGTACAGATCATATAGTGACAGACACTATTGGTGACCCTAAATCCCACCTACCTGATCCTCCTGTGGGTTCCTGTGATTCTCCTCTGTATAATACTGGGAATACAGAGTACGGGGACTTCTCTCTGGGGTATCTCTGTTACTGGGTCCATCTGTAGGAGATACACAGTGACTGATTACATTTTGTATATGTGATTATATAGCCAGATCCCCTATACTGCATTTAAAATAGGGTTGAGTGGGTTCAGTACTCAGAGAACTGAACCCACCCAAATTTCATGGAACCGGGGTGATCCAAGCAAAGCTCAGATCTCCCTGCCTGCCCCAGAACCCTCTACCGAGGCAAAACCTCTCAATCTGCTGTTGGATCTCAAGGTTTTGCCTCGAGCGCCCATTTTTGAAAATCCCTTTGCCTTCAATGGGCAAAGCGCTGATTGGCTGACAGAGTCGTCTGTCACGGCTTCCAGCCTATCAGCGTTAAGCCCATGTTTGCACTCTGCGCATGTGTATAAGACGTAGTGTGCATGCGTGAACTAGGCGCTGTGGACTGGATTGCGAGCGCAGACAGCACGCAGACCCATCACCCAGTGATTGACAGGTAGTACCATTTGAGGGTGGTGTAGGGGTGTATGGTCATGTGAACACAGGCATGTCAGTGCGTTCCAAAGCTGTTGAAGTGGCGTGCATAAATTAGGCATTGCGAGACCCTACTAAGCCTGAGCTCTCACTTTGTGCAGGGGATGTAGCACAGTCTGCGAGAGGGTCAGGTCAACCATTATTTTGTGTATGGGTCCGATGGTTCGCGATGTTACCAATGTTTCTGCTATTTTGCAGACTACTCAGACTGTGAGTAAAGGAAGGTGGGCAGCATTATGTATTGCTGGGCGTCTGCATCTTGTGCTGCAGTTGCTGTGCGTACAGGGCCGGCTCTAGGGTTTGCAGCGCCAAGCGCCGTCCTGTGTTGCCGCCCCTTCCCTCCTCTACTCCCTCCCCCTGTGCATATATCATCAACATAGTGCCGGAGGGTGGGTGTGCTTTTCCTGCGCCCTCCGGATCTCATGGCGCTCCGGGCGACTGACCGGCTTGCCCGTGCCTGGAGCCGCTAGTGTGTGCGTATGCACTGATTAGCATTTACATGCAGCTGCCGAGTGAGTGTGTGCACAATTGCTTTCCTTGCTGAATCAGGCCCTAAATGCCTTTATTACAGTTATTGTAAAGACCAGTGAGTGCTATTTATACTGCTTTATATATATATATATATATATATATATATATATACACACTGGTGGCCAAAATTGCGGACAAATTTTGAAATTTGAATGCTTATCAACTTCAAATGCTTATAAAAACTGTTTCACTTCACGCAGTGCAATGATTCATATATCAAATGAAAGGAAATTTAATGCTGAATTCATCATAATAAACAGGGGTAAAATATTTGCATTACAAGGGAAGTTATGCTGTTAAAACAACACTTAGGGTGAAAAACTTAGGGAGAGAGTACTTAGGGTGCAGCCATGGACCTGCCATGCATCAGGAGAAAGGTAAGTGTGCTTTTATTGTTATTTGTTGTACTTTGTTGCTTGCACATTTAGAATTTTTCATGGATCTCAGAAGGGGCGGAGCTCAGCTGAAATTGGGCATTTCTGGGCATATAGAGTAGTGTTTCGCCCCAATTTAGTAGGTGTAAATGTTGGGAGGTGTCTGTGCCCAAATCTGACTAAGCTAATGGGTTATGTATTACTTATAATTATTATTATTGCTGGTTCCCAGTGGTGGCAAATCGTAGGTGTTATATATATGCTGGTGACCCCTAGTCACGTGACGGTGATGTGAATTTCTGCCCTCCACTGTCCTGCATTAGGTGTATACAGCTAGTAACTTTCACATAGAATACCTTTATCACTTCTCTATTTGTTTGTATATTATTTGTGTCATTTTAATTCTTTCTCATTTCATTAACACTTATTGATTTATACTTACACATCTTTTCTTTATACTTCACTATCACCTTTTTCCCTTTTTCGTGTGATGCCCTGGGGATGGCCCTTGGTTGGAATTTTTTTGGGGTGCCTTGCTTCTCGGACGTGAACCCCTTAATGCTAGGGACGCCAGTATAGAGGAGCCTTGACGATTGGCCTGGCGCTTATTCATATATTTGCAAATGTGTGTAACTAATACCTCTGAATCGCTATTATCATGTAGGATTTAAGTATTGTTTTTGCTGTAGTGTGCTGGGGGGCAAATCTCTTTTTTTTCTGTGTACAGCTAGTAACTGCTCAGCTTGTGACATGCAAACAAGTTTAAATTACTTACCCCACCAGACATGTAACACCTCCTCCGCGCCATTCTGTATCCCAGAACTCCAGTGATCACACGTGATGCAGCAGATCCACATGGCTGGCCCATCCGTGACGCAGTTGGGCGCATAGGATGATGCAACTAGCACATGTGCTAGCATGTTGCCGTGGTAATATATTCTAATACAAAACAAATAAACTAGATTTACACAAACAAAACATAATGGACAAAAGTGGACTGATAATAAGATATATGAACAAAGTAATTTCTTATATAACTGTGAAAATATGAAACTTAATATAATTGCAAATACGGCTCCAATTAACCCTAGGAACTCATAAACTCCCGGTGACAAAAAATAAATAAATATGAATGCAAGTGTGTTCATGAAAACTACATTGTGAATATCAAAGTGTTAAGATATAAACCATAATGATAATATCAGTGTAATACACTATATAACGTATAAATTATCCATATGTAGCCAAACGGTGGCATCCATTATGAATAAGGTAATAACAAATCCTATATAATAAATAAAAAGTAAGTGAAAACGTGCATGTGACATGTGACCCTCACTACAAAGTGCTACCCAAAAAATATATAATAAAAAGAAAAAAGTTGACCTATATTATATATAGATGAATGTGCTCCATAACCTATCTGAATGAAAATGGGGTATGAGTTAGTAGATTACACTGCATCATAATAAAAAATCCCTCTAAATAACATATCACATAACAAGTGTATTCCGTAATACATTAAGTTAAAACAAAACAACTGACAGCTACTCATTCCACCTCTTGAAAAAAAGAGAAGCATCTATTCTCCCTGTCTGCAGGGCTTGGGGGCTGCCCAGTGTGTCCATAAGTGCCGGGCACGCTCCCAAGAGTGACGTAAAGGGGACGCTTTATTCCCCTACACACCTTATTCCAGGGCCTGTCGCTCTTCCTGTTTGTGCTGACACTGTCCCTTTGGGAACGGTGGGATGGGTGTGACATCACACATGTGCAGAGGTGGTACTCTATACAACGTAGGCAGGGCTTCTGAAGTCTTCCATATCGCTTGCCGCTCCTTGCACTCCCAGCTCTGGGTCCAAGTCAAAAATCGGTCCCCTTATGTGCACCTCAAGCTCCTGTACCCTCTTAATTTACCACTTGCGGTTAAGATGCCAGTGGACGGGATGCCGGAAGTCTGTATACCAAAGCTGGAATCCTGACTCCCGTCAGGAAGTCGATGCTGTGATTCCAAAGGGATCAAGATACCAACGTCAGCATACCGAACACCGGCATCCCGGAGGTAAGTATACGGGTAAGGGTTAGTGTTAGCCCAGTGTTGGGGGGGATAGGGACCTCCCGGGGAGGATTAGGGTTAGGCACCGACCGTGGTGGATTAGGCTGCGGGGAGGGGGGTTAGGGTTAGGCACCACCGGGGGGAGGTTAGGCACCGCCAGGGTAGGGTTAGAGGAAAAAAGGGGGAGGGGTAGGGTACTTATATTGGGATGCTGCTGTCTTCTGACCGGCGGCATCCTGTCCAGCCAGGAGCGTTTTAAGAGAGGAGGGGGCCCGTGTGCACTCCTCATGTGGGGCCCCCTCCTCTCTCCCTGGTGGCTGGCAGCCGACTGACACGGCTAGCCAGCCACCGGAGCCTTAGCAGACTCTGGGCACTAGAGTGTGCCTGGAGACTACTGCTCATGCGTAGAACACCGGAAAATGGCCACGGCGGCCATTTTTCCGGTGTTCTGAGCAGCAGTGACAGCCGACGCGGGACCTCGGACAGGTAAGTTTAAAAAAAATATGGGTGCAGTGTGTGCGGTGCGGGGCCCCCCTGGACACGGGGCCTGTGTGCCTCTCACACACTGCACCCATTATAGATATACGCCCCTGTGTCCAGCGGTATATCATACAGGTCCCTGTGTGTGTATGTATGTATGTGTATATATTAGGGGTGAGCGGGTTCGGATTTCTGAAATTCGAACACCCCGAGCCCCCCCGATCCGAGGCAGATCCGAGTCAGGCTCGACTTTTCCCGCCTGACGGATCTGAAATCGAGCCAAAACGTCATCATCCCGCCTTCCTAGGTTTTGGAACCTATATAAGGTATAACCTATATAAGGTACCCGCGTCGGCGCCATTTTCTCACTCGGCTGTGGACAGTGAAGAGGGAGGGTGGGAGTTAGGGCTGGCTGGGCTGTGTAGTGTAGTGTAGTGTAGTGCAGAGTAGTGTTGTGCTGTACTGTGCTGTGCTGCGCTGTGCTGCGCTGTGCTGCGCTGTGCTGCTGTTGTCCACTACTTCAAAGTCCATAGGGGCTGGCTGTGTTGTGCTGTGCTGCTGTTGTTAATAGGGGCTGTGTCCACTACTTCAAAGTCCATAGGGGCTGGCTGGACTGTGTTGTGCAGTCAGTTCTCCATAGGGGCTGTGTCCACTCCAAAGTCCTGTGCAGTGTCCCAGTCCTAAAGGGGTGCTGTAGTGTTGTCCAGGGGGTGCTCTGTCCATCAGGGGTGCTCCCCCCAAGTGCTAAAAATATCATATTTTTTGTGTGTTTGTGAATTGTGTGCGCAGTAGCCGCACGTGCATCAACAAAGTAGTGCCAAGCGTGCGCCTGTGTCATAAGTAAAGGGCTGGCTGGCTTGACCGTTAAAGGGTGCTGTAACCCCCAAAGTACACTCCAATCCAAACCAAAAAAAAATTATTTTCTGTGTTTGTGAATTGTGTGCGCAGTAGCCGCACGTGCATCAACAAAGTAGTGCCAAGCGTGCGCCTGTGTCATAAGTAAAGGGCCGGCTGGCTTGACCGTTAAAGGGTGCTGTAACCCCCAAAGTACACTCCAGTCCAAACCCCAAAAAGATATATTTTCTGTGTTTGTGAATTGTGTGCGCAGTAGCCGCACGTGCATCAACAAAGTAGTGCCAAGCGTGCGCCTGTGTCATAAGTAAAAGGCCGGCTGGCTTGACCGTTAAAGGGTGCTGTAACCCCCAAAGTACACTCCAGTCCAAACCAAAAAAAAAATTATTTTCTGTGTTTGTGACTTGTGTACACTGTGGCTGCACGTGCATCAACAAAGGAGCAGCGCCAAGCGTGCGCCTGTTTCCCATAAGTAAAGAGCCGGCTGGCTCATTTCTTAAAGGGTGGTGTAACCCACAAAGTGCACTACTCTCCAGCAAAAATAAAAAAATATTTTCTGTGTTTGTGTGCGCTTTAGCCGCACGTATATATCAATATAACATAAATGGAGGACCAAACTTTCTCCGATAAAAATAAAATAGGGAAAGATCAAGAACCACTTCCTCCTAGTGCTGTTGCTGCTGCTGGGAGTTGTTCATCATCCCAGAGAGGAAGTAGGAACATCACTACTTTTACTAAACAATTGACCCTCCAACAGTCCCGAGCGATGAGGATGAAGTACGACAGCAGTCATCCTGAAGCAAAACGTATAACTGAGGCCTTGACTGCTATGTTGGTGTTAGACGTGCGTCCGGTATCCGCCATTAGTGCAGTGGGATTTAGACAATTGATGGAGGTAGTGTGTCCCCGGTTCCAAATCCCGTCTAGATTCCACCTGCATCCTCAAAGCAGCAGCGACAAGCGTGCGTCTGTCTGTTAAAGGGTGGTGACACCCTCAAAGTGTGCTACACAAACAATAAAAATATTGTTCTTTTTTTTTCTGTCTTTGTGATTTGTGTGGGCTGTAGCCGCACTTGCATCCTCAAAGCAGCAGCGACAAGCGTGCGTCTGTCTGTTAAAGGGTGGTGTAACCCTCAAAGTGCGCTCCACAAACAATAAAAATATTCTTCTTTTTTTTTCTGTCTTTGTGAATTGTGTGGGCTGTAGCCGCACTTGCATCCTCAAAGCAGCAGCGACAAGCGTGCGTCTATCTGTTAAAGGATTACATCGGTGACAGCATCCAAGTAGGCATGTCAGACAGTCCGTACCTGTACTGGCAGGAAAAAGAAGCAATTTGGAGGTCCCTGTACAAACTGTCTCTATTTTACCTGAGTTGCCCCCCTCCAGTGTGTACTCCGAAAGAGTGTTTAGTGCAGCTGGGAACCTTGTCAGCGAAAGGCGTAGGAGGTTGCTTCCACAAAATGTGGAGAAGATGATGTTCATAAAATGAATTATCAACTCTTCCAGGGAGACCAGCCTCCAGAACGTACAGAGGGACCTGTGGTTGTGGATTCCAGTGGGGACGAATTAATACTCTGTGAGGATGAGGATGTACACACTGAAGAGGGTGAGGAATCGGTGGATGAGGAGGATGAGGATGACATCTTGCCTCCGTAGAGCCAGTTTGTGCAGGGACAGATTAATTGCCAGCTTGTTTTGTGGGGGCCCAAACGAACCAATCATTTCAGCCACAGTTGTGTGGCAGACCCTGGCGCTGAAATGATTGGTTTGTTTAAGTGTGCATGTCCTGTTTATACAACATAAGGGCCCTTAATGCTAGGGACGCCAGTATAGAGGAGCCTTGACGATTGGCCTGGCGCTTATTCATATATTTGCAAATGTGTGTAACTAATACCTCTGAATCGCTATTATCATGTAGGATTTAAGTATTGTTTTTGCTGTAGTGTGCTGGGGGGCAAATCTCTTTTTTTTCTGTGTACAGCTAGTAACTGCTCAGCTTGTGACATGCAAACAAGTTTAAATTACTTACCCCACCAGACATGTAACACCTCCTCCGCGCCGTTCTGTATCCCAGAACTCCAGTGATCACACGTGATGCAGCAGATCCACATGGCTGGCCCATCCGTGACGCAGTTGGGCGCATAGGATGATGCAACTAGCACATGTGCTAGCATGTTGCCGTGGTAATATATTCTAATACAAAACAAATAAACTAGATTTACACAAACAAAGCATAATGGACAAAAGTGGACTGATAATAAGATATATGAACAAAGTAATTTCTTATATAACTGTGAAAATATGAAACTTAATATAATTGCAAATACGGCTCCAATTAACCCTAGGAACTCATAAACTCCCGGTGACAAAAAATAAATAAATATGAATGCAAGTGTGTTCATGAAAACTACATTGTGAATATCAAAGTGTTAAGATATAAACCATAATGATAATATCAGTGTAATACACTATATAACGTATAAATTATCCATATGTAGCCAAACGGTGGCATCCATTATGAATAAGGTAATAACAAATCCTATATAATAAATAAATAGTAAGTGAAAACGTGCATGTGACATGTGACCCTCACTACAAAGTGCTACCCAAAAAATATATAATAAAAAGAAAAAAGTTGACCTATATTATATATAGATGAATGTGCTCCATAACCTATCTGAATGAAAATGGGGTATGAGTTAGTAGATTACACTGCATCATAATAAAAAATCCCTCTAAATAACATATCACATAACAAGTGTATTCCGTAATACATTAAGTTAAAACAAAACAACTGACAGCTACTCATTCCACCTCTTGAAAAAAAGAGAAGCAATTTTCCTTTCTAGGGAAAACCAACATGTACTATAAAATTGTTATAATGTATATATCTTAAATCTACCCCGGACAGAATAATTCACATATTATATAAGAAGTAGGGAATAGTACATAGTAGAGGAAACAGTAAAATATTATTGCCACACACTAAGTTAGTGATTGACACCTATATTACCAATAATAAATGTTGTATGTAGAACCTCATATATCTACATTGGTAATTAATCTATACAATCTTTGGAAACAAGATCAAAGATGACATTGAAGACCCATATATATATATATAAAATATTTCTTACATTATTTAAAATATAACGAATGTGCTACTTGAGCTAATAGAGTCGTGTGATGGGCAGCAATATGCATTGATTGTATTACCCTCTCCTAGCACCTGGGTCACTATAACACAGCTGGGTTACTCAGAGCATCCCCTGCCATGGTTGTGTGATGGGCAGCAATGTGCATTGGCTGTATTACCCTCCCTTAGCACCAGTGGCATAACTAGGGTATTTGGAGGACAGGGCAAATTTAAAAATAGAGCCCCCCCCCCATGTGCGTGCGCTGAAAAATGGGCATGGTCACTTAAAAATGGGGCATGTCAACATGACACACACCCCTTTCTCGTCATTCTGAACATTCCTTGCCATTCCATATGCACCTTAATGCAGTGCCCCTTATACAGTCCCCCCTATGCAGTGCCCCCAGTAGTGGTCCCCATTATGCAGGCCCCCATTAGTGGCCCTAATAGAGTACCCCCAGTATGCAGGCCCCCAGTAGTGCACCTTATACAGTACCCCAGTGGCGGGCTGGGCCGGGGGGCAGGGTGTCATGTGCCCCCCAGGCCGCAGCGTCATTCGGGCCGCGGGCAGTCTGTGTCACTGTGACAAAGACTGCACCGCGTGTGTAGCGCTGACTGTACAGAGTTCGGTCAGCGCTACACAAGTAACAAACACACAGCCGCCGGCTCCAGCAGCTGTGTGTTTGTTTTGATCAGCAGCCAATGAGAGTCTGTCATACTCTCATTAGCTGCTGCTGCGCCCACTGCGGGAGCCGCTCCATCTTCCGGCTCCCACATTGGGCAATGGCAGAGGCGTCATGATGTCATGCCGTCATGACGTCTCTCCCATAGTGCAGAGCGGCCCGGCCCAGGAAGGACAGACGGAGGAGCGGGTGGTGATGGCGGGACCGGGGATTGAGGTAAGTGTTTTTTTTATTTTTTTTATTACGTGTGTCTACTGGGGGAGGGGCGGGCACTACAAGGGGGGGGACTACTACTACTGGGGGCACTACAAGGGGGGACTACTACTACTGGGGGCAATACAAGTGGGGGGCTACTACTACTAGGGGCAATACAAGGGGAGGACTACTACTACTGGGGGCACTACAAGGGGGAAGACTACTACTACTGGGGACACTACAAGGGGGCAACCACTACTGGAGGCACTACAAGGGGGGACTACTACTACTGAGGGCACTACAAGGGGGGAACCACTACTGGAGGCACTACAAGGGGGGGACTACTACTACTGGGGGCCCTACAAAGGGGGAACCAGTACCAGGGGCACTACAAGAGGGAGGGACTACTACTGGGGGCACTACAAGAGGGAGACCACTACTGGGAGAACTACAAGGGGGATATCACTACTGGGGGTACTACAAGCAGTGCCAGATTAATGTCCACATGGGCCTGGAGCTGATATTTATGAAGGGCCTATTGCAGAGGTTCCCAAACTTTTTTTGAATCACGACGCCCTAGAGTATCAGCATTGTTTTCACGGCACCAATAAGCCAAACACTTGTTATTGAGAAATTCTGAAAAAATGTAGTGAAGTAGTAAAGTGAAGTAAATTGTGCTGAACGGTCATCCTTAGGCTCAGTTATGTGGTTGTGGACAGGTTTGAGCTTTTGTTTGTCCACATATTTACATTACATTGACCATAAATAATTTGATTTGGTGTGAATCACCATCCTGAGGCACCCCTGCAAGTGTCCCGAGGCACCCCAGGGTGCCACAGCACACAGTTTGGGAACCACTGGCCTATTGTGTGCCGCTGCAGGGGGAGTGACAGTCGCTGCGATGGTGTAACTAGAGATGTTAGGGCGTGAGCTGCGAGGTGTGGACTGCACAGGGGGTGTGGCCAGTGCCATGGGTGTGGCTATAGTGGAGCAATTACAAGAAAAAGTTGCGCTCTGTGTGAAATGGTATGACCTCTATTGTCTGTCTTTCATTAAGTGCTAGAATAGTTTAAATAAAAGAAAAAAAATCTAAATTGTTCACTGATCATTGTCATATTTCTGTAAGTGTTCATTCCACATCCCTAGTCACTGCTGTAAATTAATAAATGAACTGCCTTCTTTAGCTGTTCCTTTTTAAAAAATAAATATCTTCAATGGTAATACTGGACTAGGGCAGTAAGGGCTACCTTACTGTACAGCTGTGTATGCATGAGCTTGTTTGGGCATTAAGTTTTTTTGTTAATTAAAAAAAAAATAAAGTTTAAAATAAAAAAAAATATTTAAAATGATAAAAAAACTCAGAAGTCTTTACATATAAAAAATATATCTTTTTTGTTTGTTTGTTTTTTAAAATGTAATCTGTTATTGCCATCCTGAGATAGTGCTAATAGAACAGGTAGGACGAGGACGGGATGTACTAAAGGGGTAAATGCGGTAAAACCCCGAAAATGCAGTTTTTGGGGGTTTTACCACATTCCCCATATGTACAAAGCACCAATGGGTAATGCCATCTTCAGGTGGAGTTACCCAATAGAAGCCTATGGGCTTCTTATCGGTACGCTCCCCCTTGGGAGGGATCCGATCGGATGCACACATATTAGCGTTCCCGCTAGGCTGTTTTAGCGGGGCGCGGCGCCGTGCCCTCTTTCTGGAAGGCAAAAAGCGCCCTGCCCTCCAGAAGGAGGGCAAAAAGCGCCCTGCCCTAACAGCCTGCGGGAACTGTCTTCACCCGCAGGTCGCAGTGTCCCGCGGGTGAAGAAATGTGCGGCGACCCGGTCACCGACGGAGAATAGACGCCGTGCGCATGCGCCCGGCATCTATTCTCCCTGTCTGCAGGGCTTGGGGGCTGCCCAGTGTGTCCATAAGTGCCGGGCACGCTCCCAAGAGTGACGTAAAGGGGACGTGTCTTATAGACACGCCCCCTTGTCGATGACGTGCCCTCTCTAGCTCCGGCGCCCTGCCTCGCACCATAGCTAGAGTGAACACTACATATACAGAGTGACCGTGCAGTATAGCTGGGAGTCGAAGGAGCTGTGAGACAGAACTGCACAGCACAGTGCAATCTGGACGGACCAGCAGAGGGGATGGGATGGTGAGCACAAGGGGGGGGGGGAATCTTAGGGATCTTCATAAACCAACTTTCTGGGGCCCCTACACACCTTAATCCAGGGCCTGTCGCTCTTCCTGTTTGTGCTGACACTGTCCCTTTGGGAACGGTGGGATGGGTGTGACATCACACATGTGCAGAGGTGGTACTCTATACAACGTAGGCAGGGCTTCTGAAGTCTTCCATATCGCTTGCCGCTCCTTGCACTCCCAGCTCTGGGTCCAAGTCAAAAATCGGTCCCCTTATGTGCACCTCAAGCTCCTGTACCCTCTTAATTTACCACTTGCGGTTAAGATGCCAGTGGACGGGATGCCGGAAGTCTGTATACCAAAGCTGGAATCCTGACTCCCGTCAGGAAGTCGATGCTGTGATTCCAAAGGGATCAAGATACCAACGTCAGCATACCGAACACCGGCATCCCGGAGGTAAGTATACGGGTAAGGGTTAGTGTTAGCCCAGTGTTGGGGGGGATAGGGACCTCCCGGGGAGGATTAGGGTTAGGCACCGACCATGGAGGATTAGGCTGCGGGGAGGGGGGTTAGGGTTAGGCACCACCGGGGGGAGGTTAGGCACCGCCAGGGTAGGGTTAGAGGAAAAAAGGGGGAGGGGTAGGGTACTTATATTGGGATGCTGCTGTCTTCTGACCGGCGGCATCCTGTCCAGCCAGGAGCGTTTTAAGAGAGGAGGGGGCCCGTGTGCACTCCTCGTGTGGGGCCCCCTCCTCTCTCCCTGGTGGCTGGCAGCCGACTGACACGGCTAGCCAGCCACCGGAGCCTTAGCAGACTCTGGGCACTAGAGTGTGCCCGGAGACTACTGCTCATGCGTAAAACACCGGAAAATGGCCACGGCGGCCATTTTTCCGGTGTTCTGAGCAGCAGTGACAGCCGACGCGGGACCTCGGACAGGTAAGTTTAAAAAAAATATGGGTGCAGTGTGTGCGGTGCGGGGCCCCCCTGGACACGGGGCCTGTGTGCCTCTCACACACTGCACCCATTATAGATATACGCCCCTGTGTCCAGCGGTATATCATACAGGTCCCTGTGTGTGTATGTATGTATGTGTATATATTAGGGGTGAGCGGGTTCGGATTTCTGAAATTCGAACACCCCGAGCCCCCCCGATCCGAGGCAGATCCGAGTCAGGCTCGACTTTTCCCGCCTGACGGATCTGAAATCGAGCCAAAACGTCATCATCCCGCCTTCCTAGGTTTTGGAACCTATATAAGGTATAACCTATATAAGGTACCCGCGTCGGCGCCATTTTCTCACTCGGCTGTGGAGAGTGAAGAGGGAGGGTGGGAGTTAGGGCTGGCTGGGCTGTGTAGTGTAGTGTAGTGTAGTGCAGAGTAGTGTTGTGCTGTGCTGTGCTGTGCTGCGCTGTGCTGCGCTGTGCTGCGCTGTGCTGCTGTTGTCCACTACTTCAAAGTCCATAGGGGCTGGCTGTGTTGTGCTGTGCTGCTGTTATTAATAGGGGCTGTGTCCACTACTTCAAAGTCCATAGGGGCTGGCTGGACTGTGTTGTGCAGTCAGTTCTCCATAGGGGCTGTGTCCACTCCAAAGTCCTGTGCAGTGTCCCAGTCCTAAAGGGGTGCTGTAGTGTTGTCCAGGGGGTGCTCTGTCCATCAGGGGTGCTCCCCCCAAGTGCTAAAAATATCATATTTTTTTGTGTGTTTGTGAATTGTGTGCGCAGTAGCCGCACGTGCATCAACAAAGTAGTGCCAAGCGTGCGCCTGTGTCATAAGTAAAGGGCCGGCTGGCTTGACCGTTAAAGGGTGCTGTAACCCCCAAAGTACACTCCAGTCCAAACCAAAAAAAAAAATATTTTGTGTGTTTGTGAATTGTGTGCGCAGTAGCCGCACGTGCATCAACAAAGTAGTGCCAAGCGTGCGCCTGTGTCATAAGTAAAGGGCCGGCTGGCTTGACCGTTAAAGGGTGCTGTAACCCCCAAAGTACACTCCAGTCCTAACCAAAAAAAAATTATTTTCTGTGTTTGTGAATTGTGTGCGCAGTAGCCGCACGTGCATCAACAAAGTAGTGCCAAGCGTGCGCCTGTGTCATAAGTAAAGGGCCGGCTGGCTTGACCGTTAAAGGGTGCTGTAACCCCCAAAGTACACTCCAATCCAAACCAAAAAAAAATTATTTTCTGTGTTTGTGAATTGTGTGCGCAGTAGCCGCACGTGCATCAACAAAGTAGTGCCAAGCGTGCGCCTGTGTCATAAGTAAAGGGCCGGCTGGCTTGACCGTTAAAGGGTGCTGTAACCCCCAAAGTACACTCCAGTCCAAACCCCAAAAAGATATATTTTCTGTGTTTGTGAATTGTGTGCGCAGTAGCCGCACGTGCATCAACAAAGTAGTGCCAAGCGTGCGCCTGTGTCATAAGTAAAGGGCCGGCTGGCTTGACCGTTAAAGGGTGCTGTAACCCCCAAAGTACACTCCAGTCCAAACCAAAAAAATATATATTTTCTGTGTTTGTGAATTGTGTGCACAGTAGCCGCATGTGCATCAACAAAGTAGTGCCAAGCGTGCGCCTGTGTCATAAGTAAAAGGCCGGCTGGCTTGACCGTTAAAGGGTGCTGTAACCCCCAAAGTACACTCCAGTCCAAACCAAAAAAAAAATAATTTTCTGTGTTTGTGACTTGTGTACACTGTGGCTGCACGTGCATCAACAAAGGAGCAGCGCCAAGCGTGCGCCTGTTTCCCATAAGTAAAGAGCCGGCTGGCTCATTTTTAAAGGGTGGTGTAACCCACAAAGTGCACTACTCTCCAGCAAAAATAAAAAAATATTTTCTGTGTTTGTGTGCGCTTTAGCCGCACGTATATATCAATATAACATAAATGGAGGACCAAACTTTCTCCGATAAAAATAAAATAGGGAAAGATCAAGAACCACTTCCTCCTAGTGCTGTTGCTGCTGCTGGGAGTTGTTCATCATCCCAGAGAGGAAGTAGGAACATCACTACTTTTACTAAACAATTGACCCTCCAACAGTCCTGAGCGATGAGGATGAAGTACGACAGCAGTCATCCTGAAGCAAAACGTATAACTGAGGCCTTGACTGCTATGTTGGTGTTAGACGTGCGTCCGGTATCCGCCATTAGTGCAGTGGGATTTAGACAATTGATGGAGGTAGTGTGTCCCCGGTTCCAAATCCCGTCTAGATTCCACCTGCATCCTCAAAGCAGCAGCGACAAGCGTGCGTCTGTCTGTTAAAGGGTGGTGACACCCTCAAAGTGTGCTACACAAACAATAAAAATATTGTTCTTTTTTTTTCTGTCTTTGTGATTTGTGTGGGCTGTAGCCGCACTTGCAT